>CM040982.1:19986294-20021294 GCA_022985145.1 Pangasius djambal
TTTTTTTTTTTTTTTTTTTTTTTTTTTTTTTGGATGACTCTTGGGAGACCTGAGGGGTCAAGTCAACACCAGGAAGACAAATTTGCCCAGAAAGTCCTATTTTACCCATCAGAAAGTAAACTGCACGGCCGCTCATAAATATAAAGAGCAATTTTTGTTTTTTATGTAACCATGGGTGTATTCCCGCCTCGCTCCTAGTGTTTCTGGGATAGGCTCCGGATCAACCATGACCCTGACAAGGATAAAACGCTTTCAGAAGATGAATTAATCAATTCCTCCATCTGTACATGATATCTGACAAAGTTTATTACTTCATTCTGCTAGTCTAAACAAGCTAAATTAGCAAACCACACTAGATTAACAAGTAAGACTGTACAATATTGAAGAACAATGCGATATGGGATAACTTGTTAAATAATGTGATATGCAGTACAATATATATGTATATATTTATACACATATACACATATATACATATACATATATATATATACATATATTTTTTTTTAAAACTGAAAATGACATAACCAAATGTTTCATGTTCTTTTGAGGAAAAGAAAGCATTTTCTGCTATCTGCATCACCCTAAAACATTAATGTTTCATAACTATTTGAAATATTAAGATCATTCAGTTATTGCAAGCCCTTACAAACATTTGCGATATTTCGATAATTATGATATATTGTCCAGCCCTATTAACAGGTCAGTTAGACAGCATACTAGCTAGGCAGGCAATATGAACAAGTTCCATCCTCACCTTGGATAAGTTCTCACTGCAGTATAAGTTCCTTATACCCTCCTAGGGATCATCTCATTAACACCACTCATGTATAATGGACATGTAATGCAAATTGTTGAATTATGTCAATAAACTGAAAAACGCTGGAGAATTTCCTTAACTTGACTCAATTCTTTGGGCCTCCAATGGGTCATCTAACAAAAACCACTCAAGATAATGAAGTATTAGAACACTCAGGCATTCCCAAAATGGAAACATGTTTGTTAGAAACTGAAACGCATCCTTAAATCTGCTGCGTTACGATCTCAATACTTTTTTTTCCCCTCGTTTCAGTTGAAATATGCCTGAGCTGTTGACCAGCTAATAAACGCTGCGAATGCGGAACCATCTCTTGCGTGCCTTGGTACAACCCGGAGAGAAGCATGAATCGGTGGTGTCCTCGGAATTTCTTCCGTGCTGCCGTATGCTAGCGTTCAAGATGGAGTCCGTCAACAAAGCTGGACATCTGATGAGTCTAGCGGCTCTGCAGCAGTATGACCCTTATATTAACAAGCTGCTCGATGTTACCGGGCAGGTAGCGCTGTATAAATTCAACTCAAAAGCAAACGAATGGGTAAGAAGTCATTTCTATTCCGCGTCATTTTGTAATGCTCACAGTAACGGCGTTAGCTAACATTAGCCAAGTACGGGCTAGCTAAAGTGCAACATGGCTGTATGCCTTGTTCCCATATCCGTGCCTATAGCTAAGTGAAGCACACATAGTTAGAAATGATGACTCGTACTCCCTGTGTAGGGCACTAGGTTTCGAAAGCTGCGCCATTTCGGATTTAACCGGGTTTATTTCTGGATTGGTGTGAGCTAATAGCGAGGCAGCGGGGTGAGTTCAAGTTTACAAACGTCTCAGCGCTGTCAAGACCGTTATAATAGAGCATCCATGACCGTATTAGCTAACCTCATCTTCCTCAAATCCATCTCAATACGCAGATGAAAAGTTTATTATTGCTGGCTGTCTTGCTCACAAAATAACAGGGGGAAGAAATCAGTTTTGTACCAAAAAGCGCGAGTATCCGTCTGTCTGGAACTATCCCTCTCAGTGAAAGTAAGGAAAAGTTCACCAAACATGACATTTCCACAATTTTCCTCTTACCCCAGATGTAGTCGATCAGCCACGACATCATGTGTGCTGTGTGAAGTTTACTCCTTTAATTCGGTACCGGAGCTACGATGCTAACGGAGCCAAAAAAAAAAAAAAGTTTATAGGCTCCATTTTTAGCATCGTGTCCACTGCATTCCCGCATCCTCACACACTCCCATCAAACCTCGCCGAGATTTAAAGAAAAAAAATCACTCCTAGACTTCCTAATAGTTTCTACTAACACTCTACAGCGCCATGTTAGCTATAAAAACAACCAAAAGTTAGTAACAAAGCTAAAAAGTCTAGTAGCAGCCATCTTGCAGCCGGAATTACTTTCTTCTCCAGCACTTAATTTGGTATCCCTCCACGCCTTGGATGGAGGTGTGGCCCAAAGTTCTTTTTCTTTTTTCTTTCTTTCTTTTCCTTTTTTTCTTTTGTTCTTTAACTGAGTCATGTTTGGGGAGTTTTACAGTCGAGGATAAAGTGTAAAAGGACACAAAACGCAATAAGTTTGAAGGAATAATTGTGTTAGAAGTGTTTTGCGGATCATAATATAGTTCCTAGGATGATGATGATGATGATGCTTGTTGTTGTTTATTAATTTCTATGAATACATTCTGCTGTTTTAGGTAACTGTATATGTATATACCAGTTATAAAGAGTACCATACTTTTTTATTTTTTTACAGGAAAAAACTGATATTGAAGGCACCTTATTTGTGTATGCCAGGTAAATATCATCAGTATTTATTCTCATGCTATAGAATACCATGACTACCTTTCACTCACCTGACTATTCCCTTTAAAGTAGTGGAAATAGTTTTTCTTAGTATATAATGCACTTGTTTATGAGCGTAATCCTGTTATTTCTGCAGGTCAGCATCACCACATCACGGTTTCACTATTATGAACCGTCTAAGCACGGAGAACCTGGTGGAGCCGATTAATAAAGATTTGGAGTTTCAGCTTCAGGATCCTTTCCTCTTGTACCGGAACGCCAGCTGTAAGTCTTATTAAAATATCCACATGGAGATTTAAAGCCCACTTATAATTCCTGCTTCGGCGTATGCTGCCAGATTTCCATATAACAGCAATTGTCTAACTATGCAGCTTTTCTTCTCAGGAGGATACAGTGAAGATGTATTGAGCCATCACTAATAACAGGGTGATTTTGTGAAAGCAGTGTCGTTTATCTATTGTAACTTTGTAATTATTTTAAAAATCAGTTCTCAACATTGGATCTAGGATGACATTTTTTTAAAAATATAAACGTGTGTGTTTATCCATCTGAGTCTCATTTTATACAAGGTTTGCGTTTATGCAATAGCTGCATTTTCTCATAAATGAGTTACTCATAATCTTAAGCATAGAATTATCAAATGCACTAAATGTTGTTAACTGCACCCATGCGAATGGCATATGGACATTCAAACGAACTCTGAAATGATACTTTTCATGAATAATTAAAGGTAACAAAGTTTCAGTGAGGGACCTTGTCAGTAAATATTGCTATCATTTGAAATAAAGACCAAAATAACTTTTCCTTAGTTTTATTTCCATCTCAAGTCTAAACAGGAAGAGCATGAGCTCTTCTCCGTTTTTCCGCACTACACTGTAAAGAGCTATTAGGAACTAGATATTAAATTACGTTTGCTTTTGTTACGTCCTCGTGAACATGACTGATGACTGATGAATGTTTTGTAATAGGAAGACATGATATTCAACAGGGTGTAGACTGGTAGTAATTTATCATTAAGAATCATATCATGTGCCAGACAGAACGGTGCAATAACATGCAGCACGATGGAAACGTGATCTTTATCTTTTGCAAAAAATAGATTTATTATCAGCGCTGAGATTTTTAATTTCTTTACCAAATATGGGTGAACTCTTTACACTGAGGGTTGAAAAAAAAATGAAACCTTTTGGATCCCGCTTCAGTTTCACCAAAGGTAGGAATTAATTTAAAATTTCCCCGATTGTCGATATGCACAAATTTCCAGAATCTCTCCTAGATATCAACTTTATGCTTCTGAGGCATTTAGTTTTCTCCTCAAATAATCATTCTTTTCTGATAGTTCTGTTTTTTTTTTTTTCCTCACCAAGCTGTATAACTTGTTCTACAGTCAGGTCCGGAAGTATTTGGACAATTTTTTGTATTTTATACACCACCACAATGAATCTGAAATAAAACAATCAAGATGTGATCGAAGTGTAGACTTTCAGCTTTATTTTAAGAGGTTCCACATAAATATGGCATTTACCATTTAGGAATTACAGCCATTTTCAACAAAGTACCTCCATTTTCAGGGGCTCAAAGGTATTTGGACAAAGTGACATAATTGTAAATATAACCATAATTTTAATACTTGGATGAAAATCCTTTGCAGTCAATGGCTGCCTGAAGTCTGGAGCCCATGTTCTCAAAACTCAAATTCTGAGTTTCCTCCCTGGAGATGCTTTGCCAGGCTTCACTGCAGCCTCCTTCAGTTGCTGCTTGTTTGTGGGTCTTTCTGCCTTCAGTCTTGTCTTCAGTAAGTGAAAAGCAGCTCTATTGGGTTGAGATCAGGCGACTGACTTGGCCATTGAAAAATATTCCATTTACTTGCCTTCAAAAAGTCTTGAGTTGCTTTCGCAGTATGTTTAGGATCATTATCCACCTGCACTGTGAAGCGGCGTCCTATCAGTTTTGTAGCATTTGGCTGAATGTGAGCAGAGAGTATATAGCCCTATACACCTCAGAATTCATCTTGCTACTTCTGTCAGCAGTCACATCATCAATAAACACCAGTGAGCCCGTTCCATTGGCAGCCATACATGCCCATGCCATAACACTGCCTCCACCATATTTGACACATGATGTGGTATACTTTGGATCATGAGCTGTTCCTTTCTTTCACCATATTTTTTTTTTTTTTTTTTGGTCCAAGTTAGTCTTGGTTTCATCAGTCCAAAGAATCTTATTCCAGAACATGGGAGGCTTTTTTAGATGTTTTCTGGCAAAGTCTAATCTGGCTTTCCTGTTCTTGAATGTTACCAGTGGTTTGCACCTTGTTGTAAACTCTATGTATTTACAATCATGAAGGCGTCTCTTGATTGTAGATTTTGACAATGATACGCCTACCTTCTCCAGAGTATTCTTGACTTTTGTTGATGTTGTGAAGGGGTTTTTCTTCACCAAGGAAAGGAATCTGCGATCATCCACTTTAGTTGTCTTCCGTGGTCTTCCAGGCCTTTCGATGTTGTTGAGCTCACCAGTGCTTTCTTTCTTTTTAAGAATGTACCCAACTGTTGATTTGGCCACACCTAAGGTTTTTGCTATCTCTCTTATAGATATATGTTGTTTTTTCAGCCTAATGATGGCCTCTTTCACTTGCATTGAGATCTCCTTGGACTTCATATTGGTAGCTCCAGTCGAACAGCCGCCTTTTGTCTGCTTCATTTGTCTTGAAGTAATGAGGGAATGGACCGCACCTGGTCAATTAACTTCTCGTCAGTCGATTGTCCAAATACCTTTGAGCCCCTGAAAATGGAGGTACTTTGTTGAAAATGGCTGTAATTCCTAAATGGTAAATGCCATATTTTTGTGGAACCTCTTAAAATAAAGCTGAAAGTCTACACTTCGAACACATCTTAATTTGTTTTATTTCAAATCCATTGTGGTGGTGTATAAAGGCAAAATCACAAAAACTCTGTCATTTTCCAAATACTTTCGGACCTGACTGTATATTATTGTGCTGCTAACTATTTGAAATCTCAATCTATGAGCTTAAAAGAATATATTTGGCATTGATTTTATCATCTCGGGTTGTAGTGTAGAGAACTGTTTGTATATTTTTGGTGGAATTTGTGTTTAGAGACCAGAAGATTGTGAATTTGAATCCCATTAACCCTCAGCTTTATGCTTCGGTTGTGCTCTGTCTCTGTCAGAGGTTGCTTTTGATTAAAGTAAACGTTTACTTAATTAAAAAAAAAAAATACATTGAGTATGGTGTAACGATGTCAGTTAGTAGCTGCTGTCCTGCTTTACTAGCACCACAACATCTTGAGTAAAATATAGGAATAAAATCTAAAACTAAATTCTCAGCTATGTGAAACTTTCTGTGAACATCAGATTGGGTTCTAGTCAGTGTAACCATGTACTGTGAAAAGGAGACATCTTTGTGACTGAAAGTAAAAGGAATTTATTCTTCATCTTGGAATGCTCAACATTAAAGCAGGTCCTCAGGAATGAGGATCACTGCCGCTGCCTGTATATACACACTTTATATCATGTCACAGGCCCAGTGCTGTTCGTTTTCCGGGAATAACATGAAATGTTCAGGTCAATCATGAGAGCTTCCAGACCTTAGGAAGATGGATGGTGGTTTACACTCTATCATTTGTGTTTTCGCTTTTTAAGCTAGTTATAGCTATGAGAGTGATATTATTAAATATATATACGAATGATGTTTATCATTTAAACGTCTACATAAAAACTTACTCTACAACCATACTCTACAGGCAAGGACAGCAAAAAAAAAAAAAAACCACTTTAAATTATGTAAAGTTTCATAATGTTTTACCACTAGATGAAGAAACAGTAATATATGATCCATTTCTAACTTTTAGTACGGGTTTATGACTGTTGGTTCTCACATTTGAAGATTATTACACCAATTTTAAGAAGTGAGACACAAAAGCTTTACCTCTGTTGGTACCGTTTAAACATCGTCCGAGCGTCTTCTGAAAGACAATCTTCCCCTTGCGCCGGAGGTCATGAAGCTCATGATTGGGGTTCGAGGCCAAACCAAGCAGAAGCATCCTCTCGCGGTTGTCACCTTTGGCGAGCTCCATTCTTCCTCCAGTGCAACATGTCCTTCAAAATGTTCTAAAGTTCCTTGTGAGCTCCGGTTTCATCAGCTGAACTCTTGTCGTTCTGCACGCTCTGATCAAGCTTGGATCTAAATCAGGAATTACAGACTAATTTAAAAAAAAAAAAAAAAAAAAAATGATGTTGAACAGAGGTCTGGAGAGCGGCATAACATTTAGCTGTGCCTCTCCTAGCTGTAGAAAGCTCTGGAGGGAAAACGAAGACAGAGGAGTAGGGGCTGAGAGAACGAGATAAAGTCCCCAAGGCTTCCACAGAGAGCGTGTTAGGATTGTGTGCTCTGTCTGAGCGGCGCGTGTAAGGAGAATATGCCGGAGCTGTCGCTGTGAAAGAAGGCAGAACAGAATTCCTCTCTTATCTGACTCGATCAGAGCGGAAATAGGAAGGGGTTACTTTTGGAAGGGTTATCAGTGTGTAAGACTAAGCTTGAGTATACATGAACACACACACTGTTGATAAAGCAACGTAATACAAATTAAGGGATATGAGAAGATGTAGATGCTATGCAGACAGATTTGTGATTGAATCTCTGTCTCTTTTTGTTGTTGTTTTCAGTGGGAATCTACAGTATCTGGTTCTACGACAAGGCCGACTGTCAGCGCATAGCACAGCTGATGGTACAGTAAGTGTCAAATGTTCATGAGCTGCAGAATATTTTATGAAGTGCATAAAAATAGAACTTTTAATTGATTGAGCACAACGTGCACTGCAGTGTGACGAGTGCTGGGTAAAAGCAGTTGCTCACTCGCACACCGAGGAACCCTCATGGGAGCCTAGCAACAAGCTGAACTTGTTGCCATGGGTGCTTGTTACCATAGTGACCAGGTTAGCTCAGATGTACCATCTGGGTGTAAGGAGGTGCTTCTTCTGCAATCAAATAAATTGAGAGATATAGAGTTTTGAAACCTCACTGAGTATAAATGCTAGCTTTGCATAATAGTAATCTTATATCATGTTCTCGGATGGTCATAATACTGTGGGTTTTTTTTTTTTAATCTGGCTTTTCTTTTATAGCCCTGCATTGGTCTGTGTCTTATCAGATGAAAGTGTTCATCAATACACCACTGCCACCTAATGGACAAAATGTGCAATTAACTCCAAAACCAAATCTAAAACATATCTCAAGTGTTGTGCAGTTTCACTTTCAGATTTTGTTCTGTGTTTCTGTGTATTTTAGAATAGTGAAGCAGGAGACATTGAGGGCGCAGCAGGCCTCTCCAGATCGAGGGCGAACGAATGGTTGTGTTGAGACGAGACCGATGGATATCCTGGAGCTGCTGAGCAAAGCCAAAGAGGAGTACCACAGGGTAAGGCTGCAAATCGCTCTGGTCTGATTTGCTCATTTTCTCACTGATTTTGAAAAGATAGAATCGGTAATGCCTCTATTTGTGTCTCTGTCTCTCTCTGTGTCTCTGTTTCTCTCTCTGTGTGTCTGTATAGAGTCAGTCTAATGATACTGAGTCGCAGGTAAACACAGACGTCACTCCACCTCCAGACCCAGTTAAAGTAGAGAGCATGAAGCCCACGGTTATTGCTGCTCAGCAGGAGAAGGTACTGCTGCAATCATATACTCACTGTTTTTTTTTTTTTTTTTTTAAAGACAACCAGTTAAATATAATAGAAATAACTTCATTTTTTACTGATTGCAAAAAGATTACATAATTACTTAATCACACTCAAAATAATGGTATAATGAACAAATCGAGTAATTAGGTACGATTTATTCCTTACAGTAATAAAGAGCCCATGAAAACAATATTTGTGATTTTAGAGCTTCTTTTGAGCTTTTGGGGATTGTAGACAGAAATACAGTATACATCAAAAGTATGTTTCGTTGATATTCTTATTTACATTTTAAGTTTTCACAGTGAAAAGGTTTTGATGCGTCATCTGCACTCGCATAATTTGAGTCCAAGCAAATGTCCTACCCCATAAACAAAGTTGCAGTGTGTGTGTGTGTGTGTGTGTGTGTGTGTGTGTGTGTGTGTGTGTGTGTGTGTGTGTGTGTGTGTTTGTGTTCACATTCTACCTCCAAAATCTTGGTCTTGGCTCAAACATGTACGACTTCACTCATCTGCATGACCTCGTCTTGTTTCACAAGGAAATACGTCAACATACAACATCAAATCATGGCTCGTAAGCCATTTCATGACCACTTTAATAACTATCATTTTTGTTTACTAAAACGGTTTTGATCTAATCTCTGCCCACTCTATCTATTGTTTGTGATTAGTATGTTCATGTTTCCCTGTACTGAAAAAGAAGCAAAATCTATTCAGTTTAAACTCATCGTATAATGGCCTAAGTTGTTGAATTCTAGAAATAACATTTTCATTTAGTACATGCTTTTATAAATTCTTTAGTCAACAGTATTTGTACGCCAAGTCTGGATAATCAGACATAATTTTGGGAAGGATGAATTTGTGTTTGTGTTAGCACTGTTAGAACTTTGCGGACTACATAACACGCATAACTGGGTGCACACAAAAGCATTAGGAAATCATAAGTCAAGTCAAGAGCTTCAGTTACTGTTCACATCAAACATCGGAATGGGGACAAATGTGATCTCAATGACTTTGACTATAACATGGTTGTTGGTGCCAGACAGGCTGGTTTGAGTATTTCAGGAACTGCTGATCTCCTGGGATTTTCAAACACAACAGTCTGTAGAGTTTACACAGAATGGTGCAACAACGAAAAACATCCAGTGAGCAGCAGTTGTGTGGGCGGGAACACCTTGTTGATGAGAGAGGTCAGAGGAGAATGACCAGCTGACAGTAACACTGTTCTAACTCATATAGCCACTCTTTACAACCGTGGTGAGCAGAAAAGCATCTCAGAATGCACAGCATGTCAAACTTTGCGTTAGATGGGCTATAGCAGCCACATCGGGTTCCACTCCTGTCAGTCAGGAACACGGATCTGAGGCTGCAGTGTACACAGGTTCTCCGAAACTGGACAGTTGAAGATTGGAAAAAGACAAGGTGATGCTTTTCCAATCTTCCACTGTCCAGTTTCAGTTTGGAGTATATTTTAACAATTTATTGGTGCAATTTACCATCTGTGCTTAGACTTGCATTATAAGTGAGTTTTGTGGAAGTGGGTTCTTAGGTTTTTTTTGTTTTTGTTTTTGTTTTTTTTTTCCTCAGTAACAAAGACATTTTAAAATTGTTGCCTGTGGTGATCACACTTGTGCTACAGATGCATTGGATGGAGTTAAGGACTGCTGATGTATTCCTTTAATCTCCTAGCTCAGTCATTCGCTTTGTCCTTATGAAGACATTTTGAAAATGACCAAAGCTAGCTAGGATGCATTCATGAGTTTTTGTCCACACTAACAGAGCGTAGATTTCATTCACTATTAACCACCTTAGCGTTTTCATTTGACCTGTGAATCTTTTGTTTGTTTCCATAGCAAACACACAGTGTGGTGAAGCAGATCACGGTGGAGGAGTTGTTCGGCAGTTCTTTACCCAAAAACCCAACCCCTCCGGCCGAATCGATTTCTGGCGAGAGTTTCCTGCGTGGAATGAGCTACGGCCCTCCTCCCGTACCCCTGGAGCCCATCCTCACACAGTGTCTCTCGGCCAATCCCCTGCTCCCTCAGCACTCCATCTCTCCCGGGCTAATGGCTCCAAGCGGGGCCGAGAACGTTCCAGCACTTGGCGGGCATCGTGGGCAGACTGGGCCTCAGGCTGCGCCTCAGTATATAAATCCACTCAAAAACGATGGCCACGGGATCCCCAAGCCGACAGCAGTGCCAGGCTTCATGCCCAGCACGTTGGTCACGCCACAAAGTTTCCGAGAGCCTACTCCCAAAGCACCAGCAGTTTTCACCAGCAAACCCGCAGCGTCTGCACAAGTAAGGAGTGACGGAATAGAATTGGCCTGTATTTCTCTGATTGATACTGCAGTAGTAACACTCTTGTCCTGTGTCTCTGACTGCTTTTCTTTGTGTCTCTTGCTCACTCCCATTTGTCTCATTTTCACACTGTCCATCTTTCTCTTCTCTCCATATGATGAAGACTAAAGAAGCTGGTACTTTTGCACAGCCACAAGCCCCAAATCTTGTCAAACCTATTCCAGTGAGTATACGCACTAAAACACTGCAAGACACTTTAGCTTTGCTGCATTCCGAATGCCAACATATGCAAAATAGTTTCACAAAACTTCTTTGTGAATTTTGATCCCCAACACAGTGATGACAAATTCCTATTGTTTTGTAAAAAAATAAAAAATAAAAAATAATAATAATAATTAAAGCGAAACCTAACAATTGACTGCATTTAGTTTTTACACACTATTGGTGTGCAGACCTCAAACATGTACTGGTGGCTGAGAATCTGGGACTGAAAGTGTGCACTGTGCATGTGCTTTAATGACTTGCTTGTCTTTTTTTTCAGACCAAGGCGGGGCTAGTTGTGCCAGGGGAGGAGCCGTCATTGCTACTTTCCCCCAGTGTGTTCCAGCAGTCCACTGCAAAAGCACCAGAGCTGCCAAGAAATCCTGCTCCTCCACCGTCACCCCCTGCCTCTCTGGGGGCTGGAGAGCTTCCCTCAACAGTGTACAGCAAGGCACAGCTACAAGACATTCTGATACATTTGATAAAGGTACACACTCAAATAGAGTATTAATAAATGTTTTTTTTTTTGTTTTTTTTTTAAGTTTAGGTCTGTGGATACTGGTCATTTTTCTGCTAAATTTAATTTCTTAAATTTGGATTTGTTTCTGCTTTGTCTCTTTAAGAACGATGCCCACTTCCTCAGCACAATCCACGAAGCATACATGCAGAGCCTCACCAAAGACCTCAGCAATGTCAAACTATAGCCACTGACCCCAAACTCCCAGACTGAGTGCTCTTTCTATCAGCCCAGGGGGCTGTATTAGGACAGAACCACCGCATACTGGTGCACTGGTTCTCTCACTGTATCTTAGTCACAGAGGGATGAATCCAAAGGCACACATCACTCCTTTCTTTCAGCGCTTCTCTGCAAGAACGCAAGCTTCAGGATGACTACATAGCCATGGTTGCCCCACATCTGAGCTCCGGCTATTCTGAATCATGAGGGGGAACACACACTTCTTTTGTCTAATCGTTGTCCGTCTCATCCTGTCTGGTCCCTCATTGCCCTGTCTGTCATTCCATCTCTAGCTACTGGTTATGGCTAAGCTTATGAAAGCAGGTGCAATATAGGCATTTTTTTGCCTTTTGTAACAGTCATGTTTGGGGATGCATTGATACCGTTTTTTTGTTTTTCAGATTGAGAGCATATGTGTTTTTTTTTTGTTTGTTTGTTTGTTTGTTTTTCTTTCATATTTGTCAATAACAATACTGATTCTGAAATGAGAAACCTACTTGGTATCAATCAGTGACGTCATGGAACATTTTATTTAGTTCTATTTATATTGGTTGCTGCCGCAATGAACTCCTCATGCTCAGTTTTATGTTTGAGACGTTATGGTGTTAAAACAGTATCTTTAATAGAGCGCAACAGCAGCAGACCAGAGCAGTATCAGCGAGCGTATTGAAATGCACCTTGCTGTGAATTGCACCTTGACTCACAAGCAAAGTACAGACCCTAAGCACAAGGTGCTCAGTGCTCGCACAGGTGAAATGCTTTCTGATGCGAGGCAGTTCCTCTCCATGCTCCCTTCACTAGTCCACCTCAATAACTGTGTGCGTCCAATTCACAGCACCTTGCACCCATTTTTAATGCTCGCTGACATTGCTCTGCTCCCTCGCGTAAGACATTTTATCAGGATACTTGTATTGTAGGGAGTTGCTATAGTAGCTCCTCTTGATATTTTCACAGAGCACTGATGTATGTCCACATCGCTTTCATTTTGTGCCATCTGTTCATTAGCGTGACAATATACACTAGGCTTACATCACACAGTATGACGTGGTATCGGTTGTTGGTATTGGAGCGTGTTTACGAGTAAATGAGGATGTTATCAGACCGATACCCAATACCAGTATCGTATCGCTGCCTCTCGATTAACCATGGCTCTTTCTTATAACTAAAATAACGCCCACGATTAAGTTTTGAACAGTAACCTGAGGGAAGACCTGCACCTTTTCTTGAAGTAATATTTGGACCCAGGTCTTGAAGTGAGATATGATAACCTTGATGGATTACAGTAGTGCTCGTGATGCATTTTAAACTGCAGTAGCGTTACTGCAATAAGCTTTATTTGCACTGGACAATAGGAGTACAACTGCTTATTATATAGTGATAAATTAGTTTGATTATAAATAAGGTGTTATGAGTTATGAAGTACCTTTTGAGCTCTTGGATATGTTGGGCATATTTCAGTCATCAAATTTAATCTGCAAGTTTAGGATGAGTGTGAAGTTTTGCCGCTTTGTGATTTGGGATAGGTTGATTAATAAGCACAAGGACAAGACTCTCAAGATGAGCAGGCCATTTAAATAAAGTGGATTTGAGTAAACTTCAAGGACTTGCATTGAGTTGTTGGTTTTTAATAATAATAAACGTTCAATTTGGTGTGCATCCTTTTAAAGGTTGCCAAATAAATAAATAAGCAAATCTGCAGTAGCATATGATGATTTCTGGTTTAAAACCTTTTCTATGATATTGATTAATTCCTCCACTATGTGGCGCTTTTTGGTTATTTTTCTGTTTGGTGGTTTTTTTTGTTTGTTTGGTTGGTTTTTTTTTTGGGGGGGGGGGGGGGGGGGGGGGGGGGGGGGGGGAGAGACACTAGGCTTTGTGTCTAAACACAGAATTACCATACAGCCTGTGAGAATTTAAGTAAAGTCTTTTTAATGCAAATATTTTATCTGTATAATGCTGTTAATTGATCATCTCCCTTTATGTCTATTTTTGGTCAGCTAAATTACAAATAACATTCTGTGATTTATGATGCATATTTTGATTTTGTACACACATGCCAGCAGGGAAATGAGATGCATTAAGAAACCATGAACCATGCAATTCAGATTTGGTTGTAATGGAAATCTCACTAAAGTAACCAAGAGCAGCTTTAAAGTGCTATACTCGTTTGGATGCTTGAATGCATCTTATGGGCAGCTCTGTTCCCCCACACCCTTTTTTCATTTGAAGGCTATTTTAGGGGGAAAAGACACATCTGTTTGGCCAAAAAAAAAAAGGGGTAAACAATTTTTCACATACCCCAATTGTAGTTGATCAAATATCACACTTTTGGTGTCCAGCTTTTGTTTCTTTACTTAGACATTCAGCTACATGGTGAAATATCGTTGAGGTTTATAGATACAGTTTAGTCATTGCACTACTTAAGATTTAAATGTGGATTAGATACATTAGCTTCATAATTTCAGTGCAACACAATCAAACGTGCTGGGTGGCTACATTTGAGTAAGAAATGCATTAGTACATGATCCATCTTTAGTTTAGTTTTTTTTTTATGTTAATTATATTCTCACCTAATGAATGTTTTTCCCTCAACCTTTCCATTTTCTTCATTGTTATTTCCTGGGGTTTTTTGTTTGTTTGTTTGTTTGTTTTTTTCAGAAAATGTAGAAGCAATTATTGCATCCTAGAACAGCAATCTCAGAATTCTGCTAAACTGCATGTCACTAGAGTCTGCACTAATGCAAAGAACTAGCGATCACTTGTCATTATCCTTTTTAAAGTTCTTTGGCAGGTCTGTTCAGCTGATTCAATGTACAATAAAACTGTTCTGTTACCTCTCCTGATCATGTTTTGCAAAGTAGCTTATTTTTTAATGACCTTTCCCACATGCACAGTTGAAATGCAGTAATAAATGAGTTGATTGCTTTGACTCTGTATTGTTAACATCAAGCTCAAAACTGACACAGGGAACAGTGTTCATTATGTTGCTTTTAGTTCATGAAGCCAAATATAATGAATTTGGAACTTCACAATGCGTGAAGCATTAATTAAACCATCTGATTTGAATCCTTCATCACTTGACCAAGGTGTGCTTGTGAAATTAATTCAATTTTATTTCCACAGAACTCCAATAGACAAAGCAGCTTTGCATAAATTTGGGTGTAAGTTTAGATCCCTAATGCGAGCGAGCCAGAGGTGACATGAAGAAGAAACCTTGAGAGGACCCATACTCGCAAGGAAGCCCACCTCTTCTGGGTGACACTTGATAGTGATATTGTAAATCATTACAGTATATATGTGTAGATTAGTAAAGTCACACAGTGTGTTGAGGATGTTCAGTATGAGCATATTATGAATAATAGTAATAATGGGATGAGCACTAATAACTGTAGTGATAATCTAATAATAATCTAATAACTGTAGTTTAATTACAGAGCATGTCTAAAATTGAATCAATTCTTCCTCCTCAAGCAGAACTCGGAGACAGGAAGGCATCACCATAGCTTGCACATTGCTATTGTACACCCAAACAGATGTTTCTCAAAGACCTAAGCTCACTTGTCTTTGGTCCAAGTGGTTTGGTACATTTAACTGGAATTCACACTCATTACAAACCCAATACAAGCACAGGACACCTCCAACTAGACGGCTCAGAGAGTTTATGTATGTTGTCCTTGTGTCTTGAAGGATGATGGGGTGAACCATCCTTGTGGCTTAAAGGCATGGGTATTGGGGGAGTGGTAGCTCGGTGGTTAAAGTGTTGGACTACTGATTGGAAGGTTGCGAGTTCAAATGTCAAGCCTGCCAGGCTGTTACTGTGGGGCTCTTGACCAAGGCCAGATAAGCTCTGGATAAGGACGTCTGCCAAATAAGGGTGTCTTCACAAATTGCTGGTATGGATGCAGATTTTCTTTCCAATCAAGCAGGAGCCACACCTGATTCTACCTGTTTACTCAGTTGATCTTGGCTAGTAGGTGTGGCTTCTGCTTGTTTGGAATGAAAACCTGGACCCACACTGGCCCCTTCTTGAAAAGACTGGACACCCCTGCTTGAAGGGAATGTAGCACAGAGGTTCTACATAGATAGCTGGGGGCTAGTTCATTTTAGTTTTACAGGAAAGTATCAGTGTTTTAATGTGGGCAGTTACAGGAAGCCAGTGAAGGGAACACAGCAATGGGGTAATGAGGAACTATTTTAGGAACCTTTACTGCTTCTTGCTGTACGCTTGGCTGGGAGTGTGATCTCGAAGTCTCAGTACTGAGAGCTAAAGCAGCAGGAAGAGTTAGATTTGGTTAATGGCCTGGGATAGGGAGGCACAGTGGCATAGTGGGTAGCATTGCTGCCTGACAGCTCCAGGGTCCCTGATTCAATCCTGAGCTCGGGTTCCTAAGCTCAGGTTTCCTCCCACCTCCCAAAAATCATGCAGGTAGGTGGATGGTTAATGTGTGGAGGTGTTAATGTGTGTAAATAGTACCCTGTGATATACTGGCATCCTATCTGGGGTAAATTCCCCCCACCTTTACCCACTGATGCTGGGATAGGCTTCAGATCCACCAGCCTGGACAGAGAAAGGAGGTTTATTTAAAGGGGTACATTTGTTGAGTATATAGAGGCATGAGTATATATGCGTTTTCTATGAAACTTCAAATAAACTCTTCATTTCATGAAGTTAATTCTGTGTTTGTGTCTCATTCTTGGACTGGAACAAGCAGAAAAATCATACAATCCATCAACCACTAAGCATAAATTTCATTATAAATGCTTGCTGTATTTTAGGAATATTAAAACATACAATTGCTGTATTTGGATTCATAATTGTAGATTGAGCAAAAATGTTATTTTCGATAGACAAAATAATGCAAAGTTCAGAAAGACCTAAGTGGCCAAGAATTGTGTGTCCATTATTATATTCAGCTAATAAAAGCTTCCAAACACGGCAACATTAAAAGTGCACACTGTAAGCCCGGCTTAACAAATATTGATAATCAGATAGCAGTTCAGTGGGCTTGCAACATGATTTCAATGATCCTGTCTTATATCATGACTCTTTGTAATATTTGATCTCATTCCTCTGTTTACTGAAAGGAAAACTGTGCAAACACAGTGGTTGATTGGTAAGGCTTAGAGAACATTTTGTTTCACAGTCAATCGTTATTAGCTTAGGTCTATTCATAGCTCTATCATTCGTTTCTCTGTTTCTGCCACAACCCTAACCAGGATAAAGCAGTTACTTAAGATGAATGAATAGTTCATTAATATTCTTACTCAATATTTTTGGCAGCAGCAGTATGTCAACATTCTAGCTTATTATCTTACAATTTTGAATTTTTATCTCAATACTGACTTATTGTCTCAAAATTCTGACTTATAATTTTGGCTAGTCTTAAAATCTTGACTTAGTATCTCAAAAAAATTGAGTAATTATCTCAGGATTTGAGTGTTTTCTCAATTTTCTGACTTATTACCTCAATATTTTGACTTATCTCAAAATTCTGACATCTCAAAATTATCTTATTCCATCTTATTTTGACATATGATGATGATAGGTCTATGCAAATAAAGTGTCTGTTTAGAAAGATAACCTAATTAACTCACTTTGTAAGTGACTAGCTATCTAGTTTAATATCTAACATAACTAGCTGTTCAAATTATATATCAAATGGTGAATTCATACTTATAGTACCTGCTATTCCTGTTACGCATCCATGCTTGCTATATGCCATCCAATGTTAATGCAAGGAGGTAAAAAAAAAAACACTACTTTAAAAATAAACATGCAAACAAAAATTTATTTCATTTTTCTGTTATTTATTTTTTTTAATATTATGTAGAAAGTTAGTAAAGATTGAGAATGATAAATAGTCTAGAGAGTTACAGAAGTTTATGTTCATTTACAATAATGATCTCAAGTGATTGAGAGTTGATGTACAGTTGGGGTCATAAGTTTACATACGCCTTGGAGAATCTGCAAAATGTTAATAATAATTTAAAAAAAGGGATCATAATTGCATTTTGTTTTTAATTTGCATAATAACAATTTATTATGTTAAATAACAATTTACTCTGATCATCCTGTTCAAAAGTTTGGCTCTTAATGTATTGTGTTGCCTTCTTGAGCATCAGTGAATGTTTGCACCTTTTGTAATAGTCCCTCAGTTGTCCTCAGTGTGAAACGATGGATTTCAACATCATATAGCCACTGTTGAAGGGGTCAAATATGCAGAAGTTCCTGGAAAACCAAAGAATGTGCAGTACTTGGAGGATTTTTCTGAAGAACAGTGGGTAGTTTAACTGCTGAGGACAAACAAGGAACTTTTGAACTGGTTCATTTGTGTAAATTCAGTTATTATTGTGTCTTGTGGACTATATGTAAACATCTGTTATGTGAAATAGCTTATTAAGGGCAGTACTAAATAAAAAAACAAAAAGCAATTTTTATGATCCCTCTTTTTAAAAAAAATAAATAATTATTAACATTTTGAAGATTCTGCAAGGCGTATGTAAACTTATGACCCAACTGTACATCATATATTTTCCTAAATCATAAAAAAACTTAAATTGACTGTACTTAAGTGTGGACATTCTATTCAAACGTGTATAACAGAGATAATGCAGAATAACTGACCTATCTTAAAGGGATACTTCATGCAAAAATGAAAATTCTGTCATCAACCGTAAACAGTGCAGCGCTTCCAGGTCCGGTTGTATCGCGAGAATGTCCACTCTTGCGTCAACACACCGCACATGCGTCATGGTCCTCTCGTGAACGCGTGTCAGAGATCTATGCGGAAGTGAAGATATTTAGTGAATAAAGTCTTTATTTAATTTTTTTTTTTTTACACACACACAAAGCATTCGTATCACTTCATAAAGTTGGAATTAAACAACTAGGGTCACATGGATTACTTTTACGATGCTTTTATGAACTTTTCAGAGCTTGAAAGTTTTGGTTACATGGACTGTCAATGGAGGGACCGAAAACTCCCAGGTTTCATTAAAAAATATCTTCATTTGTGTTCCGAAGATGAACGAAAGTCTTATGGGTATGGAACGACATGAAGGTGAGTAATTGATGACAGGATTTTCATTTTTGGGTGAACTGTCCCTTTAAGATAGGTCAATTATTCTGTATTATCTCTGTTATACACTTTTGAATAACAAAAAGAGCAACTTGCATCAAACCTGCTAAAACTGAAGTCAAGATGCTTGTGAGACTTCAGTGCAGCATGGTCTAACTTCTCAGACTTTACAGACACACTCAGACATTGCACTTCTTATTTCTGTGATGTCTTATAGCTGATTTCATGTCTAATAGTGATATTCAAATGAAGTCCTGCTCTCTGCCTCAGTCTATCTCTCTACCCACGCCCCCCCTCCCTCTCTCTCTCTCTCTCTCTCTCTCTCACTCACACACACACTCACACATAAACACATGCACACACAGTGCAGCGCGTGCCACTCACCCGCCTCTTCTTCTTCTTCATTCATTTTCCACGCTTTTCATCACATACGTTTATACACAGGACGCCATCATGAAGGACTATCACAAACCAGATAAACAAACACTGCAAGAGCTGAGAAACATCGCGAACCGACTCCGCATCAATTCCATAAAAGCGACCACTGCAGCTGGCAGCGGGTAAGACAAACACACACACACACTCACTGTCTCTCTCTCTCTCTCTCTCCACACTGAGATTCACTTACTGAAGATGCTCCAGAAGTCATTACTCTGCTCCCTATGGAGTTTCAGCATGAAATTCCGTAGATAATAATAATAAAAATAATAATAATAATAAACATTATCTCTAACCTCCTTTAGAGTTTAGGAAAGGTTGTGTGTGCTGCCACTGTACAAGGCTACAGCTATACCTCCTGTGCACGCGCATTGTGGGCACGTGCGTCAAAAGCGCCGGTGACGTGCTCGTTGAGGCTCACACACCTGGCCAGGCTCTAAACCGGTTTAAACTAGAAATCAATAAAAATAAATAAATAAATAAAAAGGGGCTAAAATGGGCACCGTGTGTTGTCAGTTATTTGTTTTGTCACATTTCTTTCACTTTCTCTCTATTTCGTAGCCTAAGTAACACAGTTTTGTTACTGTAATAGTATGCTGTTTATCTACTTAGCCTTTTATTTTATTAGCCTTTATATAGCACATATTTCAAACACATTTCTTGGATATGGCAAGTTATAGAATAGTTGTAAGTTATAGACCTACTTGTGTATAATCATTATGTAAATACTGGACATAAAAAAAAAAAAAAAAAATCCCCTGCTGTAATTTCATCATCAAGAACAGGCAAAATTTATAAAAGTTGTATGCTGATTGGCATTTCCAGATTGTCTGTAGTGTGTGTGTGTGTGTGTGAGTGTGTGTGTGCGATTACCCTGCAATGGGTTGGAACCCTGTACATGGTGTCCCCTGCCTTGTGCCCCAAGTTCCCTGGGATAGGCTCCAGACTCCCCCGTGACCCTGTGTAGGATTAGAGGTACAGAGAATGGATGGATGGAATCCATTTCCAGAAGATTGCATTTATGTGACTTTACTGTATGTTTATGTGTTATGTGTTTGCATGCCTTTTTTTTATTTGAATGCGGTATGTCAGAGTGTAAAACTGTGTGTGAGTCTGAATAGTGTCTGGGTGTAATCTTTGCACATTGTCTGTTCTGCAGGCACCCAACATCATGTTGCAGTGCAGCAGAGATCATGTCTGTGCTGTTCTTTCACACCATGAAATACAGACCTGATGACCCTCGCAATCCCAGCTACGACCGCTTTGTTCTCTCCAAGGTAACAGACACATTGCTTTGCTGTAGCTAATAGATATAAATATATGCAATTAACATTGTATAGAACACCAAGTTCAATTCACACAGACTCAAAATATGCAACAAAAAAAAAAAAAACCCTTATCAATTGAATAAACCTCTCACTTTGATAACCTTGTTTCCAACACAATGAGCAGTCTGAGCAGTGCCAGATAATCTGATAGGGTTGCGTCACATTGTGTGCATGAAAGTCAACACTAGTCCAGACCACTTAAGGCAGATTGCATAGGTTTGAGAAATTTTCCTTATCATTTTTTTTTTTGATGAGCTGCATTCTTTTGAATGAATTAGATATGTGGTGTAGACAATCATGAGTCAACATCACAGAATATCATGATATATAGACTCATGACAGTTGAGTTGAAATTGTGACAATTTATTTTCAGTTCAGTTTGAATAATGTGCTGTCCCTTAAAATTTCATTTAAAACAGATGTTACTGCCAGTGCAAGGAGGATGAGGCATGGACCTGTCCATAACAATTAGACAATACATGATTTATTATATAATCTAACAATCCTTATGATAATCTAACATATCCTTCCCATCCACTTTATTAGGAACATCTGCACACCTGCTTATTCAGACAATTATCTTGTTGCAGAAGATCCAGGTCAAGCGCTTCAGTTAATGTTCACATCAAACATCAGAACGGGGGAAAAAACATGATCTCAGTGACTTTGGGTTGTTGGTGTCTGTTGGGCTAGTTTATCTCCACTCCTGTTCCACTTCTCCGCGGTTGTAAAGTGTGGTTATTTGAGTTACCGTAGCTTTGACCTGCATCACCATGATTTTTTGCATTGTACATATAATTACATGTACCAATATGTACTATATCAATGTGGAAAACCATTGATAGTCTGTATTACGTATCATCTGGGCTTTGTGAGTTAGCTTTGTGTGTGTATGTGTGTAAGGGTCATGCTGCTCCCGTGCTCTATGCTGCCTGGGCAGAAGCAGGCTACCTCCAAGAGAGCATGCTGCTTAGCCTCCGAAAGATTGACTCCATCCTGGAGGGCCACCCAGTTCCAGTAAGCAAATACATATAGAGGAAATTCCACAATAGACTGTTTTTTTTTTTTTCTGGCTAATGTAATATAACTGAGAGTTAAACAAGCACTTTCCCACAAAATACAGTAATGTTACTTATGATACAAGTCTGGAAAGCACCACATAGTGTTATGACATCCTGCTCCTTGGTTCCTGTTAGCTTTAGGGTGTCATGATCATTTTCTATTTATTTTGATTTAACTGTAACTCTGCATCTAACTGTAAATGTAAGCATAACTTAGTAAACATCTGCAAATAAAAATGAATTGTTAATAAAACTTAATGTAGAAAGAGGACATAACATTCAACAACATCTTATCAACATCTAAGTCTTATTAACTTAAAGAGAGCGAAAGAAAGAGAAGCTGGTGGGAACCACTGTACATTGTTATTATGTAAGTGATAACAGGAACTAACTTGTCTCATGAACATTCCACGACAAGAACTAGAAACTGATAAAAAGTATGATGTGTCACTCTTTTTTAATAGAAAATTCATAATTGGTATCATTGGCAAATTGCAGTGGTATAAAAGGAACAAAAACACATAATGCAGAATGATTTATTGTGTTATTTAAAATTTAGAATATTCTCATGCCAAATTGCACATTTGTCTTTAAGTTTTTAGATGTTATGTTGAAACGTATGTAGTCTCATATTCGTCATTATAGAATATGTGATAATATTAAACCGTGAAAATTGTTGGAGGGTGTAGTTTTGTCCAAATGTGTTTCTGTGTTCTTTTTTTTTTTTTTTTAAATAGAAACAGCAGTTTGTGGACGTGGCCACAGGTTCTCTTGGGCAAGGACTTGGTGCTGCATGTGGGATGGCCTATACTGGAAAATACTTTGACAAGGCGAGGTATAAAACAAAATACGTAAAAGTATATATACATACTACAGTTTCTATAGGATTACATGGTCAGTGCTTATGTCGTCTGCTCAAATGTTATTCACTTACTCATTTTACATGCATACAATCAAATCAGTAAGCCGTGTTTAGCCTTTGGGTGTGTACGGTCTTGCCAGGTGTGTTTGTGTTGGAGTGGAGTCAGCCTTTCCTTTTCATGGCGTGTGTGGAATGCGTATGATAATGCTCACTGTTCAGTCTAATCACACTACATTAATACAAACATGCCTATTTGACTGGAAATATGTCTGAACCATTTAGCATCTAAAAGGAGCGTGCGTGTGTGTGCGTGTGTGTTTGAGAGAGAGAGAGAGAGAGGGTGTCATTCTTTTGAAATTCATTCAAAAGAATTTCATTTAAAACCATTCAACTATAATTCAAAAACATCTCATTTCTTTCTTTCTTTCTTTCTTGTTGCCTAATTATAACATTTTAAAACTTGATTCTATCTGTATTTCTAAGCATATCTATATAATTCTAATATAATACATACGTAGATTAAGCTAATATAGTTAATATGTATATAATTTTAAACATTTTAACAAGATGAATCATTCACTTTTAGTATCTAAAAGAACTGATTTTATGATTTTAATGACATTTGAAATGTATTGTAACATTTTCTTAACTTAAATACACATTATACATTATTCTAAAGTTGGTTATTGATGCAAGCTGCTAATTTGTTGCTCTGTGAAACTAAAATATACATTCCCAGCATTTTGGATTGAATCTATTTATTTCTTTTTATTTCGTTCTCCATCTTTCTGGTGGTGTAGTTACCGTGTGTACTGCTTGCTGGGTGATGGAGAGCTGTCTGAGGGCTCAGTGTGGGAGGCCATGGCCTTTGCTTCCTTCTATCATTTGAACAACTTGGTGGCCATTCTGGACATCAACCGCCTTGGCCAGAGCGACCCTGCACCCCTGCAGCACCATGTGGAGAAGTATAAGAAACGCTGCGAGGCCTTCGGGTGAGTGCGTACATGCGTGTTTGTGCATGGTGCTGTGCGATAGGTTGGTGTGCCATCCAGTGTGTATTCCCACTTCGCTTCCAGTGTGCCTGGGGAAGGCTCCAGATCCACTGTGACTGAAGACACTTTATACATGTGGCTGATAATAGAAAAATAATATAATAATAACACAATGCATCTCACATTCCTTAAACTCCCAGGACACATTGGCAAGTACAGATTTACATTCCGCACTCTCGTAACTACACTCCTTTCCTTTTAGTTTCAGTTTTTCTATGTTGTTTATTTGAGCTTAATTTTTTATGTATGGTTCATGGTTCTTTTCTTTTCCATCTTGTGTTCCATTTTCCTCAGTATTTTGTTGTCATGAATTTGTGTTATATTTAATTTGGACACAGGAAACATATACTAATGATTGTGGTAGACTCTGCAATATTCAGAGTTTCTCTAACACACCTTATTCCCTGTTTGTGTGTGTGCGTGTGTGTGTGTAGATGGCATACTGTCATTGTGGATGGCCACAGTGTGGAGGAGCTGTGTAAGGTTCTGTGTGAGCACCAGGAGCAGCCCATTGCCATTGTTGCACATACCATTAAGGGCAAAGGCATTCCAGGTACAACACACACATACGCACACACACACACGCACACACACACGCACACACGCACACACACACGCGCACACACACACACACACTGGAAAAACACAGTACATGTGCACAGAGAACACACAGTTTATGTATATTTATATTGTCCAACATTATCCATCAACTTCTCATGTCCTTCCTGCACTGCTGTAATAGTTACTGTACTCTATATACACTACATCATACAAAAACAGTATGTAGGAAATGGATATAATTAGGTATGTACATTATTGATCCAGCGTTCATCCAGAACAGACTTATAGAGAAGAAAGGCAAATAATGTTGACCCACTGACCTGTTAAACACCTTCACCTTTGCATTCTGGCTGCGTTGCAAGCAAATCTGTAGGTGCGTGTGTGGTTTTTGTGTATTATAGCCACAGAGGATAAGATGGGTTGGCATGGTAAACCCCTGCCTAAGGACATGGCTGAGAGTGTAATAAAGGATCTACAAAGTCAGATTACGAGCGGCAGCAAGCTGTCTCATCTTACACCAACTGAAGACGCACCTCCCGTCAACCTGAAAAACATCCACATGCCCAGCGAACCCAGCTACAAACTCGGAGAGAAGGTACAGCCAAGAAACAGGCACAAGCCAAACCCCGATATTAAGGTGGTGTTAATTCAGCAGGCTTTATAGACAACTCTCTTCACATTTTCTTGGCACAAATAAATCTACCTAGTTTAATGACACATTTTATGTGTATACCTGAACAGTGCAGAAATTCCACACCCTATTCCGTCTCTTGGCATCAAGGATTTGTAGATCCACATGAATAAATACTAATAGAAGGTTGCTGAAAGGACAGTGGCTTAATTGTCTTTCAGATCGCTACAAGGAAGGCCTATGGACTGGCTCTCACAAAACTCGGCCGTTCCAACGAGCGCATTGTTGTCATGGACGCGGACACAAAGAATTCCACCTTTTCTGAGCTCTACAAGAATGAATTTCCTCAGCGCTATGTGGAGTGCTACATAGCAGAGCAGAATATGGTACGTGACTACAGAACCTTCATTTCAAATTCCCATAATTACTTGTAAACAAACGAGTAAAATTTGAAGTACAGCTTCAGATTCTTCCCTCAAAAAAAACTCTTAAATTTACTGAAAAGTACATGAACCAATTAGAAAAGAAAAATGTTTTTTCTGCCTCAAATCACACAGTGAATTTAGCTAACATTTGTGTTATAAATTGCGTTATGTTGATAAATAACAATCACTTATAAATTACTGGGCTTGTGCATGCCATAGCTTGGTGACGCCCAGAAAACTCCATAAAAAGCCAAATGCACAGAGCGGCAAGCGCAAAATGGCCAAAAAGAGAAGAATTTCTCTGAGGCAGAAGTTGAAGTATTTTTGACTCACATCTACAAGAATAAAAACATTATTTAGCAGCGTCACAGCACCTGGAAAGACCAAAATATGGAGAGAAATTACAGAGGTGAATTCAGTGTCGTCCATCCAGCACAATATAAGCAAAACTGATTAAAAAAAAGTTATTATTGCATTAGTGCATGAATACTAAATTTTTGTGTAAATGCTCATAAATCCATTCATATCCAGCTTGATAAATGAGACCAGATGTCTCTGACAGTACAAATTAGCTGCATGCTAATAGCTAGCTGTCACAATACAACCTTGATAAATACCGTCTGTAGATCAACTCCTTGAAGCTGTCTGTGTAAAATAGTTACCTTATGACTTATATATATATATATATATATATATATATATATATATATATATATATGATATATGATGACTGCATATATATGATTATAGAGAAATTTGGTGTTTAAAACTGTAGTGAGTGGAAAGTAAGGGTGGGCGACAGGACCAAAATATCAAACCACGATACAGGAAGACATTCCTACCATACACGCTATGCATTACGATATACATATGTAAATGATAATATATTGAAAGGAGAGAAAAAATTGCAATTTTAAAGATTGAGTTCAAAATCTTAACAGCTGCTTCCAGCCAGTGTATTGTTACCTATTTTATCACAACATGGATATTAGATTCTCACCTAGCCCTAGTAGAAAGTAGAGATGTTTCTTTTGAAATGTAAGTAAAAGACAAAAGTTTTAGGTGAAAGAAAAACTCAAGGAAAGTACAGATACCAGATTAAGTACTGTAACAGAGTAATTGTATTTTGTTTGTACATTGTCACCTCCCATCTCTGACCTTACAATGACATTTAAGAAGCTTAATACTATTTTTTTATTCAGTCATAATTCATGAAATGTACTAAATGCATCACTCTTAAACAAGAATTCAGATCAAGAATTTCTGACAATCATTAGCACATTTAATGAGCTCTGTTTACGGCTCTTAACAGCTGATTTTCATGGCCATCATATCAACGTCTTATGTTCTTTTAGCAAAAACTGAGGCTTATTATATAATCCCTTCAGGTACTATAAAGCAGTGCAAAATGATTCTTTTATTATAAGAATGAGGAGTGGAAGTGTTGTCTTGCAGAGGTTAAACATTAAAGCCTCTTCAGCATCTTCAGCATGGCATTGCATGTGTGCTTCATTGCCTCAGTCAATACAGTAAGCTGTTAAAAACAGGTAGCTGCTGTGGAGCCATAGAAGAAGAAAGTGTTATAAGGGAAGTAGTATTGCTGAATTATTACTACACAGCCACTTGTGACCACTGAGGAGTAGTTGCACATGTTTGCGTTTTGCAAATTTCTTAAAGCAACAGTAACATTAAGCTTGCAGCATTAGATGTAGAAACGTCCTGCATTAATTGAAGCCACTGACAGGCAAAACAGCTCTGGCTTTATATAGTTCTCTTTCAATCTCTCAATATTAAACCAGTGCAGTTCTAGTAGGATGTCCAGGGACTCGTGGAGATCTGGCTGCATGCCTGTATGAAATGAACTGCTCTGAGTAATATTGTGTTGCTTTTGTGTGCTTTTTTCAGGTGAGCGTAGCAGTGGGCTGTGCAGCTCGAGACCGCAACGTTGTTTTTGCCTCCACGTTTGCCACATTCTTCACCCGAGCCTATGACCAGTTGCGCATGGCTGCCATCTCAGAGAGCAACATCAACCTCTGCGGCTCACACTGTGGCGTTTCCATCGGTTAGTGTTCGCTGACCCCTGACCTCTGAACTTTAATTTTTCACATTATTGTGAACTATGTGAGTAATAAAACACTTACGTGTGTGTGGTTATAGGAAGCCTGATGCAAAGCAGAGTTACTATAACCACCTGATTACTTTCCTACAGCATGGCACAAAGTGTTTTGTTCTTATACTCAGTAATTTGCCAATCATTACATTTTATTAATTAAAGAACGACACATCAATCTTGTTTATCATTTTATAGTTACATTTAATGTTGCGGAACATCCATGAAACAAGTTAATTCCTGTTATAAGAATAGCAGCTATAAATAGTCATTCACTCACTAGCCTCTTTTTCTTCTCTCTCCTGAAGTAACAAGACAAATCAAAACAGCTTGTCATTTTACCTAGAAACCAGAAGGCACAAAGTCCTCTGTTCTGAAGACTTTCCCACTGATTCTCACTGAGATCTGTTAAATAATGTTAAATAAATGAGGCTTTTTACAGAAAGCTTCCCCATGTGATAACATGTATTTCTTTGTTAAATAACAAAGTTGTTTTTTTTTTAAAATTATTTTATCATTATATTATTGTGGAGCAGCAGCCATACAAGTTGCTATGAATGAGTTACTATACAAATGATACATATTAGAACGTGTGCATTAATATAAACCCGTGATTAATCTTACAGATTAATTAAAAAAATTAATCAACACCTTCTGATCAATGGGATTTGAGAATTCAGCCACGCTCTGGTATGAAGTGCTGAAATCCTTAGTTTCTAATATGTATATTTACAGGAGGATGCATGTTTAATACCACAACACATTGCTAAGTAAGAATGCACATTTCTGTATATGTAGCCTTCTACAGTGATAATCACAGTGCAATTCAATCCCATAAACAGCTCTGATGCACTTCTTCAAACCTGACCTTTAATGTGCAACATTCAGGAGCCAGTTTGCAGAAGCCAAATTCTGCTAAATGCTCCTTTCGTGTTAGTAAATATTTTCTTTTGTAACAGTTCTTCTTTCCTTGTTCACTTCCTTCTGGTTAGTTTCCTCACATCTTCCTCTTTCTCATTTAACCATGCTTGCAATCCACTGTGGCATCAATATTGTTGCTTCTTGTTGGGAAATTCATCTTATGCTAATACAAACAGATATTTTGCTCCAGCACTTTAAACCCTTCTAGCACTAGCACTGCTCAGAAAGTTAATGCATTGCTGGCCATTTATGCCAACACCACAGTGCAGACTAAATTGATCACTTTCTGCATTTCTACTATGTCAGTGTAGAAATACTGACATATTACATACCACCCAGGTTTTGTGTGTTGTTTTTTACGTGTTAATTCTTTGTGTGTGTGTGTGTGTGCTGATATTTCAGGAGAGGATGGTCCCTCTCAGATGGCGCTAGAAGACTTGGCGATGTTCAGAGCCATTCCCACTGCCACTGTGTTCTACCCGAGTGATGCCGTGTCCACCGAGAAGGCAGTGGAGCTGGCTGCTAACACGAAGGTTCTCACAATTCTCTCCGAAGCCAGAATATGTTAAACGCTTTTACACAGGGCTTGAAAGTAACACCTGCTCCCCCGCCAAACGCAGGATAAGATTTGCACCTGGCCAGCAACTTTGATAATTAATCAGCCGTACATTTCTGATTGTAAAAAAGCCAGTACTATTGGAAAAAAAACTTGTATTGTGTCTCTGTTCACTCAGCTTGAACACTTTTGTCATGGTTTAAGTATTATTTATTGTCACCTTGCAGAATCTTACTTAGACTTGTGGAGACTTTAACGCTGGTGTGAATCGACAGCGTCCATTGAAACGAGTGCAAGGGGAAAGAATGAGAAAAACCCCACAAATACTCAAATAAAAAAAGAATGAATTGTCTGTTTGTTTCAATGAAAAAGAATAAATGAGTGATTAATGAATTTAACATGTATTTAGTTACAATTTTGTGTAACTATATACGTTACATGTATATACTTGTATATAGTTACAAAGAATTACAACCATAATTCTCCTTTTTACAGGGTATTTGCTTCATCCGAACCAGTCGCCCTGAAAATCCTGTAATCTACAACAGCGATGAAGAGTTCCGTGTAGGCCAGGCGAAGGTGTGTTGCTAAAAATTCTATCCTCTGTCAGTCAGTGAACATACAGTTGCAGCAAATGCTTATTTCAGCAGCTGGTCAAGTACACACACACACACACCTATGACTATAACAGAAAATGTCCATTCTTATACTATTTTCTGTTATTCCATGTCTGGCACATGAGTAAGATTTATCGTAGTTTAGATGAATATCACTGGAAACAATGTATAATAGTATGTTTTTCTACATTTACAGTAGTGGTGTAATAGCTTGAGTTTAATGTCTAAAAGAAAAAAATCTAATAGTACACCTCCTATTCCTAACTGTATTTGTATCTGTGTAGAACACATTATCTGTTCAATCCAAATAATATATTCCTATCTGGTTCCATCCTACATTTACAGACAGAATACAGCAGACACTAACACCGTGTATCAGGCATTAATAGATTAAAGATTTGTCTTGATGATGACTGAATAAGTTCTATATATATTCTTGAATAAGTTCTATCACATGTTTTGGTGTTTACATGCAGGTTGTATACAAGACCAGCAACGACCAGGTCACTGTGATCGGAGCTGCTGTAACTCTGCATGAGGCTCTTGATGCAGCTGAGCAGCTGAAGAAAGGTACAGCACGCAGAAAGGAGCCAAATACATACAGCACCTGTAAATACACAAATGCACCTGTAAATGCGTGACAAAGCTCTTCTTACTATGAGACAGATAGGTACTCTTTAGTTATATCAAGCGGAATTACAGCTATATACTAGATATTATGAGCAGTAAGCTCAGTGAGAGTTTCAAAGGCAGGCCCTTTATCCAGAGCCATCACTGTGGTGTTGTGCTCACTGGCAGTGTTTAAAACTCTGATGGCATCCATACATTCTGGAATGATGTCAGTATGGGAAGGGAGTGTGAGGGTTGTTAAAAGTTTGTTCACTTCCACTGAAAACTTATTCAGTTATCACCAATTAAGCCATGGACAGGCTGACATAAAATGTAACATTTTGGCAGAAGGGCAGTGTTCAGTTCAGCTAACTTATACAACCCCATTTCCAAAAAAGTTGGGACGCTTTGTAAAATGCGAATAAAAACAGAATGCAAAGATTTACAACTCACATAAACCCATATTTTATTCGCAACAGAGCATAGACAACATATGAAATGTTTAAAGTGAGACATTTTACTGTTTTATGAAAAATAGTAGCTCATTTGGAATTTAATGCCAGCAACATGTCTCAAAAAAAATTGGGACGGGGCAACAAAAGGCTGGAAAAGTAAATAATACGAACAAGAAACAGCTGAAGGAACATTTTAAAACTAATTGGATTAAGAAGTAGTGAAACAATTTCAGAATAATGTTTTTTTTTTTTTTTCAAATAAACAGTACACTATATCAGTTTAGACATTTGTTATGTTGTGAATAAAATATGGGTTTGTGCAATTTGCAAATCATTGCATTCTGTTTTTATTCGCATTTTACAAAGTGTCCCAACTTTTTTGGAAATGGGGTTGTAAATAAAAAAGTGTATTTCATTGCAGTTTTTAAATAAAATAGGCTTAAATGCAGTGGCTGTTCTCTGAAACATTTTAGATCTTATTTAACATTCAATTAATAACAAAAGTTTCTCATAAGATGAGTTTTCATGCACAAGTGTACTCTCTGTGTAAGCTGAATGAATTACTTTTTTACACGTCTCCTCAAGGTTGTGGCTGATAAAACTCACTTCTGAATGATAATTACGTTATCATGAGATGAGCTAGTTTTCACGGGGTTGTTTTTCTTACAAACCCGGCTGTTTGCATCACACATGGCCATATTTTGTTTTATGTGCATTAGTGCTTTGAATATGGAGAACATTATTGGATCATTTATGATTACATTTCTTTATTTGGCAACATTTAACATTAGATGATTACTACCAATTGCACATTGATTTATTTCTAGAAAACGCATAATTTTACGCTATATCTGAATTTAAAGTGTCTGTACCTGTATCTGTCATTATAATTAACCCCTTAATAAGCCAATAAGCCTGCAGGATTGTGGTCGTCTAATCTGGGAAGTGTTCAATAAGCATGCTAGCGAGTAGCAGTGTAATGTAAGAAGCAGCATCAGCCTGCAGAATCACTTAATTGACTATTTGGACAGGATTCCTGTTATCAGACCACTGCAGAGTTGGTCAAAAACAGTAGGTAATTTGGTCAGTAATTTCTTCGAATAAGAGGGAGAAAACACAAAATAAAATAGAAAAGAATAAAAGCACAACATGAGACAGAGTAACAGTGCCTGCATGTGCTGTTTTCCCAACAATATTACATTTTGCTCCAGAAAAAGAGAACGTGACTGAGAAGTCATGCTGTTGATTGATGGTCTTGAGTCCACATTGGTGCCATTGAAGAAGCCATTTGGAATCTCATTGACTGTAATGATGTAAAAAAAATCAATTTCAGAAAATATTTCAATATGCATGTATGTGTTTGGGGCTCAGATTTGGCATGGCTATAAACCCCGCCCCTTCATGTTGTGGCACCAATAATTATATCTATCATCATAATATCATTATTCGAAATGTAATTACTCAAAACATTGTGTAGGAAGAATGTATTGATTGGGTAATATTATTATAGATTTTAGAGTTTTGTGCCCTGTGATAAACTGGCATCCTATTAAGGGTGTATTATTTTCCTTCAACTGGTGTTCCTGGGATACACTGCGTATCCACTATGACCCTGACCAGGATAAAGCGCAGGATGAATGCATGAATGAACGAGTTTTGTAATCTATTGACATTATCTGTAATCTAGTGACATTGTTTTGTCTTCTCAGAGGGCATTAACATTCGAGTGATTGATTTATTCACTATTAAACCCCTGGACTCAAAGACAATTATTGAAAATGCCCGGGCCACAGGGGGTCGCATCATCACTGTAGAGGACCACTACTATGAAGGTGAGTGTTATAAAATGCTAATAGAGATATATCACAAGCCATTAGTTCTAACCATGGCCCCTTAAACTCTCAGATTATTATTAACCTTAAAGCATATTATTCAGTAACTACTATGAGTTTTTCGGTTGCTACAGAAAAATGTGTAGTTACTGGATGCATAAGACTGGATGAGACTTAAATTTTTTGTTTGGATGTATGTGCAAATGCATGTGGAACACAAGTATGAATTTTCGTGCGTATGTGAGGACAAGTCTGAATAGTGGAGTTGAGCGGAGAGTGAGAGAAGGGAAGGATAGGCTGTGTCCTGTAGGCTTACACCAACCTACAAAACTGCCTCATAAATAATTTGTAAATATATTTTGGCCATTGGGGTGTTTTGACATGTTCAGTCATATTGTGTACTTATGTGTGTGGTGTCCTAGCTCCTGCAAGCACTTGGTATCAGTATCAGCAGAAATTTAGAAAAGCCCTAATTGGGAATGATTTGTAGCAGAGATCAAGAAATTCAGTGGTTAAATGCAGCTTTTTAAATAATTGCTCGTCCATTATTCCAAGTTTTTTGTTGGTTTCGGGTGACATTAACTCCTCCATGTTGATTATGATGTGTGATTGCGCAGGTGGTCTGGGAGAGGCCGTTTGTTCAGCGGTGGTGAATGAATACGACTTCACTGTGCAGCGCCTTGCTGTGTCTCACGTGCCGCGCAGCGGGAAACCCAGAGAGCTGCTCAAACTGTTCAATATCGACTGTGACGCCATTGTTCGGGCCGTGAAGAAGATAATCAATGATACTGCCAACAAAAAGTGATAAAGAGAAGACAGGGTCACTGAAACAAAATAGTGAGAGGAGAGAAAGAAAGAAACGGATGTTTAGTTGCTCTAAATCATGGACACTGGATTTGTGTTATAATTATCTTCGTCTTTTCTGTTGAATGGTGTGAACTGGTGAAATAACAAACCTTACTAAAGTTCACGGTATATTATTTTTATCACCTGGACATCAAGACAATCTGGTGCTTTTTGACACTCATTGAGACATAGTGTACAAAGTTTGCAACCTCTATATATAAGTGCATATATACGAAAGTACAGGTAGCCAATCAGATTGCAACCTTGAAGATTCTAAAGCCTGTGGCCAGAAAAGTGTACAAAATTTTGAGACACTTATGCCGTGAGTATGAGATTAACATTACACTGAAATCTATAGGTGTGAATTTATGGTTAAATTAAACTTGTTTTTATTGTTTACTGTCACTAGCATGGTTTTATCCTTTAACACTGGGTTGATCAACAGTGTGAATTCTGATTTCACTCTCTACTGAACCTGAATACATGAGAATGCAGTGTTGATGAAGCAATAAATGCATTGGGAAGCACGCAACATGAACTCAGAGATTTTTTTTTTTTTCAGAAGCTATTGAAGGAAAAAGCCATTTCATTTGGTAAAGTATTTAAGGTTTCATACTTTTTTAAGATTAAATATAATTTGAAATGAAAATAGGAGACTATATTTAAATACCCTGAAGCAATCTTTTGCTAGGCTGCACTAGGCTCCAGGATGAATAAACACCTGCTTCTGGTCTGTTTGTGGTGTGGTTCGAGTTATTTCTGATTTATTTATTTATTTATGAATTCTTTTGTACCATTATATTCCATGATTCATGAGATGTCAGAATATGAATCAAACTGAATGGTTTGATGAAGATGAAAAGGATGTGAATCATATGCTATATCCTTCAGGGTATCTCAAGTTAGTCTTAAAATTATGAGAGATTTTGAACTGATGTGTTCGACTAGACAATGCTCTCTTCCACCATCAAAACACCAACTGAGGGAATATCTTTTAGAAGAATGGTGTTCATCTTCCAGAGAGTTGTAGAATCTGTGCCAAAAAGCATTGAAGCTGTTCTGGCAGGTCGTGTTGGCCATCTTCCTAAAGACACTATGTCACCTATCTGTACTTGAACATCATTGCTTAAAACCAAGGTTTGACAAGCATTAATCAACAGCTGTGTCTTTAATGAATTGCCAAAATGTCACACGATCCCTTTAAGAACAGTGCTTTTGCTGATTCATGTCGTCACACCTATCACTCTACTAGAAGTTAATGCAAATGTTCTACCAACTTGCTAACTCTTTAACCCTTCCTCTCAGCTGGCTTGTTTCCTCACTACCACTAAAGTAAACTAAAGTGTGCCTTCGTTTTGGAACATGAGCTCAGTGCTGGTAGAAGGCTTTTAATCAGATTGGCGAGGGGATTTATGTTCGGAGCCAAAGTAACGACATCAGGGGTGACTAAGCACATTTAGAGAACCTCAAGTTGGGAGCCAACAAGCCAAATAAGGCCATGTGCATGCTATACACTCTACACACTCTACATACACACACACACACCGGTTTCCACACCGTTACTCATTCACTATTCACCAGACAGCTAATTTTACTGTCTTAACTAGTTTGCATTAACTCCAGAAAAACCCCTGGAAGTGAAGCTTCACTCTTGTGCTCTTCAGTGTTGTGTAGATTGTATATGTGTTTATTATTCAGCTGCTGAAGCTTCACATTTTCCTTAGAAGTGCATATAGTAGTTACCTAACTGTCTGTTCTTCACTTCAAATTTGTCTTACTATCCTTGTGAGTAACTTCCAGTGACATAATTATTAATGCAGCTAATTAATACTATGCTACACCTTAATCTAGCCCTCACATTAATATCATTAACCAAAAGGAAACCTTTTCACCCTTTCGGTTTTTTAAATGAAAGCTGCAATTTTTATAAAATTCCTTGTGGGGACATCTTTTAAATTTTCGTTTTCATTTAAAAACTATCAGACATAATTATACTTTTGTAGAAATTTGGTCCC
>CM040982.1:20026294-20034397 GCA_022985145.1 Pangasius djambal
CAGCTGATAGTTTACCTCAAAAATGTTTCAATTTATAAGCAATCAGTTGAGTGCATAAGCTAACCTTAAACAACTGTGACTAAATAAATATATAAGATGGCTGCAGTCCAGTCTGTGTCCGTAATATACTGCACATAAACTGTCTACAACTGCACAGAAAGATATTTACTGTCTATCAACTGACTTATTTGCATCTCTGAGCCTTCAGTTTAGTGTAAAAACTGGTCTTTACACTTGTCTTTCTAGACCAAAATGTCTACAATCTCATCTAGTTGCTTCCTATTGGGTCACAAGCTCCACCTAGCTGAAGTTGCTGCAAAGTGAAAGGAACTGATACTAGAAACGGAGGTGCATCTTTCATGCATCCATTCCCCTTTGATAAATTCCCTTTTCCAATCAGGCACAGTTTATTTGCACTTGAGCTGTGCATCTGAGAAAGCAGAAAAGATAACTGTAGATATCGGCACCTCTGATAATGTGAGAGGACAATAAGATGAAAGTCAGTTATTTATTTATTTATTTTAAAATATGTCTTGAAAGAAAGAGCTTACCTTGCGGCTTTAATTCCAGATCTTAAGGAAACTGTCCCAAGAGCCTGTGGCCACTGCCATTCCATCATCAGTAACACCCAAGCAGCTAACACGGTTATCATGGCCCGCCAGGACACCTGCAAAAAGGTATTTATATTCAGAATGTAGTCCATATGCCAATAGTGCCATCTGATAATCAAGGACAGTTTAGATGAGGAGTGTGTTAAAAACCTCTCTTAACTAAACAGTATTTGAACTGACACATGGAGCTTTACTGTAAACTGCTAGTCATTTTCCCGACCAAATCACTGCACTAAACACACCATTACAACATGCTCACAGTGTGTAACTGGAGAGCAGAGATCATTTCAAAACATTCTCTTTTATCTTATCTTATCTTATCTTTTATCATAAATGATCACAAATGTATGGGTTATCCGTTGGCTGATCTCATCAGTGTCCGCGCTTGTCTTGGCCAGCGTGTATGAGCAAGTGCTTCTACAGTAAGATGCTATGAGAATTCAATCTCCATTTCATGCTCTCTGATGATGTACATAATTCATGGGGATGGTGGAGTGGCGCTGGGCTCCTCAATGCAAATGCAATAAACTATTCATGTGCTGGTTGAGTGGGGAGACAAAAGGATGGGTGTGGGTGACATGGAACTTACAGCTAGGAAAATGTTCTCGAGGGTTTGGAGAAAATGGGTATCTCTCATAAAACACAGAAGAAGTGCCAATGTCTTCAGAACACTACTGGTACTTAGGTATGTAAATAATACAGTCTATAATTATACCATTATAATAAATTCTATAACTATAATTATACTTTTAATAATTCCTATGTAGTGAGGAAGACTAGGGGTATTGGTTAACATGGTTAAGGTCCTGCACTAGTGAAATTTTGCAGCTCAGTGCTTGCATTGTATCCTAACTATTACCATGGTAATTCAAAGGAATGTACATGAAACTCAGAGTTTACTTACTGTTTCATTTGCTAGCAGAAGGAACACTGAAGATAATGTATTTTAAAATATTTTGAAACCGGAGCCATGCGGCTCTGTGTGTTCCAATAGATGGCATCTAATAAGCATCAGCAGATGCATTTCCATCCATTTCCATCATCGATTGTGGTCTGAAGACGACCATAATCCCATTAAAGTACTGAATGTCATGTATACCCTTTATTACAACCCTATATTCTGTTTATCTCTATTCAATCATGTAATATTAGCTCCATTAGGGTTTCTAATGGATCTAAAAATCCTTTCTGAATATCAAACTTCCTGTTCATTCGTCATTCGCTACATCCTTCAGAATCCCCTTACACAGCCCAGAGTACCTATTCCATACAGTGTTCCCTGCACTGACCTGCACGGTCGGCTTTGAGGGTGTCCCACACATTGCAGTTGAAGTCGTCGTAGCCGGCGAGCAGCAAACGGCCGCTTTTGGAGAAGGCCACCGAGGTAATGCCGCAGATGATGTTGTCGTGTGAGTACACCATCAGCTCCTGGTCGGCACGCAGGTCGAACAGCCTGCAGGTGGCGTCGTCCGAGCCTGTGGCAAACGCATTCCCATTGGGGAAGAACTGGGGGAAGGGAATAAAAAAAATTAAAAAAAGAAAGAAAGAAAAGAAAAGAAAAAGGACATAACTATAGGCACAGGGTATTTTTCTGCATTTCCTTGCTGGAGAAGTTGCTTCTTTGCCCAAACATGACAAACTAATTAGTTACTAAGGCATCGTTTTGGGAGCCTACTCATGTCAAAGCAACAAAATCCAACAATGTCTCACAACAGGTAGCGCCCAAGCAGTGCTGTCTGAAGACCACAACGACTGTGCAGAATTGGGTGTGACCAATTATGGTAAAACTTGGCCCAGGATTGAACACCACTGACTAGGTGGTAATACGAATGTGACTAAATGTGTAATACGAATGCTCGACTCCACCAGGGGGAGCTAATAACACACAAGTAGATTTTGTGTACAGTCATCATTGGGAGGCAGAAAGGAAAGCTTACTTGTCAAGTACTGTACCTGCTATCTACTAGTGGCTCAGTGCTGTATAGCACAACCAGGCATGAAGAAGCTCAGTATATTTTCAGCCAACGCTATAAGATATCCTAACCAGTTCCATGTTTTATATGCTAAGTGACAATCACAACACAGTGGATGGCTCCAGCATTTTTCCCCTTATGTCACTGCATCTGAATGAAAACGAGTGTATGTTAAATGGTGTAGCCTATAGTTAAGAGTAGAACCAATGCAATCAGAGAAGAGTCTTACTCTTCCCTGACAATACATGCAGACTGGTCACATTCCTTCCGCTCGCACATTTGATTAATGAACAATCAATGGCAGCTGTTTTGTGGTGTGCGTAAAACAAGCAACAACAAAATCTGCAGAATGACATTGCAGATTATTTAATACCAAATATTTGTTTAATATCACTCAATCTTTCACTCTGTCAGTGTGCTATTCTAGAAATAGATGTTAGGATAGTCAGTGTTACTCCTTAACCAATGTAATGTGCTCCACTTCTGGGTGAAAGCTTTTCAGTGTACAAGGCAAAAACAAAACTAGGTACATCCAAATACAGCTGCAGAAGTGAAAGTACAGATAAGTTCATCTCTACAGCAAAAAAAGACATTACTTAACCCTCTTACTAAAGAGAAAGTGTACGCAGCATTAATGACGGACAAACTCCATTCTGTTATGAGGCCATCGCAGTACTCGGTGCCGGGAAAATTCCTGCCTACATCACTCATCCCACTGAATGTAACGAGTTTGAAAGGGCATCAGAAAATTTTCCATGAAAGCTGATTCACTCACTTGTTGCTGTTCACCTAGGCCACAAGACAGAAGGCTGGTTTGGATTTGAGGTGACAAATGACCTTAATAAACTGGATCTGTCAGAAATCAGTCATGGTAATAAGGATATAAACCTTATTTTACGTGAAATCGCTTGTCGTGTTTCCTATATTAGTGTGCTGTGTAACGTTCATGATAGTTTGGTGTAGGCAATAGAGAACAGGGAGATGTTTTGGACACTGCATGTGTGTGGATACATACGCAGATGGCATTGATGTCGGACTCATGGCCAGTGAAGGTCTGTCTGCACATGCCCTCTCTGATATCCCATAGCTTAGCAGAGGCGTCACAAGCACCAGAGACAAACAAGCGTGCATCCGGGGCCAGAGACAGAGACATCACATCCCCAGTGTGCCCTGCAAACGTGGTTGTCTGCTGCCCTGTCTCAATGTCCCAAAGAGCACTGCAGATGTAACAAATAGGATTAGTAACAGCACCAAAGAGAGAAGGAAAAATAAATATGAAATAAATGAAAACCAACTATTTTAACAGTGTGTAACTGATGATCTGCTATGCAACCTGTGCAACAGTCAATACTGAAGTGAATGATCCTATATAGTCATCTAAATCCTACAGAATTGTTCAATTAAGCCATGTTAAGTAAACATCTAGAAATTGGAAATCCTTTTACTAGGGTAAAATGTATAAGCAAGAAAGCTGCTATGTGAAATATTCAAATTGTCTAATGTTAGGATTTGAATCATCATATAGCAGTCTGCCCAGTCAGAGCATCATGTGAGTCTATGTAAGTGTCTGTGTCTGATGCAAATGGCTAAAGCAGCAGTGCTTGTGCACTACCCCAAACTCACCAGGTGGTGTCGCCTGAGCTAGTGACAATCTGGTTGTCGTCCAGGAAACGACAGCAGGAGAGGTAACCTGTGTAAAAACACAAGGCAGAAAATTATACAACTGGACAAAGGAGGACAGACACACAGAGTGTAGTAAGATATGCCATGATGTCCCTTAAATCCTGTCTTAAAAGTCCATAGATCACTATTTCACCAGCTCCATCTGATTTAACCCATTAAACCTCTCAATGGTGCTGTAAAAACAATCCTCTAGTGGTAGATCAGATGGCTTTATCACAATTCCTTAAACATGTCAAACCTTCATCACTGCCAGCTCAGAAACCCCACACACTAACCTGTATGGCCAGCCAGCTCACGGCTCACACGGACATTGCCCTCACGCGTCTTCAGATTGTAGATGGAGCAGATGTTGTCCAGGCCACCGCAAGCCACGTAGTTGCCGGATGGAGCGTACGCACACGTCATCACCCATGAGGAGCGCAGTGGGATGGCATGCACCTATAACAGGACAGTGCTCATATAATAAAGTCCAATAATAAAGCTCCAATAAGGTTTATCTGGAGCTGCACAATCAATTGCACTGAGAACATGACTGCGATTTCTGGCTAACTCGGTTAAACATGGGTGACTGCAATTCTGGTGAAAGTGGCGACGATAAATTGATTAAATGTTAGATATCAGTTCGTTTTCACCCTGGTGCATTAAAATACCAAGCTACCCATTCGCATGGCTTAGCTGTATTTGGCTGTATAACAATCACACATTTATTCACAAAATTAACATTAACAAATAATGAATCAACAAAAATAATCGTGAATCAATTTTGATCAAAACCTTATAACTTTAGAGTTCACAAGACCTACAAAAACTTGAACAATAAAAAGCTGTTCAGGCTAACAGGTCAGTGATGAAAGAAACACAAACTTACTACAGTCTGAGCTAAGAACTAATGAAAAAAAAAAAAACAAAGTTGTTTTTTAGAAAAATCAGACATGCCTATCGGTAATTAACAGTGGCGGTGAACAGGCTTTTGGGAAATCAGGCTCACCTTGTTTGTGGTATAGCTGTCCCAAATGATAAGTTTACCATCCTGGGAAGCACTGACGAGGAGCCTACAGAGAGAAAAATACAAAAAGATGAACAGCGGTCATATTTTTATATAGCGTGGGGGCTTTCTGAACATAAATATGCCTGGTAATACTGACAGAAGGTCAGCTGAATTCAAAATAACTGAAATTATTTTAATGTCACAAATTCCTAAACATATTTGCATACATGCTTTGGGAACATTCTGGAGCATTCGTGTGTATGCAAGTGTGAGACATTCCCTGGACTCTTTATGGTTGAACTATACCACGATAAGATGATCAGACACCACCTCCACAGAAAACACTATCACTTATTTACTATACATATTCCTTCTGAGTTATTTGAATAAACAAAACGACCAGGAATTTTTTGCACATGGGAGAGGTGGAAATGCTGTGACCATGACTACATTTTGCTACCAGGAGAGTTAACATAAACTTTCCAGTGATTCATTATGATGCCATGATGATACCGTATGCTCTCCACCTACCCAAGGGAAAACGAATAAAAACAAAAGGTGAAGGTGGGGCTGACAGACTAGGTAAAACAACAAACAGTACACTCATTTTAAATACCATCTCAAACAACTGAAAGGAATAAATGGTGAAAATATAATACAAAATTTTAACTAGCTGCAACTTTTGTGTGCGGTGCTAAGCTACACTCACTGTTGATGGAAAATAAGATGCTTAGCTGAGATTGTGTGGAATTATCTTGCTGTCCGAGCCCAACCCAATAACCCAGGAGTGGAATTAGAGTCTTCTGCACCACTAGATTACCCACGTTCAGTTACATTACTACTGATTAACGAAGAAAGTAACAATGAAACCCAAAACATTGTAGCTAAATGTTCTGAGATACTAACTGCAACTGAAACAAAATGCTTCTACTCTGTCGGTTTGGTATGTGCATCAGTGTGAATAGCTTCATCATGTTCCTTATTATGAAAAATAATCAAACTTCTGAAGAATGCAATTAGTTACACAGCTACAAAGAACAGAAGCTATTTTGTTGTGCACTTTGAAGAATAGAAGTTAACAAACAACTGCTTCACATACTTCAAAACAACGAACAAAAATGAATGTTTGCGTGTCAAAGTACGGCCATTTTGTCAGAGCACGCAGAATGCATTTAGCAGAGGAAAGGAGCATGACAAAGCACACAGGGAGTCTCTGGGGCCTAACTTCACCTGCAGCCTCCCAATTAACCTCCTGGAGACCAGGGCGCATGTGTGTACAACGAGATCTCCCTTGCGTGAGCACGCAATCTTCACCACTACCTTCATCTGAACGTCCAGAACTGTTCTTTTCATACATATGTTTCCAAAGCCTAGCTCTAAACTGCATCTCTATCTCCATCTCCATTCAATCTTCACTAAAATCTTATCATCTTACGTGACTTAAAACAAACAAACGATAAAAACAGATCCTAGATGTGGTGTTTGTTGAAATGGCCCTGGTGTTCGGGACGCAGTTTGAGTGAGATTACCGCGAGTCAGTGCCCCAGTGCATGGCGTAGATTTTAGCCAGGTGACCTCTCAGCGTCCGCCTGGTGCGCATCTGAATTCGCCCAACTGGGTCGATGTTGGCTGTAATCTGTACAGATACACAAATACAAGAAAGCCATGACGCAAATACTGTTTATAATTTAAATTAGTTATTACATTAGTTAACAGTTATCTTAAAAGTACGGGATTATACTCTCACCTGAGACAGAGTGGCATCCGCACATGCTTTCCGTGCATCCTTAATAAACAAATAATTTAAAAAAAAAAATAATAATGAAAAAATAAATAGTCAGTTTATAGGACTGCCATTGTTCCAGTTCATATTATTTGCACCATGTAATTTAATGTGCCACATTTACATTACAGTTGTGGTTTTCGTTAATATCACTGAAATGTTAAAGATCTTTCTAATCCTGCAAACAAGTAACGAGCAATGCTAAGAGTGGGATGTAAAGAAAGCTACACGTTTTAACAAACTGTTCATTTAGAACATGTAGCACTTCAGTTTCCTCCTTCCAGGGTCTGTTAGTGCAGCGATGCTCTAATGAAGTCCCACATGCACAGCCAATAACCTTCTCTTGTTATATATTGCTGACATAATATTACGTTAGCTTCAGCATTAATATATACTGGCATTTAACGCCACATAATCAACATATTGCTAAAGAAACAACAACAAAGTGGAAAACCTACTGTGTTGATCTATTACTTTTAAAATACACAAATCATTTAAATATGAAGATGTGTCTCATGCGTATGTTATATAATGCCTACACAAATTACAGGCCAATTACATATATATGCCAAGTATTCTATATGGTACCCTGGACAAGTTACTCTGTGTGTAGACTCACTCTGATCTGGTTCTTCAGCTGCTCAGCCTCCTGACGTAGCTGGTCGAGTTCGCTCATTTTCCTCTTCTAAATGGTATGCTTCACTCCTGCCTCGCGCTGGGTCACTTACTGATCTGAGAACGACAGAAAAGGAGAGGGAGAGAGGGCGAAAAGGTGAGGTTAAGCCTGCAGCGTAAGCTTCAGGAGATACAGTGGTCAGTGAGAACAGCCAGTCAAATCCTTTTAACTTAATCTATCCTTTGTCATTTCAATTACTTCAGCAAGGTGATCTAGAATAAAAGCACCGTTTACCATTTGTGGAAGAGTTTTCATTCCATAGCTATGAAACACACATTGTCAATTTTCAGGAATGCAATAAAAGCTTTTTTTTTTTTTTTTACAAAGCTCCAAACCAATACTGAGCAATGAAAACCAAAACATCTCGGCAAGCAATTCTACCAGGGGAA
>CM040982.1:20034497-20120192 GCA_022985145.1 Pangasius djambal
AAAAAAAAAAAAAAAAAAAAAAAAAAAAAAAAAAAAAAAAAAAAAAAAAAAAAAAAAAACCACTGATCCAGGGATGGCACACTTGCGCGCTTTCTCTCTTTCTCTCTGCCGGCGTGTGTCCTTGCCAACCCATGAAGCTGTTACTAAGCAACAGGGTTCTGCAGCAGCCCATGCTAAAGATCACCATTTCGGCACTGGTGCAGAGAGAAAGCTATTTACAAATCGAGACTGACAGATCCTACAGCAAATTCAGCTGGCTTCACAGCGTTGGTGTGCTGAAATGTGGCTAATTCATCCTTCGTCGTAAGGTAAATTTAGCCACTGTCGGGAAAAATCTACAGCGTATGGTGCAGTGCTAGGCAAAGCCTGGTTCTTGTTCATTTAAAAGTGGTCCAGCGATGCTATAAGAACGCATGTGGCAAATGTCCCATTTTGCAAATAACAGTATCCTGGAGACCATTATAGCCACCCTTGAGGGCAGAATGAGCTTTGATCCGTTCTGTACGTGTGTGGCAAGGCACTTAACTGTTTCATAACATACCCTCAGATAGAAAGAAGAGGGGGTCCAAAGGTTTACCATAAAATATTCCAGCTGAACAGACTGGTCAAGAAAAGTGATTGTACAGCTGAAAACGGAAAGAGAAAAGTGTACAGCCCTGACAGGACGTGAAAGCTCTTCGCAGCTCTGGCCACTGTCCTCCTTCCCTTCCCTCCAAAGTCACACTAGTAATCCAGGGACACTTAATTCAGCTCGTCCACACAAATCCGGTTAACACAGAATCTGCTGATGATCCTAAAAGGACTGACTCTTCTGCTGACCCAAATCCAACTGCGAACATGCTTACTGCTAACACTTTTACTTGCACAGTATTGCTTCACTGCTTTTAAAAAAAAAAAAAAAAAGAAAGAAAGAAAGAAAAAGAAAATGACGATAAAATACACTAAAACTACCTCTACCGAATCTAACTTGCATGTGAAAGATGTTTCGGACCGGAGCTTGGTAATTAACCTTCAGAACCCAGAAGCACGTGGACGTGCTTGGAGACGTACCAAGAATTAACAGTGGTCTTTAAACACCCCCCCAAAAAAAAAAATTGTGTTAAACAGATTTTCAAAAACAGAAAAACCAAAAGACGAGTTGCAACCACTAACCTATTCTCTGGCTGTTGGTAGTGTTTGTAGTGTCACTGTCCATTCCAGCTAATAAACTTCCCTTTCTAGACTACAAAGTCCCAACATATATCTTGCATGACCAAACCTTACCTTGCCCCTTTCTGTTTAGCCACAGATCCTGTACGTCTGATGGCCAACGACCTTCTGAATGAACGCTGTATGCAATAAACACCTAACCTCGTTATGCTAGAATGCTATACGCTGATTGGCCAGTGGGGCTAAATGCAAACTTAAGCCTGACATAATCCAGGCGATAAAAATGTGTCATGCTAATATTGCTAATACTCTTTCACCGCCAGAAGCGCAACAGGGTTAGCGCTAGTTAGCCTCCTCCAGCCCAGGTCTCCATGACCTGAAGATGGCCTTCCTGCCTCTGCAACTTAAGCCGAAGCCCATCAAAAGACCAGCTGACAATCAAGCGTTCACGCTCCGTTTTGAGAATTTCTAGACTGCTGAAGGGTTAATATGCATTTACTAAAGCTTATTCCTGTTCATTTTGGTCACGCATTGCAGCAGTCAAGAAAGAGTGAAAGACTAAAAATGGAAAGTCGACAATAGTTAGTTAAGCAGTTCTCATCATGAGCTAGCATGGCTGAAACCGCTTTGCTCGTAGAGGAATAAAGAGAAATGAGAGTGAGAAGAGGAAAATGACAGCAGTAAGGAAAAAGCCGAGACTAGAGAAAGAGAGAAGAAGAGAAAATCGGGAGGGGAAAAAAAAGACGAGCCGCAGCTCTTATGCGCTGCCTCCCTCCTCTCTCCCCTTCCTCTGCACTATTTTTAGTCAGGTGGTGGATGGGCTCGGCTGAGAGGGTGGAAGCAGTCTTCACATTTTCCAGCAAGGCCTATCAGCTCAGTCATCTCAGCACAATGATGCCCCACCAACACACACACACACACACACACACACACACACACACACACACACACACACACACACACACACACACACACACACACACACACACACACACACACACACACACACACACACACACACACGGGTGGCATAAGAAAGTCCAGGCCTGAGCCACACTCATTTATTTCTCCAAATGGCTCTGATTATATTAGCAGCTAGTTATAGGCTGCCAGAGTGAGGTTTTTTTTTTTTTTTAGTTCTGTCGTAGGCAGGAAGGAAAGAAATGGGACTGTAAAAGACTTCCTTCTGGTCACAAGAGAGGTGGGCGATGCCTTTAACAGAGCTGGCTGACTGGAAACCAAAATCATCTTCATCAGATGCGATAACCAGCGCTCTGAAATTGATCAGCCCTCACTATTGATACCAAGATGGCTCTTTCATTGAAAGATTACATAAGACAGCACTTACAAAATTACATAGTGCAAGTACATTTTACCAAGACAAATGAGGCAAGGAGGAATTTCTCAGACAGAATTTTCCATTTGTAGAAATTAATAATTTAACTCTATGAGCCACTAATTTCCACCCAGGCACATTGTATAATCGATGCACATGTCAGGTGAGGACTTTATGTAAAATGGGTCATTTCTTTAAGGAATTTTCATCTGTCTGTCAAATGCACACACTTTCAGCTTCACATCTGCGTAAGACGTGCACAGCCACACAACAGAGATAAATCTACCATTCAAATTTGGGTTGTTATGGTGGTTAGGGTTATCAGACAGTGCATTTCCCTCTATTACCATCTTTTTTTTTTTTTTTTTTTAAAACAATCAAGTCCCAGTGGTTCTCATCCCTGTTGTGTCCAGCTGCGATTCCCCAAAAAGTTTACAAGCCCCTTCGCCTGGACTTCCCTTCAATCACACTACAACAACCTCTGTCTCTCTGCACACGGGACGTGACTACACTAAAAAACCTTTGGCTGTGTAACCCGCTACTGTTGTGAACATGTTACACTGTTACCTCTGCTACCACAAGGCTATCGAACGAAAAGAAGAACACGGTACTGCTGACCAACGCTAAACCAAACACAGAAAAAAGTCTTTCTGCCTTTCAAAGAAGACATATTCGTGAATTTTTATATAGACCAGAATGTCCACAACTGTCTCGTTTTTTTTTTATGGTAATTAATAACGAGATACCATGAAACCATCATATTTTAAGACTAGACTCTCAGTGTGAAAATTCCAAACTGTAACACCGCTAACGCAAATAGCTTCATATTTCTGCAAGAACGGATTTGTGTATCTTTAAACCTGTCTTCAGATGGACATTCAGTTCCTTTGACTTGCAAGATAAATAGTTGAAAAGTTCTGCTGCACCGGATTTCTCACAGGAAAACAGATGTCCTCAAAAGCGTTTGCATAGTGCATGTCAAATAAGAGAATCGCACAATGTTTATGGCTCCATTAAGAACATTAAACTTAGCAGTCTTTCAGAACTGTATACCTCCCCTATGTATAGCTCCCCGTCATGATCAGAAATGCTAAGAAACTGGCACAAGCTGTAGTGTTTTCACATATCATTACAATCTGAGAAGGCAGTGTGCTATTTTAAGGCCATATCACTCACCTCTAACAGAGAGATTAGCCTAATGGGACTCTATACTCAAGAGGATGAGTCGGAGCACAGCTTTTCTAATGAGGACTATGGTGAAGGAGACTGGGGTGTGGTCACCTTCAGAGACAGACACACACACACACACACACACACACACACACACACACACACACACACACACACACACACACACACACACACACACACAGATCCATCACCTTATCCAGTGCTGCTTAAAATGTGCATTCCTTAACCACAGTGGACAATGTACGTTTCCTTTCCTTTCCTTCTGGACAAACTCCATCAGACTAGCCTGATTCCCCAAACCTTAAAATTAAAATTAAAATTAAACGTAAGAGAGTCAGTGATTTCAGAGTTAGGTTTACTCAGTGAACGCTTCATTTAATCATTATTAAACACTAACATAAAGACATACTAACATGCTTCTGAATTCATGTCCAAATCAAAGGATAAGCTAAATCATTCTTGAGGACTAGGTGACCGGTTCAAAGTTTGCAGCATAGCTTTTCTCACACTGTGCCATTTATTAAACATGGTGCCCCGATTCTGCTTCTGGGGGCTTAATAATTTAAAACCCCCCCATCCCCTCCCTCTACCCTACAGGCTTATGGGTAGCTCCAAGGTATTAACTCCTTATTATCCAAATCTGCAGCGAAATCTGCAAAGACAAGCCCTGATTCCATCAACCTTTTCTGGTCAAATAAAGTAAATTTATATGAGTGAGTGAACGGTCCTTTAGACTAGCTTTTAGACTTTTAGACTTCCTGTAGACATGAGTAAGCCCCAACATATCCAAAGACTACAAACAAGGAGACCAAAGATAAAAAACCTGAAGGGTGGATAAATATTCAGCCGTGATCAACAGTAGGAAGTGTGCTTAAATACATCACGCAAGGCGTTTACAGTGATCTTCTGTGAGGGCTTTTGTGTTGCAACTGCAGAGCAGGAAGTAGAAATGCTGCACCCTGCTAAAAGCCTTGGCCATTAATAGTGGGGAAAATCTAACCCTGGAGCTCGCTCTCTTCCTGATGTGAAGTTACTTTTTTTGGAAGATGACCAAAAAAAAAAAAAAAATCAGGGGAAAAAAAAACCTTGACACGGTGCCACTTTCACTTTACAAAAGCATTCAGTAAACTACATCTACGTTAACAAAAGGGTCACGCAAGAACAGCAGTAAGGACTAACTTTGTTCTCTCCAATTTTTTATTTTTTTTTGGTTATGCTTGAAACTGACCAGAGGCAACGTGTGTATTTTGAATTTGGTGCACCTTGTTCTTTTACACTTCAACCTAGTGACATCACCCAACCAAAGTCAGCTGAGTGTGCGCTAGTGTGTGTGTGTTACAAACAGGAAATGGAGGGTGGAGTGAGCCATAGGACTACAGTACACATATGGCTCATGTCCTGAACCAAAACACAGACGTTTATATTAAATAAATTTTTTTTAAAAATTAAAAAAAAAAAAAAAAGTTACAAGGCTTTCCAAATACTCATCCTAAGTTTGTTATGAAATAAGATGACATTTATTTTGCTAAAGGATGAAACTTTATATGGGGGGATGGATAGTGTTTTGAGCTCAGAAAGAAAAGAAAAAAAAAAAAAAGAATCTTGAAATTCTTCAGTGCTGCCTGTGCTCTGTTCATTGTAACACCAGAACAGGCTTTGGCTGGGAAATGTTGCTCTTAAAGGCTGACGGTTTGAGAGCGAGGAAATAGCACCACACCTTTCACACTTCAAGACCAACTCCTTAAAAACATTACCATTTCTCTAACATTCTCTCTTTCATTTAACATTCAGGGTTGGCCTGAATGGGCTGATAATACAGCCCTAGTTAATCCACATAACCTGAATGCACCAGGTTCTTCACTGCTCTTTGCTAGATGTAGCCTAAGGTAATAACGCACTTATAAAGGATTTAGTGTATACGGTGAATAAGTGCATGCAATGAAAGTTCCGGCTGCACGAGAGGCTCTAAATGGCTGCCGTGAGCATGTGTGTTTAGACAGACCAATGCGCTCACAGCCATGCGCTCGAGACAGACTATGCAATATTTAACAGCACTCTGCCAGCTGCCTCCCATTCCCTCCAACCATCCTCAATTTAAAAACAGGTTCGAGCGACGCAGGACTCGTTCCCTCATTCTTAGACTCCCTCCATCTTTCTCTCTCTGACGTAGGAGGCAGGCAGCAGGAACATCTCCATGTGGCCTGTTTCTCCAGGGGCATAAAGGAGCTCATGCATGTAAATATAATTGAAACACAAGGGGTCAGAAAGTGTGCTGGGACCACAAGTCCGGAGGAGGCTGATGGAAGATGCGCTAGTTGCAGGAAGCCACTCCTTAAAAAGCCTTGCTGTTTTGCCACTCCTTTCTTCTTCACTCTTCTCTTTTCACACCAGTGTACACTTCACTGCTTTTTCTCACAAATAGCCGATCCAGATCATGTGTAAACATTTTACAGCAGCTGTATTCCTTATGCGTTAATCTTAAAAAAATAATAATAAATAAATAAATAATGGTTTGGAGAGCAAATTCCCACCCACTAGCTGAATCATCCATAACGCACAAGGCACCCTATTTTGTATACTGTATCAACTGTACAAAAACAAGGCTCCAAGCAAGTCATCCAAATTTGGTGCAGGGGCTAATTTACTGATCGCTGCATCCACTTCATTTTAATAACAAGCACAAAATCCGCCATCACGCAATCATTTATTCCAACAGCATCATTCTTAAGCTCAGCGCCAGGCTAAGTGCTTTCACTGAGGTCCAGATACAGAAGATGAACCCCTTGTGGAGATCAGACTGCAGTCCCTTGTACTTTTTGACTCTTTCCTCCCATAGCCTGACTGCTCTCCAAACCATGACATCATGCCATGTTCTCCACACAGCAGGTGCTCCAGACAAACCATCAACCACAGACCCACTGCCCTTGAACTTTTTTTCTAAGCATCTCCTTTCTATGTGATCCAGGAAGCAGCTAAGCAATTTGTACCAGGTATGCGGAACGGCTCAGATTGATGGAAGCTGGCCTATACGAGCGCATGAACCTACTGAACCCACATGTACGGGGATATTTAGGTTTTTCTCTGACATCACAGCGTGAAACCTGTGCATGTCCACTGCGGTTTTGCATTTGCTATGAATGTGTTAGGACTCCATTCATCATGGCTGCTGACCAGGCTGTTAGTTTGCTGCCTATAATTTCTTGTAATTTGATAACATGTTTGCAATTTAATTTCACTTTGTTTTATTATTACTCTCTTGTGCAATGGTGTGCTCACATGTGCATTTTCAAATCGTTTTCGCATATTCGTATGGATGGAAATGTTTTCAAAGATTCTGTTCTTGTAGGTGGGAATTTTTTTTTTTTTTTAAAGGGTACAATCTACGTTTTCAAAAATATCTGTATATATATATATGGGTGGGACTTGAATGAGAAATGGGGACAGTCAAGCACACACCTAGGGATGTGAAGCCGGGGAATTCTACACAATATGACACTGTGTGTCCTTTTCTGATAATTAATTTATAATCAATAATAATGATTTATTTCAATTGTAGCCTTTTAAATCAATGCATTATGACAAATATTCTAATATGCATGAGACATAAGGTTTTCAACATACATAAGAAGGACATTGTTTATAATATTTGTTAAATCACTGGATATTTACTGATCACAAGTAGCCCTATGAAGAATTTCACACAACTTTACAGATCTACAGGAGGGAATTGCCAATATATTGTTCTGCCAGAATATGATGGAAGACTCAAGAGGCCTGGGAGTCTGAGGTCGCAGTGCAGTGCTTGTGCTTTTTTGGACTGAGATTATGGTCATTCCTAGAATCGGTTTGAGCTTCTCTTCTTACAAGTGCAAAGCTTTTGTGTAACCATCAGCACTGGGACAACTTTAGTTTTGCCTTCTACATTCTCTCTACTTCCTCTTTCAGCGATGCAGTGGTTAACACCACCGCCCTGTGCACGGGCAAGGCTTTAAATCCACCAAAAGGCAACGGTGCTTGGTAGAGTTGCACAAGGTACTGAAAGTTGCATACCTTGTCAAAACTACAACATAGTAAACAACTCAATTCTATAAATGCAGCACAGACTCCGCTTTAAATAGACCATCTGTATGGTCTGATCTTATATCCTGCTTATTGCCAGGTCAAATTGTGGATGCTAATTTGGCTCGTGAGGGCAAGACACACAAAATGGCTTGTGGACTTGGGCATATTGTGGCTTACAATGGTGATGACGAGCAGCCCGACAAAAAAAAACCCTGCAAAAGGAATTCAAAAAGAAAATCCTTCCACTGCAAAACAGCTAACACCGGCAACTAGACTAAGCTACAGATCAACAAGCTTTCTGACTTCTACCAGCAGGTGAGATGGCTCTATGCTGACGAGCTGCCGTAATTATGAAAATATTTCATTGAAAGGTTTTTTTTTTTTATATATAGCTAACTCGCAGTAAACACACATTTTTTTTTAAAGAGCCTGATAAAATATTGGTGTTCAAAACCAAGACTGATGTTAAACAGGGAGAACAGCTTAACCTCAAATTATGAAATGATGCTGTTTAACAGTACGTGTGGTGCGAAGGATCTCCCTCTGCCAACCGCACTTTTACTCTGTGCTTGGAACACTATTTTTAGCTTCATAGCAGCGCAGCTTGGGGTCATATAGTATTGGCCTATAAATGGAACGGCTATAGCTAATTTTTTAGTTGGGGTTAACAATGGGGAAAACGTCTAGCATTTATGGTCAGACAACAACATTGCGCTCCCAGAGTCCTGACTGATCAGCGCTACACGCCTCCAACACATGATTTCAGAACGTTCTAAATGAAATCATGTTTAGTTATCGGTTTTATTTAACTTACAAAGAGCTTAATTGAGCAAATCATACTTTAGTGCTGACAAGATGAATTTTTCATTGACTTCCATAGGTGTGTGCTTTGTTTTATTAACCGATTGCTGAAGTGTTGTTTTGGTATCAATAGTCTCAATACTACATCTGTTACTGGCATCAAAGTCTAAATTCTGAAATCATAACAACCCCTAGTCCTTGTTTCTAACACAACAAGGGAGAATAAGCTCACACACATTAATAGGTCCATGTCCAATTTTGAGGAACCAGGACAGCTCAGTGCTAAGTGGGCTATTGGAGCAAACCAAAAATGGACAGGTTGCGTGTGGGGGTGTGTAGACTTTCCGTGAATGGTGCATGAGATGGTGGTTAAACTTACCAAATAGCTACAAGGTGCAGGCCTTGAATCACTGAAGCAGGGATAAATCAAACAAAAGGCATTATCTGCAGAGACACAGTGTCCTGCATCCTCTGGGCACAAGACTGGCCAGCCATTAATCGATTCCTCTTTCTTCATCTACTTTCTCCCATTAAATGGGATTTTAAAGAACTGTTGCCATTTTGAAAGACACAAACGCTTTCTGAAGAAGGTAAACTGTGCAACACAGAACCAACACCACCCTCTAAACCTGAAGCACACAGACCCTCAGAATCTGGCCACACTGTCAAAACTCTCCATTTTATATCTACATTTAACATGCAGCATCTGCCTTTAAAAAAGAGAAGAGGGAAGAAAATCACTGGTTTCAGGGCTTGCGGGCCACATTTATGGATATTATTTTGCACATACAGAAAATATACAAAAAGCTAGTGCGAGTGGTTTAGTGGATTTGTCCACTTCTGGAAAGTGATTGTAAAACCGCCCATCAGTGTGCCTGATCACTGTTGTGTCTACTGCCCAACAACGATTTCTCTGAATGAATAAAGAGAAAATAGTTTTTACCCTTTACACTTGTCCTCAGTAACCTCTCTACCATACAAAAAAACTGTAGTAAATAGAAAGCGTTCATTTGTTTGTGCCCCTCCCTTTCAAATTCATATCCAGTAATTCAGGCTGTAGGTTAAAGGAAAATCAAAAGACCTTGGGAGGGGCAGCCAGTGCAATTCATCCTCTTCCAAATATAAACAGGGTCATTTTTAAGTGTAAGACTTCATTTACCAACTGAACTTTTGACATGGAAATTATTAATAGACCTTAATATCTAAGGAGTAAGTTGGGAGCAAGTGCCACAGCGGGTTTATTTAGGTCACACGCAGCACGCTAAGAGAAGATGGCAATGACATGACAAGCTTTTGACCAATCACTGATAAAAATTTCAAGGGATCCAATGGATTGCCATTTCCATATAAAGCACAATTAAAAAATATTTCGTACTACGTTGAAAAAGAGCTATAGGTGGATTATTTGCATGTGATCTCAGTACAACCCATTACATGATATCAAAGCCTATTAAAAGTCCAAAAATATGAAAATAGGTAAAGAAATACCCTGTTCTTCTGTAAGGTTTGTCTAGACTACACTTGCTTACTAACACAATGCATTAACTGGTGCCTCTTGTAGATAGCTTGGCTAAGCCGCCTACAGGTATGCTTGCCTTGCTGCTAAACAAGAGTTCGAGCGTAAAGAGTGAACTCACTAGTCATTCCACTGCCCTTGTGTTGATGCCTCCAGCTAAACTGGTTCCTCTGGATAACGCTTGTGTTGTCTGTACCCTGGCCCTGAGACACTCACTTAAAATGCCAACACTACCAAAGATTAAAAATGTTAAAGACTCTTCCAGATGCAGCACATCTACCATCGGCAAAGTGCAGATCGTTTTTCACAGAAAATAAATACAGGATCCTACTAGAACCTTTTTGGTTCTGGTACACACACAAAAAAAAATACTTGTTCTTGTTTCCTACATTTAGCTTCTTTAATAAAAAAAAGGAATTCATGAAAAAGCAAAGCTCAGAAGCCAGACAAGTTCATCTGTAACTACACAAACACCCGGACTCCCTCCACACGGCGCCAAACGTTTTAGAGGCGCTACTGAGCAAAACTGTCGCGTGACTCAAAGCTCATCATTTTATTTACACACAAGGATAGTCTCATTTTGGACTTGGTTCTTCTGCTTCTAAACTAAGGGAAGCAAAATAACAGTGGGGGAAAAAAACTTGGCAAAATGTATGTGTATTTTTCTTTCTGTCACTCAGGCCTACGAATGTAAACACAAAGCCAAGCCTTTATTCAAAAAAAAACTCCTGTGGCAGTCGCATGCAAAAATTGCAACAGGTTTACACCATGGTATGCAAAATCCTCTCCCGTTGCCATAACGTTTGGTTATTCAAAACCGTACCGTAGCGTGCACCCACTGACCGGTTACAGAGGAAAAGTGAGGACAGTTTTATGCAAACCACTCCGTGAATGGCAAAGACGCAATCGACAGATTGCTTAGAAGGGCTTTCTCACAACTTTTACTACTGTAAAGATAAATGGAAGATAGAAGAAAAGTTTTGATTGAAAAAATAAAATTAAAAAAATCACATTAAAAGTCTAAGAACTGTACAAGCCTCAACTTATTTGGTGGCTCTATTTAATGGAATAAATAGGCTAATATATAACTGTATGAACTCTGCTTCATTTTCAAATTCTAAATTACCCCAAAGTCCAGTTTCATTTTCTCATCCTGGTTAAGCACTGGACATGGCGCTGAGCAAGCTGAAACAATAAACACTGCATTGCTTCCTGACTGGATGTATGCATTATTAATGCCTGACTGTAATGATAATAACTTGAAAATAGTTTGCATTTGTGTGTGAACACAGTTCATTTCTAAGATACAATTAAGCTGTCTTGAATGGTTGTAGTATCATCAGCATTTTGGACTTGAGATCACTCCATGGCATTATATGTATTTCTGCTGTCTGACTTAGAAAGATTTTGTGTAAAAGTTTTAGACAAATGAGCAAATGTAACTGAAGGTCAACTATCGGTTTCGGCTTAATAAGTCAAACAAGGTAGCTCAACCAACACAAGTAGAATTTTATTGCTGGTATGGTTGACCATTTTCATATCAGTCATCAGTTAGCATTAGTGCTAACTAACTAAACTCTGCTAATAAATGCCATGGCTCTAACTGAGCGAGCTAAACTAATACGCATTAATAATGCCAACTGAACAGGCTACAGTGTATACTTCATCTATGAGGGTACCTGAACTATAGACCAGCCTGAGTCTAGATACCCTGCACTGATACGGTGATTGAAGCGCTAAACTCCACCTGATCATTCTGTGCTGGTGCCGTCGCGTATGTTAGAGAATTGTTAAAATATTTGGCACTTTGAAATCTTTCAGTGCCTTGTTTTAAATACATTCATTCAGATATGACATGATTCTCCATCAAAGTCCACTACTCCACCATACAAGCGCAGGAAAGTGTTTTAAAACAACTATCCAGTTTCATCTGTGGTGATAAACACCCACAGTGTTGCAATTAAAATCAAATAAAAACCCCAAAATAGTACAAACTAAACTACAACTGTGCTCGCATGGAGAGAGTCTGCTTACATCAGGTTGGACGTGATTGCTGAATTAAGTTTATTACAATTCACAAGATACAGCCTTCTCAAATTAACACTATAGGCCTTTAAGCTCAGAAGATGATCAACTAAAGCTGTTCTTTTCCCCTTCCATAACTTCTACATTTCTACATTTGGTATTTAATCGCTATTTTTAGACCTGATAATCTAACACCACCTCCGCTTGTTTACTTAAACACCTGGCTACATTCCTAATACATAGATACATATGGAACACTGGGGAGAAGAGAGACCATGGAAGCAAAGGCTTGAAAAAAATAGCTAACAGGAAACACATGCACAAGCAAAAAGAACTTCCTGCTACAGGATTTTTACTGGGCGTTGTAAAAGAGGTCTACTGGGGCCATTTTCGCTGCTCAGGAACTGGGCATTTTTTCTACACTTTGCTTGAAGCAAGGCAAAATGAAGAGTAAAACCTTTAGATTCAAGTCTGCATCTTGCCTAAAAACATCTTTAAAACATCAAATTTGATGTCTTCAAACTGGATTTAGGCAATGAAGAGTATACTACCAAGTCCGAGACACATAAGGTCATACTCTCTCTCTCTCACACACAAATTTTATTTTTTTACAAGCATCAGGTCCAGTCCTAAGGTTTGGTGACTTCCTTACTCAAAGACACCGGGTTCAACTTACCAGTTCATTACCAGTACCAGGTCTATTTGGTGTTTCAGAGCAGCATAAATCATCTGTACAGGATTCCAGTCGCAACCTGAAACGATGACCCCTGACAAGAAGAACAGCCATTTAACCCAACACAAACTGTATATTACCAGGTAAGTTCAATGGAGCCAACAGATGCGTTTTTCATGTTGCATTATTACAAAAGTTACATTCTAGCTAACACGTGTTTAACCGGCTTTACACTGTATTATGTCTGGCCCCATTTCGCTGTCACAGACAAAAATTTCACATTGTAAAAGAATTCTTTGTTTGCGAGTTGTAATCGGTGCATACTGGGACATGCTCACCAGTAGACGATTACATGCCACTGCAACTAAAGACATCCAAGAGAGAGAATTCGTAATGACAGTGTCAGAAATCTTTTTATTAAAATCTTGGATGGTCGGCGCTGCTACAAGGCTCACCTAAAAGCCACCAATAGGAGAAAGACATAAGAATACGCAAAAATCACTGGACAGCTACAAATCAGCAGTGGCAACGACAAAACGTAAACGAAATATTTGAATGGACAGAAATATCCTTAGTACCTCAAGCTCACGTTGAAGGTTGCTGTTAATATTCTATAATCTGACATTTTTACAGAATGCAGTGAACATTTTACTTGTATCATCTTGTACATGGTGATGTAGTTATTTTACAAGACTGCTGAAAGCACGGGCTAGACCTGGTTTTAACAAAGGGGGAAAAACAAACAAACAAAAAAAAAACATATTTCGGACACTCGAAAGACACAAACCTGACTTTTCTTCGGAATCATAATATTGGCTAGATACTTCTATTTGGAGAGAGTTCCCTGTTGAAATCTCACACACAGTAGGAGTGGTGCAGAGTTTCATTCAGAAATTGTCTAAAATTACAAAAGCTACTAAATGGGCTACAGTGAAAGTCGTGTGCAGGAATGAGAGAACGTTTTGGGGAAGGAAAAAAAAACACCATTAAAACGACTCAAATCAGCTGCATCAATGACCAAACCCATAATCCTAAAAGCTGAGGTCCAACGACAGCAAGAATTTAATCCTATTCGAGATTGCAGGCAGAAAATGGAGTGGGATAAACACAGAGAGTGTGTATGCGTCAGAGAGAGAGAGAGAGAGAGAGAGAGAGAGAGAGAGAGAGAGAGAGAGAAACATTAGTTTTTAATGTCCACTATGTTACATGGGCCGGATAATTCCGAGCTGCTCATATGCTTCTTGCTTAAAGCTGATTTAACATCTGGAAGCACAGCAGAGGAACACACAGGTTAATATAATCTAATAACTTCTTAACAATCATCACCAAGCATTATGATACCGGTGCCAGCCTTTAAGAAAGATGATGCCTTTATGCAAGCTATATAGAATTGTCAAGTGAAGCATTATTTCAAGGCATGGATGTTTAAAAACGGATGGCATGGTGCTGCACATTCTCAATACGGATGTGCGTGAGACTGAGCACAACTATTGAGCAAACAATGTCTTGTCTAAACGTGTGCAGAACCCGAGTCATGTGTGACTTCGCCTACATGGCTCAAAGAAAGAAAAATTTGGAAATGTCTCAGTTGCTGAAGAATGTACAAAATAATCACAGTTATAACAGTGCCTAAGTTCTACAGAAATATGTAGGGGGAAAAAACCCCAGATAGCTAGTGCTTGTGTAAGGCAGCACAGATTCCTTAAAAACTCCTCATAGGAGTGCTAGACATCTGCATGATCTGACTTTTGACTCCACATTCACTGCTTTATCTACATGAAAGGAAGGAAAATATGTTGGTACAAGTAAAAGCCCCAATAGTTATTCCACTCCTCCATGTTGTCCTAAATCTGCTGCCATTAAACACAGGCTCGATCGCTTTGGGCTTAGCAGGAAGGGGGGGGGGGGGGGGGGGAGAAAAGAAAAAAAAGAGAGAGAGAAAGAAATGGCATTTCCCACCACATCGGAAGCTAGGACGAACATTATCGGAATATGGTTTTTCCACGTAACCACAGTGCCCAACGCTAATGTGCTGCTTGGTCGGAGGCAGGAAAGCGGCGGAGGAAGAAGAAGAAGAAGAAGAAGGGAAAAAAGCGCTGCACACGCCATCTTGTTGGCTGCAGCTGCTTCAGGTTGAGAATACAGCGAGCCATTCATTGTGCGCCGGGGATCCATTCAGCAGTCAGCCAGCGCTTTAGAGATTTCGACAAGGTTTTACGGATGTGTGGATGAAAACTGCAAAATGGCCAGCTTTATTTTATTTATTTTTTTAAATCGAAGAGAAGTGTGTGTGTGTGTGTGTGGAGCGCTTCAGTATTACACCAGCCTCCTCTCTCACGCGCTACAGACACTGCAGTGACAAAGCGGTTCAGTCCAACACATCTTCCCTTTCTCCCAGTTTCTCACCCCGACAATTTCTAGAAAACTCGGTTTGTCAAATGCTTCTCCGCTTCGGCTCGCTAAGATCGACAGCTTCCTTGTTGCAAAGAAAGCCGCCCTGTTTCCTCTACACCACCACCGCCGCCGCCTCCTCCTCCTCCACGGCCGAGATTTGCAGCCGGGTTAAACAGAAAGAAAGAGAGAGAGATCACCCAAAAGCCAATTAACTCATTTCCAGCTCGTTAAAAGTGGAGGATCAGTTTGAAGATCCGATCAAAAAAAAAAAAAAGAGAGAGAGAGAGAAAGCATACGTTTAAGTTGTTCAGATGAGAAATGGCTGAGAGGAGGGGCGACATCAAGCTGTCACTCATCATCCAACACACACACCATTTTTATTTCTCATCATTTCTCATAATCCTCCATGCACTGAAGCTAAAAGCATCCCCCCCCCAATAAATAAATAAATAAATAAATAAATAGGTGGCTAATCCAAGCTATAACTGCACCAACCATGACACACACACACTCCTCATCTCATCTGTGTGTGTTCTGTTTACTCAACACAGGACTTACGTGATTATAAAATCTATTCAGATCAAATGGACAGCATTAAAGCAGAAATATCTGTAACTGCACCTTAAGATTTCAGAAGCTACGGGTTAACAGGATCCCCCCCCAAATAAATAAATAAATAAATAAATATCACACACGCCCTGATTTCAATCTATTCGAGAAAGCCAGTGATCACATGCTGAAAATAAGCAGCACAGGATCAGAGGGAGAATCATGTGGAGGTGGGTGGTGATGGGACTGGGCTTCATCCTTCCTGCACACAAGGAGCCATTTCCAGGGTTTTATAGTCAATGCATCTATGCCAAATCCTTCATTTGTTACCATCCCCACACACGAGTTACAATTTTAGCTGAAAGATTGCCTGTGTGTGAGTGAGGATGGAGTCAGAGTGTAGCTGTGAATAGCTCAGCAACTTGGTTCCAAGATGGATCTCTATCCGCACCGGAACACTTCAAATGGAGGACGCAGGTTTCAGCAGAAAAACACCGCCTGGCAAATGTGTGTTCAGTATGAAAAACAAGGTCACCACCGCTACCAGGAATTTTAATAATACCACCACACAAAATAAAAAACAAGAATAAGGTATAGCGATTATGCAAAGCGTTTGTGAACGAAGAAGACTATTAGCTTGCTGGCTAACTAACACAGGAGGTGCTGTGAACCCGACAAGCTCGAATGCTAAACATTTTCTGGCACATGACCGTGATTTTTTACAAAGCTCTGCCATTCTCCAGGCTTGTCCTACAGGAATACCAAATGACTCCTCAACACGGAAACCAGATATCCGTATAACCCAAACTATTTACAAGCTATTGAATAAAATTTGGCTAAATAGCAATGTGTTTACTCAGTTTACTAGCAGCTTCCCCCACCCCCGTCATACAAGCAGGGAAGTCAATCAACCCAATTAGCCGACTAGCTAGCTCTCTGCAGCTAAGCCGGAACAAAATCGAAATAATATTTGGAGAAAGGTCAAGGGAAACGTTCAAAATTGTGCCCTTACCCGTTTTCAGTCGTGGGAATCCGTTGTTTATATCGCATTGACTGGAAACAGCAAAGATAAAGAGTTCCCCCTTTCTCTCCGTCGAGCTAACGAGCTTTACCGAGGAGCGCCACTCCCCGCACCCAGCTTTCGATACGCCAAACCGGGGGAACACCGACACACCGGCACACCACGGGCGCGAAGACAGCGGCACGTTTCTCTCACACACACTCACACACACTCTCACTCACTCACACACACAAAACAATTCAATTCAGCTGCTGAAACAACGCGTCTTTTTCTGACGGTGAGTCAAATCAAAGTTGTTTACTCCGGCCCCTATCCAAACGCAGCCTCTCTTTCTGTCCCGCTGTCGTTCTCGTTCTCTTTCTCTCTCTCCTGATCTTTCTTCCTTTCTTTCTCTCTCTCTTTCTTTCTTTCTCCTCGCCGCGGTCTCTCAGGCGCTTCCTCCGGCCATCAAACGGCAGAGATGGGCGCGGTAACCCTGCGCCTCGCTCTGGGAAACCCCACGCTCTCGCCTGCGTCACCACGTAACGCGCGCGACTCAACCAGGGACGTAGATGATGAAAGCTAATGCTACAACCTCACAATGCTAACCACCTTTCGAATATTTTACTTTCCACAGAGCTTAGCTTATTCAGAACAGACTCTTGTTAGTTGCTAGTTCTTTTTTTTTTGGAAGGTTCTTACAAAATATTTCAATAACGTTTACCAGATATAATGTGTAGGCTAAATCCCATTTCAGTAGCTGCCAAAACACAGGCTGAGCTGGTTAAGTTGGTAGTTCATCTTTGCTAGCTGGTAGCAATGCTACATCACAGTAAGACAATAAAAAAAAAAACTCTCAAACATTCATTTATCAATTTAGTGAGCTTATAAGGAAGCTGGAGAGTAACTCACCAGCTGGCAAAGGTGATCTACCAGCTTGACCAGCTCTCTCTGTCTGTTTTGGCATATTTTTCAGTAGAATGGCATCCTTACCAAATAATGGTGCCATTCTTACAGATCTTCTTCCAATAAATGTAAAGTAATGGTCACCAGGTTTGAACCCCCTGACAGGTTAATGTACTGGCTCCCCTTAAATGTTTGATCAGTTGGGTTGGATCAGTTGGAATCATCTCCATGTGTGTAAACTATTTGTTGTGTATTGTTTTCAATCTCAAACAGACCCCATATCCGCCAGTAATGTGACCTGCTGCACCACCATGGCACCCATGAATAATTTTATGAACCTAATCCAACTAGTCAAATATGTGGCACATTAGGCAAATATGCACCATGTTACTTAATGGAACCATGACAGCTTTTTATTCCTGTACGTACCACCACAAAACCCAAACCAGTAACACTGTGTTAACATATGTAACATTATGGGGTGGCATGGTGGTGTAGTGGGTAAGGGTTCTTTGGTTTGATCCTGAGCTTGTGTTACTGTCTGTTACTATATGTTCTCCTCATGTCTGTGTGGGCTTCCTCCAGGTTCTCTGATTTCCTCACACCTCCCAAAAATGGAGCTGGTAAGTGGGTTGGCTAGACTAAACTGGTGAATACGTGTGTGTGTGTGTGTGTTGTGGCCTGTGATGGTCTAGCATCTCATATAGGCTCTAGATCCATCATGACCCTGACCAGGATAAAGTGGTTAATGAAAATAAATGAATGGTAACATTTTCCTAGTTTTGTAAAAAGATAGATTTGATGTGACATTGTTTATAACTTGCTTTTAAGGTGTACACTTCAAATCCCGTTCAATTCAAGTGAGTAATCAATTAGGGCTTATATTAATTATTTCAACTAAACAATACATATACAATGTATAACAACTTTAATAGTAATTGATTGTGATCTCTAGCTCTGTAATATCATTACAGTGAGAGCATATTTTGTGAGCAATAGGTCTTTTGTTTAACATAATAGAAAACCTCCTCACTTTTTTATTATGACAGCCTGCACTAAAATGTGTGTGGCTGCTGTCTATCACAGTTGAGTGATTACTGTTGATAAGGTACATCATTGTTTAATATTTATATAGCAATACACAATCTCCCTTACTACATCACCTATTGTTCAATTCATCAACAAATTTTAGAACATAAACATGCACAATCCTAAAGGCATAATCAGGAGCTTCTGAAACTGTGCAACATCCATGCAGTCATATGGCAAGAATGCCCATCTCAGATTCTGAAGAGAGAGTTCGGCATAGTTTAGTCATCACCCAGCTCAAAGACATCTGCAAACATCATGATTAACTGTTAAGTCCAGACAGGTATGAAAAGGGAAATCACTGGATTGTATGAAACACAGGGCCACAGGCTCTCCTACAGTTTATTAGTGTAGATATTAGAATTGTGAGTATGTAAGTACACTATCAAAAACAGGTTTATACAACAGAAAATAACCAGGCACCATCTAATTAAATAAGGGCTCTTTTTTTTTTATTGTGGTCATGCTCATTTGTAAGGGGGGCAGTTATTTCATTTTCCCTTCGATAGACAGTAGGCTATAACCTTTTCCTTTTTAATTTATCCATATTGTGTGTGAAATGACTGGCTGGCCTGTTTCATAAGAATATTCAAAATGTTATTTACATAGACAGCTAGACACAGCATCACTATCTGAAAATCAAAATTGAGGATTTAATTAAAATATATTTTATTTTTATATATAAGGTATACATTTTAATTAGGTTTCACATTTGTTTAATGTGAAGTATAACCATAGCCATAAGTATGTAAATATAAAATACATATCATAAAGCTAAATAGCATAGCAACATGGTGTCAACAACAATGTCCTGTACTGTCTATGCTTCCATGTGTAATTTGACTTGTAAACTTGCAGAGTAATTAGACTCATGGTGACCAAATCAGCTGTCTGAGATGTTGCAGCAACGAGATATTTCACATGGTTGAGTACAATTGAGTACAACACGAATGCTGTGCTTACTACCTCTACAGTTGAGAATTTTGCTCTACAGTTCCTAACCTGGTACACCTGAGAAAGAGTTGTTAATTAGCTGGTTAGCTGAATCAGTTGCTTAGTTGTGAACATGAAAAACAGTAAAATGGTCAGGTTTGGTAATCTGTGCTCTTTAGGTTAGGAGGTAATAATCCTTATTTATAATACCCACTGCACCTTCTGTACATAAGTCATCCATTTCCCTGTACATATCACCCTCATAGCTGTATATCCTTATTTGTAATTTAAATTTATGCACTTCTGGTTAGATGCTAACTGCATTTCATTGGCTTAGTACATGTACTTTGAACAATGACAATAAAGTTGAATCTAATCTAATCTAATCTAATCATTCTCGTTAATTTAAGAAACCAGGCCTAATGATAAAATTGAGCTCAAAAGATAAATTGCACAAATTAAGGATGATGTGTGATTTCATTCAGTACTAGTTAGAGGTTGGACTGGATGGAAGTAGAATAAGAATGTGATTTGGAGATTTCAGATATATGCAAGAAATAAAACCTCAGGCGTGCTTGTTATAGGAAAATAAACGAATGATAATAATCAAATGAAAAGTTGGTATGCAGCCTGATGCGAGTTATTGTTTTCACCCCAAAAGTTGATTATTTGCTTATTTGCCTATAACAGCACATCCTAATAATTTTCCAATGATTTTTTTTTATTAATTAAAGAATGACATCATCACATCATCACATCATACTTTTTTTGTTTATTTATACATTTATTGTTGTGGAATGTACATTAAACTACAATTAATAACTGCAAAGTCTGCCACCCTGAAATGTTTCCTGTGTTACAGCTTTACAAAGTTACAGCTTTACTTCTGACCATTACAAAACACTGACATTGGAGACTCCTTCCAAAAATGCTAAATAAATGTCTCCTCACAGAATACTTTGCAATATCAGCAATAATTTGTTACTATAGAAACTATGTTACAGCGAGCACATTAATGTAAACCTTGCAACCAGAACTATTGTCAGAGCTGCTGTTATAGAAAATTAATCAACATCTTCTGACCAATCAGAATTGAGCATTCAACAGCGATGTGGTATAAAAGTGTTTAAGGTTGGGTAATAAAAAAAATAATTTGTAGCAGATTAGTTGTTTGTTCGTTAAATATTGTCTAGCCAACTGTAGAAGTCTAAGCATTTTTGGGGCGACTCCCATGTCTTATAAAGCACCATTTACTTCCCAATCCCATGTTTACCAAAATAGTGGCCAGTAACTGAAGACTAGCTCACTTTCAAAGTGCTTCAGCAAACAGTGAAAGATACACATCATTCAACACGTTAGTTGCATCATGTGCCCAGCTTTCAAAGTGTATAATTGTGCTGTTATGCGCTTGCCTCTCACACTCATTTAGTTGCAGACAATCCTCACTGAGACCCACCCCCAGTGGAGGTGTTCTACAGGGCTGCATTCAAGAGCCACTGTACCTCTATGAGAAAAACAAAAGGAACAAAGTGAAAGGCAGGCAGTCAGGGGACTGTTGGCAGATCTGAGGGAGGCAGGGGAGGGAGTCGGTCTCCAACCCATAGCTAATTATCGCCAGCAGCATGAGTGAGATATTACTCCACAGAGACAATGAAGTGAGTTGGGTAGCATCGTTACTTAGAGACCTGGAACACAATATACCCTGATTCATTACCCAGTGGGTCCAGAGGGCTGCTATCATCCCACATACAAACACTTTGCCAAGGACAGAGGACCTCCTCTAGGAGTTCTTCACAGGTTAGGGTGGGGCAGCCACCTCAAGTGCAAGGGCCCTTGAGTATGACATAAGAGAATACTCCAGAATCTTCTGTCAAAACAAAAACACTTGCAAAAGATGTGTGGACTATGCTTTAATTTTTTAGGGAAAATTTCTGTTCATTTAAATTTGGGAATGACATACTGACATTACTGGCAACGGACTGGCATCCAATCCTGGCTGTATTTCTGGTAATAACAATAACTAGCCAATAATATTCAATGATACCAGTCACATTAACAACTGTAACAATAATGATAAATACAATAGTCTGGGTAGAAATTGGACTGGTTGAAATTAGCCGTCATGTGATTTTGAGATTTTGGTATAGGGAATAGGATGCTTCTAGAAAGAGTTTCTGCACCAAACCTAAAGATACATTTGAACTCTAGGAACTTGAAAATTAGTTGTTTACTAATTATTTTTATATATATAGCTTGTAGTGGAAGTGGCTCAAATGTGATTGATTGCAGCACATGTCTATATCCAAAGTGGATAGAAGCATCTGAACTGCTCAGAACCAACCAAATGTCTCAAAACCCACTGCATGGTACTTCATCTTGAAGCATAGTGTCCTGAAAAGTACTGGAATGTTTTTGACCTGACCTGAACCCCAGTAAGCATGCACTTTATTTATTTACCATTTCAAATGGCTGAACCGAGTACCATGAGTGCTGTGCTCCAGATTGCTTATTGAAGGCAAAAAAAAAAGCCTTGTTGAAAAAAGCAGTAAAATGGCAGCATTACAGGCCTTATATTGAATCAGCAGGGAAGATACACAGCATCTGGTGATGTAAGTTTTTGGCAGACAGTAATTACTGTTTTTAATTACTAAATGGATTACAATGTACACTATAAAAAGGGTTCTCCTATAGGAGTCACCCAATATAGATGTAAGTAACTTTAAATGAAAGCTGACGTTCTGCATTATTACAGGATAAAAGTGATCAGTCAGAATAACTGTGTTGGTCTGCAATGACCCTTCCCCCTAAGGGAACAAGTGGACCCAAACCATGCCAGCAAAATTCCTCCCACATATAGCATACACATATAATATTCTGATATAATTGCAGCACTGCAGATCTGACTAGGACTCAGCTGGAGAGAACTATGATCTAAAACACGTAAGCATAATCATGGTGAGATTTAGTTGCCTGGGATACTTTCTGTAAATGCACTGGGTACATTGGGCCGTTTCACAAAGCATCCCTTGGGATCCTGTTAGCAAGGCGGTGTGATACTGCAGAATGCATGTAGGCTGCAACACATTTATGGTCCAGTGACTGAAGACAGCATTTATAAATATATATACTTCAGATTATCTTAGCTTGATTGTCCACCAACATAGTCCAAAGGGACATGCAATACTAATGCTGCTAGCACAAAAAGCTGCCATTATTAAACAAACATCAGAATAGTATTCAACAAGAATCACAATCATCTAAAACAAACAAGAACAATGTAGCAATATTCAAATTAAACTATGCATGACTATCAGTCATCAACATTTTTAAAATGTATATTCATGTACAGTATGTTTTGTGTGCTCTGCTCTTTTACCAAGGAGTGTGTCTGCCAAGAGGGCTTAGAAAGTAATGCCATGTTGGGTTCTTTAATCAGTTTAATCAGTTTGAGCAGTACTACTAAACGTTTCCTAATTTTACTAAAATATAATGGAAAAAAATACTCTTCAGTGTCATGTGGGTCCAATGAATGGTTATCAAGTTTTATACTAAAATGAAAGTAAAGTAATTTCACCTGATAACCTTATCAAAGCTGATATGCTAGCTCAATATTATTAGCCTAACACTAACACTTTTCCTGGTGGGGTTCACAGTAACAATAGGCTAAGAAGGTCAGCCCTGAAGACTTCTACATTTACATTTACGACATTTGGCAAACACCCTTATCCAGGTCAAAAGTCCCTATCAATAAACACATCCTCATACTGGTTCACTAGGTCAGGGACTATGTGTAGTTCATTCCACCAACTAGGTGCCAGGACAAAGTAAAGCCTTGATGCAAATCTTCCTTGTACTAGAGATGATGGGTCCAATCAAGCATTGCTAGAGGATCGGTGGGAGCATGGTGCAAAATGGGGTGTGATAAGTGTTTTAAGGTAGGTGGGCGCTGGTCCATTTTTGGCTTTGTAGTCCAAGTGGGACATGCCTGATACAGCTCTACTGGGTACTGACCAGGGAGAATCCTTGTAAGGTGCCCAACCAAGAGAACCTCATCATGTGTAAATAACAGGGATGTTACCTCAGCCCTCCATACTGGACACCTCTCCAACCTTTGCAATGTCTTGGTATCCTGTCCATGAAAACCACAATCAGGAGTGCAGACAAGATATACTCTGACACCCACCTTAAAGGTTTCAACTTAACACCAAGAATGCAGACACAACTCTCACTTTGCTCATATAGAGACTGGATCACATGAAGTAATAAGCCAGATACCCCATACTCCTGCTGTAACCCCCACAACAAATGTCAAGGCACAAGATCACTGGCCAAATTCACAAAACAGTGTAGACTGGATTAGTGTACCCCCATTCCCAAGACCCCTGACAAAGCAAGAGTAGAGAGCTGTCCACTGGGCTGAACCCATATTGTTCATCCTGAAACCTAGGTTCAACTATTGCATGGAGTCTCCTCGCAAGAACCCTGGCATAGACTTTTCCTGGTAGGGTGAGGAGTGTGATTCCCCTTTAACTGGAACACACCATCATGCCACCCCCTTTTTTTAAGAACAGGGACTAGTAATCCAGTTTCCTAATCCAAAGATCCAATCAACATTGGGGTATAAGGCATGCCATGGCTGAATCACTTCCATCCCTGCAGCACTGTTATTATGACACCCTCTCGAGCACCTGTTCTAACTTCTTCAAGAAGTATGAATACTCCAAAATGCTGTTTGGTGCATACATAGGCAACCCTCTTGTCCACTAGGAAAAATTTTAACTGTAAGGCCCTCAGCCTGAGATTGGTGATTATCCTGACAGCCTGAAGCCTGTCTCCTGTGGGAACTCTGGAGTAGCAGTGAGAGATCACCCCAGATCAAATAGTTTGGTACTGGAGCCTGTACTATGTGTGGTTGTAAGGCTGACTATATCTAGTCCATACCTTTCCGTCTCACACAGTAACGCCAGCAAAATGACACTGCACAATCCCAAAGCCAGTTTCTATTACAAGGGGCTAGTTCCTCTAAGACTGTACATCACATGCCTGCCATCTAAATGGCATTAACAGTTCGAGCTGATCCTGATATGGTGATCATGGGTGGCACCAGGGGTGGATCCTGGTAACCCTAACCTTTGGACCGCATACACTTAGACCCTTCATAGGGGTCTTTCAGGTCACCCTCAGATCTGTAGGAGGCCCTACTGGAAGCATTTGCATTCTGGTCACATACCTCTAAGGTTCACAGAAATTCACAGAAAGCCCCCTCACCCTTACAAGGTCTTGATCCAAAAATGGACACTTCCCACAAGTTTTACTATGTATAAAAGACCAAGTTCAGACACATTGAAGTAAACAGTATATACTGTACTACTGAATGAGTAGATCATCCATCTTGAGGGACATTGTTATGCAGAGTTGTCTGTCACAGACTAAGTAATAGTCTCATAAGACACTATAAACGATTAGAGACAAAATCAAATTAGTTCTTTAAAAGAGCGTGAATAAACAATCCAAATGTCACCTAATGATGCAATGTAGTGCATAAAAAAGACTGATATTGCATGCTGATAAGCTTATAATAACCTTGCTTTTTATAGCAGGGTCGAGATGCGTTAATCTGATTTGGAGTAATCTGCTTCAATCTGGCATAAATGCTGACCGCATGCCTCTCTCCCTCTAATGGGCCACTCCTATTGGCTGAGCCCCAGCTTTACTGATATATGCTGTCAACCTAGAGCATGTCATATTAACATTCAGTTAGGCACCTTTCTACATAGTCTATACATTCCAAATTGAATTTGGTCAGCACTATTACTGTAAAGTTCTACCAATAATGAAATAAAAATAAATATAATAATATTATACATATATTAGTATGCCTATTCAGTCACTTCATTTACAGGATAGACATAAAGGATAAACATAAGAGCCCAGAAGGCTATAAATTATAATACAATCCATTGCATATTTAGAAACACAGACATATTTAAAAATTCTAGACACATTCAACAGTCAACTTTATATTAATTTATTCTACTAAGTTGATCTTAACCAAAAGGCAGAGAAGTGATACACCTTTTAACAAATATTATGTAACTAACCATTTAAACTCATGATTACCTAATTATATATCTTCCTTATTAGTTTCACTACAATTTAGTGAATTGCACTTGAAGATAAACAACTAAATAATAAAATTAAAAACTTTAAGGGGTTAAGCAAGGTGTAATTATAAATGCATGCTGAAGTTGCCTGGGACGTTAATGTTCTTATGTCCTTGTGTAAGATGCCTGTACCTAAATCTCTCAAATGGCAGTCCATACCATGAGCTGGGCTACAACTTATAGAGATTGCAAACGACACCTGAGCAAAACATGCTGTGTGTATTGTACTGCAACGCACATTTAATTTTGCGTATTCTCAGGGAAAAGAAACAACTTAGTAACCATTGCATTGATAATTGCTCTCATTTTGAATTCATTTTTGTGTTACTGTGTGTCTTCGCATGCAGTGAAGAAGAGCTGTAACAATGCAGAATGTCATTCTTTCCTGGATTAAATAGGAAATTTGCATGAATACCACAGCCAGTGGAAAAGTAAACATAATTTATGATGTTATGATGATATGTTATCTAACCTACAAAATGCTTTTCAAATAATTTACTTAACATCACTTACATAAATACAGCTGACCTGAAGTACCCATGTTCATATTATATATGCAATATCTCCAAGTTAGCTCCCTGCTACAATTGTACCTGCCTGTAAAATCATTAATTACAGCTCAGCATCATGTTGCAATATATACTTTGCTATGTTTATTCTGTTTTTAACACACATTTATCACACATTTTATTTTCTATAATTTGTACAGCTCTTTTAAACACATAGCTTGGAGAATTTGCATTGTTAACCTTTTAAACACTCTCCTGAGTTATGATGAAAAAGAACTGCTAAAGGGGTTTAGCTGTGACATTTTATATTCTGGATACAGAGGACAGAAATATGTGTACTGCACTAAGTATATGCAGTTAAATGGCCACCTTTGCCTACCTGAATAACATCTTCCCTGCTGTTAAAGGAAACAAGAAAGTAAGTCCTGGATGATGTAAATGATGTATCATGTGAGGAAAGAATGCTCTCAGACTCCCCCTTCTGTCTGCTTGCAATACAATATTGAACAAAATGCATGCCTCTAACTGAGTAAGCCGATTAAAGAAAGACTGTCTGAATAAAAAAAATTATTAAAATAATAATTAAAAATAACAAACCATACAGCTTATAAAGATTATTTTTAAATACATAACAATAACCATAAATAACAATATATGATTTTAAAAAAGGAAGGTTTATAATTTATAGATATATAGAGCTAGATAGAGAGTACTCAATTGATCCCCAAGGGGAAATGATTATATCATAATAATATTTGGCTGAAGTCCTATCCAGAATGTGTGTGGTGGGACGTGTAGGCCAGGAGTGTTACACTGTACGCTTCAGTCTCATCTCCCTTCAAAATCAGCGGAACACGCATCTGTACCACCTTGTTGGGCTAGAACACACATGCACACACAAACACACACACAATCAATCACTGACAAATGTCTTTTGTATAAATATCTTCAAAAATAATTTCATCCAGTTGTACTATCATCACAGGGCTAATGTACCGTCATCACACCATCCCCATTTTAAGGCTTTTTAACGATCCCTGTTTTGATTCTTGATGCAAAATGATATATGAGTTCCATCTTCAGTCAAATCTGCCATGCTATCTGGGCATTAGCAACTCAGTTTGATATTGCTGCAGTAAGGTACTGATCAGGCTTCATGTAAGCTGTCTCACTGGTATAATGTTGGATGATCTAAAACAACATTTTCTCAGAGGTTTTGCATGTTTGACCCAAGGCTCCAAGTTATTGAGGCCTTGTTTATTTAGCAATTTTCAACACCTTGTGAAGTGGCTTAAATATGAGGTTAATGGGGCATGACAACACTTAGACATTTGCTAAACTATCTGTTTAAAAGATCAGACTCACAGTGTCAGAAGGATGATTTAAGATGCTTAGCTGTTGAAGTCCGTGGGCCAATCGCAAAATTATTACATCATCTTAAGGCACCTTAAAGCTATATATTTTTGCCTTAAACATCAAAATCCTGTAAGTTTGTGGCTGACTGGCAGCATTACATTTAATCAATCTCAAGTGGAATATATATTTTTTTAATGTGTTGTAAACCATGAAGCAGGGTATAAGTTCTGTAACTTTTAGAAATTGCTAACTTTCACGAGTTTAAAAAAAACAGCTTTACTGTGACTTCCCTGCCTATTGTAGGTATATTTTTTGGTATATTCCTAGTGGGATTGACCGTACTGGATTGCAAACCTTGTCTACCAACATTCCTTATGTTTAAATATGATAATGTGCATTAGGGATGTAACTGAATACGAATACATTATTCAGAATGAACAAATATTAGATGTGTTCTAAATACAAATAAATACAGACACAAATACAGACACAAGATTTTTAGAAATCTTGCCAGAAAGAGTCACAGGACATCTGATTGAGATTAAAGGTGTGCATCAGGACTGGGATCTCGATGCACAAAATCGTCATACAAATGGGAGGTTTTTACTTGCATGTGGGCATGAGCGAGCGGATAAATATGAGGTTCGTGGGACAAACAAAGAATTTGTTTACACCATTCCTTCATTCATATCTGCCTAGTCATAGTCATGGTGGTCTAAATTAGGCTACTAGTTTGTTCATATCTCTTTAGGAAATATCTCAGGAAGGTACAAACAAAAATAATAAACAGTTCTGTGCTGTTTTCTGTGATGTAGGTGAAATTCACAGACCATGCTGACAGTGTTGGCATTTCTACTTCTGAGTTTTTTTTCTGGGGGCATAGTTCTGTGGTTCAAATTTAATAATAATAAAAAAAGGCCACGCCCAATTCATATTTATATCCAAAAACAGATACATATAGGACTATTTGGAGCTCTAAACAGATAAAGATAGTGCCATTGCATTACACCCCTAATGTGCATGTTATATTTCCGTACAGTGTGTCCAGCAGGTGGTGTCCAGGTGACAGTGATGGTGCGTCTGTGACCTGCATCCACACTTCCTTTGGTGGGGTCCACACTGAACCCATGCTGCTCAAGACCAGTTACACTCTCCCATAAAAACTCTCCACTCTACAAATGGTAAGAGAAGATGAGATGAGACAAACAGTACAGAAAAGAGGGGAGAAGATGACAGGAAAACAGGAGGCAAATATAAGAGGAAAGACAAAAATGTAGGATATTTAAATTCCCAACATAATTAAGTTTGACAAGCTGTGAAATATGAGAGTGTCTTCAGGTCTGAGAGATGCAGTATAAAATGTACCTTCCTGTTGTGCGGTTGTGAGCTGTGGATGCAGCCCACCTCTAACTCCCTCACTGCGGCTGTCACCTGGCCCTCACGATACACACTCCTCAGAGTCAGCAACAGAGGTGTGGGCAGCTTTTCCCTCTCTGTGTGTGAGTGTCAACCAACAAAGAGATAATGACGTTAATCAACAAATGACAGCAAACTTTTTAAATAAGCTCACGCTTCTTTTCTAATAGTTTCCAGGCCACGACACAAACACATGCTCAAGCCTAAAGACTGCCAAACTTACAAAGCTTATTTCTCATTAGTAACGAGTAAAATATTTACATAACTGTACTAAAAAAAAAGTGTGCAATTATTCAACATAGAAAAATGACTACAGCTGCAATCATGTCAAAAGTGGACAAAAGTTGAATTGTATATTATGAAGAATGTTTAAGATAAAGAGAAAGAGATATTTCTCTGGAATATCACACAAGCTAGTTTACGTTCTGTACCTGTGTGTTCTGTTTTGCCTGCACTGTATATGTTTGGATGGATGAGTGATTCAGGGCACAGGTCTAATGGATCACCACCACATACAAACATGGTGTTGCACCGTGCTGCGCCCCATAACTCCAGATCACACACTGTTTGCTGTCTCACACACACACACACACACACACACACACACACACACACACACACAATATGTTAAAATTAATAAAATGCTTCAAATAAGCTACACATCAGCACCGACTCAAGGTAGCTGTATGACAAAACATATATGTGTAAATAAACGTGTGGCAGCCTGGGAAAACCCTTCACATGCTCAAATTATGACATTTTCTCCTATATATGAAAACTCAGCCAGAAGTAAAGTTGTGTAAGGAATAACACATGATGGACCATGCTGTTATATGAAAATAATACACACAGGGGGTGGTGGTGGGGGTGTGTGTGGGGGAAGAGTGATACCACCTGACTCGAAGCGTCCGCAAAACAAGTTGGTTCCTGTTATCACTTGCATTATTAACGTTATTAACGTTAAACATCCGTTCCCTCACCAGCTCACCATCTCCCTTTCTCTCTCTTAAAGTTAAAATGACAAAAAATGCAGCTTGTCATTTTACCGAGAAACTGAGAAGCATAAACTCCTCTGTCCTGAAGACTTCCTGTGCTGGGAAAGTTTACAAAGCACCTGTTACAAATCGCTGACTCCCAAGAGTCCTTCAATAAATGTTACATAAATGTCTCCTATAAAAAAAAAACCTCCACCACATGAACGATACAGTGTCTAGAAAAAGTCTACAAACACCTGTTAACATTGCAGGATTTTGTTTTGTAAAAAAATTTTTTTTTTAAATTCAACAAAGACAAATCATGTTGAGAAACAAAAAAAAATATTAAGAAACAAAGAAAAGTTTTTAGGAAAAAAGAAAAACCTTACAATAACCTGGTTGCATGATGTTCACACCCTTTTATAATGGAGCGTGTGACTGTGCTCAGAATTCACCAATCACATTTAAAATCGTACAAAAGTAATTATCATACACTTGTCATCAATGAAGTGGCTCTGAATAACCGCAAATAAAGATCAGCTGTTTCTGTAGGATTTTCTGAACATCTTCTTGATTTAATCCAACTGCCGAAGCCGCAGTCTGCAAAAGGTATAGATCAGGACAGGTGTACAAAAGAATTTCCATAACATTAGATGTACCATGGAACACCGTGAAGGCCATCATCAACAAGTGGAGAAAATGGGGCACCACAGTGACATCACCAAGAACACGACTTCCCTCCAAAATTGACAAAAGGACAAGAAGTAAATTTATCAGGGAGGCTGCCAAGAGACCTACTGCAACACTGAACGAGCTACAGTAATATCTGGCAAGTAATACTCACTCCCTGTATGTGATAACAATCTCTCATGTTCTTCACATGTCTGCGCTACACAAAAAAAAAAAAAAAAAAAAAAAAAAAAAAAAAAAAAAAAAAAAAAAAAAAAAAAAAAAAAATATATATATATATATATATATATATATATATATATATATATATATATATATATATATATATATATATATTTGGCCAAAACCATGTGGCAAATTGTGTTATGGTCTGATGAGACCAAGGTAGAACTTTTTGGGCATAATTCTAAAAGATATATTTGGTGAAAAAAACAAGATAGCTTATCACCCAAAGAACACTATACCCATGGTGAAGCATGGTGATGGCAGCATCATGCTATGCTGCTTCTTTTCAGCTGGAACTGGGGCTCTAGTCAAGATAGTGGGAATCATTGATAGCTCCAAAATGCCAATCTATTTTCGCACATAACCTGCAGGCCCGTGTTAGACAGCTGAAGATAAAGAAAAAATTCACCTTCCAGCACGATAACGACCCAAAGCACCAAGTCAACAAAGGAATGGCTTCAGAAGAAGAAGAACAACAAAGTTTTTATATGTTTTTCACTTGAATTTTGTTGCTATATCACTTTAAAGGTGATATACATCACAGAAACCTGCAATTGTAACAGGAGTATGTAGACTTTTTTTTATATCCGCTTTACGTTTTTCTTTGTTAAACAACACGTTTAAAAAAATGCATTTATTATTCAGCTTAGATTATGCAGAGTCTCTGCCATACAACTCCCTGTGAAGGATCTGTTACTGTAGATACAATAATGTATTAGAACAAGTACTGTACATATTAATATTTTATATAAAATTACTGATTAGACTATGCAACGAACTGATCACAGCATGACAGTTCATGTCAAGGCAAGTCAAGGTTGGAAAGTATCATAAGTAAAAGTATTTCCATGTCCAAAATATATTACTGGAAGAAAAAAACAATTTTTCATCATTTTGGGCTGTTTCCCAGAATTCTGCCACAGCAGCATGCGTCAGGTTTTCCCAAACCATCAGACAAAACTCTGTGACTACACACAAATGTAACGTACCAAAATCAGCAATTCTTGGTGTAATCCTTATGTACATTTGGGTATGATTTTTGGTTATGTAAGGCCAAAAGTCTGAGGGTAATATCGAAAGCTGTTTTAATTTCATCTTAGCAAATGCCATTAGAACTGCATATTTGAGTTTTAATTTCACACAAGGATTTCTTAAACTGCTAAAACCATAAATAATGTATACTTCAGTTATAAATATAATTTGAATAAAATTTTGTGTTTGTTTTTTGACTGAGACAGTTGGACCTGGATGTGTTAGACTTTATATGCTTTATACATGTTATTTTTTGATCAGTTTGCTGCAGGTGATTTACTGACTGAAGCTCTCTCACATGGTTCATAAGGTGTACATGGAGTGCATCACGGTAATGTAGACCCTCATGATCAGGCTGGAATGTCACAGTGATGTCCTGAGTTTTACCGGGGGCAATAGTGCCCTCTGTGGGTGACACAATGAACACACTCTGACCGCTGTAATTCTGAGTGCCTGGGAGAAACGACAGAAAAAAAGCAAGAGCAATTTAGAGCTTTAGAAAATTAGTGCTGGTCACATTTGGTATAAATTGTAATGGCGTAACACATCTCCTTCTTGTTCCACTATTGGATTTACAATTGTAACAAAAACTTAATATCTCATTAGGATATGACCACCAAAGTGCTGTAGTGGGGTAATAATGCAATATTAGCATTATCTGGTAGCAGTTTATATATTTATGGCATTTGGCAGACACCCTTATCCAGGGCGACTTACAATTATCTCATTTATACAACTGAGCAGTTGAGGGCCTTGCTCAAGGGCCCAGCAGTGGCTTGAACTCATGACCATCCGATCAGTAGTCCAACGTCTTAACCACTGAGCTACCACTTCCCCTTAGCAAGTCACTAAGAAACGTAGTGCAGGAACAGCAGACAACAGCAACAACAAATAAATCATGCTAAATTACTGGAGTATGTTCAGGTGTTGGACCAGCGGTTCTCAACTTATGGCCTGCAATCTTTTTAAAATCAATTATATTCAGTAATTATCTCTCAGTGGCAGTATGTTAACCTACATAGCGAGGAAAAAAACATGGAAGTACATTTGCTTTGGCAGTAAACTACATATCATTCTCAGCAATGTGAGTAGGAATTTTCAACGAGAACGCATTTATTCTAGGTTAAAGCCATGCCTGAAAGACTTTAGCATTAACTTTGTTGTTAGAGCAGGACTGCATGGATTTAAGATGCACCTGACTTCAGCATCAGCTTCCCTAATGATATGAGTACCGTATTATGCTATATTATATCACATCATTATACTTTAATAGCTGACTAATGCACACTGATAAGGTAATGATTAATGTAGCAACCGAGAAGGATTGCTTTGAAAAGTCCACATTGCTATTTCTATCCTGCCCTAAGTGTGCAGAGTGTAAGAGTATCTGTCTCTGTGCACTCACCCAAAGTTGTGCATGGTGTGGAATACTTGGAGAGGAATGCGGGAAGCAAGCGTGTGTTACTGTGTTTGGAGAGGCTGAGGCTGTCCAGCAACACTCTGAACTGTACAAGCAGAGCGGAAGAGTTCTGAAGCTGCACATTAGTAAAAGAAGATGGGAAAGAGAAAGAGAAACAAGAGCATTAAGCACATTAGGACTGACTCCTTAAATTCAGATCACTAACAAATTGTAATTTTCAATTTCATAGATACAGATTCAAAAAATCTGACTCTGAAGATCACAAATCTGCTATAGATTGTATAGATAAATACAATAACTGTTTATGATTCTCCATATGATAAGCAGTAAAAATATGAAAAGCTTTTGCACACATTGCTCCAGGTCTGTATTAGCATCACTTTAAGGTATCAATAACGAAAGGAAAAAAATATACTCTGCTCAGGTCTTAATTTGAGTGCTTGTTAAGTTATTTATCTTAATTGAAGATAAATTATAATATGAACAGAGCTTCTTGTGTAATACTGAAAACATTCATCTGTGTGTAAACTTAAAAACTGTTAATGGTGTGTGTGTGTATGTGTGTGTATTAGCATCAGCATTACAATGTGCAAAGATATGGCATTTTTTCTACGAAATCTTTTTACAGTACTTTTTCAAGCCATATACAGTACAGTCTTATAATGACCTGAATTATTAGAACCGAACATGAAATGAACAAAATTGAATATAATAAATAATATATGAATAATATAAAACATTAAATGAGTGACATTTCAAGCTTTAACATACAGAGATACTATGCTTTTATTGTAACATTAAAATATATTCTAAAAAAATCTCAAATTTTAATATTTTTAGAGTATTTTATGTCAATAATGTTCCCATATATATTTTGATATATATATATATATATATATATATATATATATATATATATATATATATATATATAGTGGGGTCCAAAAGTCTGAGAGCACAAGTGAAAATGGACTTTGTGCAAAAGCTTTTTAGATCAAATCCATCAGTGTGTCATCTGAACACATGCTTCAATAGAAGAGATTAGGCGTGAGGAAAAACTGACCTTTTGTACAAAGCAGTTAACATGGTCAGATTCACACATTTGCTTATATTTAAATAGGGACCTACAAATAGTTCAGAATCTTGAATATTAAATATTGTAGATATTGTACATTTACTTACTTTGTTTTAAATATTTCAGAATGTGGTCTCAGACTTTTGAACACCACTGTATATTTTTTAAGCTCTTATCAGAATGATTTTATGTATGATGTAAGTGTATAATCTTTTCCTGTTCCTATCTTGCACCTAATCTTTTGTATAGATGATAGCTGTTACTCACAAAGTCTGTCTTAAACTGACTCACATCTGGCAACATCCTTGATATTGAAGTCAGTAATAGGTACAGCTCTGACCGACTAAAACACAGACATTCCCCCTACCATTCCATAACCAATTATCATTTAATCACATGTTTTAATGAAGTGGTAATGAAGGAGACAGGCTTACTCACAGCCAGTAACTGGTTAGGTTTAAAATGAGGGCAAATTTGTTAACTACCACCAAATAATACACAAAAATCTCAATATATGTGATCTACCTAAAATTATTTTCTGTAACTAAAAAAACTAGTCTATACATTTATTTTGATGTTCACTGTGGTTAATGATAGTAATTCTAAAACACGAATTATGACTAAGGTGTTACCGTAAGCACTTGGCTAGAGCTCTGTTTCTCCAGCACGTATCCGAAGTCCATGATTGGTCCCTCATGTGCGCAGGTGATGAGAGGTTTGATGCCTTCTCCACACAGCGTGAACTCTAGAGTCATTTTACTGCAGCTCACCTCCAGTATTTCACGATACTGATTAAAAAAAAAAAAAGAATCACATTAGTTTATTTACAACATGCTGTACAACATACTTCGTAATTCTCATGGAGACAGACTTTCACTCTGCATCACGTTCATTATTAATCTACACATCAGTAACTTATAAACAAGTATAAATAATGTCAACTGGAATTTACCTGCAATTTTACTAAAACAAGAAAAAATGCTGTTTAGAATAACTGCATTCTCTAATACCTTATAGTTTCATATTTACAAATATCAGTCATTTATTAAGAAAAGGACAAACGTAAGATGTAATTTTTACCTAAAAATCTACCTAAAAGCCTTATTTATTAGGCCTACTTAAGCAGAAATGGATGCCTAAAATGCCTTAAATGCTACATTCACATGTTACTGAAACACTGGAATCTATTTTTGATAGAACTAGATTCAGTACAATATGTACTCTATCTCTTTCTGTGAAGGCTTATTGCCTTACATACCACTAGAGGCCAGTGCTGTTTACCTTTTTACCCAAAGCTGGTGTAAAAGCCAGCAGGAGTGTGTGTGTCTCTCCAGGCCTGACTCCTCTCATCGCATTCAACACAGCAAATGGTCCATTTAAGTCCAGCAGTGAAGACCTCAACTACAGCTCACGTTAAGAAAGACATGTTGCTGGCACTGTAATACAATGTGCTGACATAAATAAGACAGGGCTCACATCCTGTCCTAAAATGGCATACAGATCAAGCTAGTCAGCTGCCAGTTTGTAATTTCTATTTTTTTTTAGCAACCAAAATCAGGGCTTGTTGGCAGACAATACAAAGACTTGAAAAATGCTTTTTCTTTTTTAGTTCGAATATAATGGAAAAATCAGCATATTCAACCATTTATTCAAAAATTATACCACAGCACTCTTTAAATCTCGATTCTAATCAGTCAGAAGGAAAAAATATAATCATTGATATGCTGAAGCCTTATGTGAGGACACGTTTATTGAATATTTATGGAAGGAGTCTCCAGTGTCAGCACTTTTTAATAGTCAATGAGTTTTCTGCCAGAAGAAAGTCTTCCGAACAGAGGAGTTTTTCCGATTTCTGGTTTCTCAGTAACATGACAAACTGCGATTTGTTTCTAATAAACATAAAGAAAGAGAACAAAAGCGGCTATTGAGGCAATGACTGTTTATAGCTGCGTTAGTGTAAGTGATAACAGGAATTAATTTGTCCCAGGGAAGTTCCACCACATTAAATGTAACTATAAACTGATCAAAAATATAACGTATCGTGCTTTGATGGCAAATTGCTGTGGCTTAAGAGCAATAAGACATGTTGAAAAATAATCAACTTCAGTGGTAGTAACAGTAATTCCACTTTGTGTTGGACTGCATAACATCACCCCCTCATTGATTATTTTCAGAAGGATACCTTCACAAACTCTGAACAAATGTTCTGGACTGTCACCTTTTTCAAAACCTTCTGACCTAAAGCAAAGAAAACAAGAAAAAACAAACATCAAATCCCCCCCAATCAACCGAATCAAAGCAGCAGCAAAAAAACCCTGATATTTCTACACAGGCAGACCATCTTACCTACTGCCACCTGGTTGAAGCTGATGGTGGTTTCACCGTTGCCAGAGATGACCATCAGCGTGGGTCGAACAGCTGGGCAATGCAGCTCCAGGTACAGTGTGTTATATGGGCTGTAACAAGGGTTCCATTTATATTAATTCAGCTCTGGCCTCAAGCATACTGACACAAGAACAAATTAAAGTAATTCTTTACTAGTCAGCCCTCTGTACAATTCTCCCAAAAAATTGTGGCAATATGCATATAACTGCTTTCAATCATCCAGATCATTTTAAAATTTCTATTAAGGGTACATCAAGACCACTGGGAGAAAAGATTTTTCACCAAACAGCCAAGGGGCTTCAGTTTCTTCTGCTTGGAAAAGCCATTAAAACCACAACCACAATGCCTACCTTGACTTACAACTACTAAAAAACTTCACAATATATTTATGTCAAAATGAATTTGGTCAGAAATATGCATAATTGCTTTTCACTGTGATGGGTACAGTGGACAATACATGCATCAGTCACACACATTATATGCATTAATCCAACAAAATGTCATTTTATTCAATTTTATATGTGTAAGTCCGTCGTAAGAAAAGGTACAGATGCTAACCCTGTTCTAAGCTTAGTGTGTGACTGTTTATATAGAATGAATTGTGTGAATTTGTAAGCAAGTTGAGTTCACCTGTATAAGGGTTCCTCCGTCTCCTTTTGGTGTGTGATGTCTCCATTGGACACAAAGCATGGGATGATGTAACGGCTGCATCTATCTTTGAAAGAGCGGAGTAAAGAGGCCTTCGCGGCAACATACTCATCTGAGCTAAACAATCAAAGAATGTATTAGCCATGATTTCACCTTTTTGTTTAGGACCTGATCTGATGAAATACACTATATGGCCAAAGGTTTGTGGACACCTGTCCATTACACCCATTATTGGGCCTTCCTCAAACTGTTGCCCCAATTGTACAGGATGGCTTGGTATGCTATCTTTGTATGTAGCATTACAATTTCCATTCACTGGAACTATGGGCCCAAACATGACAATGCCTCTTTGCACAAAGTGAGGTCCATGAAGACATGGATGGCCAAGGTTGAAGTGGAAGAACCTGAGTGCCCTGCACAGAGCCGTGACCTCAGCTACTCTGAACACCTTTGGAATGAACTGGAATGCCGACTGCACCCCAGGTCTCCTCGCCCCGACATCAGTGCCTGACCTCCATAATGCTTTTGTGGCTGAATGAACAAATCTCCACAGCCACACTCCATAACCTAATGGAAAGCCTTCCCAGAAGAGTGGACGTTATTATGACAGCAAAGAGGGATTTAATCTGGAACGCGATGTTCAAAAAGCACATATGGGTGTGATAGTCAGGTGTCCACAAACCTTTGGCCATATAGTATATGTCTTGTACACTTAAGAGGAACACTGACTCTTTCTGTATGTCCTCTGGGTTCAAGGCCTGCAAAGGACTCTCACTTTTGGGAGTCAGAGACAATTCGCTGGTGTTCTCCTTCAGCTTGCTTGAGCTATGATTTGGGGGAGACTTCTCTTTATTTGGTTCCTCCTGTATCTCATTTTTGTTCTGAAAGCATGGGAAAGGAAAAACCTAAATGCTGTTGCTATCTAGATTAGAAGAAATACAGATATAAATACAAACAGATAACCAATGAATCCTGACAGATGTCACAGACTCTGTGCTTTTGCCACAGTTGTCCTCATCATCAACTTTCTTAAATACCTGTAGCTCCTTGTTCCTCGTCAGCAGCCGAACAGCCTCTGCCTTGATGATATCGTCAGACAGCAATGGGCTGAACGTAACTTGGACCAGACATCTCTGTGGACAAAAAAGTATGATTAAGCTGCTACACTTGATAGGAGATTAAACAGAAAAATCAGTACCTGTCCAGGCAGCACACATCCTGTAGTGGGGGTCACTGTAATTTCAGAGTTTTCTGGAGGAGTGAATGTGAAGAATCTGGCACCTACAGGAGCGACGGGGCCCTTGCCAATGCGTGGCATGGGGCGTGTAACGTCATTGAGGCTAGTGTGGGAGTTCAGCACATACAGCACTGCTGTGGACCGATCTCCTACTGCCGTGGCTCCAAACTGCACCAGTGAATTAGAGAGCTCCAGCACAGGGCGCACACCGATCGCACGGCATGGTAACAGAAAGTTTCTAAGTGGAAAATAGAGCGGACTGTTATGCGCAAAATGGATTAAACCGCTTGACTGCTATAATCGGAAATCTAAATAATACTATAAAGGAAAAATAGTGATAAAAAAAGTTAGTGTAGCTAACAAGAAGAAACAGAAAAGGGGAATGGGGGTGAGATTTATATACAGTATTTATGTTTAGACAGCAATAAATTAAAGCCAAGGATAAAGATTTCTCTGGGTATATAATGGCATTCCTCATTAACTTGTTATATTATATATATATATATATATATATATATATATATATATATATATATATATATATATATATATATATATATATATAATGTTTTAGTTGCTATGGCTATGCAAAGATACACGAGAAGGCTCAAAAATCTAAAAATTAAAGGTTTTATCAGTAAAAACTAATAATGAACCTGAGAGGAAAAAAATACAGGGAAGTGGCAGAAACACATTATTTAACACAATGTATGTCTATTGTAAAGCTTGAGACAACATGGTCACACTATGTATTATGTCATTTCATTTTATTTTGAAATATATGAAGACCCTACAAATATAGGCCACATTTATTTTGATAGATTAAAAAAAACTGGATGCAGTGATGGCTCACATTTTGTATTGACTAGTATTCAACATCTGAATGAATAAATGTTTATAGTAGGTATGACTTGACATACCTGTTAATTCCTGACTTGCAGGTGAGCTGAAAGTTGTATTCGCCTGCTTTCGAAGCACTGAAGATCAGATCAATTTCCAGAGACTGTCGTGGGAGCAGTGTGCCAAAACCATCATTAGGCTGGACATCAATGAACTACACAAATGAAATCAGTGGATCAGGGAATCGGAGAGTCTTGTAGATCTTGTCAGCATTCATAAATTCATGAGAAACATATCATTCACAGTCTTTCGGTTTTGTTGTTGGTTTGAATCTTGTATCAGTTTACTAAAATACAGATAATTAAAAATTATAGAAAATATTTTCTAATAACACAAGCACATTTGAATGGAATTATGCAGTTGATATGCAGTGATAAAATCTTTAATGCCCTGACCTTTAAGATAATTGTTAGAAATGACCAGCTGTCTGACATTGCAACAAATGTGGTTTCTGGTATCTGTTTTCTCTGTCATACATTTCACATCAATGTTTTAGAGGCAAAAATAACAGGTTTCTGTCTTCTTTTTCATGGTGTTCAGCCATATGAGTGCTATACCATGTTTAGTTTGTATTAGTTTGATTAGACATTGTCTATTCTGTCACTGTCTGATTCAGTTTTAGTAGCTGCAACTGACATGTTTGTACGTATTGGCTGTGGATAAAATAATTAGGTCTGGTGGATGTAATTAGCAGACTTTAAGGTAAAGTAGCCTGATTCACATGACATGTGGTGACATTAATATTGTACATCCTGCAAATTTGCTTTGTAAGAAATGATGTCACGTGAGGTCAGGAAAACACTACTTGGCATCGCATTTGTGTGAAGAGATATACCATTCTTCCCCCATTCTATAAACCTTTCCTGAAGCGGCCAATTTAGTGGCAGATGGATTCTTCCCCTTAGCGACCCCCTCTCTGCAGGGTGCCGGTACACTGGTCACAGTGGAAATTTTATGCCTAAGTGGTCAGTTTCTGAAAAAAGCTCATGGGCACGTGCCATATCGACGACATTTACTATGTGTTCTCGCTTTTTTGCTGAGGATGACGGAGAAAGGCTGGATTCAAAGGCTATTTGGCAGCCATTTTGTTTTGCCGGGATGACTCATGTTTTCTTTGCATTCCAGTTTCTACAAAATATGTCATCAGAGCACCATGCAGCTTGCGACACGTTTAGATGACTATCTGAAGTGACATTCCACAAGATGCCTCACTTTGCGATGCTCCACACAGCAAAGCAATCTCATACACAAACTACGTGTACAGTCATGGGAAAAAGAAAGTACACCCTCCTTCAATTCTATGTTTTTATTTATCAGGGCCTTAATAACAATTTTGGGGTCCTCACCAACTTCTATAAACAAACAAATAACCTCAGGTGACAACAAAAATAATAACAACAAATTCAATATGTAGTCATTTTTCCCCCCAAAAAATAAATCAACATTCAGAAACCAGGTGGGAAAAAATAAGTACACCCTATAATTCGGTAACATGTAGAACCACCTTGGCAACAATAACTTGAAGTAAACGTTTTCTGTAGGAGTTTATCAGTCTCTCATGCAGTTTTAGAGAAATTCTGGCCCACAATATTGCTTCAGTTCACTGATGTTTGAGGGCATTCGTTTATGCACTGCTCTCAATGGGGTTGAGGTCTGGATTTTTACTTAGCCATTCTACACAATGACTGTAATTTTTTTTGGATATAACCATTAATGAGTATTGTAAGTAGTGCATATTCCTGTATGCTAAATAGCTGTGCTTTAATTTTACTTTAATCTTTTCACTAAATAATGCTGTATCCTGTATCCTAAATGTATACTGTATCCTAGATAACATGGAGTTATTAATGTTTCCACAATGATATCAGAGAAATAAAATTGGGAGGGATTTAAACATTTCTCTGTGTAATATTTACAATCATGTTATTCATAGCATATACATATTAGCACATAACATATGTAGCACATAATATCAAATATCACCATTTCAAATGTTACATCAGTATTTATGTGGGGAAGTTTCTTTGTATTCAGAATTGATTTTCTAGATTATTAAAATACTCTCTGAGGTCACCAGATTTGTCCAAAAATAAATCAGGGTAGAAATTGTAGGTTGAAGAGCAAGATCATATTTTTTTCTTTAAAATCTGATATAAAGAGACTATTTAAAAAAGATATTAAGATGATATATGAATAAAAAGAGTGAAATAAACATTTAACAGGAGTCTAGTATAGTGCCAATATATTGTAATTAGCACATTAATGACTGCAAATTTAGTTTAATTTAACAACATGGCTTCCATCCTCATTATTCAGAAACTTATAAAATAGCACTTGATCCAGTGCATCCTATTATTTTTCGCAATGAAGTACAGAAAACTAGACTATGTGTGAAATAATGTGTCCGCAGGATGTGGGCTATTTTAATCACGCTTTTCATTTAAACTTTGATTTGTTGAATTAAAAATTAAGGAGTTTTTTTTTTCTCTCCAGAGAAGAAAATGTGCCCACTGTTTAAAGGATAAGCTGACCAAGCACTCATCTGCTACAGTTACAGCTCACGAGTAAGTGTAGTTCCTAACTTTATCCATAAATTTTAAAAAACCCATCCTTGAGATTGAGAGCAGTGTCTCCAATTAAGATGCTGTCACCTCTAATCTCCTTGAATAAAAATGATTAATAATTAATAATAATGAATAATTAATAAGTAGTTTCATATTTATGAAGACTGAAGATTTAACTTTTCACCAAACATTAAATGAGTACTCATCAAAAGGAAAAAGGTGTGTGTGTGTGTGTGTGTGTGTGTGTGTGTGTTTTAGCTGTACTAGTTCCTCTCTAATGGGTTTTTGCTTGATAGTATTCTTAATCCCTGACCTATTTTATTAGCCTGAGGATATGTTTTTTATGGAAATTAAAAACACTTCTATAAGACGATCTGTACAAGAGCACCTGCCAAATGCTGTACCACCCTGCATGCACATTATGCTGCCCGAGTAGCACGTAAGTCTGTAGTTAGTCTAAAGTCTACTCAATCTCAGTATTAACACCTAACTACGTGCACCTAACTCAACTCTAAATATAAATGTCTATTATACTGCAAGTTAGTGATACAGTAAATACTGGCACATTTCTATTACACTAATGTTTTACATAACATATATAACCATGTTGAAAATGATGTTCTGTTGTAATATGTCATCAGTGATTTATTGCTATCAGTTCAGTTCAGATCCTATAATACACGGATATGTGGCGGCTAAAACTAGAACTTATTTCCTCAAAAAGTCTTTAAAGTGCTTTCACTGGTGAGTGTGATTTCAGAGAGACAGAAATAGAGACTGTGTTAAATGCTTCACATTAGTGATGCCTTCAGGCTGGTCTATCAGTGAAAATGAGTGTAGCCCTATGCTCTAATAAAACAGCAGCACAGCTGATGCACATTAGAACCAGTATTCATAATCATCATAATCATCATAATTATCTGTTTTTGCTCACAGATTTTTTTTTTGCATACACTTAGTTACTAAATCTCTATAAATAAACATACTGGCATATTTGATTAGTACTCCGTACTCACCTTGGGAATGCCCACAAAACCGAAGTCCTGCGGCAATAAAGAGAGGTTGGTGAGGCGCACTGTATTCTGAACAGCCTCGAAAATGGTGCAGTGCCCAAAATCCACCTCAGTGTGGTCAAACTTCAAATCAGAGGTGGTCACAACCGCATGGACAGTGAAGGGAACAGGCTTTACCTATTGGAAATGAGCCTAATTAGCCTTGTTATTTTATGAATTGCCCCAAACGGCCTGTTAGTGAGCTCATAACAAAAGTTATAAACATACCAGAGGTTGAAATGAGCCATAGAAGCACATGCTAGTGGTGAATGTTGACTGGCAAAAAGATGTCCATAGTTTGATAAATGATTGAATATGTATAATTCTCAGAAATGTACAGCTGAACAAATGGTTACATTACATTTTTAAATAGAACAGATGCTTCTGTCATAGCTCTACTTCACTAACCTTGTTTACACACTGGCATTTATTTATAGATCGGAAGAAATGGAGGGAGACAAGGTGAGAGAGCGAGAGTGAGAAGCTGTGTGTATTTGCATTTGTGTTTATTTTGAGCATGATAGTGCTGTGGCTTCAATACACTTGTGAGTTCTTGTGTGCATTTTTAGATGTTAACTGCAGTCAGAAGGACAAGAAGGTAGGAATTGTGACAAACAGATGGGTCACAAATGAAAAGAAAAATGCTGTAAGCCAAACCAGAAAGACTGCAAATCAATACAATAAAATACAATAAAATCACCTTCATTTTATTATGGAACATTTCTATCCTGATGGGCGTGGTCTCTTCCAGGATGACCTCGCCCACATCCACAGAGCACGAGGGCTCACTTAATCGTTTGATGAGGATGAAAATGATGTAATCATATGCTATGGCTTTACAGCCACCAGATCTCAAGCCAATTAAACACCAATGGGAGATTTTGAACTGATGTGTTAGGCAGCACTCTGTACCACTATCATCAAAACACCAGCTGAGGGAAAATCTTTTGGGAAGAATAAATGACAGGATGATCAAAATGATCAAATGTCCTGAGAATCATGGTAGTTTGGCTAACAAAGAGTAGAAGCTACTAATAAGCTCCTAATAGAAGGTCCTCACAACAACCAACGTTTGTGTGTGTGAGTGTATGTGTGTGTGTGTATGTGTGAGAGAGAGTATGTGTATCTGTGTGTATGGCTTTTGAGGATTTGCCATGGGCAATGTTTTGGTCAGGAACACAGGTTTGAGCTCAGCATGAGTCCTGGCCTGGAAGCTGAATCTGAGTGGGTGATAGGACAAGCGGATGATGTTAGATCCTGTTCGCCAAGGATGGAGCAGTAGAGGGGGGCTTTTTTTGGAAAGGGAAAGTTAACCAGAATCCAGGTCGGGGGATTATGGAAGTTAGTCCTGCATTCTTACTGCTTCTACTATGTACTCAATATACAGTTGTAAAATATGTAGTGCTATAAAAGACAATGCAACAAAATACATATAGTCTCTTACCAAAGCAATACAGTGGGGCAAACTCTAGTTCATTGAAGGAAGGCCAACATCTTGGGAGAGAGAGAGAGAGAGAGAGAGAGAGAGAGAGAGAGAGAGAGAGAGAGTAAAGGCAGCCATGATCTATTTTTACTTATTTGCACCTACCTGATCAGCCACCTGTATATTCAGAGGTACCTCCAGGACTCCCGTGTCCTGGTCAAAGAAGGACTTGGCGTCCTCTGGCAGGCTACATCTATCAAAAAGACATGAAGGACAGGACAAAAATAGACATCAGATCTGTGTAAATGTACTGCTGATATGACTAGAATTAAAGTTAGACTTGCTTTGTCACCAGTGTCGTTCTTTAAACTTGATGTCTGTACATTTTTTTTTTTTTTACATTTTTAGCCGCAACACACTCAACAGAGCTGAGCATCAGGCATGCTGGAATATTAACTAATATTACAAAATGGACGTGATCTGTAGCAGAGCTTAAAGGTGAGAAGGAAGGCTAGAACAATGGAGCAAGAGCGAGAGAGGCAGCAAGAAAGAGAGAGATTGCTAGAGACACGAAAATATAGAGAGAGGGAGGGAGAAATAAATAGAGCGAAACAAGAGTTGCATTAGTAGTTCCACGTAGTCCAAGGGTTCTACCATGTGAGAGCATGGTAACCATGGTGATTGTGGGTGTAAGGCACAGTGGAGTGGGATTTAGAGAGGGACATGCAGTCAAATGTCAGATTATGTAATACAATAAGCTCTGCTCAGTAATAATATGACTAAATTAAACACCATGTAGAGTACAAAAGCTACTAACAAAAACAGGTTCAGGTGCTCAAAAAGAATTTTTTTGGTGAAAAATAGTCAAGTTTAACAAATAAGCAATGAGAAAAATTAAGCAATATAGTTAAAATAGATGCAAGTCTTTATTCATTGTACAGAAATTGTGTAAACATATTGTATTGCTGTATGCAGTATTCTTCTTCTCCTTTCAAGGAGTAAATGTTTCATATAAACAGGAAATTACTGTTTCTCTCTCTGTAGCCAGAGTTGCATGAAATAATTGGCCAGTTTTATCTTTGGAAAGTTTTTTTTTTTTTTTGCATGTCGTTAAATTGCTGATCTTAAATGTTGTGAATGCCCCTTTAATTATGCAAGACCTCCTAATATAATGAGCAGGGCTATGAGTTTTACAAAGTCCAAATTCATGCAAAGCTAACAAAACTCAGCTTTTTTCTCACATTTAACAGTATGGTATGATCCAAACACGCTCAAGCAATAAAGCCTGGTGTAATCCTGCACATTAAGATGAAGCGTTAAGCAGAAACTAGGGCTCTGCCTTTTCTATTTGTGAATCTCATCCCAAATAGATCTGATTGCGTTCAAAACATTCTCTTCCAGTGGGGCAGCTATATTAAGCTAAAATATTTATGAATTGAAATTTCTTAAAAAAAAAAAAAACTGAACTCTACAGCTGGGTAATGAAGTGGATATTAAACTTTCTGTACCTCAATAATACATCCCACTGGTGGCAAAATAAAAATAAAGTAAATCCAACATGAGGAATATGAACAATGGTGTGTTTTTCGTAATGCTAAATTGCAAGGATGATTTAATGTGACAACTATATTTAGGCATCCCCAGTCTAGGATCTATGTGCCATTTACCCCATCCATGCTACCATCTGAGAGCTCTACACTGGTGTTATCAATCCCACACCAGCACCGATTTATTTAAGGAATCGCTTGTTCTCGGTTAATGGAGTCTCGGTGGGAGCGTCACTCCTGAATTAGCTTGGCGTGGTGCTGCGGAAAAGCCTTGCGGGGCGTCACATGGCCCATCTGTCGGAAAAAACAGGCTTGTAGCACAGTTTTGGCTTCTGATATAAAAGCACCCCACGCTACCATCCAAATGATCAGTATAATTTCATTTCTATTATTGCAATATTTCAAAAAACCTACTGCCTAATCCCAGTCCATGAAACTATTTTAAAGACATATTCTCCTGAAGACAGATTTAAAGCTTATATGAAGTTCAAAGTGCTCATTGCTTTTCTGTTGACTATATTGAAAGGTCCTATATTTTCAGGAAATCCATGACAGATCTTACTAGTCTGAAATATTCATAGAGCAGTCCTTTAATGTTCATTAATATTACAGCTGGTTTGCTATTAGCCTTCTCAACAAAAGTAGAAGCATCTTGCACATCAAGACAAGTACACCTCTTCTATACTCTATGCTTATTCATTATTTAATACTATGTAACTATGAGATATAACAGTTGCCTGCAGCTACAGTATATTCACCAGTTTTCTTAGTGTTGCCTTGAGGAAGGAGCTGTACACACTCAAGACTGAGGAGTTGAGAGAGCAGTTGGAGGATCACTGAAAACAAACTTTACAAAGAGATTAGAGAGAGTTTTGTGTTTGGGGAACAAATGAATGTTTTTTTAACTGCTCTACAGTAGAAATGACTCATTTCCCCATTTTACTCATAATTTTGAATTAGTGTTATTGCTCATGCTAATCTGAAACCTGTAATATGAGTAATATGAGGTTTGGTTTACATCCATACAGTCCAGCTAATGGAATAGAATATGGCCCTAATCATGTGAAAAAAAAATCTACTAATTGAAACAAGTGAGGCTGATCTGGTTTGATTTCATAGAAATTAAGTCATAATGTATGAACACTGACTCTGCCACTAACCTTAACCTGCATAATTTTTCATAAAAATTGAGTCAGGTAAATTGTTGTGAATTTATTAGAACCCTTTATAATGCATTCTGCTATCCACATAGTCTCCCCCAGTACATTATATTTTGTGTGTATGGGTTTTTCTATGTTTAGAGCAGACAGATAAAGAGCAGCATGGAATCAGTTCTAACTGCACTTTCTGCAGGATACTGGATAGTGGTGAGTCACATGAATAGAAAACCTCACTGATCTTGTGAACTGCAGCTTGTGAACATAGGTCGAGATTATTCATCAACTATGCTTTCATACAAACCAAAAAAAAAACAAAAAACAAATTGGAAACAATTTACTTTTTTTTTTTTTTTTAAATTGATCACAATTTTACATCTGTTAAGTACTGATCACAATGAAAATGAGAAAACTGCAGCGAGTTATATAAGCAATCGAGTAAATCAAATCTCACAACTGGGCTTTGAGAATGGGGAAGGGGAGTGAGTGAAGAGCATCAAGGATGGACAGATAAATAGGACAGAAGGAGAAGACAGGCAGCAGTAATGCTTTTCTAATCCCTGTTTATAATGCCGCCTCTGATTCACTAAAGCTAAAGCTGACATCTGATCAAATGTGTTATTAAGATTTGCTGTGAAAAGCCGTGTGACTGGACAACAAAATTGTCCCCTTACAAGGTAGAATCATTACAAATCAATACAAAGTTATTCTGACTGATTAATTTCATGCTATGTTGAAACATTTCTATCCTGATGGGAGTGGTCTCTCCCAGGATGACAACTCCTCTATTTACAGAGCACAAGGACTCACTGAATGGTTTGATAAGTATTAAAATGACAGAATGATCCTGCTATCTTCATACTCACCGAATCTCAACCCAACTGAATATCAATGGGAGATTTTGGACAGATGTGTTAGACAGCGCTCCCCACCATCATCATCATCATCAAAACACCAGTTGAGGGAAGAACAGTGTTCATCCCTCTAGTACAGTTCCAGAGACCTGAAGCATCTATGCCAAGGTGAACTGAAGCTGTTCTAGCAGCTTCTGATGGCCCAACAGACATTATGTTTTTTTGTTTTTTTTTCCTTTAATGTGTCAGCTCTCTGTTGCTCTTCTGGCCCATCTTCAAGAACTTCTTGCCACTGAGAGTCTCAGTTCATTACAATTCAAACCCCTCAAATCGATAATACACCTATTTCATGATTTAGACATCTAGAGGAGGAAAATTCTTCTGTTTCGAAGAGCTTAGCTTTGTGGTTACCTGGGCAGGAATTTGAGCTGGGCATGAAAGCTGGACTTTGCCTGAATGTAGCCAGTTTTAGGCAGGATGTCCATGTGGTTTTTCAGCTCCTTACACACTTCGAATGTCAATCTGAGTGCTGTGCTGGCTCTGAAACACATGAAATACACATACATAAATAGTATGTATATGAAAATTGCCCCATATTAATAATCAGTGACCGTATTTAAATGGATCTTGCCACATTCTCTACCAACTGTCTACAGATATTCAGTCAACAATCTTGCTGTTCTTTAAAAACAAAGCCCAAGCATCATGGTACTATTATTATTAACAAAAGTTATTCTAAACTGCACAATGTGTCTTGCATAGTCCATTTTCTCTGAGAGTACTTCAGACAAGGTGCTTTCACTGAACACCATTCAGTACCTCTGTTTACTTGTACAATGTCCAGCAGCTGTGCTCTTTGTTTCTGTATGGAAGCTGTAACACATACAGTACATACACTTGATTTGTACAGTAAAGACACATACACCTTTTACCAGCAAACTGAGCACGAGTATTATAAATACACCAAACAAGGGCACATGTGATCCACCTGAATAGACATTAATAGCTTCACATAATGTACAGTGTTCCTTTTTCTCGCCTTTTTTGAGGTGACCCAAATGATGAATCCACTTTGCGGCAAAGAGCTTCCAGATTGAGGGGTATAAATGGGATATTCACAGGAATATTCTCCACAGAATTCTGACTACGCTCACCTACTACTGAGATGGCACCATGCCAAGAGCTTATCTCTCTGTATGACTCACTGTCAATGGATGTTTGGTTATTTCCAAGCTTATGTAAATGGTTGTGATTTTACTCCAGTACAGGACGTCTAAATATGTACAGTTCAGAGACTCCTGCACTACTAGCAGGACTGTCACCACCAACAAATACAGCTTGGTAACTTCGTAAATAGAAAGAGCAACTGGCTCAGTTTGTTGTTGTTGTATAAGTAGATAAGCACTGATAAATATTCAAATACAATATCTGTTATGTGTATTATGAATATGTAAGTAAGTGCAGTGTCCGTCAAACCTCAGCAGTTCCTCAAGGGAAGGAGAGATGGGATATTTTAATGAGGAGCCAGAAATTCCCTGACATTGCACTATGCTGTCAGCACTTAATTTTCAAGCCTTCAGTAAAGTGACCTACATAGTAGAAAACTCAACAGATGTGCTTGTGCCACAGGCAAGGGCAGCGGCAGTCCATGGATATAAATGGAAAACTTTAATGGTACGCTATGCCCTAGTCACAGAGCTACTTCTGAGAGACTTCAGTCACTGTAGTAACTGAGTTAGCTTAAGTACTTACAGCAAATGCAATTTCTTTCTATGATTTCACACAAATGAATATATCAAACAAAATGTAACAAAGGCCATGTCCCAGCACGCCGTGTTTTTCTCTTGCTGCAATTCTACTACTGCATTTGACTAAAGCTCATAACTTGCAATTTCTGACCTCCGGCTAGAAAACAACAAAGAAAATGCCCCCATCAACTTTGATTTCCTACTAAGTCAGGAAGGTGTCCTCAACCCTGTGTTCAGCATATGACATCACGTCAGCATGGCCGCTCACACAATCAACAAAAAAATATATCAGGTCACTACTTGAAATGAGTTTATAGCAATGTTTACTGACCATACAGTTCACTGTCTTGTGAAATTAAAATACATCATAAGCTCATGATCACTAATGTTAGCTATCTTGTTGCTAAGAAAACACACACTTTCACACACACACCAAGCTTGAAAATTACTTAATTTCTGAGGTCCCACCTCTGAGCTAAGTCAATGCAGCATAATACTTGCAGCTTGTCCCTAGTTCCTAGCTAATTACAGACTCTATACTGTATAATGCAACCACAAACACACCATCTTTGTACAGCATGGCACCTTTCATATGCTCTTGCTTTATCATCTCTTGCTAATGGTGCCTAAGTCATTCTTTGTCTATTTGTTCTATTGTTCTTTTTGTTCACTATTTTATTAAACACTATTGATCTTTTTTTTCCCACTTTTGAGCCCAAGTATATTTTGTTCCACTGAAATAATCACATAAGATTTATTAATCTGTTCCAAGACAAAAAGGGCACCTTGTTTTAAATTTGGCTGTGACATGAATGTAGCTCAGAGGGAAGGAGGAAGAGAGCAAGTGGCACAGGGTGAAATGAACAAAGATTAATAGTTTAAAACTGACTTGATAAAATACAAAGTAAAAATTGATCAAAATGCAACTAGATAAAAAAAAGCAAGTAGGAATTTGATTTTATATATTAAAGGACGATTTAATTTAAACAAAGTAGATTTGATCAAATATGGGCCATGTTCCTCATTTACCAGCACATTGTGTCTTCAGACTGCAACCAAATGAAACACGCACAGCTCTCCTTTTTATATAAAGATGAAATCATATACTGATAAATGAACTTTTTTGCTTTTTATCAGTGGTTGGTACTCTTTCACAAGAGCAGGGTTTGGTGCTGTAATGCATGTATATTTAGAAACATGTATATTTATATCATGGCTGGGAGACCTATATATTTTCTGTTTGCATCCATACACTAGGAAAACTCTGTGGTCAGTGTGCTACATTACTTTTACTAAAAAATAAAATCAGAGGAAATGCTTATTTATTTGAGACAATTCATTGATTGAAGTTATCTGGATCAGTTATACGTCCAGACATTGCATGAACCACTGCAGGCTTAATGAATTATAGTGAACGTGGAAGAATAAACATCTTGAAAAAAAGGAAATGTTCAAATAGTAATTACAGAGGATGTATTAATTTCATGTTAAAGTGAAAATGCTGTCAACCATGAAAATAAACAGGAAATAGTGATTTAAGATATATTTACGTGGTATTATCAGTTCCAGGAGACGAACTGACAGGTGAGTTAGAAAGAGTTGAGGGTTTGTGGGTTTGTCCACCTGAACTACTGCCCACCATTCTGTGTAAACTCTAGAGGCTGTTGTTAGTGAAAATTCCAGGAGAACTGCAGTTTCTGAAAAAAAAGCCTTAAACCAGCCCATCTGGCACCAACAGCCATGCCACAATTATAGTATATAAATATTAGCCCCACATAACTTGAATCAGCCAGAAGAAAGAAGAAAATAGCAGAAAAAAAGAAATTCAGAAATCTCTTATCTTCTTTTATAGATGGTGTTACATTTGCCACAGCAGCTATAGATAACAGTAAGAAGCTAATTATGAAAATGAGCTGACAGGCGTTTTAAACTTTAAGCCTAATTAGACTAATCCGTGCTAGCTATTGTTTTCTCTAGGCAGCATCTTTGTGTTGTCCTAAGGCTTCTCAGTGAAATAAAGCTCATCCAATAAATGACAGAACACAGCAAATGTCAGAGCAGTATTTAATTTCAGCCACAGCCTGCACTGGAAAATATATTTTGACACATACATATCACAGTAAATATCCTGAAGGATACAAGAATTATCAGTGTACTATAGTTATAGTCTTATTACTATACTATACTATAGTCTTATTAAATTCATTCAACATTTGAATACAAATATGAATACAATTGAAGGCTGCATGAAATAAAACGGTCTAACTATAGCTGTATAGTCATCAAGCTCTTAACTACAGCTGTCCACTGTTGTTTATTTCCTTTTTTTTCTAATTCTGTAATTATGTATATGTGTAGTAAAGCAAATATATACAGACACACTTTTTTTTATATCTAAATCTTCAGATGTTTTTTTTTGTATTAAAAACTTAGTGAATCTTAAATTAGTAACATATTGCATAATTTTAGACAATTAGGTAAGTAGGTATTAGGTGAATAATTGCAATTAGGTGAACAGGTATCCTTATTCTCGTATAAACAGAATTGTAATTGGGGCCTTCAAATTCACTGAAGAAGTGATCTTTGTAATTCTTAGTTCCTGGATGGTAGAAAAACACCCCCTATACTCTGCACTGGCAGCACTGTCACTTTCAATGACTAACAGGTCCAGAGGACGGACAAGAGTGTAAATCCCTGTGGTTAGTATATACGTGTGTGTGTGTGTGTGTGTGTGTGTGTGTGTGTGTGTGTGTGTGTGTATATATATATATATATATATATATATATATACCCTGGCTCTACTACACACTGCCAATAATCCAACCATATTATCCTTTTATTACTGTATTCCACCTTTACACTCACATAATACATTCTAAAAAGCTGCTGCTGTCAAATCATTTATTAAATATGCAGCACTGGGAGGAAAACTTGGAGTATTGTCTTTATATATATATATACACACACACACAGTATGTCTATATTAAGAACTTTGCAGAACAAAATCAAAAGCAGTTCGCAACTCACAGAGAGAGAAAAAGAAAAAAGGAGCAAAAAGTGTGCGTGTGTGTGTCAACTGGGAGAAGTGGGTTGTGTTTGTGGACGTGGATTTGTGTGTGTGCAGTGTTTCATTTGTGTGGACGTGTGTATGTGCATGAAAGAGGGAGGGTATGTGCATATGTGTGTGTGTGTGTGTGTGTGGGAGTGTGTGTGCGCGTGTGTGAGTGTGCGTGGGAGGGGTCGTCAGTAAGAAAGGCCTGTTAAACTAGGCAGAGATGACAGGATGAAGGGCTTATTTTAAGCTGCTTTCAGACAGCACTGAGCTCCATGTCAACGTTTTCTGTCAGAGTGTTTTAGTTCAGCTGATTCCTTTCACTCTAATTTGAATGCTTTAATCATGTGATTCACATGTAGAGAATTACATGTGACTCACACATCACTTATGATGTAAAACCCACATAAATGCACAAACACCTACACACCCACACACCCACATATCCCCCAACACACACACACACACACACACACAGGCAAACATGCACAAAACATGCTCATCCACACAGCTACCTACAGTAAGGCTATAAATAACACACAGTAGACATTGAATATTAGTCACCAGTTATTGCATATGTAAAATACACAACAGTAAAAGAATTTAGTATAATTCTGCATTACCCAGGAATCTTCTGTACATCTACTGAATATTTAAAAAGCGATGATGAATAAATTAAAATGCCATCCATCATTCTGTTGGATAGAAATTAATGTATCTGTTGTAGTTTCAGGTGAAGAGGGATTTTCTGCAAGGATTTAGATCTTCATACAGGCTCTTGATTCATGGCCCTGGTGACATGTTTCTAGATTTTACAATCCTACTGTAATGGCACTTTTAATGCCTGCTTCCAATATGGCAGTTGAACGTGATTTCAACCGACAAAATAATATAAAAACACCAGCAAAGATGCAAAACCTAATGAGTATTGTCTGAGCACTCACCCAACTGGATAATTTGAATTATGGACGAGTGACCATTCATTTCAAAGGCTTACCCCCATTTTAAGCATGGTATTCATTTTACACCTGCAATGAATTACATGTTATGTTTATTATACGCAAGCATTTCCACCAATATTCTGACAAATCCTGCCTTTTGCACTTCGGCTGATGATGTCTTTTGCCCCAAAATTGGGTTTTTCTGCTTATACCATACTTTCACACCTCTACTTTAAGAAAACACAAGTATTTTGCTCCAAAATGATGTTAACATTTTTGAAAATCTGCTTTATAACATCGTATAGGCTTTCTGCCTTCAGAGATCACGTTAGGTAAATAATGTGCCAGTATGACAACTGTGTTGGTAAAAAAAAAAAAAAAAAGTTTGCACGTAAGATGCTTTCGTTGCTAGCTTCCTAGCTATGTGTGTTTTCCTCACAAAACAAATATCATGCTGTGATCAAGCTTTGGATATGTGCCCTAGCGTAACCGATATAAGCCTAATGTACACTGGGACAGCCCCGCCATTTATATCAGCTGTTCAACAAATAATCTTCATTCACAAATGTTAAAGTTCTTATTCACTACTCTATACATTTTAAATTACACAATGTTAAATTATGATGTTTGTTGAATATTGTTTCTGCACCTAGTAGTAAAAAAAGGAACTGAAACAAGCATTAATAGAGGTCCATTGGGGAAAGAATGTTGCTGCCCCATGCGAAGGAGCAACAGACAAAACAGTTAATGGGGTTGCCATATTGGGCTAGTTAAAAAAAAACAAAAACAAAACTCTTTGTCCACCAAGATCTTGTTTTATATCAGATCATCAGAATTAAGTCTAACACAGTTCTGCAGACAAAGTGTACATGCATATAGTGTGTCTAAATGTGTTTTCATTTTCCAAAGCCTGATTTTTAGTTTCAGGTCTATTGTGTGTTTTTTTTTTAGATGTAGTTGGGCTGGAAATTTTGCTGAAACTTGGCAACCCTGGTTAATGAGATTAGGTCTTCTGTGTACACCTTGCTGGCAACGGGAAACACACCTGCTTTATCGAATACAGTTGAACAAAGGTTCACTCAAAACCACTACATGCTACATGGCCGTGTGCTGTCCACCCTAAATTGCTTATTACAGGGTTACCCTAAAAATTCACTAGATAGTAGCCTATAGCATAAGTCAAGTGTGATAGCCTTTTGACATAATTTTGCTTGAGGCTATGTCGTCCTGCCCCATCAAAATCTATAGTCATGAGGCACTGCTGCTAATGTGGCTTTCAATTAACACATACTTGTAAGTTGCTTTGGATAAAGGCATTAGCCAATTGAAATAAATGTAAACAGATTTAGTTTGTAAATGGTCTAGATGCATGTAGAGACACTGTAGACACTGCCACCTCTACAAGCTATAATGGCCGAATACTTATAAAAATAGCCATAATAAAACTTACTGAACTAATCAGTGATCGTTTTACCGCAGATGTAAGAACAAACAGCGATCAGTCGAGTGAAATGCCGTAAGCTGACATTTCATTTCATATAACAGAAAATGTGACAAATTTCACCATGAAGGGGTTTCCCAGGAAACCATACATATGGCACCAAATATAAGAATCCTGTCTTACCTGCTTTGCACTTCAATGCAGTCTTGGTAAAGGCGATCATACATGCAGATCTTTAGGTCCATGCTCGGCTTGGTCACCCACACAGGAACACTCTCAGCCACTCCGCAGGCTGACACCACAATCTAGATATTAAAATAAAGTGTGTTCAGTTCACAGTTAAGACCATTCTGACAAATATTTACTCATTTTGCAATACTCCTTACCGCTTCACAGTTGGATTGCGAAAAGGTGATCTTAATATCTAGCTTAGTTTCTCCTGGGATGGTTGGTGTGAAAATGATGGGCAGTTTGATGCTAGCAAATGGGCCCACCTCACCCTCAAGCACCTAATGAGAAAATGAATTTGTAAAGTCTCATGTTAGCTTTTCTACTTTACTGAAAACTAAAAAAAAAAAAAATCAGTAGCTCAGAGTCTACAGAACCTAATGACTAATGATCAATCAATAATATAACAATACAAAAGCATATTGGTACTCCCCTCACTAAAATTTTAGTCACTTTTTTCTTTTCTCACATATTTCTTTCAGTGACTGCTGCGATTATATTCTGCCTTTCCCTTTTTTTCTTTCTTGCTTTCCTTTTATTTTTATACCAGTCGAATCCTAGATATGACTGAATCAATCACATGGGTAATTTTGTGCAATTAGCTAAGGTTGGCTGTGTTTGTGTAGCATCAGGGTAATCTATGCTCCAGTGTAATTTCAGTTTCTGTACAGATACTGAAAGCCTCTCCTAATGATCAACAGGGCATTAACAGAGAGAAACTGAGACTGAGAGATCACAGAGATATAGCAAACATGGCCATAACTAGCTATGAGGCCACCGTGGTCTGGACTTGGGTCGTTTCTGAAGGCTTTTTTGACCTCCCAAATAGCATCTCCAGTTGTCAATTTCAATATGGAAACAAAGACATTATGATAATGTGGTTTTATGTTTAAGATAAAATTAATCAATGTAACTCGAGTCAGAATACTTTATAGAAGAAAAGAAGCAAAACACAACAGAGATTTGAAATTAGAAATCGGTGTAGTACACATTCATCATTGTAGTATATTAAGTTGGTCACATTTCTGCAATGTGGACCTCACTGAAAATAATAATCCCTCATTATTGTTGTCTTTTCTGCTGCTGTATTTAGAAATCTAAGGTCGTGCATGAGTGATATGAATGCATGTAAGACATGTGTCATTATTTGACTCATATTTGGTTGGGAAATGCCAGAACTATCTCCAATTTCTCGTTAAAATATGCCTGTGGCAAAAAGCCTAAAGTAGAAAGGACGGACAGGGTTGCTGCATTTTGCTTTCCAAAGTGCACATCTTTAGATTTGCCTTTTGTATTTTTTTTTACTTTATATTTCAGGCAATTATGCTGACAAGATTGTCAGTAAGTGTAATGAGAGCTCCTTATAGCTAATTTACCTGTGATTACACTTTTCTGCCACTAGGAGTTTCTGCATATGTGTGGTCAGGAGTAGTTCTAAGAAATGTGTGTATGAAAGGTTTATGTACAAAACTATGCTTATGGCCATACCACCCTGAGAACGCCTGATCTTGGAAGATAAGCAGGGTTGGGCCTGGTTAGTACTTGGATGGGAGACTGCTTGGGAACATCAGGTGCTGTAAGCTCTTCCAAGACCATCTCCAACTGTACTCCAACCAGAAGTGTGTGCAAGTGTTGCCTTTCTGTACAGTCCAGGTCAGTTTCAACGAGAGCTCTTACCACACTGAACATTGGGGCCCCCCAGGGCTGTGTGCACAGTCCACTGCTGTTCACTGTGCTGACTCACGACCGTGCAGCGATGCACATCTCGAATCATCATCAAGTTTGTTGATGACACGACCGTGGTGGGTCTCATCAACAAGACTGATGAGTCAGTATACAGAGAGGAGGTGCAGTGGCTAACAGACTGGTACAGAGCCAACAACCTGTCTTTGAACGTAGACAAAACAAAAGAGATGGTTGTTGACTTCAGGAGAGCACAGAGAGACCACTCTCCACTGAACATGGTGATCCTCCATGGTGATCGTCAAGAGCACCAAATTCCATGGTGTTCACCTGGCAGAGAACCTGATCTGGTCCCTCAACACCAGCTGCATAGCCAAGAAACCCCAGCAGTGTCTCTACTTTCTATAAAGGCTGAGATAAGCCCATTTCCCACCCCCATCCTCTCCATATTCTACAGAGGGACTATTTCGAAAGCACCCTGAGCAGCTGAATCATTGCCTGGTTTGGGTAATTGCACCATCTCAGCTTGCAAGACCCTGCAGTAGATAGTGAGGGCAGCTGAGAAGACCATCAGAGTTTCTCTTCCCTCCATCACAGACATTTACACCATACGCTCCATCTGCAAAGCCACCAGCATTGTGGATGACCACACGCACCCCTCACACAAACTCTTCACCCTTCTGCCGTCTGGCAAAAGGTATCAAAGCATTCGGGCCTTCATGGCCAGACTGTGTAACAGTTTCTTCCCCAAAGCCATCAGACTCAATAATCAGAGACTTGACTGACACCAACCCCCATACACACACGATCAACTGAACATCACTCCACTCCCCTTGCAATTTTTGCATATTTCTTTCTTAAATTGCTGCTAAAACACTGTCCATAAAATACTGTACTGACCAACTGCACTCTTGCTGCTAACACTGTATTTATCAAATTGTTTTATGTAGCACCATGGTCCTGGAGGAACCTTGTTTCATTTCACTGTATACTGTACAAGCTATATATGGTTGAAATGACAATAAAGGCCACTTGAATTGACTTGACTATAAACAGATAACAGAGGCTGTTATAGAGGCATCAATGGCCTAAATTCTGTTTTTACCTCAAGGGCATTTGAATTGGTTTTCAGTAGCTAATGTTCCTGAACTGTCAGTAAAAAAAAGCAAGTTTTATCTTTTTGTTCACCCTGAGGGCAAAAACTGAAAGAGATCTAATCAGATACATCTGATATACAAACATTATGCAGTGTTTAAGGTGTGAAACATTTTGCACATTTCTAAAAATACTAAATCATGCCACACATCCAGGAAGAAACTTACTTTACCAATGCTGATTTCAGTGATCTCAGAGTCATGGTCCTGCTCAACCTCTGTAACCTTACTCTCCTCCAAACCATCAGGTCCTGAAGCCTCAACACCTACAGATGTGTCACAGCTGGTTAGGGATGTACCTAAAATCACAGTTAATCCAAGTTTTTAGTCAATTGGACAAAAGCTCATATTAGTAATATTTCATAGTATAATTCTCAGAAAATTATTTTTTTTTGTATGGAAGTAAAGCAAAATTTGGATCAAATTTTGTGTTCACCTGATTTCAATTCCATTTGAGTAATGCAGTTAGCATTTTCTCTTTCTGGTTCAATTTTATCCTCGTGATATAAAGCAGCACCTTTCACACTTCTGCTGTCACCAGGTTCCTGATAGAAGCACTTTATTCAATTATTCAAATACTTAGAAATGTACACTGATTACCATGTTAATTTAGACACATCTCTGTCACTGGACAGATGTTAAGTTGATGTGCTTTTTCTGGTGGCTAACTGGAAAAGTTACCTGTTTGCTAGGAGAGGAATGCTGTGATAGATTGTGCAACTGAAGGCAGTTTGTGGAGAGGGGAGCCAGTGAATAGCGAGTACCCAGTGCCCCCCTGTTGGTCAGGGTGATTACCCGTGAAATTGTCTCCCCGACCACATGCGTGCCAAAGTCAATGAGGCTGCTATCAACAACCATCTGGGGAAAAGAGAGAAAAGACACAACATTTCCAGAAAAAAAAACTCACAGCACCATCTTATCTATAAAAAATGCTTATGCATATATGATACCAGAATTACTTGCAACAAAATTTATCAGACAGTAGTCCTCACATCACACTTTTTTGTTCTGCACTTGATTATGACAGAAAAGGGGCCAGTAGCCGACTGAAACTGGATCTCACCATCCAAATCTTCATTCAGCTGCAAGAGAGAAAACATACAGTATATTGCAAGTTCATGTGATTACCTAGGAGGATATTAAATGATCCATACACACAAAGAATGGTCAGCCCCTGGATTTCCATGTGTTTAATCCCTTAAACTCCTAGGACCCATTGGTAGGTCCCGACATTTCTCACAGTGGTAACTGCAAACATTTCTGATTAATTTAATTGATAACTGAACAAAATGCTGGGAGTTTAAGTGTTTAAACATATGTTAAATGTTAACGGATGTCAACATATGCTAATATTGTGTAGGTCCCCCTTATGCAGCCAAAACAGCTCTGACCCGCCGAGGCATGGACTCCACAAGACCTCTGAAGGTGTGCTGTGGTATCTGGCACCAAGACATTAGCAGATCCTTTAAGTCCTGTAAGTTGTGAGATGGGTCCTCCATGGATCGAACTTGTTTGTCCAGCACATCCCACAGATGCTCGATCGGATTGAGATCTGGGTAATTTGGAGGCCAAATCAACACCTTGAACTCTTGTCATGTTCCTCAAACCATTCCTGAACAATTTTTGCAGTGTGGCAGGGCGCAATATCCTGCTGAAAGAGGCCAATGCCATTAGGGAATACCGCTGCCATGAAGGAGTGTACTCGGTCTGCAACAATGTTTAGGTAGGTGGTACGTGTCAAAGTAACATTCACATGAATGCCAGGACCCAAGGTTTCCCTGAGCATCATACTGCCGACTTGCTTTCTTCCCATGGTGCATCCTGGTGCTATCTCTTTCCCAGGTAATTGATGCACATGCACCCAGCCATCCACATGATATAAAAGAAAACGTGGTTCATCAGACCAGGCCACCTTCTTCCATTCCTCCATGGTCCAGTTCTCATGCTCACATCCCCAATGTAGGCGCTATCGGCAGCAGACAGGGGTCAGCATGGGCACTCTCACCGGTCTATGGCTAAGCAGCCCCATACACAGCAAGATGTTATGCACTTTATGTACTGACACCTTTCTATCATAGCCAGCATTAACATTTTTAGCAATTTGTGCTACAGTAACTCTTCTGTGGGATCAGACCAGATGGGCTAGCCTTCACTCTCCATGCACATCAGTGAGCCTTAGGCACCCATGACCTTGTCACCAGTTCACCGGGTTTCCTTCCTTGGACCTCTTTTGGTAGGTACTAACCACTGCACACTGGGCACACCCCACAACACCTGCTGTTTTGGAGATGCTCTGACCCAGTAGTCTAGCCATCACAATTTGGCTCTTGTCAAAGTCGTTCAGATCCTTACGCTTGCCCATTTTTCCCGTTTCCAACACATCAACTATGAGAACTGAGTGTTCACTTGCTGCCTAATATATCCCACAGGTGCCACTGTAATGAGCTAATTAATGTTATTCATTTTACCTGTCAGGGGTTTTAATGTTATGCCTGATTGGTGTATATTTCTTATTTCTCTTTAGTTAATACAGCACTTGCAGTTAAACCCATAGTACAGACGTGTTTCATATAAAGCCTTGTTTTTTATAATGGAAAAATTAGATCTAATTTTTCCAAAACTCCTAACAGTTCCATTTCAGACTAAGCCATCATGAATGCTACATAGCTTATAGTATCTGGGTGTGAAAAAATACAAAAATTTTATCTCAAAGGAAAAATATGAACTGAATTAAATGATCAAAAAGTGATGTGTAGGTGACGAGTGCAATCCAGTTCAATCCTGAGCTCAGGTTAATGTCTGCGTGGAGTTTCACACGTTCTCCCACTGTCCGAGTGGTTTTCTTCTGTGTTCTCCGGTTTCCTCCCACCTCCCAAAAACAGGCCAGCAGGTGAACTGTCTACTCTAAATTGGCCCTAGGTGTGATTGAGTGTGATAGTGTGTGTGTGGTGCCCTGTGATTCCTACAAAACATAATTTCCCTGGTCCTGGAGCATCCCAAGTTCTGCATTTTTTGTGTTTTCCTGTTCTAACACCCTTTAAAGGAAGGGCTGTTAATTTGTTGTTTCCTGTAAAAGTTATCAGTGTGCTTTAACACAGTTTTCTTTTCACACCAGAATCTTTAAACCCATAATTTTAATATACTGAAGCTTCTTGAAATCTGTGTGAATTATTGTTATGTAAGCTGTGTGAATTTTTATCCTTCTTTCACCAAAACATGCTATATAAGCTGTATGTTAAAGCAGGAAGGTATAATAAAAGTACTCACCAAAGGTCTGAAAACAGCCTCAACTTCACACGCCATGCCTGCTGACATTGGCCCGGGAGGCTCAAAACTGAGGTGAGAACATTAGAGAATTAGATTAGTGAAGAAACTACACAATGAAAAATATAATAACCATACATACAAATAATTACATGCCAGTTTTCAATGGATATTTGATAATGATAATAAAACTGAAGAAACATGACATTTAACTCCAGAATTTCTCACTCTTCACTCTTTTATTTGGTTTTTATTCTTTCAACAATAAGACAGCATTTGGGGAAATGCAAGTTTAATGGCTGGTCTTTACAATAGACTTCTAACACTTGCTATTGTGGCATGGAACAAAGAATAGTCTCAGTGATGTACACTTTGATAATGCTCATGATAAAAAAAATAGACGCAGGATCAAGAGAGAGTGTTTGTTTGCCTGTAGCTGTTGGCTCAGCCTTAGACATCAGAAAATAAAGCAATCATCAGTGTAGGATTTAAAAAAATTAAAAAAAAGCAAAAGTGAAAAGCAAAGTGATTAGATGCATGGATGGCTGATAAATAATTGGCTGATGTCCAGTGTCATAAAAGCCGCTTCTGCTGGTACCAGGTTTTTCCAAATCCTGTCTTTATTTAATATATTCCTTTCACTCATTTTTTCTCTCTCACTTTTCTGGCTATATCCTGAAGGTATGTACACAGTCTTCACACTGTTACAAGAGTGTAGGCACCTCATGAACTCTTCTCACCCTTGTGTGTCACACCACATTACACCGCTTACAAGTATACTAACAACTCCACAGAAGGTCGACCGGTGTATGGAGAAGAAACATGAGTCCAGCCCTAATGCAGCAAGTAACTGTATTGTGAATACTGGTAGGTTGATCTGGTGCACATCCATTTAGGCATGAGTACAGAAAATGTGTAATAGAGATGACTATAAAACATTCATTCATCTTCAGTAACTGCTTCAGAGGCCTATCCTGGGAACACTGAAAGCAAGGAGGGAACACACCCTGGATGGGTTGCCAGTCCATCACAGGACACCATGCACACATACATTCACATACTCATTCACACTTAGGGGCAATTTTGCATACCCAATTCACCTACTGGCACGTTTTTGGGGGGTGGGAGGAAACCAGAGATCTAGGAGGAAACCCACGCACACATGGGGAGACCATATGAAACTCCACAGAGCTCAGGATTGAATCCTGGAGCTGTGAGACAGCAATGCTTCCTGTTGCACCGACTACAAAACACGATCTATTAAATTAGATCTATAAATCTATTAACTCTATTAAACTGACTATAAATTGGTATTTAAGATGGTGACATGTTATGAGATTGAAAAGGTTACTGTTACAAACTCAAGTTGCATCAAGTTAAACTTCAAGTTACTAGAACAAAAACATACACACACACACATATATATATATATATATGTATTAATTCCAATTCTCAAGTGTCTAAGAGCACTCTGCAAAATTCCAGCCTGATTTAACCCGCCTGAAACTCATTAGCTTCAAAATCGTTCTGCTCTGCAGTTTCAGTCTAGCGTCAGTGACATTCACACCCGATTTTGCAAACTGTTGTTGTCAGTGAGTATAAAGCATAATTATTTTAGAACTGTATCTGCAAATTCGGCAGGGGAGGACAACTTGGTTAGAAAAATGCCTTCAGAGAGGCTTCAAATGTCTTAGAATATATCATATTTTTTCCCTATGGTTTTACATGGTCTGTTTTATTTCAGCATTTCACGTCATACAACAATCTGTCTTTCAGTTAAATTTAGCTCACAGAGTCACATAGGCTGATACAATCTGCCTAATTTATCCCAAGTGAGCTCAAGGTAACAAATTCAGCTGAAAAGGCTTAATTAATGAGCTGGCTCGCAGCCTAAGGAGACAGTAATCTGCTGATTTACCCTTTAATGTCACCTGTTCAATTATTACAATGTTAAAAGGGACTTTGGGCTAAATATGAAGGGGGGAAAAAATCTGTTCTTGAGCTTTCAAATATCAAATCTGATTTATGGACAGATCCGACATCTGTTGCATGTGAAATATGGTTGAGAGGATGTAACAGGAAGTGATGAGAACATGCTGAGAAACATTTATCATCTGCAGATTGTAGGGGAAAAGGCTTAAAATCGGTGCATTATACAAAAATAGAAGAACTGCTTTAAACAGTATGTGTGCCATCAACCCATTTCCTGTTTTTGGCAAACTGAGACATGAAGCTGTGTGTGTGTATGTGTATGTGTGTGTGTGTGAGAGAGAGAGAGATTCTGATACTCTGGAGAAGGGGCTCTGGCTCAAAGCACAAAAAACACAGGGAGAGAAAAAGACAGAGAGACAAAGAGTGAGAGAAAAGAGAGCTGTTTTTAGAATTTCTGGGGGCGTCAAAGGAGGCATGGACATATGGCAACAGAGCAGAGTCTTACTACTGCTGCTCACTTCCACAGATTGGTTTTGCTTACATAGATATTGAACCTGACAGTGGGGCATGAATAATGTACATTAATAATAAACTTCAGCAGCGCAAGCATTTCATTTCAATTCTGCAATCTGTACTTGTAGCTGTTTGCCTACTCATTGTCTCATCCTATCATGATCATCATCTCATGCTCATACATTGTGTCGTTAGTATTTATTTCTAATGATATACTATATATAACGTGGATTGAATATTTAGGGAGCAGACCTAATCATTTGTACTTCTCACATTCACATCTCGAATAAATAAATGAGGTGTCACTGGACAGTGATCCTCATTTATCAAGCTGGATATGAATGAATTATTCACAAGAATAAGAAATGTGCTCTTCACAAAAATCCAGATAGTTTGTTTCCTATGAGAACTCCTCTGTTTGTTTAAATTTATGTTTAAGGAGACTCACTAATAGGAACCTTGACTGGGCTTCAAATTGTACAATTGGCCTGAGTTAATGCATCATATTTAGATTGTGTTGCCATGTTTAAAAGTCGCTTATTGATTTCAGTTACTGGAGGATTTAGCTCTTACCGTGCTTAGGAGGTGCTCTTTCACTGTTTAGATTTTTTTTTTGTTATCTGCTCTCTGAGCCTTGCCATTTATGGACTTTTGTTTGGAGTCAAAAACATGAAAACATGCTTGGCAATTTACGGCACTTTTCAGCATACACGCGTGAGTGGAAAGAAAATCGGCAGTACCAAAACTTTCGTAAATCTGGCAAGAATTTTTAGTTTGATTTGAAAATATTTTCACACAGCTTTCACACAAAATATTACAGTAAGAACTCATTACTACAAATCACTGGAATATTATGGAACAATTTCAGTTAAAATAGATGTAAATGGAAATATTACAACTAAGAGAATAATATATATTGTTAGTTGTTGGAAAATTGACTTAACTGAAAAATCTTTACAAATCTCTCACTACCATACTCTTGCCCTATTATGTTTATCAGTCACATTTTGCTCAGTATTGTTCTCACCTTACAGATAAGAAATCCACGAGGTTTTGTGAAACTCCCACAAGTCTGCAGTAATTTGTGACATTAGAGATGTTTGTAAGTACTACTTTTCTCTTATATGTCTTTTCAAGGTCAAAATCCTGTAAAACAGCATGGTTATATATTAATGTATGATGCACATGCAAGATTATAAATAAGAAATCGTGTAATTGTTTACAATACTACATCTGAGAGCATCAAAATTATTATTATATTAGAAGTGTCATTGTGTGTCTACCTTAAATAAGACTGTTTCTGGTTTGCTGACAAATGGTGGACCTTTCAGCTCTTTGCCACTTGTTTTCTTGGTTCCTTTTGAAGTTAGTGTTTTGTCCGGGCCTGTCTTCATGGACGTCAACAGAGATTTTTTGAGAGGAATGTCTTCATCTGACATCTGAAAACATTAAAAATTAATTTCAAAATGAATATTTGAATATACAGTTTAAACAGATGTTGAAACCATAAATTACTCATTCACCACTAGGAAAAGAGGAATTCACTCAACCAAAAGGAAATCACGCAAGTCAATCAGTCAACTATTGAATAGTTCCTTGTATTGACCTGAATAATTATCAAAGTCATTCATGCCTCAGTTTTTTTGTGAAAAAAAGTGAGGAATTTAAGTCAGCAAGTTCTGGGAGTTTAAGAAGTCCTTTAAGTGGCATTAACATGTTGGATATGCCAACCAAATGTGATACCATATGAATTAATGTTACTGACTGAATCTGTGTATCTTAATTTTGTCATTACCGTGTAATCCCTGTGTTTGCGATCCCAAAGGCCGGTGAACTCCGGCTGGACCAGACACTCTTGGTCTCCTTTTCCTTCCATTAGCCAGTCTGCCTCAATCCTTGTACTTCTGCCTTGTTTCTCCATGGAATTCAGAGAGGAGCTGATGTCACTTCTGGAACATGCAGGAGATGACACAGGGCGGGGTGGGCGCCTATCCTGAATTAACTACAAGAGTGAAAAAGCACTGAAATATCTGCCGTGCAAAGAAGTCAGAATAAAAGATAGAATGATCTTCTGGTGTTCTGTAATTATAGTCTATGGTAGAAAATAAGCCATAGTACACACTAAATTATATTCAAATTTTTGTTTTTGTCTATAATCTAAACACATTCATTGGTTCATTAATTCACTGATTGAACAGAGTTAGGTTATTTAGAGCAGAGAAAAATGCTAAATATGGAAAAATACACAGAGAACAATATCCTCAGTGTGGGAATTGGGAAATGCTACTCTATACTATCATCATGAAAATAAAAAATAGACCATTATAGAATTGCTATAAACATAGACCATAATGTAAAACACACTGATATTTTTAGTACCCCTAATAGCCCTAATTTAACTTTTTTTCTACCTCTCTATCTGAGTGTGCTGATAGAGGCAGTAAGTTCTGCAACAGTCTTTGTTCCCGTCGCTTTAGCACCATGCTCTGAGTCACACGTGGTGGTTGATGGATGAGGAGCGCATGTTGTTTTTTCAGTCTCTCCTTTTGCTCTTCTTCCAGGAGCAGTTTGGAGACTATCTCCATCCGTCTGGCTTTCTGTCTCTCCTGGAACTCCCTACAAAATTCAGAAGTTCAGGTTGTATTGCCTGTTGGAGCTTCAGATTTTTGTCATGTAGAACTACCTGTCCCACTGATCCAGTCTAGCTATTTTGACTTAATATCAATAAAAACTGACCACCAAATTTCATCTTAATTAACAGAAATATAAACAATATTTATGGTAATTAACACAAAAAATCTTTTAGATTGAAATGCAAATAAGAAATGATGGTCACCTTCTTGTTTCATAGTTATAAAACTCAGTCATTTTTAACACTTTAATTTTATCTTCTAAGTCTTATGTCAAAATGATGAAAGAATAATATCTGTAACATAAGAATGGTTACTAAAAAAAGAAATTTGTTAGAAAAATGTCAATTAGCACATAATGGACTCTATTTTCATGCCAGAGCAAGTGTAATTTCCCAGTTAACACCAGTGTGTTGCTATTTCTTTGGGCACAATCCAATTTTTCATCCTAACTCAATGCACTCTTGTAAAGTATGTGGAGGGACAGTGGGATTTTTAACCCCATTTTGGTGTGTTACTGCCTCCCAATATCCCAAGAAAAAAAAAAACTTTTCCCCTCCCCCTGATTTCAAGCCTTAGTCATGTTCCATTTTGTACAAGCCGGCTTTCTGGTTCACTATTTTATATCACCTCTCTTCAACATTAATACGCTACTTCACTCAAATACTAAATGCAAAAGAGTAATTATATTATCCATAACAAATAAGAACAAACAACTCAGTTGCTGGTGTGAAGATAATTTCACACCAAAAGCTTTTTTGGTGCTTCTTTTAGTCATGCATAAGGTTTTATTTCAACCTATCTTGATAAAGCTCTCAGGCAAAGGGCTTTAATATGTAGCATTTGTTAAAAAAGGACCTAGTGCTCTGTGTGGTGCAACAGAAAATTTTTCACCCTATTATCAGGAGATCACAAGTTTTAATCGCGACGATGCAACAGCCATCCATGGCTGAGAGGCAAGGGAGGAAAACTGGCTGTGCTCTATAGGTGGGAGTTAAGGCATACTCTCTCTCACCTGTCAATCACAGTGACATGATTCAATTGTGGGTGTCTGTGAGCTCACACATGTGGAAGAGCGCAGTTCCTCTAAGTGTGTTACAATGCCCTGTGATGCAGCATGAGCGGAAGATTGAAATGATATGGTTGGTTGGCATCACACATCTCGAAGAAAGCATGTGTTAGCCTTTACCCTCCCTGGTTGCCATATGATAGGGGAGAGGAACTGTCAGGTGAGAAAGTGGGGTTATAGCTCATATACTGTTTTAATTGTTGAGAGAATAATATAGCCTAGATCTTCATGTTTTCTCTGTAATGCCTTTCAATCCCTGTATTAACCTGATATCAGTATATCTAACTGCCTGCATGCTTTTAAATGATTGTGGATTTGGGGCAATTGGCATTCGAAATAAAAATGTGCATTCTGAATCTACGTCTGCGTATTTGGACACAACCACTATAATATTGACATAAAATTTAGTGACTAAGAGAGACAATATATTTGCTCTAGGTTCTGTCATCTAGTTATTTCTTCCACTAAAAATTCATGTAAAAATCTATAAGTGAAATCTGTTTGTATGTTATTATGAAAAAGTCACCATGCTGCACTGTACAAACTCAGCTCTTAAAGTATTCATCCAGTCCCCACCCCATACCCAACCCCTTTTTACATCTGTGCTGCTCTGTGCCATGTTACCACAATTACTACTGTGCAGTGGTGAAAATATACAACACTGTGATGCCTTGCTTTTGTGCATGTGCCTCAAACACCAAAATAGAGTGTGACATTTCATGTTGGGAACAAAAAAATAGCATTAATCCTCACTCCTGTTTTCTGTGGAGGCCCTCCTGTGCTTTGTGCAGGTGCATGAGCTTGATGCTGTTCATTCCTGCTTCTTGCCATAACTGTTTACGACAATTTTCATCCTCTTTCTGCTTCTGCATGCAGGCTTTCTCCTTAAGCTTTCTCACACGCAGAGCTTCCTGCAACCAGAGACATCAAACACATACATGATACACACAATGATAACCGTAGATCACTTCGTGAGACTTTGAAACAAACAAACAAGGCTCATATACCAGCTGTTTTTGTACTTTTTGTTCATCACAGGGACTCTGGACATGTTTTTTTTTTTTCAAATGCACATGCTCAGCTATATAAAATAAGCATGTCTGAATGCAACGTCACATGTTGAGCCTCAAGGTTCGACATACTGACTGTTGTGTGTGAAAATCCCAAGCATATCAGCAGTTTCTGAAATACTCAAACCAGCCCATCTGGTACCATCAACCATGCAAATCTTTCCCCTTTTGGATGTCTGATGTGAACATTAACTGAAGCTCTTGACCTCTTGATTTTATGCATTACGCTGCTGCCACGTGATTATCTGAATTATCTGCCAGTGAGTGCAGATATTAAAGCCACTATTTATGCTAATTTTAGAACAAAACGTCAGGAATAAACCTTTAGATTATGTATCCCAACGTTTCATTAGTACAGTATGTGAAATGCTCTGGATTTCCACATATCCTGAATTAATGAGCTGTCACAAATGCTTTAGGCAAATCAGGCTAAAGCAACCTAAAGTGCACAAATTTATTTCCACTTTGAGAAGAAAAGAATTAGATGTTGTATAAGAAGGTTATAAAATGATGCCTAAAAACTCGACACAGTTATAGAGTCATATATTCAATGACTGACTTACATTCCTGTCACGTACCTGACTGGCCGCTATATTGGCCTTCAGTGATTCTGCTGCTTCTATCCTTTTCTTCATCAGCTCCTTCCTCATCTTTTCTCTCTCTTCCTCTTTTTCACGCATTCTTCACCACAGAGATAAATTAGTGACCGGGGTAAGAATAAATGACCACTGTGGGAAATGTGTGCACATGTCATACAGTACCTCTTGAGAGTCTGTTTAAGGAAGACTGCTGCTTGCTGTCGGCTTGCCCGGATCTGATCCTGCTTCCTCAGGTCAAGCTCTACTTGCTCTTGTAAGGCCTTTTCCTGCTCACTGACACACAGCAACAACTTTTCTACCTTAATATATATTTTTTTAATAAAATCTATATTGTATGCTAAAAATATTTATTGTATATTGCTACATTATTTGCTAATTAAAATCTTGCTTTACATCATTTTAATAATAATAAAATGTCGGAAAAATTTCTTAGAAGTTCTTGCAGGTTTATATGTCTGTTCATTAGAGTTACAAGGGACTTGCTAGAGCAAATGTAAAATATTCCACTGGGTACTTTTTGGCACGCAGTGCTTTCAGTTTGGCTCCTTTGGCGACGCGCTTCTCCCTTTGGAGTCTTTGAATGTGCTTCTCCTGTTTCAAGGCCTGAAATTTCTTCTCCTCATGCTCCACCTCCTGACGCAGGCCTAGGTAGTGACCAAGTTCAACCTCCACTTGAGAAAGCTCTAGTCTGGACAAAAGAATGCAAAATTAATCTGCTTTTAGAAGCTATCAGCAGACAGAGTGACAAACTTTGAGAAAGTTTAGTGCACAAGAATCTGGCCAAAAGTCTTGAATGACCTCTGATCAGTCTGTTTTAATTCACAGGCAATTAAATAAAAGGTTAGACACAAGTTAGGCACAGTTAGAATGAAGAAAACGTTATTTTATTGGTTATTTATAAAGTGACAGTGTGCAGTTAGGACTAATTAGCTAAATGATATGTCAAGGTGACTGGAACTGTTGTATAATGTTGAAAATGTTCTTCATTACTTCCACTTAGGCTTTTACCCCATGAGGCCTACTTCCCAGTTTTTTGAGAACTTACACACAGTATAAGAAAGTCATCCCATTTGCCAGGGGCTTGCATTGTCTATTATTAACTGGCTAATAAAATAAAATAAAATAAAAATAGAACAACATAAAAAAAATTATACAGCTTATTATACACCAGTACAGACAACCACAAAGAAGAATAATGCCTAGCCCCACCCTCTGAATTGCGTGGGTGGCTGGGGGTGGATGTTTTGGGCTAAACGCAGTGAACAGTAAAAAAAAAAAAAAACACAGTACATTTTTGATATACTCATTTTACAAATTGCTTGTCTAACATCCCTCATAGAAACTACGTTTCTGACCATTTTCATAATAAATATAATTAGTTGATACATGATACTATATACGTGTCTAATGTTAGTTAAGTCAAACACATTGATGAACTCAAAAGATTCTCCGTTTACCTTGACAGAATACAAGGGCACTGCAGCACAGGCCAAAACATTATTAATGTGAGTTTGGGGAAGAGTTCAAAATACCTGCGCAAATGTTCAGTCCAGATTCATATGCTGATTGGGAGCAAAAAAGAAGACAGTTCTTTTGGTTTGTTTTTGAGAATGTTTCTTGTTGAGTACATTCCAGTGTAATCCAATGTTAAAATTGGAATTATATTATATTATATTATACAGAATGGGTATATCACCCCTCATGCTTGTAATTACAGTATGAACACCTCTGCACTAAATTTAGACGTTTCAAACTGACTTCGACTTGCAAGTGTTAAGACTCACTCATGCTCTTGCAGGACCATGGCTAGATGAGCCTCCAGCTCCTCCTCTGCTTGAAGTTCGGCACAAACACACTTGTGCTGGGCACGTAGGCGGAATATGGCTGCGCTATGGACAACAGCACACACTGAGGTTACAACAGATACTTCTCCTTCCCACCTACGATGTCTGTTCTTTTGCATTTTACCTGTTCTCTGCCTGCTTCTCCCTTTCTATGTCATTTTCTAAGTTGTCTCTCTGTTTGTCCAGCTGAGTAACATGAAGACGACAGGCTTTCAGTTCCTCCCTGTAAAAGCACGGGTGAGAAGCAGGAATGCTTGTTAGAGTTTAAAAATAAAAAAAAAGCTTCCAAAGTTTTGATGGCAAAATGTGCCTTTCCAAATTAGCTTGAAAAGTATTTCTTTTAGCAGCAGACACAAGGGAGCTGGAAAGTGATCACACCTCGGCACACCACAGACAGCAACACAGAGAACATAGAGAAGAGACAGGCGAAAAAAAAATACACCAGTTTTTCTCAAGTTATGTAAGCTTGATGATGTGAAGCACTTCAGCCCTTAGACTGATCCTTGTGCATAAAATATCTCAAAGGTAGAAGACTTTAAATGGTTCTTTATTTAAATAATATAGAAATGTATAGGCAGGATTTCACAATTTTGCTCTGGATGTAATACAATAATAGTAAAAGCTAAGCTCCTAGCTCCTAATGTGCAGACATGTGGGAAAAAAATGGTTAGCGGCTCTTCCAAAAAAGCCTGAACAGGACATAGAGCTTGATAGAATAGTGAAGCCCAAGGGTGCAATTGAAATACGGAGGCCATCTGAATGCGCACAGCACTGTGTGTCTCATGTCAGAATGTTGCAGATTTATGACAGCATGTTTGTTCCACGCTGCTATTCAAATACAATGTAACCTGTGAGTCGCTCCATCCACCCACCTAACAGCTTCTCCACAGCTTGGGCTAAAGGCTAGAAACACATATGGAAAATACTTATGTTTTTTCTGGCTTCAGAGCTCGGTTTAAAATATATCCACCAGTTAAAGTGTGAAGTTTCCTTCTGTTAAATGCAGTGGGAAGAGATTATGGTCTACTGAGTTACCAGAGATGATGGTGTATCTGTATGCATGAACAGATGTGTGTACATATATAAGTGTGTGTAGGCAGACCTGGCCTTTAACACATTAAGCTCCTTCTGTTTGTAAAAACGGTCCAGCTGGTCCAGGCCGCTTCTCAGCTTGAACATCCGAGTGCTGTCCATGTTATTCTTCTCCCTCTCATCAGGCTCCATATCTCCAGACTCCAGGTTCACATCCCTGATGGAAAGACTGAATGTGATAAAGAGCCTCTTGATGTTTTTTTTTTACACATGAAATGGCAAATATTTGGCTCACCATTCAGGGTCATCCATATCCACAGAATAATCAGCAGGAAAGCCATCTTCATCCTTGAACACAGCCTCCCATGTTCCAGTCTCTTCTGCTGAAATGGGGAGCATGTGTGTACATGTATATAACTACCCTCATTCATGATAAAACAAAAATTCTCTGATGCATTGACATTTACCTTTTGTGTCCTCATCAGTCCAGTTGTTCTGTGGTGTGTCATGTTCAGATGCTTCTGCAAAGTCCTCAGATGCACTACTGTCCATCACGATGTGGATTGGAGCAGCCAAATGAACCGTTTATATGTGACCTGTAACGTCATTGACAAGACATAACAATTTAACATCACTTCTATTCACATGCAAATTAAAAGTAAAAAAAATTACATCAAAAAATACTAAAACTAGTCACTTTAATAGGAACTATTATCCAATCAAACCAATCAAATGACAGCAACAAAAGGCATTAAATCATGCAGGTCCAGAGCTTCAGTTAATGTTCACATCAAAAATCAGAATGAGGAGAAATGTGATCTTTGATCTTTGTGGTATGGTTGTTGGTGCCAGACAAGCTGGTTTGAGTATTTCAAAAATACTACTTTAGGCTATGGTAACTCAAATAACCACCTTTTACAACAGTGGTGAGCAGAAAAGCATCTCAGAACACCCAATCCTTGAGGTTGAGAAAGCACATATTCTACAAAAGCAAAAGGTTCCACTCCTATCAGCCAGGAACAGGAATCTGAGGCTACAGTGGGCACAGACTCAACAAAAGTGGGCAGTTGAGTATTGGAAAAATACTATTAGATGTGTTTTCCAATCTTCAGCAGCCCACTTTCAGAGCCAGTGCCCAGTGTAGCCTCAGATTCCTGTTCTGAAATACTCAAACCAGCCCATCTGGCACCAACAGCTATTGCCAGTAAGATCACATTTCTTTCTCATTCTGATGTTTGATGTGAACATTAAATGAAGCTCTTGACCTGATTTTATGCATTGTGCTGCTGCCACATGATTGGCTGATTGAATATTGCATGAATGAGCAGGTGTGTAGAGCATGTATTAAGTGTGTCAAGTGTGTATTTTAACAGTTGGGGTGGGGGTTGGTTTTGGGGAGTCACAGTATGTCATAGCGTACTAAAGGATGTACATTTATGGTCACTCGTGGGTTCTCGTAGTGATTCCACCTTTAAGATAAGGTATTGTATGTTCTCTGTTATTAGAACGAGTATTAAAGACAAGACACTACGGGTAGAAATAACAAGTTTGGTGACCAATCATTTTTCAGATTTTTGGATCATTTTAATCTATAACATCTTTTTTAGACTGTAGTAATACACATCTTAGAACTCAACATCTGCCACTGTTTTTGTCCACTTACAAACACTGCATTAACTTAGCACCTTTGATGAAGGCTTAAAGCTCCAACCACTCAGCACTGTCACTTCATGTCATATAATCCCTGAAAAGTTTGTTTCCTGATACATATGTGGTGCCAATTTATGTGTCATTGTCTTACAGTATACCTGTCAAGTTCTTTTATAAACCTTACAGATCACATTTAGTAGAGTGGAAACACGTTAAACCAAACTGTAGAGCTGTTTTGGGGGATTTTTCTTTTTTTTCTTTTCTTTTTTTTTTAAATTCAGGACCAAAAATCTCTGTTTCTAATTGACCTGCATTCATGAAAATGGACATGTTCATTCCTATTTATAAGGATATTACAGCAGATTGCTGAAATGTTGACAACTGTTAGATTTACATTTGATTTTATACTGATAAATGGCATACAATATTTTAGCGTGTGTTTTCTTGATGAAATAAAGAAACACAAATTATATATAAAATGTTCTTCATAAAAAAATAATTGTTGTGAAATACTTCTCATAGCTCAAGATAAATAACACAAATCCTCTGATCTTTCTACTACCAGCATTTTAAATACCCATTTCTACTGTTTATTGTAAAAACAAAGTTAGTTATTTTTTAAATAATATATTCATCTCATAATAGCAAGAAGAAACAAGATGCTTTTGTCGAAATAAGATGGTTATAACAGTGAGCTTTTCATGTAAAATTGACATGGTTTTCTTGCAAAAACAAGCTGTTGTTTAAAAAAAAACGAGATATGCTCGTAAAAAAAGAGATATTTTCTAATAAAGAGATGCTTTTCTCATGATAATGAGATGTTTTTCTCATAATAACGAGATGTTTTTCTCACGATAACGAGATGTTTGCTAATAGTAACGAGAGACTTTTCTTCTAATGATGACATGTTTTCTAATAACGCTAAACGTTGTAGGTACAAGATGCTTTTCTCATAACAGTGAGATGCTTTTCATGTAAAATTGACATGGTTTTCTTGCAAAAACAAGCTGTTGTTTCTAATAGTAGAAATCTCATAAAAAAAACTAGATACTCTTATAAAAAAAGATATGTTTTCTTGTAATAAAGAGATGCTTTTCTCATGATAACGAGATGTTTTTTTTCTCATACTAACGGGATGTTTTTTTCAAAATAATGTGATGTTTGCTAATACTAACAAGAGACTTTTCCCCTAATGATGACACGTTTTCTAATAACATTAAACTTTTAGGTACAAGATGCTAAGATAATACTGACATGGTTTTCTTTCAAAAACAAGCTGTTGTTTCTAATAGCGAAAATCTCGAGAAAGAAAAAAAAAGAGGCACTCTCGTAAAAAAAGAGATATTTTCTGGTAATAAAGAGCTACATTTCTCATAATAAAAGGATGTTTTCTAACAATAGGCCTACTGAGATAATTTTCTCAGTAATACCAGGTTGTGTTTTTAATAATAATGATCCTTTTCTCCTAACAACAAAGTCTTTTCAGAGAGTATAGACATGCATTTATTGTGCATTTTATAAAACAAAAAGTGTAAGTGTAAAAATATTGAAAATAAGGGACTTCACTGTGGTTTATTCTAGCGTCTATAACACAGATAGAAATGAACTACCACTTATTAAAGCTTTTGTACAGAATTTCACACACATGCTCTAGTTTTACCTCTAAATGTTATGTCTAACATTTCTCTTTTACTCATGTTTGTTTTTAATTTATATATTTGTATAGGCTAATATAGTGTAATATAGTGCAGTATATTTACTGCAGTACTTAGCTAAATTAGCTTCCGCTTTCACCCTGACCTTAGCTAAGCTAAACTTCCTTAACTATAAAATTAACTAACCTAATATGCTAGTTATTATCGCCCTGAATGTACGTAATTACAGTTTTTGTCTACATTTTTCTATCTTTTTTTCTATTTTTCTTACCAACTTCTGAGAAAGCACACCTCTCGTCACTGAACTGTAAGCTAGGCGCCCTTTCTGTTGAGCTCGAGCTCCTGTTTGCTGCGTTTCCATGGACACCGGAGCCAGCTGAGCGAGCGCAGAGACTGCTGGTTGAATTCCAAATAGCGTTCCTGTTTAACTCTACTATGCACTATATAGGGTGTTTAAGCTGCTACTTTAGAGTGGATGTAGTGCGCCTATATAGGGAGTGCGGAGCCATTTGGAATTCAGCCGTCCGTTCAAGTTTAGCAGCCAAATGAATCTGTTCCTTGAGCTTGGGGAGCATTTAGATGCACAATGGTTTTAGGAAAACTGGAAATATATGGATGGATATGGGAGTATTTATTGTATTTTATTGTGTTAGGATTTAAATTTTAAAGCTTGTTGTTTGTCATGTATATGTAGCTCAATGTTTTTGATAACCAACAGAAATAAATAGGATAAAAGCTTGAAACATCTCCATAGACAAACCTGTTTCAGAACAAAAATAGAAGTAATATCTTCACTGCATTACTTGAGGCAAAACATGACTTGCATTAGCTCATAAGCTGAATTTCAGATTTCATGTGTAATGGACCATAGGAGGTTTTGTGGTGTGTGTTTGTGTGTGTGTGTGTGTGTGTGTGTGTGTGTGTGTGTGTGTGTGTGTGTGTGTGAGTGTGGGATGTTCTTGCTCTTATCTTCATGTGTGTTATTGTTCACATTTAAGCAAGGAAATGCTTTGATTCTGTTCTGTGCTAAAATGCACAACTAGAGAAGATGAACATGGACAGAAGGATAATCACATGCAACTTCATTTACATGATCAGATTTAAATTAAACAGCATGCAAATCGGTGCCCTCCATCTTTCATTGAAGTGCAGTGTTGATAAGGATCTCCTTCTCATCAGCAGAATTTCTAGAATAGCCGAGGAAAAAGAAGCACTGAATATCAATTCCCTCAATCCTTCAAATGCTTCTGATTTGTCTGTGTGTGCCGGATTCTGCTTCTTATTTTAATACAGTATGTGAGTCGAGTATACTGTATAGTGAACACCAGCTTTTGTGCCACAGTCCATGACGTACAGTTAACGTACACCTAAATGAGCAGTGCTGCATCTCAAATTATCCCATGACACTTCTGATGATGTAGGTGATGATGATGAAGCGTCCTGAGGGCAGGAGACAACGTTCTTCACTCTGAAACACCTACTCTCATCCCTTGAGGCCTGAAATGTAGAAACCAGGGCAGATAGGGATACATGAGGGAACGCAAGCTGCGTCTCAAACCTCTGGAGAACTGCAATGACACAGATACTCCATCCAGTAGCCGAGAGCTACCTCCACATTGCTGGGCAAATAAGTGAAAAGCCAAACGTAAGCGGGTCATGGTTTGGGAGCATGTGTAGGACAGACCTGTGCTGCTTCTAGACTTTGTTTGTGTCGCATTTATTTTTTAGATACAAAATGTAATATTGCAATTCAATGGACTGTAAGGCGCTTTGACTTACGAAATCTGCTTCCTGGACATGATCCTTCTCAGCCGTCATGATGATTTATTACAGCGCTTAGCTTTTATAAAACATAAAATGGGTTGTTTTGTGATAAATGGCTTGCTGGCCTGTTTTGAACGATTAAGCTTTCAGCACAATATCAGTTATCCAGGATCCACTCAGAGGTAGCAGGATTTGGGTTGCACTTCAAAAGCTCCAGAAAACGGGTCAAATGGCTGCATAGGAAGGTATAGGGTGAGAGTACAGACAGCCTAAAGTATCCATAGATCATCAAAACCCTGTCAAGTGACGATTATCAAGCAGTCTATCAACTAATTTTAAACAGTAGGTCAACAGTTTATGGTTGTTGATGTTTAGTAGATAATCTATACTTTTGTATTTTGTCATATTTCATAAAAGAAATCAACAAAATCAAATCTGAAATGTGTCAGTTTAGTGTATGTTTAAATTTTACATTTCTTATTTTTTTTAAACAATGTAGGTAAAAAGTATCCCTTATATGCATGTGATATCCTTGGTATGCTGAGATCTGAAAATGGTGCAAGTTATAAAAAATATCTGGAGCTCCATATTGGCCTACATATTTACTTCAACAGAAGCTACAGTGCACACACACACACACACACACACTATACATTGTGTCAAGGTGGTCATTTTAAACCATTCTGAACAAAAAAAAAACACATATAATGAGTAATTACTCTCCAACACATACTCATATTCAGTAACCAGTTTGGAGTCATGGTGGATGTGGTGCCTATGTATATCCCGTGAATACAGAGTGTTAGGTGGGCATCCTGGACGGGACGCTAGAAACACTGACACACTCATTCACCTACTAGCATGTCTTTAGAACAGGATTGAACCGGGAACACTGGAGCTGTGAGGCTGCGATGCTACTCATTGCACCACCATGCCACCTTCCAACATGCACCCATGCACAAAAATAAATATATAAACAAATAAATAAATGAATAACATCCCAGAGAGAACAGTACATGCAGGGAAAACAGTATGTAAACGTTGTATTGTTTTTTGTCCAAAATGTTTCTAAAGTAATCGATGAAAGGAATAAACTGGCACACACATAGCTCTTCGACTGAAGATCCCAGATAGCCACAACGCTGCATAATTTCAATGCTTTGATATGCATGAAGAACTTTTTCCAAGATAAGTAACAAATACAATGCAGGCACACAAGAAATCAGCAAAGCAGTGCACACTAATGAGTGTGTAGAATAGACTGCATTTCTATTCTGAAAAGACAGGACTGTGAACAATGTTTAGTAGATGATTAGATTTTGTCTTGATGCTGGCAGCAATACATCCTCACACACACACATACACACACACACAGCCTCCCACATACAGTGACCCCTCAGCTTATGCACACTTATACACCACATATATTAACACTCCTACAGTGAGGCATTAACCCATAAAGTGCAGATTTGTAGAAAGACTGCTGATGTTAATGCACCACTGGAAGACTACACTAAACACTGAGCGGTTCTCTGTTAACCAGTTCTGTGTTTTTTCTATATTCTCTCTTCTACCTGCTCATTGCGTTTCAGTACACTCAAACCTACCTGGTTAATGCATATTCATGTGCGGTTATACAGATATACAGATATGCAGAAACTGAAAGAGACTGCAGGTTTTTTTTCCCTTAGGTTGTTGTGGCAACTGCATTGCATTGTGTCTACAGGAGCCTATATATATTGAGAAATCTGAAAAATGCACGCACACAGACACACACATCAAAACACCATGCATTTTAGTGCTAATTTAACATCACAGTGATAATTTAACATCTACAATTTTTGTTTAACAGATGCAGTGTTGAATTAAAGGGTGGCATGGTGGTGTAGCAGGTAGTGTTAGTGCCTCAGCGCTCCAGGGTGTCTGGTTCAATCCCAAACTCAGGTTACTATCTGTGTGGAGTTTCTAGATGTGTTTTTTTCCCTGTGTCTATTTCCTCCAGGATCTCTGATTTCCTCCTAAAATTTTGTTGGTAAGTCGATTGGCTATGCTAAATGTGTGAATGTGTGCGTGTGCATGTTGTTCTGTGATGGATTGGCATCTCATCCAGGGTTTATTCCCACCTCGTCCCCAGTGTTCCCGGGATATTCCCTCATTCTCCCAGGATTCCTGGGATATTCCAAGCTCAACCCCAGTATTCTCGGGATATTCACACCTTGCCCCCAGTACAGTATTCCCTGGATATTTCCACCTCGCCCCCAGTTGTTCCCGGGATATTCCCTCCTTCCCCCAGTATACCCAGGATATTCCCACCTCTATCCCACACTATCCAGTGTTCACGGGATAGGCTCCAGATCCACAGCAACTTTGACCAGGATAAAGAGTTTTATAAAGATGCATTACAATTCATTTATATTCACTTTGGCTTACATCAACACTGAAATCCTTTCCTGGCATCTTTATTTTTAAGAGTAAAGTATGTTAATGTAGAGTAAAGCCTGTGTAGCAAAATCTTTACTCTTAAACATACTAGAGAATGTTTAAAATGATAAACTGGAAGAATCAGTCTGAGGTTCCTTTTCTTTCAATGCATTTTGGAGCGCATAAAGATGTTTTCAAGATGTGTTAAAAATCAAGGAAGACCAGGACTGACCAAAAGTATGGATGGATCTCTGTTTTTTTCCCCCTTTTATTGGTGCCACAAAGAACTAATGAATCAAATCACCACCATGTTTAAATGATGATGATGATAATGATGATGACGAGGATTGAGGTTGTTACTGTTTTATTGTGGCTCCAACAAGAATGGTTAAAGAATCATAAACGTTACAAAAAAGTTCTCAATGGAAACATTTTATTGCTATGGCATCACTTATAAGAATATATTCTGACACTGGTAATTAGACTCATAAAGGATGAACTAGAAAGATCATTGTTCTAGCTCATCTGAGAAATGCAAATGTTGTTGGGTAGCGAAAGACTCTCAGAGTTCAGCAAAAAAAAACAAAAACTGCGCGTTACATAAGAACCTGATTAAAAAAAAAAAAAAAATATATATATATATATATATATATATATATATATATATATATATATAAATAAATAACTGCGGGTTTTACGCGCTCTCCATTTAATCTGACATTGTTCTCTGATTCAGATGGGATGATCAGATGGGATGATACTTCTGATCAGCGGGTTTAGACTGCTCTCTGACTCTAAGGGAAAAGGAGGGAGAGAGAGAGAGAGCGAGAGAGAGAGGGAGAGAGAGGAGAGTTTCCTTTGCGCTTGAAGCGCTTCAGCAGTTGGGACAGGAGGACGCAGGGACGCGGGGACGCCTCTCTGACCGCAACATGGATCACCCCGAACGCTTACTTTCCTCACTTCCTTTCTACACAACATAGGACCCTAACCCCAACTCTGATTTGATCACTTAACCTCTGGAATACTTCAACATAATCCTGCAAAATGGAAATGACGTTCATTCTTTCAACGGTTTTCTCACTGATCCTCGTGGGGAACGAACTGGCCAGGTAAGAGTTGTGCGCATGAGGTTCTGCTTCAAGCCTTCATACTGATTAAAGTGTTGAATTAAGTCCTGCACTGCTCATCTCGCTCTATATGAACATAATTTAATAGCCTACTGTATGGGTTCGAGGCGCTTTTTTGGTCTTTTTGGTCGGTGCACGCGCACTCGCACCCGCTGCAGCAGCACGAGTATCTTTACTTTGCACAGTGATTTATTACCTCGTTCAGTGTGCCACAAACTTATGCATCCAGCTGAGTCTATTGGACTTGCAGGTGTTGGTTTTTACACCTTTTGCTGTTTGCTGTGCGCTCTCGAACCCTAGAATAAGCAGCGCACTTTCAGCGCGGTTGTATGGCGGGTGTTATCTGATATCTGAGCTGTCATCACCATCCTCTAAGATCTCATCTAAAGCTACCAGAAGAGTTGTGCATGAGGGGAGAAAATCGATACGTGGATGAACCCGACTGTAGCCTAGATTATGGCTCTGGATAGGTAAAGAGAACGCGCGCGCACAGAGAGAGAGAGAGAGAGAGAGAGAGAGAGAGATTTTACAGTATTAGTACAGTTCAGTTCACTTCATCAGTGCTTTATTGGCATGAATGTAAGCAAATAGTGCAGGCAGATTAGACCAACATTTATACAAATAACACACACACACACACACACACACACACACACACACACACATATATATATATATATATATATATATATATATATATATATATATATATATATGCATTTAAACATCACAAACATAATAAAGAGGAACAATAAAATATATATACATCAAGCAAACGACAACAAGAAGAGCCTGACAGGTAAGTGTGTGAACACAGTATTAACTGTCAGTCCACTGATCAAGAATTGATTATATCTGTATTGCAATAGCAGAATCATTTGTATTAGTGACACCTGGGAAATGGAGAAATGGATGAAGTTTTCCCCCTCATTTTATTTATTTATTTTACATTTTTTTCTATTTTTTTTCTCTTCTGTTCTTAATGCTAATCACAAGTTTTACTTATAAAGCAAGAGAAAACAAATCAAACAGAAACAGAACAGTTAGCACAGACTCTTCATAAATGTGGCTGTAATCAAATAGCCATGGTTTATCTGGTCACAGTCCCAGTTACAACAGACAACGGCACTAGAATTGTCTATTGATACCAGGCAGCAGCACCGGCTCTGAAACCACCCCACCCCCACCCCCCCACCCCAATACATAACTCAACGCAAGAGTGAGACTACCAGGGAGATGATCGCTTACAGCACTGTAGCATAGTGGGTAGTGTTGACGCTTCACAGCTCCAGAGTACTCCACGGTGTGTGTGAATGTGTGTGTGCATGGTGTTCTGCGATGCACTGATACTCGGTGTTCCAGGGATTGGTTCATGATCCAACGCAAACCCAGACTTGGATAAAGCAGTTACTGACACTGAATTAGGAGATACTGGTTAAATAAAGTAAACAGTGTGCTGGAAATACTGGATTGTGAACCTGATTAGTACATTTTAGTACATTTTAGCCTTTAAAGCAGCAGAAAGTCTGTGCAAGTGTATACACTTTTAGAAAAAAAAGGGTTCTTCAGTGATTCAGTGGATAATTAAGGGTTTCCTTAGATTCCAAAAAAAGCATTTGAATCTTCTCGAGTAGGGAAACACCCCTTTGTAGGGTTCTGCAGGGAAACTTTAAGGGTTCCCCTAGAGTGGCAATTGATTTTCAAAGAGTGTCAAAAATATATTTTCAAGGAGATGACTGCTTTTTTAAGATCTCAAACAGCAAATGAATGATGGCTTAATGTTAGCCCTCACTTATATCCACACACAGCGGTACAGAAAAACACCAATGAACTCATCTGAATATATCTGCCACAGCACAGTTGCAACTCAACCCCAGTACAGATATACGGTATCTCCAGCCAGCTGCATTACTTCATTTGTATAAAAAGGCACAAAAAATTTCTCAGTCATACGAATTTTAAATGAAACCCAATCACATCGCACTTGCTTGTTCAAACTGATACAAGTTCTTCAAGGTGGCTTCAGCTTGATATTAAATAGAGCATTATTTTTGGCATAGAAATGAAATGCTGCACAACTATTATATATGGTCGCTTGCATTTGTACCACTTTTGGCCCAGATTTCAAAGGTTGTGAAAACCTTAAATATGGCTACTTCCAGTTGGGCCACTTTTGGTCCATGTTGTACTTGCCATTATGTTCCTAAATATAATTAAGTGAATTATATTTAGCTGAGAATCATCTGCTATCTGGGATGTATGCACACATTTTATACTAGGTCTATAGTGGAAAAACATATAGAAAAGCATCATTCTGTAGAAAACAGGCTTCATGTTTTTTTTTTAATGCTGAATCATCATTAAAAGGTAGAAAACACTTCGACACACCTGCATACCTCTCACGTTCTCAAGGGCAATAAGTGCTGGTGAACTTGTAAATGACACTTTAGTAGGACATTTGGTAAGAGAAGGGAAGCGAAGGGAAGGGAAGGATGTACTGCATTTTCCATTAGTGCACCACGCCATGCATAGAAGCAGTAATGAAACATCAATTATTGGTTCATTTCAAGCAGTAATTATTCATTCAGTAATGTCAGATGGGAAATACCTAGCATTTTAATTCACTCCATACTTTGATTTTGGCTAAACAGTTATGTAGGGATGTAGTTACAAGAGTAAGGGATGTAAATATGGACGTACGAACCTTTATGGTTTAAGGAGATAAACAAAAAATGGTATTGTGTTGTCTTAAATGTAAATGAAAGCAATGTTGTTTGACATACGTAAGCTGTTATATTGGGTTATGCGAACTTGCTAAACAGTGTGAACCCGTGTCTTTCGCTCCCATTTCATAAACTGCATCTTTGTTGACTCATTATGTCAGTCACGCTGTTTTCCAATGATTCATCCAACACATTTTCTTCTGGCACTTTGAATTTCTGTATCCCCGTTCTCAGGAGTGAGTGCTTTATTTTTGGCGAGTGTGTAGGTTTTTTTTTTTTTTTTTTTAATATCCCCCTTTTTCCTCCCCCTCACTCTTTTTTGTGCTGCACAGTACATGCCAGGAAAGTGTGAAAGCAGCTGGTGTTACCTTGTCACCTTCTGTGAGCTACAGCTAACAGTTTTTCAATTAACCCTCTGCACTTGAACTAGAGCTGAAGGTCCCTCGATGCTTTACAGGTTTTACAACCAGTGAAACATTTCCTGTGGAACTTTTATGGTGCAGAAACATACACTTATACATGCTTGCTCACATGTACATGAACTTCTTTCATAATGCATTGCACCATGAGTTTATGTAAGTTAATTTTTACATAAAATCACATGATGATTTTATGTAAATTCATCCTCAGGGGGATGCTCCCTTCTCTGCTTTACTGTTGAGCTGAAATGTTTATCAGATTTGCTTGGTGCTTGTTAGCATTCAAACCATTTCGAAGGAAAAAAAAAACACAGTCAAAGAGTTGCTTTTAAATAGCTATTTCTTTTAATCAGCCACCTCAATAGAGTCTCATGATGCAAATCTTTAACAGTGCACATGAGGCAACTGGCACACAAAGACTACAAAAAGATTAGTGACTATAACTTAAATTCTTTTATACATTACTTATATGCAATCTAACAAACTGTCACTGACTCATTAACTATTGCTATGAATTTTGGGTGAGATCTGCTTTGTCACCTGGGCTATAAATATGGCGCTGATCAGGGCAGATCATTGTTGGTCCAAATGTTGTCATGCATTCTACATTGAAAAAAGTGAGTATGCGGTCAGTCGGCTTTTAGCAAAAGTCTCTATACATAGGGGAAATGAACACTTTTTAGCAAAATGTCTTCCAATGTCTTTTCATACTTGGTTTATATTATATATATTTTTTCAGATAGCTTTTAAAAATACCTTTGACAAAAGAATAACGTATTGAAATCATTCTCGTGGCTGGATCAGGAAGCCGTCGCAAGGTTGCGATGGACTTTACCAGGAAACATGGCAAGCACATCACACACGACACTGCTGCCAAAATTATTAACAAATTCAAAAAGACTGGAAATGTTGTGGACCAACCCCGAAGTAGACGTCCACGAACATCCACTGATGAAGGCACAACCGATAGCTTAATTATGTAGAATGATCAATTCACATAGTCTTATCGTAATCCAATTACATTATAAAATCTTCGAGGATGTTGGCACTGACAGGAAGAAATGACTGTACTAGTAAATGAATCTGAGTTAATCATGTGTGGCATGATAGCGCAGCAAGTAATGGGCTGTCCTACAGCAACAGAGTCCTGGGTTTAATCCTGAGCTCGGGCAACAGTGCAGTCTTTAATTTTATTCCAGGGCTTTGAAAATACATGATCAAATCATGATGGAGGTACAAAAACAAATGGTGTTTCTGCAACTCTCTAATTAATTCGCGTGGAACCGATGTACACATTTGAATTAAGTAAATTTAAGGAGTTTTTTCAGTGTATATAAAGTATTAATTAAAAGAACATGTTAACAAGAGGTTAATACTTAAGTATTACCATTATTAATAGCTATTCATAGATGCTGTATATGGTTTATTATTTCCTGATGTACTAAGAATTAGTGCATGTATTTATTCTTTATTAAGTGTTGATA
>CM040982.1:20120292-20152629 GCA_022985145.1 Pangasius djambal
GAAATATGTTTTCATCAATATTTATAACAATATAGATAGTGTGTAGTATAGAGTCCATTAATACATTTAATTTTAATTGCTGGCAAACTGATGCGGTATAAGAGGAATAAAACACGTGCCGTTATAGGGAAATAATCAACTTTAGTGTGGTAACGCTAATTCTGATTCATCACACCACTTTATTGTCATTGATATAGTGGTGTATAACAGCACACCCTGCCGTATTTGATTCCTTACATAAGGGCCTAGATTATGTTTGATATGTTTTTTCTTTGGTGTATTTAGTGGACTAAAAGAGTGGGAGAATTCAACTCACTGCAGTGGCGAGCTGAGGGCTCAGCAATGACTCTGATGATCCTGCAATTTAAACTCAAAACCATCCAATCTCTAACACAGATCTTTTACACCTACACTCCAACTGACCATATATAGTATGTGGTCCTATCATACTGATTTTGTTATGTAGTTCTATGGTTTTGCTGTTGGTATCACAAAATAAAGATTGTAGTTGCTTACACTTTCAGTTTAGATGCTGTGCATGTAATGGCAAGTGTTTGCATCTCTAGTCTGTTGTTTTGAACTTCCTCACTGCACCATGCGCTTTATTAAGGGATAGATAAAGCCTCGAGGTAGGCTGCATTAATGAAGAGAAATAAAAGAGCAAGAGCCGTGGAGAAGGAGAGGAAATTACCTCTTAACAGTTTCAAGTGAATGATGTTGAGCTGTTAATCCAGACATTTAGCAATACTCTTAGGGCCAATCAAAGGGATGGCGTTATGAGTTTACATCTTTCTAATTTTCCTCCAAACCATCGTCCTTTAATTTCTTATCACAATTCACCAGTTTCAATCAATGGCATAATTGTAGTTACAGTAAATATAAATGTAGAGTACAGTATTGGAGTAGCAGAAAATATCTGTCAACACTGTTTACTTGACAAATTTAACTTTTATTGAATTTTAATGAAAAAAAAAATTCAATAGCTTCTGAATTATCTATGAGTAACAGCAAATTCAAGGCAATTTATTCATTTATTCATTCTTGTTATTTTATATAGATTTATATATACATTTATTAAATATGTATTTTAAGCCCCTTCATGGATCGAGAGCTTGTTATAGTGAGGGGGCTTGTGTACTTTCTCGAACCTCAGGGCTATATCCACAGGATAAAGCTTAATGCTCCCAGTAGGGCATCTGTTCATGAATAGATATTAGGGGAGAGGTAAGACAAAGAGTGATCCAAAATACCCTGATTAAAAGTCCAAGAACAATGGGTATATGCTGCCTGGATTAGAGTTACCAGGACCCTCCCCTGGAACCAGGCCTGGTGGTGGTGTGCCTAAGCGAGTACCACCCACATAACCCAGTACGGCACGAAATGGCGATGTGGAGCCATTTTGTGCTTTCACCACCTGCAAGATAAAGGGTGGGGTTCAGGGGCAATACCAGTTGTACTGCAGGCAAGTGATAGACAGATCCTTGCAATGGCAGTTTGCTTTGGGAATGTGGAACGTCACTTCGCTGGCAGGGAAAAAGTCTAAGTTAGTGAGATGGAATGGTGTAAAGTAGATATGCAGTGCAGTGAAAATGTATTTGCACCCTTCCTGATTTCTTCTATTTCTGCATATTTGTCATAATTGTTTGAGATCTTCAAATAAAATTTAATATGTCAATGACAACCCGAGTAAACACAAAATACAGTTTTTAAATGATCATTTCATTTATTGAAGGAAAAGGGTTATCCAACATCAACTGGCCCCTTACTTAATCAAATAATTAACCAAATTTAATAGACAACTGGGTTCAATCAGACTAGACATACCCAGGCTTGTTCACTGCCAGCCCTGATGAATCCAAGCATCACATTAATGGAACCATTCCAGCAATGTGAAGTAGGCTAAAATGTCTTAACATGCAATACACTATGCTGCAGTCAAAACAAATACTGGAAGTGATCAGAAAGAAAGTTATTGAAATATATCTTTAAGGGTTAGAAAGCCATTTCTAAGGCTTTGAGATGCCAGTGAACCACAGTAAGAGCCATTATCTCCAAATGGAAAAAAACACTTGGAACAGTGATGAATCTTCACAGAAATGGCCAGCCTACCAAAATTCCTCCCAGAGGGCATCAATGACTCAGAGACTGGCAAAAAAACACCTTGATGTCCAAGTCTTTTGGGATACTGTTCTGTATACTGAAGAGATGAAAATGGAACTCTTTGGAAGACATGGGTCCTGTTACAGTTGGTGTAAAGCCAACACAGCATTCCACAATAAGAACATCATACCAACAGTCAAACATGGTGGTGGTAGTGTTGGTGCTTTGGTGCTTCGGGGCCTTCTGCTCTCTTCCAGAAAATCCTAAAGGAGAATATACAGCCATCAGTCCATGATCTGAAGCACAAGTGCAAGTCCACCTATGAATGGATCAAAAGAAACTATACTAAGGTTTTGGAGTGGTCTAGACAAAGTCCTGACTTGAACCCCACTGAGATCTATGGCAGGGCCTTAAATTGGCAGTTCATGCTCAAGAGCAATCAATGTTTAGTTGCAGTCGTTGCTGCTACAACTGGCCCAACCAGTTATTAAGTTTAGGAGGGCAATTACTTTTTCACATTTGTGATATAGGTGTTACATAACCTTTTCCTTCAATAAATTAAATGATCCTTTAAAAACTGTCCTTTGTGTTTTTTCATGTTCTTCTTGTCTTATACAACATTTTATATGAGTATCTAGAACCATTTAGTGTGACAAATATGCAATAAATAGAGGAAATTAGAGGGGGCTAATACTTTGTCATGGCACTGTCTTGACTGAGGGTGATCTCTGTCCTACTCCAGACTTCCTACAGGAGAGAGGCCTCAGCCTGGTGTGGGCATACTCACCAGTCCCAGGCTGAGGGCCTCACAGTAGGAGTTTTTCCCAGTGGATAAGAGAGATGTCTCCATGAGTCTCCATCAGGAAACTCTCACTGTTGTTTTTGCATATGTGCCAAATAACAGTTTAGAATATTCAGCCTTTGGTGAAGATGGACCATGTACCATGATGAGGGTACCTCCTACTGACTCCATAGTGCTTCTGGGGGATTTCAAATATGTTGTGGCAAACCATTAAGGGCCTCAGGAAGGGGGAGGTGAGATCATGAGCAAGTTCTGCTAAGCAAGTGCAAGGAGAAGCGTTGACCTCTACTTGAGACATTGATGAGCAATAAAAGGAGCACTTTGAAGAACTACTTAATCCAGTGGACATGCCGTTCTATAAAGAGACAGTTTTGGAGTCCATCTCTGTGGCTGATGTCACTATGGCAGTTAGAAACCTTCATAGTAGCAATCTGCAGGGGGGAATGAAGTGTGGCCAGAGAAAGTAAGGGTTGTGTGGTTAATACATTTCTTTATTGTTGCATGGGTACCTGGGGTAGTGCCTTTAGACTGGGAAGCTGGAATGGTGGTCCCTAATTTAAAAAGGGGGGCGGGGCAGAGGGTGTGTTTCAACTATAGGGGGAATCACTTCCCAGGAATTGCCCACGTTTTTGAGAGGAGTCTCCATCCAATAGTTGAACCTAGGATTCAGGAGGAACAATGTGGGTTCTGTTATGGCCGTATAAGAGCATAAAGACCAACTCTTTTCTCTTGCACAACTTAGTGAGGAGTCATGGGAGTATGTTAATCCAGGCTACATGTATTTTGTAGATTTGGAAAAGGCTTATTATCACACAAGAATGCTTCGAAAGTTGATGTAGGCGGTACTGCATGAGTATGGAGCATCTTGGTATCAATCAAGATACTCCATACTTTGTGCAAGCTGGTCTCTTTATGATCACAGTGAGAGTTATATTCACATTCTTGGCATTAAGTCGAAATAGTTTAAGGTGAGTGTTGGACTTTCTCAAGAGTTTGTCTTGTTTCCACACCTGTTTGTGGTTTTCATGGACAGGATATCAAGGCGTAGCCAAATGAGGTGCTGTTGAGGCAGAGCCAGGAGTCAGTTGTGCTAGTTTTGGCACCTTAAAAGGATGCCCCCTGGTCAGCTCCCTCTAGACCTGAATCAAGCATGTCCTACTGGATGCAGACCCTGGGACAGACCCAGGACCCTGAGTTCTGTGGCTAGAGACAGAGAAACACAAACTGACCTTCTTAGCCACCAGGAAAAGTGGAAGTAAAATGAATGAATGACTGAAAGAATGAGTGTATGCATATATTTTATGATTTTAGTAATAGTAGTTAATTAACAGTTAATACTACTAAGTAATTAATTAATATAATCATAGGGCCTAGTCTTCTTTCAAAGTGGCCTTGCTGCTTTTTCACCTGGGATGTAATGTTCCACTTTGAAAAAATATCACCAGCTATCATAACTTAGGAGAAGTTTAAGCTGTGTTGTATCATGCACACTGATAACCAAGTCAGTCCCTTAAAAAACTTAATAAAGCAACTAATGACTTCCAGGTATGCTGTTGTGGAGCAGAATGTAAGATGACCTAAGCCTCACAGTTATACAAATATGTTAAATGTTCAAACAATGTCATTACCGTCCTCATATTTACTTAATTATATTTGCAGTGTGTTAGGCATTAATGGGGAATATCACAGTATGATACTATTTAGAATACAGTCTATTATAAACTATGTTGGTTACATATTACAATTGTGTTTTTGTTAAATATTATAAGTGTGGGTTTCACACACATACCTAAATGAGTGTCAAATGTCAGTCTGAATATACACATTTTTATTCATTTACATTTATTCATATGCTTTTATTCAACAGAAAAAACACCATCTGGCCAAAAACAAGTACGAGAGAGTTGTGGGAAGAACAAACAGTCACAACTAAACACAAACCCACAATCAGAGTCACAGAGAGACACAGATAGAACTAAATATGAGGGTTGGAGTATGTGCTCCAAACACTAGTCACGAATCAGCCAGTCAAACTATGCATGATGCAATCTTACAATTCGGAGAGGACTGACTTGCACAGATTGCAAAGTAACACACGTAATCATGAGCAACATGGGTTATCAATCACCTCAACTGGTAACACTATCGGAAAAGAGAACACACTAGGACAGAAATGCAGAGGGAGAGTGCAGAGGATAGATCAGTGTTCTGAACTGAGTCTAACTGCATTTCAGAGGTTTATGAGATTTATTTCCATTTACTTACATACACCCTGCTGTAACATGCAAAATAAATAGAAGTGGCAGACAAGACTGTTTCCAAGAATGGTTAGAACGTGTGACAGGTATATAATGGATTTTAATAGTGCTTACTTTAAATGGAAATGCGTGCATAACATTATCGTATAATCTCCAAAAACGTGATAATTAATTACATCCTTTGCCACGCTATAATTACAACTGTCTCCATTTCAACTCTCCCATCCCATCAAGTTGTTATATGTATGAGCAAAAGCTGTAGCATGTCCAGAATATATGTAATGTGAATTACCAAAATTGTCCAGTATAGGTAATTCACATTTCAATATTACAAGAAGCCCATTTGTGAAGTTGTTTAAGCTAGCTAATATTAGCCGGCTAGTGGAATCATGCCATGTTTGCTAAAAACGAGTCATTCAAAGCACCTGCTCACTTTTAGTACGTGTAATTTTATTCACCTTCTAGATTATTCTTGACTATCAACTATCAAGCTTATAATAGATGATTGGCTTGCGACTGTTGGCTCTATATGTGTTCTGTTCTCTTCTTTTAGCACAGGGCCACCAGAGAGACAGAGAGTAACTGTGCTCTCACTCAGCAGATGTGCTATCTGGCTCTGAGGCTTCGCAGCATGTGTGCCATGGCAGTTGTGCTGCTTCCTTCATGCATACACATTGTGTGTGGCTAACACTTATTTCAAACACTTATGCTACCTTCCTTCTCTTAGCTAGATGGCTAACTACACTGGCTGTTGGATTGACCTGCCATTTTCCAACATTATGATAAATAATTCAACTAGGACTCACTAAATGTGCCAGTTATGTGCATGTTTTATTTTTATACTACTTCTGTAATACTAAGAAGACAGCAATTACAGCAGCAGATAATTACATGCACAACAGTCGTGTGAACAAATTTTGTGCAGTTGTCTGAGCAGTCTGTAAGTCCGTAGTTCTGCCTGAGGTCTGAATACCAGTAATGCCAATCTCAATATTAACTCCTCATTACATGCATGTACCTCAGTGCTGAATATGGATGATGCAAATCATGCTTCAAATACTGAAACTCGAAAAGCACCACGCACAAACACATTCATATGCTCATTCACACCTAAAAGCAATTTAGCTCAGCCCGTTCAACTACTGGCATGTTTTTGAGAGGTGGGAAGAAACTGAAGACCCAAAAGAAACCCACATGGACATGGGGAGAACATGAAAAACTCCACACAGACAGTAACCCAAGCTCAGGATCAAACTGGCGATCCTGGTGCTGTGGGCAGCATGTAAATCAAATTCAAAATGAGAAAAGCTATGGAATCAAACAATGGCCTGTGTGTATGCACACACAAATTATTATTTTCAGAGAGGAACAAATACTACAATGAGATGACTCACAGGGTGGAGGCGAGCTACTCTTAACAAAACCTACAGCACTGACAGAACCCAGCAGAACTCATATTTAACTAACTCAAACCCAACCCCACAGTTAGAGCTTATAATAACAACATTTCACAAATGTATTTTACAGTTATAATGTAAAATTATATCTATAGCCAACATGGTTATTATTATTATTATTATTATTATTATTATTATTATTATTATTATTATTATTTTATTTGTTTGTTTGTTTGTTTTATTTTTTGCCAGAAATGAACTGTGCTGATCAGGAGAAAATATTCATGAAACTAAATTTTTAAGAATAAATGATGACCATATAAAGAAACATGTTCTTACTATAATGATTTTTGGTAGAGACAAAATGTAAACACTTTCTTCAGTTGTTTGAGTGAGAAATTTGAATCAGTGTGTAATTTTTATTTTATGTAATGAATAATTCTGGAGCTGATTTTATGTAAAGATTAAATGTTCAGCTCTAGCTTTACACTGCCATCCTGTGGCAAATTTCTGTGCTATTTATAATGCATATGGACCCAATAATCTCTATTAACAAATAGATTTGTGGATAAAAAAAAATTATTATAAGAAGACCACTATGAAAAAAAAAAAGCATTGGGAAATAAGCACATAAAATACACTCTATGGCTACAAGTATGTGGACACATGACCATCACAAACAGATGTTCATGTTGAACATTCCTTTCCAAAACCATGGGCATTAATATGGATTTGGTCACCCCATTGCTGCTGTAAGAGCCTCCACTCTTCTGGGAAGTCTTTACATTCAATTTTTGAACATGGCTGTGAAGATTTTCCCATTCAGCAAGGTTGGGCACTGATGTTGGACAAGAAGGCCTGGGGCACATTCAGCATTCCAGTTCATCCCACAGGTGTTCAGTGGGGTTGAGATCAGAGCTCTGTGCATACCACTCAAGTTCTTCCACTCCAACACTGGCAAACCATGTCTTAATGGAGCTTGCTTTATGCACAGGAGCATTATCATGCTGGAACACATTTGGGCCCCTTAGATCCAGTGAAGGGAAATTGTAATGCTACAGCATACAAAGACGTCCTATACAATTGTGTGCATCCCAATTTGGGGCAACAGTTTGGGGAAGGAACACATGTGGGTGTGATGATCAGGTGTCCACAAACTTTTGGCCATATAGTGTAATTTATGGTCTGTCATTTAAGACCAGTCCAGTAGATGGCCATAAGAAATATGCAAATATTTTCTGAGGACCAAAAATTAAAATAATGCAATCTTCATTCCAAATCAGTTAAATAGTTAAAATGACCAGTGTGTTCATGTGTTCAGAGTGTTTTACCTAAAAGGAAGTGTACATCTAGTATTCATGGAGTAGTATAGTATATTATAAGAAATACTACTAACAGTGGGCCTCATTTATCTTTTAGTAAAGTTGTGTATAAATGTATGTGTACGCCCACCCAAACTAAAACTTCCCAATGGATTTACAAAAGTTTTGGAAAAGCTGATTTTCTTCATACTCACATACACATATTGATGAATGGCAATCATCTGTAAATTACCAGGCATGTGCACTCCCACAGCTAAAATGACAAGTTAATATGTAAAATGAGTAAAATTCCGAATCAACAAAACCTGCAGCACTGATGTGCTCATGTAAAACTAACTCCATCCCACAGTTAGAGCTTATAATCAAAATGAGAGACATTTCACAAGCTCATATTACCATTATTATGTAACACGTTATCTACAGCCAACAGAAATTAATTGAAACACAGTCCCCTCCAAAAGTATTGGAACGGCAAGATTAATTCTTTTGTTTTTTCTATAAACTTTTGAGTTATAGGTTTGAGATCAGAAGATGAATATGACACGATAGATCAGAATTTCAGCTTTCATTTCCTGATATTTACATCTAGTATGCTAACTTAGAACGTGTGGCAGACAGCCCAATTTTTAGGTGAGCAAAAATATAGGATAGTCTTAAAGTAAATAACACTTAATATTTGGTTGCATATCCCTTGCTTGCAATAGCTGAATCAAGCTGATGATCTACTAACATCACCAAACTGTTGCATTCTTCTGTTGTGTGCTTTTCTGGCTTGAACTGCAGCTTCTTTCAGTTGTTATTTGTTTTGTAGGGTTTCTCCCTTCATTCTCCTCTTCAGGAGGTGAAATGCATGCTCAGTTGGGTTAAGGTCTGTGATTGATTTGGCCAATCTACAACCTTACACTTTTTCCCCCCCTGATGAAGTCCTTTGTTGTGTTGGCAGTGTGTTTTGGGTAATTGTCCTGCTGCATGATGAATTTCCTCCCAATTAGTTTGGGTGTTTCTGTAGACTTCTGAATTCATTCTGCTGCTACTATCACAAGTTATATCATCAATAAAGAGTAATGAGCCCGTTTCAGAAGCAGCCATGCAAGCCCAAGCCCTTACACTACCTCCACCATGCTTGGCTGATGATCTTTTATGTTTTGGATCATGAGCAGATTCTTTCTTTCTCCACATTTTGGCCTTTCCATCACTTTCTAGAGGTTAATCTTGGTCCCAGAACTTTTGTGGCTCATCTCTGTATTTCTTTGCAAATTCCAATCTGGCCTTCTGATTTTTACTGCTGATGAGTGGTTTGTATATTTTGGTATGGCCTCTACATATCAACTCTCAAAGTCTTCTACGAACTGACTGTTGTTTTTGGGTTTTTCTTCACAGCTCTCACAATGTTTCTGTCATCAGCTGCTGTTGTTTTTCTTGGCAGACCTGTTCAGTGTCTGGTTGTCGGTACACAAGTGGTTTCTTTCTTTTCAAGACATTCCAAATTGTATTGTTGTATTGATTATTCCCAATGCTTGTGCAATGGCTCTGATCTATTTTCCCTCTTTTCTCAGCTTCAAAATGGCTTGCTTTTCTCCCATAGACAGCTCTCTGGTCTTCATGTTGGTTTATCCTTCTTAACAATGAATGCAGGCAAAACCCAGGGTTCAAATCAGGAGTATATATTCAGAGATATTAATTGTTTAAACAATCCATCTAATAGGGCGCACCTGGACATCACGAAATGGGGTGCCATGTTTTAAGTTGCTTTGCACATGTAGATATAAATATCAGGAAAGGAAAGCTGAAATTCTGATCTTTTGTCTCATATTCATCTTTTGATCTTCAGTGTATAGAAAAAACAAAAGAATTGGCCTTGCATTACCAATGCTTTCAGAGCAGACTGTACATAAGATACTTAAACTTGACAGCATAATCCGTATATAAAAGTGCAGGAACTCATTGTAATTTATATGTTTAGAACCTGATCAATCAAGGTTTATATTAGTTAGTCTTCTTATACACAAATTTATACATACTCAGGAGCATGAGTAGGATATGAAAGATATTACAGAAATTACAGGATTTTCACGAATACCAAATTTCTTGTGTAAATGCTCATACGAAATATTTATGGATAGATTCAGGTAACACCGTAATGGAATTGTAATGAAAATTCAGGGTTACATGAATATGAATGTGATGTCAAGTCTCTTGTCTACAAAGACATGAAACAATATGAATTCTGGAGATCATGAAATTCATTTTTCAACTTGCTCATAAAAACACTAATTATTGTTTTCTTTTATTATGCCATAATATCATATTACTGTTCTAGACCATTAAATAATAGTGTTTTGTTGCTTCATGAGATCTCATATGTTTTTCGATTCAGATACATATGATTATGTGTGCTTTTGCTCTTGTAGGGCCATGCTGAGTGACATTGGTGACTATGTAGGTACAGATATTGAGATTTCCTGGTTGCCTAATCTGGATGATTTAATGAAAGGCTATGCTCGAAACTTTCGTCCAGGGATAGGAGGTGAGTCATTTGATTGCACTTTCACCCCTAATTACATTTACAGTCTTTCTTAGCATATGCACTAGAGAACAGCATGCATAACCTAGCAATGCTATGTGGCTTTCAGCTCTATTTCTGCTCAAGTTCTACAGTTAGTTGAGATTGCTTTCCAAAACCGTGTTCCAGTTCTTGAAATCTAATTTTAAAGCATTATATTTAGGCCACACATTTTAATGAACTCTCTCTAATTCTGACTTTGCACAGTAATGAGCATTTGAAGTGTGACGAGCAAGAGAGCCCACCAAACTGCCAGTGCAGTTATGAATTCCTTATTAAATGCATTATGCAACAGTGTGAAAATGAGCATTCCTCGCAAAAAGACTGCCCATCAAACAAACAGTTGTTATAGTGCAGTTTTCTGTGTCTCACAGTCAAGGTGAATATGCACACACCAGTCTTTAGAGTTTACACAGAATGGTGGGATAAACAGAAATAACATCCAGTAAGTGGCAGTTCTGTGAATGGATGGATCTATAGGTCTATAGGATAGATCCATTCAAAAATCCTGTTAAGAGCCACAAATGTATTCCTCCTATTAAGTTTAATGTAAAAAAAAAAAAAAACAGGGAGTAAAGCTTTCAGACAGGTAGCGTGTCCATGTATAAAAAAAAAAGGCATAATCAAGAGGCGTTAACATTTCAGACTTTAAAAAAACACATTTGCACTCATTAACATGGCTGTTAAGTGATTAGCGTGTTTGAGCATAATGACAGTGTTGAGTCTTTAGGGAGGATGAGTAGGAGGTAAATGTTACTTTGTCTTATGCTTCTCTTTAAAGGACCTCCAGTGAATGTTGCCATGGCTATTGAAGTAGCCAGCATTGACCATATCTCAGAAGCCAACATGGTATGGATTAAAAAAAAAAAAAAATAATTTACTATTATTCTGCTTTGTTGCTTGTATGCTGTTTGCAATGTTACACACTGTAGTTTTGCATGATGCTGTCAATTTTAAGGACAAAATTAAGTTTAATTTAGTAAGTCAATATAAAGTTAAAAATATAGTATATTGGGACTAACAGCTACTGAGATGAATTTTCAGTCATGAGACACATGAAATTTGAACTGGAAAAGAATATAATGGGAATTTCAATGTAGGTATGTAGTTATGATTGGCCTTTTAGCTTCTCACTATAAGTAATATTACCCAAAGTTAGGTAACACTTTACATTAAGGTTCTGTCAGCTGACATTATTGAACACATTAATTAACATGAACAAACCATGTACTTCAGCGTTAGTACACCATGAGTAAGATTAAGAAAATAATTAACATTGTGTTACAGGTTTTTCTTTGAAACTGCTAACAAGTGTTTTTTTGGTGCCATGTTTACTTTTTCAGAACTTTTCATACTACTTTCTGCAGAAACACATCTCAAAATACGTTCATTCCACTAAAACACAAAACTACTCTGCCAACCACATCAATGCAGATCCCATATTTTACATGAATCTATGAAGTAGTAAACAGTTATTTACTCTGTGGTTTGTAATTAGTTGTTCTTTGTTTGATTTATTCAGTGTAATAAACAATACATAGATAAAAAAAACCCAGAAAAATTACAAAACTATAAAAATGTATTGTATATCTTTACTGTAAAGTGAACAAAATAACTCCAGATGTGAACTCTTTGTAGTGTATATTAGATATCAGAAAAAGTTTATAAAATGCAATTGATGTTAAATAATAAACCAAGTAAGCATAATAATCAATATGTGTAAACCAGTGTTCATAGCATTGATGACTAAAATGAAGCCCACAATGACCAGTAAGAATCAACACCTTAATGAACAAATCCATGATTGTTAACTGGTAAAATTTAGGACTGAAGCTGAAAAGCAAGTTGCAATATTTACGCCTAAAGACGAGAGTTCAGTGGTCAATGCAGGTGTATTTCATTAAAATTTAATTAACATTTGCTTTATTAGCAAAAGTAAACTAATACATGTGTTAACATTACTTATTTTTTATTAATGCTGTTCATGGTTTGTTAATGTTAAATAATGCAGTAAATATTGCCTGTTAAGGAAACTTTAATGTAAAGCGTTACCCAAATATATCTTTTCTGGGTATGTGTGTGTGTCCTGGCAGGAATATACCATGACTGTGTTTCTGCGTCAGAGCTGGCGAGACGAGCGCCTTTCTTACAACCACACAAACAAGACCCTGGGGCTGGACAGCCGTTTTGTAGATAAACTCTGGGTCCCAGACACATTTATTGTCAATGCCAAATCGGCCTGGTTCCATGACGTCACTGTCGAGAACAAGCTCATACGGCTACAGCCTGATGGTGTCATCCTCTACAGCAGCCGGTGTGTGTTTGTCTGTGTGTGTGTGTGGTTATGCATCGTTCATAACATAAAACCATAGAAGGACTGAATTATTAATGAATAAATTAATACTAATGGGACCTATGAAACAAAATGTATTTTTGGCCAAAGTCCATTGTTCCAATTCCATTTTTCAATCATTTTTTTGGTGTTCTTAGATTAAAACACTTGCATATACAGCAGGAGAACAAAGGAATATTATGCTAATAATATTAAGTAATATTACACTTTACGGTATATATACATTATATATATATATGCTAATCATTTATTGTGAAAATACTGCAACTCTGGTATAAATATGGTTTATATGGAAATTCTATTTCAAGACCGAATCCTGCAAAATCCTCTGCAATTCCATGAACATAGTAGTTATAGTAATCGCATTAGAACTCTGACTAAACACTCACTTGTGGTATAATAGATCACATTTTAAATTCTCATTATGAGGGTTTCCCGATACCTCTTGTAGTTATTTACACTTAGTGGTTTTGGTTTCTCTGTTTCTCTTTTTCAGAATCACATCCACAGTAGCCTGTGACATGGACCTAACCAAGTACCCAATGGACGAGCAGGAGTGCATGCTGGACCTTGAGAGCTGTATGTTGCAAGAAATCTGGAGAGAGAGAGAGATTAAATTAATTGGGACATGTCATGAATCTGCATAAAATCCCATAATTTTGAAGGAAAAATCAAAATAGTTTGGCCCAGTCTTTGTTAGAGAACATACCTACTGTAAACAAACAGCATCCTAAAGTCATGAAGATCAAGGAGCTATTAAAATCCACCACAAGTCAGTGACTGGTAAGGAGGGTGTTCGTCAGAGAAGCAACCAAGAGGCCAATGGAAACTAAATGAGCTGGAGAGATCCACAGCTCAGATAGGAAAAGTCATGTTGTCAAAAAAGAAAAAGTGCTCTAGTTTGATGAGACCACAACTGAAGTTTTTGAGCTTGGCACAAAACTCAAAACCCAAAACCAGTGAGGAATGGTGGTGGTAGCATCATGTTGAACGTTACCCCGTGGCCTTTTGGTTGCTTCTCTGACTAATGCATTCCTTACACTTTTGGTGGACGGCTTCTTCTAGCCTCTAGGTTGTGCCATATCCTTTCCACTTTTTAATAATGGATTTAACGGCGCTTCACAGGATGTTCTAAGTTTGGAATATTATTAGAACCAAACCCCAGTTGATGATTATAGGTAACTCATTGGTCTTCATGATGCTGTTTTTTTAGGTATGTTCTCTAGCAAACTCTGGGCCCTTCCAGGAAGAGGTGTATTTATATTGAGATCACATGACACATAATGATTTGCACATCAGTGGTCTCCATTCTGTTTATGTGTCTTATGATGGTAACTGGTTGCACCAGAGCTAATTTAGTATTATGGGATATTTTGGGTAAATTTATGACATATAATCCCAATAAAATTCAATTCAGTTGTAAGGTTGTAACACTACAAAATGTGGAAAAGTTCAAGGAGGGTAAATACTGAATCCAGTGTCAGATAAGGATTACAGCAAAATTCTGCAAGGTGGTAAATCTTCTGGAACAGGGTTAGGCAGCCATGACATAAACACTCCTGGCTTATCACTCTGTATTGTTGGTTCTGCAGATGGCTACTCTTCAGAAGACATCATTTATTACTGGTCAGATAGCCAGAAACATATTCATGGCCTGGACAAACTGGAACTGTCCCAGTTCACTATCACAGACTACCGCTTTATCACTGAGATGATGAACTTTAAATCGGGTGAGACAGATTGATGATTTATACTGAATTATTTATAACAATGTACCAGTACAAGAATATATTTGACTTTATCATAGTAAATCCCTCCATATGAATTTCTGTCAACATCTTTTAAGGTCATTCCTTGTTTACAACCAAACTTATGAATGAATTATCCGATCAAAAAGGTTGGCTTTTAATTGTTTTTCATTTAAAATAGCGGGGCGATTCCCTCGGCTCAGTTTGCACTTCCGGTTGAGGCGGAATCGAGGAGTGTACATCATCCAGTCCTACATGCCCTCTATCCTGCTGGTTGCCATGTCCTGGGTGTCTTTCTGGATCAGCCAATCAGCTGTGCCTGCAAGAGTATCACTAGGTTTGTAACTAGATTTGACTTATCTAGATTTTATCACTAGATTTGACATATAATTATATATCATATTTGGCATAGATACAGTAGGCTACCATGCAATATTTGGTGTGACAACTTTTCACTTCTGAGCAGCATCAGGTGCACTGTCATGCAGTTTTATAAGGCAATTGAATCGGCCATAATTCAGTAATGTTTTTATTGCAAATGTGGCCTATTATACAACATCGCTGCTGAATTTTGATTGGTCAGAGTGTGTTGATTAAGTTTCTGTAACAGAGGCTCTGATAGTAGTGCAGCTTCAAATCACACATTTATATTAATGCGCTTGTTCAAGTACATGATCATTTCCATAGCAACAGCTAATTCACATGATCTAAGTCTAATAATAAATGGGTAAAATAAGGTGCTCCTACTTAACAAAGAAAAACATATAATTGTTGATATTGATTTTTGGAAGGAGTCTCCATTATCAACACCTTCACCTCTTCAGGATGGAGGGCTTTGCCGTTTCTTGGTAACATGACAAGCTCTATTTTTTAGTCTGATTACCTTCAATAGAGAAAAAAGAGAGGTTGGCGAAGGAATGACTGTTTATAGATGTTGTGATAACAGGAACTGACTTGCCTCCTGGACTTTCCAGGACATTAAATGTGTCTATATACAGATAAAAAAAGTATGAGGTGACATTCTTTAACAAATAAAAATTGTAATCTTTGAAAATTGCAGTTATAGGAATACAAATCTTTGGGGTGATAAGAGCAACATCACACCACATCACACCACGATCATTGATTATATTCCAATAACAGCATGCCTGCTGTGTTTTATTTCTTACATATTCTCCTTACAAGCATCATACAAAAAAAAAATTATCTTGTGAATGGATATTTGCACTCAGTATCATGGGACAAATAACCAGTTTTCAACAATGGAATACATTTTTGTTAATGACTTATTCCTTTTTAAATAGTATTGAATAATAATAATAATAATAATAATAATAATAATGTGCATTTCTATGTGCTACACACATGTAAGGTATGTCCATATGTGAATAGATGTACTGTATATTAAGGAATGTAACCTCTGACCTCAGGAATCACTACTGTGCTGACCATGACGACGCTGATGGTGAGTGCCCGCTCCTCGTTGCCTCGTGCCTCCGCCATAAAAGCCCTGGATGTATATTTTTGGATCTGCTATGTGTTTGTGTTTGCCGCCCTGATTGAGTATGCCTTCGCTCACTACAACGCCGACTACAGCAAGAAGGAGAAGGCCAAGGTCAAAGTGAACAAGACTACAGAGGTAAGAGAAAGGAGTAAAGGTCAACTTTCATGTAGATTGTCATGTTGATTTCTTGGGCCTGAGCTAGAATACAGTGTGATAATTGAACATGATAGAGCCAGCGTTACATGAATGATGTTCAATTCAATTTTTTTTATTATAGCGCTTTTAATGATGGACATTGTCACAAAGCAGCTTTACAGAAATCCGTATATGGATTTAGATTTAGCTTCCTAATGAGCAAGCCAGAGGCGACAGTGGCAAGGAAAAGCTCCCTGAGATGACATAAGGAAGAAACCAGACAGGAACCAGACCTAAAAGGGAACTCATATTCTGCTATGTCACATCGGATAGTGCAATTACGAGTCATTACTCATCCATAACTGTATATGTTAATGTCAAAAGCACTTAGTGTGTTGAAAGGATCTTCAGTATGAGCATCAGAGTGATTTTTTAAAAAATTGAATTAGTTTTTACCTTTGTGCCTATAGTATCCAAGTGAAGTTGTCCACTGAATAATGAAGGAGACTTGAGCGTAGACTGTAAGTGCAGTCAGTGCAATCATTAGGCTGTCAAGTGAGAGCACCCAACATCTTTAGCATATCCATGTGGTAACATCCACAGCGATCTCACGGCAAACTTTAGGCTAGCCGTGTGTCGCTATCCTTGGCAGCACCAAGTGATTCTCAGGTGAAGAGGGCTCCAAGCAGAGTAGGGCATCAGGAAGGATCAGACAGGTCCTGACCAGCACCGGAATGATACAGCAGTGTTTGCCCCTTCTCATTTATTTTCATTTTATTTTCAAATCCACATAGTAGCACAATAAACATACCGGTTTAACACTTCTTGTTGTTGGTAAAATGAGCAATTCTAATTGAAACTAGTGGTTTTCAGTCATCTAATGTTTAATATGTTTGTCTTTTCCACAGGCTAAACTGAATTACAGATCAAACTGCATTAGGGGTTTGAGTGCAATAGAAGAATTATAAGCTTGACCGGCCCATGGTGGCTTAGCACCACGATGTGCATGTTTTCCTCACACCTCTGGGGTTGTGGTTTTGAATCCCACCTCCGCCCTGTGTGCGTGGAACTTGCGCTTGTTCTCCCCGTGCTTGTGGAGTTTCCTCCCCCTGTCCAAAGACATGCGTTGTAGGCTGATTGGCATTTACAAATTGTTTGTAGTGTGCGATTGTGCCCTGTGATGGGTTGGCACCTTCACGTCCAGGGTGTCCCCTGCCTTGTGCCTCAAGTTCCCTGGGATAGGCTCCAGGCTCCCTTGTAGGATCCCTTGTAGGATAAGCAGTACAGAAAATGGATGGAAGATTGAGTGACATTTCTACAATATTGGGCAGACAGACACACTTTTTCCCACTAGTTTCAGTCTGACACATTAGGTTTATGATCTATATTCTATATACAAGAATGGGAATCTGAGGCTACAGTGGGCACAGGCTCACTGAAACTGGGCATTGGAAACTGAGACTGGAAAAAGACCAGGTGATGTTTTATCCAATATTCAAACTGTTCAGTTTGGGTTAGCCTGTGCAAGCTGTAGCCTTAGATTCCTGTTTTTGGCTGACAGGATTGGAACCTGATTCAGCTACCAGGATACTTGAGATATTCTCCTCTTACCTAATTCATTTTATATATTCTTTTTGTCTAAATAATTAGTTTATATGATTAATGTGTAATTTTTTTTTAACCTTTAACTACTTTACTTTTTTACTGTTCTATTTTGTACCATGTCCTTGAGTGTGAGAAAGGCACTATATGAATGAAAATGTCATACAAAAATATTCTTATGATTACTTTACAGTCCATGGTGAAGAATGGAAAGCAGGCCATGGTCCTCTTCTCACTGTCAGTGACAGGCATGAATCAAGGCCTTGTGGTCTCCAACCGGCAGAACCGCGCCCAAAGTGAGACACCCGTAGAGCCTCAGGAAGAGGCGGAAACGGCTAAGCAAGAGAGCAGTGAAGAAAGGAAGTGCTGCAAGTGCAAACCCATAGACGCTGACACAATCGACATCTACGCCCGTGCCGTCTTCCCTTTCACTTTCGCCGTGGTCAACGTCATCTACTGGGTGGCTTATACCATGTGACATACAGATGCCAAGTCAGCTGAAATCTTGAGATTTTGGATTTTTACATTATGGGGATGATTGTCAAACTAAAAATAAAAGATTGTTGAATCCTTATGATTCAACTCAGACTGCTTAGGTTTTGTGTGGCTCTACATCTGATAAAACCAGATAATGAAGATGAGACCATCTGGTGAGGAAGCAATTTTCCTTTCAACAATCTCTCAGATGAAGGTGAGTGGAATATGAGGAATCGCTGCGAGGGCTGCTGATTGTCTCGCCTCTGCAACATTACATTGCCTTGGTTTCTCTTTACGTGTTACTATTATAATATATTAGATATTATTTTGTGACATTTAATTGCAATTCTTTTTCACCTGAAACCTGGGATAATTAAATTGAACCACACAACATGACTGCATGGCTGCTGTTTTTGTTATCAGTAATTTTTTTCATTCTTATTCTGCCATGGTTTTAAGTTTCCTGCCATTCTCTAGGCTTTGGACTGCCTTCAAATTAATTTCAGACTTTGCGAAACTGTATCCACTGTTTGATTTTCAACATAAGGTCATTACTTGAGCAAATGACTGAAATGTTGGACCAGTCATGAAAGAAGGCCATAGTTTAAATAATGACATTAAATAATGACAGTTTCATTCACAATGCCTACTTGCATGTTAATATATTTATAATGACCTTAGGTAGCCGAACTCTAGACTTATCACAGACCAAATGTATTTCTATGTAAAGTTTTGGGTTTTAAAATGGCCGCAAGATACCGAAAATGACCTACTGCCCTGAACAAGCAAGGTATGGAGAGAGTTTTATGGCCAGTTTTCTTAAATAATTCACTTCACTCTTCTTAATATAGTTTTCCTTTTAAGGCTCCAAATAATTAAATGACAATACTAAAGAGAAAATTGTATTGAGTCTATATAGAGGCGATGACTGCTGCAATAAATTTGAGAGTGATAAAAGAAACAAAATGTGTGTGATTTACTTCAGTACGCGACAGTCTTCAATGATCACATGATGCGTCTCCTGGGGAAATAGAAATTCAACGTGTCTCTACATGGAAATCAAATACACTCTGCCCAAACTGGAATTAATAGCTATGAGAAAGGCTTAAAGAAACCTCAAGAAACCTCAACACGGCTAAAGGCAACCTTCTACAATAATGGATGATGTTCTTGGGTCACTGGGTCACAAGTGCAATATTGTCTAACACTCCAGACCTGGAGAAGCAGCAGAATTTAGGCTTGCTTCCTATAAACACCATTTTGTCTGGAGTTGATGTGTCTGCTCCTTTGCATTGGCTAGCAGAAACATGGTGCTCAATGTGCAAGAACCAGCAACCAGGGTATCTGAGCAGTTAAGGATAGAGAGGAGAGGGTTATTGCATTCTATCAGCTCAGCAGGCCATAGCGCAACTACTGTGCCACTCATTATAAGCTCCTGACTATCGCTTGAGGCCTTATCTCTACAGCAAAGACTATACTGCACCATGCCTCACTCACCTTGCCTGTGTGCATCATAGGGCTTGAGGGTCAGGTGGCAAGGAGGTTGGAGGCCTTGCAGACCTATCGCTTCACAATCTGGCACTGCGCAGGGTGTCTACTCACCAATGCTGATACCCTGTTGCAGTGACTTTGCACCGAGGAAGCCTGCAGGTACTATGACCAGTGGGAGGCCAAAAGGGATGAAATGTCAGAGACGGAGTGCATAGTGACAACATCAAAATAAATGGTGTGGCTGTGGAGTTGGGGTCAGAAAGTGTCTGTCGTATATTTCCTGGGATGACCATGGAGCCGTACTCTTTCCTATAGGAAAGACTGACACTGTGTGGTGGTTTGGGTTGTGCACATTTGTGGTTCATCGAGACAGGCTGGCGCACTATGGGGTACCTGCCAGAAGGAGTACAGCAAGATGTTTTGAGTAGGGAAGGCTGCCAAGGGAATGTAAAAGTATGATGTAATTTTTATTTTATTTTATTTTTTATAGTGCAGAATAGATTGTCTATAGCTTACATGCATGGAACCATTCAGCTTTCAGCCATTTTGGTAACCTTAGTATATGTGCCATTAATTTTAGTTTAGAAATATTACTTGAAAAAATATGATATCTTTTTCTGCTTGCTGTTTGCCATTTTTGTTAGTCATATGTGTGGGTGTAAACTTTATAACCTTTAGTGCGAGGTTCTTTGATTAATAATATAGTTTAAATTATTATTATTATTATTATTATTATTATTATTATTATTATTATTATTATTTATTTTTATTATTTATTATTATTATTATTATTATTATTATTATTATTATTATTATTATTATTATTATTATGTTTCTTCAATAAATAATTGAAAATATATATATGGTGCAACACTACATTACTGTTTAAACCAAATTTTACCCATTGGTTTTAACCTAATTAATGTTTAATTTCGCAAGTTTCTACTTTTTAAACTTACTGCAGCCCTGGCAGCCCCCCTTCCCACATCTATGCCTGCCAGAATGAGTTCACACTTACAGCCTACCACTACATTGTTTCCTGCTGCCAGTGCGATGCTACGGGAAAGCAGGACGCACAGGATACCTTTCAGTCTAATGGACTGTGTTATAGACTCAGGGTCCAAATGGGTGTTTGTTTTCAGGCTCAGCCTTGTTTAAGTTTAATAGTCTGCTTGTTCAGCCTGGGCAACTGGCAAAGAACAAAAAATAAAGTGTGTTTCTGAACCCGGGTGTGCTCCAGGGAACCAATCTCTGGTCTGCCTGAAGGAGAGAATAGAGGTCTGGGATTCATTTCAAGTGAACTAGGTAGTGGTTTATAATGCTGTATGTAAAAACAAAACAAAATAAATAAAAAAAATTGATCACATTCAGTTGGAGAAAGGCAGGTCACAGTTTACAAAAATGACAGAGTGTGTTCTCAATATACAGAGCAAAGAAAGTGTTCAAATGCAAGTAAATACAAGTCAAAGATTCCATTGTTTTGGAATACAGGCAAGCAGATTTGACTGAAAGACTTCGCCAGATCTCTTCATTAGTTGTAAAAATAAACAAGAAATATAAAGGGATGCACTTTTAGCTCCCAATTTACTGAGATCTCCTACACAGGAAAAAGTGGCATATTGAATTGCACCATCAATCTCAAACAGCAAAGCAGCACTTTAGGAAAGTAGTTCATTAAACAGCTAGCTAGCAAGATAAATTAGGCCAAATGTTGAGTGTCTGCAGTAGGAGGAGAGACGGCTATACTGTGCAGCCTCAGCTTTCGACTTCTTTTGACAGCAACCTTTATAAAATAGACTCCTTGGTTTTCTTATTTTAACTTCCATGGTAGAATAGGCTGACATTTAAAACAGACGAAGGCCATGTTAAACAAAATTATGTTTAAATTATAGCAAATGGGGTCATGAAATGCCCCTATGGGCTTTGTCCATTTGGCTGGGCAGTAATGAAAAATTCTGGTGTTTCTTTCAGTGTGCACTTACTGTATTCAGTAACTAAGAACTATGATATAAGGTCTTGTTCCACCAAATGGCTGAGAAATGGCGCCCTCTACTGAATACAGGACCGCATCACCCGAAGGCTCATACACACACTCCTGGGCAAAAAAAAAAGGGCCAAGCACAAAATGACAAAATATGAAGCTTCTAATGGTCTTCACAACAAATCATTAGTCAGTAAATTAGCAAGAATTGAACAAATACTGTAGATCTCTCCCTGATCTATCAATCCTGGTTCCATTTATGAGCTTGTTGTCAGGCCCTTGATGGGCTGATGGGTGTGGCAGATAACTATAAGATGACTAATCTTTTAAGAAAAAAAAAATCCCAGAAGATATTTTTTTGGTAAATTTTGTACACCCAGACTTGTGTTAGTTTGAATTTTACATCAAACAGTTTAATCATTATCATGTTGTTACCTTTGTGAATTTTCCTGTTTCTAGCTTTTCAAGTCAAGTCAAGTGGAGTTTATTGTCATTTCAACCATATACAGCCAGTTAGCACATAGTGAAACGAAACAATGTTCCTCCAAGACCAAGGTGCAACATAAGACAAACACAGAACAACACAGAACTACAAGGGACTGCACAAATTTATACATAAAGTACAGAAGTGCAAACATGTGCAGACAGCACAAGACAAGGGCACAGTAAGTCCCAGTGCAGGCCGACCAGTACACAGTTCTATTAGATAGTGAATCCAGTGACAATAGTGCAAAAAGAGTACAATATAAGTTGCTGTAGGTGTAAACATAAGAAGTAGCAGCCTATGTACAGTATAATAAATATTTGTAGCAGCATAATGTAATGCGGAGATGTGCAAAAAAAATTGCAAAGAGGATGGAGGATGTACAGTTTTGTGTGTGTGTGTGTGTGTGTGTATCTGTGTGTGTTCTTTCAGTCCAGTTTCTGAGTATTCTCAAACAATTCACTGTAGCAAAATTAAACCAGCAAATGGTGGCATAGGACATCTCAGGAGTTCATTTGTTTAATTCTTCTTATTTTCCGACAAATGATTTGTTGTTAAGACCATTAAAAGCTTAATATTTTGCTATTTTGGGCTTGGCCCATTTTTTTGCCCAGGAATGTAAAGATGGATCAAGTTCTGAGAAATGAAGAGTGACCAAGAAAATGTTGCATATGAGAGGGAATGTGTGTGTGTGTGTATGTACTATATGTATATAGGTGTGTTGCTGGGATTTCCATTAAAATGGAGTTCAATGGAGTTCCAGACTGCTATATTTCAATAACTTCCTTTCTTATCTCATCCAGAATTTCTTTTGGTTGCAGTATATAATGTGCCGCTTGTTGAGACTGCTTGTTGTAGCCTACTTTACATTGCTGAAATGTTCTATTTAAGTGGTGTATAGATTCAACAGGGCTGGCAGTAAACAAGCCTGGGTATGTCTAGTCTAATTGAATTATCAATTAAATTTGGTTAATTGGTTGACTGAGTAACTAACAGGGCAATTACTTTTCCACACAGGGCCAGTTGGTGTTAGATAACAAATACAGATAAATGCATCACATTATGAGCTCTTTATCACTTACCTCAAATAACCAAAAAACTGTGACCATAATCCCCATCACTACGCAAGGGATTGGCGAGTCCAGAGTGTATTCCTGCCTCACGCACAGTGTTCCGAGGATAGGCTCCAGATCCACTGTAACCCTGGTAAAGCATATACTGAGGATGAATGAATGAATGAATGAATGAATAATCCCCCTCTTTACACAGTCTGCTTTTATAACCACACAGTTTGACCAGCAGATGGCACATTAGTCTCTACATTTATGGGGTTATCTGAGGCACACATTTGCATGGCCTGCAAAATGTAAAACTATCCTTATCTTTCATTTCTTTCTTATTCTAATATTTAATCCATTTAATTGAGACTGAATGGGAAAGTTCAAATTAACCCTTGAATCTCAGGTGCATACAAATATGGACATTTATCTACATGACACTGTAGAAATTAATGTCCATGACAGTGTAAAACTGTAAAAATATTTTATTGAGCATAACAAAATAATAAAATATAACAATATGTAGGCCTTTCAATATTGATCATTGTTTAAAATTAAACGAAATGTAAAGATGGGGTAAATAAGATGGAAAAAATAAAGTCACATGTTACTAGCAGTCCTAGATATGCATTGTGGAGTTAAACGCTATTAGTGTAGGCTAAATAATATTATGTCTAAATGCCTCCTCCTCAGAGAATCTCTTATTGACCAAAACCAAGACATAAACTGGAGACAATCATAATTGCAAAATGCTGAACAAACAAGCAAATGTCTAAGCGGAAAAATATTTTGTGAGGCCAAAATAAAAACATCTGGGCCATAGCATGCATCCTGGTTTCTCATTGTGTTGGTCATGTGACAAGGCTGGGACAGGATATCCTGCTGCTGAAATAGCCAACACAACCCCACGCTGATCTGACAAGCTACCCCTGAACCCTGTTCTCAGATCAGCTTTCCCTGAGCTTATCCTGAGCTTTAAATGGAAAAGAGACAATAAAACTTATCTTAGATCAGTGTACAGCAGAATTACACGTCCTGTCTACAACACTTCCTGCCTCACAACTGAGTCCAAATTGCAGGTGGGTTCAGAGCAGCTTGGAGTACAGCTCACATTTATATTTAAAAAGAAGCTCAGAACGCTTTACAAAAAAAACCCTAACAAAATCATATAAATCAGGACACATTTAAACAATTAAATAACAATTATGAATAAATTGAACGCAAATAAGTATACATTCTGAAAAGTATATGTAGATACTAAATGGTGTTTTGATAATTATCAGAAAATTTGTAAAAAAATAACAGTATTTGTGGATTTATAGAGCATTAAAACAAAAGCCTGCGTCTGTACGTTTCTTGGGCTTAAGACTTTAAACTTTTTTTGAACATTATCGGAACACTGAACATTCAGATATAAATCATTATCTTCTTCTTCTTCTTCTTCTTCTTCTTCTTCTTCTTTCGGCTTTTCCCTTCAGGGGTCGCCACAGTGAATCATCACTCTCCACCTATCCCTATCTTCTGCATCCTCAACACTTGCACCCACTAGCTTCATATCCTCATTTATTACCTCCTTATACCTCCTCTTTGGCCTTCCTCTTCGCCTCCTGCCTGGCAGCTCCATGTCCAACATTCTCCTACCAGTATACTCACTCTCCCTCCTCTGAACATGTCCAAACCATCTTAATCTGGCCTCCCTAACTTTGTCCCCCAAACGTCTAACATGAGCTGTCCCTCTTATGTACTCATTCCTAATCCTGTCCAACCTTGTCACTCCCAAAGAGAACCTCAACATCCCAAAGAGAACCTCAACATCTTCAGCTCTGCTACCTCTAGCTCTGACTCCTGTCTCTTCCTCAGTGACACTGTCTCTAAAAGATATAAATCATTATACTGTATATAAATAATCTTCAACTTCTCCAGTTAGTTATTTAAAGCAAAGACATTCATATATGACATCATTATTAATAGCAAAGACATTCATATAACCACAATTTTTAATTTACAGATGAATGTTACAGAACAATATGGCATTGATTTCTCACAAAAAGCATTTTAGAAACCGATGCATAAGCTTCAGCAATTGCAGTCTATTTGCAATTTGTGATATTTTGAAACTGAATGGGGGTGACATATGGTTTGGGTGCATTTTAATACCTCCTTCCAATTAAAAAGTGATTTCTGCTCATGAAAAGACAATCTGTGTGTCTGTGAGTTTGTCCCGAGGGCAAACACTTGAGATATTAGAGAGCAATGGAGAATAGAGCCCCATGACGTCTACTCAGAGGAAAGGTAATATGACTTGTGAGAGGCTGGCCTCATTATCATCATTATTATATATCTGCCCTAATTAACATAAATTATCATTCATCCTCATGTAGATGTCTGTGACCTTGATGGAGCTCCACTGGGTGAAAAAGAGGCAAGTGTCTGTGTATTAGGAATGAAGCAGTATGGGAAAATTACAGCACAATAACTGTACAACCTAATGCATTTTAAAGTGATGTGTGGCAGTTGTGAACATCACTGATGAGAAGATGCTGTCACAGCACTGACACTGACATTGCAGTGTGTGTGGCAAGGATTGTCAACTGGAGGAAGTATCTCAGTGCATCGAACTGAGCACTCGAAGTATACTGTACCAGAACAAACTCTGGTTCTACGACTTTAGTTTTTAAAACACGAACCATTGTGGCTTTTGTTGCAGATCCTCCAATGTGGTTTGTTCCAGCCAGTCATGCATTTATGGAAATTATTTAACTGAAGGAAACTCAATGAGAAAAGGAAGAGTTTTCTCATTTACTCTCTCTGGTCTGATTAGTGACAACATGGCGAAGTAGACAAAAACAAAACATTAGACAATCAGACGAAATATGTATTTGTTCTCCTTTTATGCAAAACAAGTGTCTCATCTGTTCAGAGAATGTGCCGCTAGTCAAAGGTTGTATTTCGTACATCATCACATGATACATGCAGAAAGTTGTTCATTGTTTTCACAAAAGTCATTGTGAAATTTTCTTGACAACTGGCTAGCATGAGCCATTAAGCTAGCCACTTTACCACACCCCCCTGAATTCAGTAAAGGATTGTGATTGGATGATGTTTTGGCATGGCTCCTGCACTGTCGACTGAAATACAGAGTACTCGGACATTTGGAAATATGAGATCACATTTAGTTCTGTCGTTTTTACAGTGCCACACAAAGAAACACAGAATAGCAGAGTAGATTTGATTTCAGAGTGGATTGTATTGCATTTTGACACAAATTCAGCATTTCAGTCTTTATAAGCAAATCCCCACCTACTGTTTCTCAATAAAGATATCAAGTGACATGAAAACAATAATATTAAATGTTTTGATTTTTCCACTTTAATGATTCTGTTTAAATGTGGTGCAGATTTCACTTTATGTATGTCACAGCTTATTTGGGTTACATAAAAAAAAAAGAGAGAATTAAAAAGGTGGGAAATCGTATCTACCTAATAACAGCTCACTTTGCTTCTTTTTCTCTCATTCTCTCACGACTCTCTGCCCTTGCCCTTCACTTCAGCACTTCCTCATTCTTTTTTTGTCACCATTTTCTGATTTCGAGTTTACTATCGTGCATTTGTCATTGTACTGCCTCTCGTTTCCTCTCATTGAACTGCTGTGTTCATTTGTTGACGAGTCAAGCCTACAGTTTGCCCATAAATGTAAGCGGATTTAAAAAAAAAAAAAAAAAAAAAAAGCCCATTAAGCAGTTTTCCGCACTCCACTTGTTCAGATCACAAGGCTCTCATGAGATTCTAGCCCTTACACTATTCATCTGGTGCATTTTGCATTATTTAGAAGGGACGGTATATTTTCTGGCAACTGATTTCCCTGAGATACATCACGCATATGTTTGCACAATAGTACTATATGGAAGATCACAATTCTTTAATATACCAAGTATACTGTGCAATATTTTGCAATACATATCAGTGTTTTAACACAAATGTAATTTTACTATCATACACAGTGTTTATACTGCAGTATAAATTTGAGATATTACCCTAAAGGGTCATGACGGTTCATAAATATTTGTTTCATACCATTTGCAAAGGGTAATATTAGAATATTATGTAAGATGGAATTGAAGGTCTATAAACTATTTTATTCTGGAAACAAAAAAAAAGAAAAATGTAAATATCAGTTGAAAAAGAAGTACTGTAGTACATATATTTTTATTCTGAATTATGCTAATGATATTATGCATATAGTATGTGCACAGCAAAACAGTAATTACAATGTACTTTTAAGCTACTACATACATTTTACTGGAATTATAATTATGTAAACATTCTGGATATTATTACTGGTGTTCCATTTTTAAAATATTGTTAAATGAATGAATGAACTTCTATAAAGCTTTCCTAAACGTGAACACTGAATGTCACAGTATATTCACTCCATCTGGTTTACACTTCATGTGCAACACTGATATCAATTGCAGGCTATACTATGTCTGGTTAATAGAATGTTATGGCACTGCTGTCTCATGGGAGAAATGTGATAAAGGCTGTGTTTATTCAACAGCAAGGGAAAATCAATCAGACTGTTCAATTGCCAGGTTAATATTTAATTACACTGCATTGATCCTGTGTATTTGGATTTCCAGCCAGTTTTCATCCTGATTCTTTGAAAATGCTTGTTATAAAGAGTCATTTGCATTGGGCAGCTGTAGCTCTGTGGTTCCCTCAAAAGAAACTTGCAGAAAACAATGTAGCCTAGTCTAGAAGGCAATACACATGTCTTCACATAATTACATCAATAACATTTTTTTTGTCATTTTGGGTCTGTATTCTAGCATGTCATATTTGAAATGAAGTTCATCTTTAAGTAATTACTTTTCATTCACTTACTGAATGCACAATATAGTAATCAGTAATCTCTCTCTTCTTCTTCTTTTTTGTTTTTAGATTTAGTCTCCCTGTTTTGGTAGTTGGACAGTTGGATACTTAGGCATTTCTTGGCCACGTGTGTTGTATCATGTGTTAACAGAGCTAACAAAAGGTCTACAGTTCACTCCTGCTTCTGGTGTCTGTTGCTACTGTCTCTCAACATAAGGCCCAGCAAAGCATAAAACTCAGTGTACATTCATCAAAAATAGAAAAAAAAAATGGAAATATCACAAAGTGTTTAGAGAGGCAAAACAAAACAACAACAAAATTGGAAGGAAGTCATGTAATATTAATATCTGTTGAAATCTGCTTGTTCATTGTTCAGGTTTCTAGGTGTGCCTACAATTCATCAGAACACACCTCAGCTCTGTTTGTCATCCTGTCACTTTGGTCTACGGCTTATTCTGTCTACAAGATAAATGTTCTTTATAACATACAATGTTTATATAATGTTTCATAGCATGTTTGCCTTGCACCATAGGGGGTTGTGGGTTTCAAATCCCACCTCTGCCCTATGTGCACAGAGCTTGCATGTTGTCCAAAGACGTGTTGTAGACTGATTGTCATTTCCAAATTGTCTTTAGTGTATGATTGTGTGCCTTGTGATGGGTTGGCACCCTGTCCAGGGTGTCCGCTGCCTTGTGCCCCAAGGTCCCTGGGATAGGCTCCCCTGAGACACTGTGTAGGACTGTATAACCGAACCCAGAAGTGACACCCCCAGGAAGCCAAAGCCATCTTCTGCACTTTCTTTGTATATTTTTTAATAAACATACAAACTTCCTAAAAACACATCTTCCTGATTTGTCATGTAATCATTAAACATGAACATAACATATTTGGCTTTACTTCTTTATTTTTTTCCTGCAGCTATGAGAGTTTTTAAAGAGACACACATCTATTATAGTTTACAACTAATAGAAGCTTATGGCCACCAAATAGCACAATGCAAATTGCATGCTGAATTCATTGTACACATGGCTAAAACTTGTTTTCAATGTGTATAGAAAATATTTTAAATTAGAAAGTCTGTAGATCATAATATAGTGTCTGTGGCTCACAGCTGTAGGGTCCAGGGTTCGATTCTGAACTTTAATTACTATGGGGTTTCATAAGTGCTCCCAGTGACCATATGGGTTTCCTCTAGGTTCTCTGTTATTTCCCACGTCCCAAAACATACTGTTATGCGGGTCTATTCTCTAAATTGCCCCTAGGCATGAATGAGTGTGTATATGGGTGTGTGTGTGTGGGGGGTGGTCCCATCTGGCTTCCACACGATGTGTGCATATCATAAAGAAATGGAAACTTTCCATCCCAAATTTCTGACTCTTGACTGGGCTATTATCTCAAATCTGTGTCCTTTAAGTCCTTGAAGAAGACTTTTATATAATTTCTGAAAAAACAACAATAAATGTTTGAAACCTCTCTAGGTTTAAAATACCTGTTATAAATTAAAATCTATCTCCTGTTTAAAAAATGCAGTTTTCATATGCTATCTTTCATGAAGTCTTATGATTTTAAAGAAGTAACACCATTTTCCTAGAACTGTAGAGAGCGAGTAAGTGTTCCAGCTTTATTTTGTCTTATTTATAATAATTTATTGTGTACCCACTGGTACCGATCATACCACGTCAAACCTTTTACCTACCATCAACCCTGTTACTTATTAAGGTAATAGGATTCATATGTTGACATTTTGCTTTAAGAATTGGAAAAGTCAAAACATGAGTCAAACGTTTAAAGATCAGAAACAGCCTGAGAGCAACTATAGTAGATAATCTTATTCAGGAATGTGGATGCATATGTAAATTTAGAGATATGTGATTCATATCTCTAAACTTTTGTGTATAAAGGAATATGTTGTACTTACGTATTTAAACTATAAGAATAAAATAAAAGATGGAAACATGTGGAAACACACAGTTATCAATGTTTAGGATACAAAGGCTTGTGGAAACATGCACTTATCTAAAAATGGTGATACAGGTAAGATTCGAAATGAGAAATATGCCAGTCTAATTTGCAAACATTAATTCATTCATCTTCAGTAACCACATTACCCTGCTCAGGGTTGCAGTGGATCTGGAGTCTATCCCAGGAAAACCGGACATAAGGCAGGAATACACATTGGATGGGATGCCAGTCCATCACAGGGTACCATGCACACACTCTTTCACACCTAGGAGCAATTTAGCATATCCAAACCACTTACCAGCATGTTACCAATATGTGAACCTCTACACACTCTCTCTCTCTCTCTCTCTCTCTCTCTCTCTCTCTCTCTCTCTCACACACACACACACACACACACACACACACACACACACACACACACACACAATAACCTGTGTGTGTGTAACCTGGACTCACAGTGTCATAAGCCTTTGTATCCTAAACATTGTTGCTGTTGTCAACCCTGTTACCCTTATTTCAACTCTGTTTTTGAGTCATATTTTGGTAATAATATCATAAAAACACAATTAAATTAACTGATTGTATTTTTAGAGGAATGGAAGATCAATTACATATTGTAAAACCATCAGATTTAGCAAGCAAAAAATATGGCTCTGCACCTTGAAACTCCAGACAAAAATACAATAATAATATTTATTATTAATAATAATTAATAAAATAACAACAAATAAAAACAAAATCCAAAATAACCAAGCATTTAAAAAATAATTTGATACAAAATAGAGTTGCAAAAATACAAACCAATTTTTAAAAAATATATTTTACATAGCCCATATTTTACATATTTTTTTCATATTTTTAATTTTTGTTAAACATCCAGGAAATTATTTCAATTACAGTAATTGTCATAGTAGTAAAGTAGACATTTTAATTGTATGACTGGCACCTGAGATGTGCCAATATGTGAAATATATCCTCTTTCAGGTAATAAAACTGAAGAATTTGAATAATTAAAAAAAGATAATAAAAAGCTTACTTGGTCAATAACTATGGAACCTATTTCTGATAATCTCCCTACTATAATGAGTGCTTCAGCCTTTATTAGCTTTCATAACATCATTCGCAAACACCGTAAAATATCGCGGGATTTGGTTCCGATTTAAATTGTTCCAAATAATTTGGAGCTAATATAAGATGGCATTAGGACCCTGGGACGGGCGTGACCAGGGTTTATCCTAAATGGCTTCCTAATGAATGTAAGGGTCACTACATAGGGTCTAGAAACCGCGATTTCATACAGGTTATAGTGCACTTAAAAGGGTAATAGGTTTGCTAATCAGGATTCCGCCCAGGATTTCCCCTCTCCAGAACCTCAGCTAAGCTAAGCAGTGCGCATGCGCCGTCTGTTCACCATCCGCTCTTGAGCCGATCGCGCGAGCTGTGGTGTAAAGGCTACCTGCTTAAAGGAGACGCAGAAAAATAAACCAAGAAGATGTTTTTCGAGTCAAACTCTGAGGTAAAATGAATTAGAAACATTCTGAGAAAGTTGTAAACAGTTGTAATTGTAGTGTTCAGGCTATAAATTTCAGTCAGAAAGTTGGGCATGTCGGAAAGTTGGAGTGACAGAAGTCTGACAGGAGTCTTCAGAAGGAAATAGTGTCGCGCGTCCTAAAAACAAACAAATAAACAAACAAACAAAAACAAACACGCCATACAGAGGAATGCTATATTGGATAGGTTCTGTTGGAGTTTTTTTAATGAGAGAAAATGCTTTATGTGTAACAGAAGAGTGAAATATGACTCAGCTGGAGCGTCTGTTCTGGTCAGCTGAAGTTTCCGCTGTTTCACCGGCCACTCTTCTTCACGCGAGCTGTGTGCACTGAGACGCGGGATCCGGTCTGAGCTGGATTATAGTGGACATGTCTAAAAGCATCCAGAAGAGAAACCACTGGACTAGCAGAGTGAATGAGTGCTCGCTGCGCAGGAGCAGAGACGGGGAGCTGAATGTGGAGCTGAGCGGCGGGGCGCAGAGCGGACAGTTCACCCACATCGCGGCGGTGGGGAAGGATGTGGTGTATCAGTATGGACAGCTCTCAGAGGGAGAGTTACTGCTGGAGGTCGAGGGCTTGCCCGTGTCCGGCTTGCCCGTGTACGACGTGCTGGCTCTGCTGGACAGCATTAAAGAGCCCGTGCGGATGAAAACAGTCCGACAAGGTGAGCTCTTTACTG
>CM040982.1:20152729-20281453 GCA_022985145.1 Pangasius djambal
AGAGAGAGAGAGAGAGAGAGAGAGAAGGCGGGGGGGGGGTCTAAAAAGTCTACGCACCCCTCTTAAAATGCAGTTTTTTGTGATGAAACCAAGATAAATCATGTCATCCATCTTTAAAGTGAAATAAAGAAATAAAGGAAATAAAGGAAAAAAAGAAAAACCTTACAATAACCTGGTTGCATAAGTGTGCACACCCTTTTATAATGGAGCGTGTGACTGTGCTCAGAATTCACCAATCACATTTAAACTCATGTCCAAAAGTAATTATCATACACCTGTCATCAATGAAGTGACTCTGAATAACCGCAAATAAAGATCAGCTGTTTCTGTAGGATTTTCTTGACCTCTTCTTGGTTTCATCTGACTGCTGAAGCCGCAGTCCGCAAAGAGTTGACAAAGCATGGAAGGGATCTCGTTGTCAGAAAGCTATCAATCAGGAGACAGGTATAAAAGCATTTCTAAAAACATTAGATGTACAATGGAACACCGTGAAGACCAACATCAACAAGTGGAGGATGTCACCAAAAGTGACATTACCAAGAACAAGATGTCCCTCCAAAATTGACAAAAGGACAAGAAGAAAACTTATCATGGAGGCTGCCAAGAGACCTACTGCAACATTAAAGGAGCTGGTAATATCCCTTTCATCCAAAATAACGTCCAAGCCCACCTAATGTTTGCCAAACCGCGTGGCAAAAAGTGTTATGGTCTGATGAGACCAAGGTAGAACCTTTTGGCACAAAACCTGCAGGCCTCTGTTAGACAACTGAAGATAAAGAAATTCACCTTCTAGCACGATAATGACCCAAAGCACAAATCCAACACTGCAAAACATGACTGCAGGGGTAAATATCTTGAATATAGTCAAATGTCTCTAGTATTTCCTATTATAAGATTATCATAAACCAAATATAAAATTATTAAACCTACTTGTAGACTTTTTACTAATTTCGAGATTGAGATCGTCTTGTTCTTTTGGCAAATAATTTTGCTCATTTTAAGCATTTATTTCTAGAAAGATGCAAAATTATATAAATTTGACTATATTCAAGATATTTGTACTTGGAAATGTGTCAGTTTTTGCAGTGAAGTTAACAAAGGAATGGCTTTAGAAGAAGAAGATCAACGTTTTGGAATGGCCCGATCAGAGTCCAGATCTAAATCCTATTGAAAACCTTTGGAAGGACTTGAAGATGGCTGTTACAGGAGATTCCCTCGCAATTTGATAGATCTGGAGCATTTTGCAGGGAAGAGTGGAATACAGTTACCACATTAATCTGTGCTAAGTTGTTAGGCTCTTTGTTAGACACAAAAAGTCTGAGTGCTGTATTACAAGCAAAAGGTGCTTTAACAAAGTATTAGTTAAGGGATATGCAAACTTATGCAACCAGGTTATTGTATTCTCCCGCTCCCAAAAAAAAAAAAAAAAAAAAAAAAAAACATTTCGGTTTGTTTATTACTTGAAGTTTGTTGGTTGCTATATCACATTAAAGGTGGAAAATGATCAGACTTTGATTTATCTTTAACTTTTTACATCACAATAACCTGAAATGTTAACAGGGCTGTGTAGACTCTTTATATCCACTGTATATTGAGATACACACAAAGCCAGAGATGGAGAAAGAGAGATAGATATATAAATACACATTAACAGAGACTGAGAGAGACACACTGGCTCAGAGAGAGCGAGAGCGAGAGAGAGAGAGGGAGAAAGCAGTAACAGATAGAGTGAGACAGAAACAGACACAATAACCGAGAGAGAGAGAGAAAGAGAGAAAGTCACATATAGCCAGTAATCTGTTACTGAGAGAGAGAGACAAAAAGAGACACAGACAAATCCAGTAAAAGACAGAGAGAAAGAGAAACAGAAAAACACATGCAGACCATGCGAGAGAGACAGAGAGAGACACACAGACAGTAACAGAGAGAGGGAGGGACAGAAAAATACACATTGACAGTACAGTGAGAGGGAGGGAGAGAGAGACACACAGACAGTACAGAGAGAGGGAGGGAGAGAGACAGTGAGACACAGATAGTAACAGAGAGAGAGGAAGAGAGACAGAGAGACACACAGACAGAACAGAGAGAGGAAGAAACCAGAGAGACACGCAGACAATAACAGAGAGAGACAGAAAGAGACATACATGGACAGTAACAGAGAGAGGGAAGGAGAGAGAGAGAGAAACAGACACAGACAGTAACAGAGAGAGGGAGAGAGAGAGAGAAACAGACACAGACAGTAACAGAGAGAGGGAGAGAGAGAGAGAAACAGACACAGACAGTAACAGAGAGAGGGAGAGAGAGAGAGAAACAGACACAGACAGTAACAGAGAGAGGGAGAGAGAGAGAAACAGACACAGACAGTAACAGAGAGAGAGGGAGAGAGAGAGAGAAACAGACACAGACAGTAACAGAGAGAGGGAGAGAGAGAGAAACAGATACAGACAGTAACAGAAGGGGGGGGGGAGGAGAAAGACACACAGACAGTAACAGCGAGAGGGAGAGAGAGAGAGACAGAAAGAGTCACACAGACAACGCAGATGCACTCTTCTGACGAGGTTGCTGTTTGACAATGAGCCATTTTGACAGTCTCTTCAGGGCATGCTGTTGACCAGCAGTAAAACATTCACCTTGTAGTAGACATTCAAAACAGACACACACACACACACACACACACACACACACACACACTTAAGAGGCACTGGTCAAATACACAGTCTTTAATGAAGACAAATGGAGGACACATATCTAGAAACCTCCTACGAGGGCCGCATTGGGGAGATAAGTGGAGCTAATCAGGATCCCGGGACTAAAAAGTGCAGGACCCAGACCTTACATGCACCTTAGTAATTGTAAAAAACCTGTATACTTAAACAAACCCACACACACTTGTAGAGAAAACGATGCATGTGTGTGAGGGCTTTAGTAAGGTAGTAGGAGCACTGTGATGTTCTCTAAATGTTCTCTCTGCATTAATGTTCACTAATGCAGGTTAGACGTACTTCTGACAGAAGCAGCCTGCAGTATCACGTGACTCCGATTATTTCTGGAGATGCACTCTGTGGGACTATGATGGGCCTGACCCACAAGCCCTATATGTGTGTGCGCTTGTACGTGTGCGTGTGATGATGATGATGATGATGAAAAGATGATGAGTGTTAATGAGCTCTTCCTTTCAGTGCCTACAAGGTAGGAGATATATGTATGTGAGTAGGCATCAGTGATGGTCATTTTTATTTTCTGGTAATCATAAATGTAGCCAGTTATTAATTACGAATTGGGCTGTGCTGTGGTTCAGAGGGTAGCATTGCCGGCTCACATCTCCAGGGCCCCCCGGTTCGAGCTGTGTGACTGTCTGTGTGGAGTTTCTGTGCATGTTCTCCCCATGTCCATGTGGGTTTCCTCTGAGCTTACTGGTTTCCTCCCACCTCCCAACAACATGCCTGTTGGTGTATATAGGCTACGCTGAACTGTGAATGAGTGTGAGAGTGTGTGTGTGTGTGTGTGTGTGTATAGCGACTGGTGTCCCATCCAAGGTGTATTCTCATCTTGCACCCAGTGTTCACAGGATAGGCTCTGGATCCAATATGGCTTTTAAATAGTAGCTTTAACAGTGAGCGCAAAAAGGCTGACCTGACATGCTGAACAGTGTTAGAAGTGTGAACAAATATACGTATAGGCATATAACTAACAATGGTGGCCTACCAGTTCATGTTAGTTACCTAACAAAACATAGTATAATGTTATTCTACATACATTAGTTACATGCTTAGTTCAGCTGTAGTTATAGCTAAAATTAAAGTGAAATTTACTGTGATCGATGCCATTTTGGGAATTTTATTTTGAATGACCTCAAGGTCTGTTTCCAGAAGAAAGGGGCTTGGTGAGAGTGACCAATCATAACTGTGGGAACGTACACCTTGTTCTTGACCCCAAAGTCTCAAATTAATCTTGACTCGCGAGCAGAGCGTTGCTTCTATGAATGAGTGAAAGCGAAGTACACACACGTTTCATTGCTAAGTGTACGCAGAATGGAAGTACACTCATGCGCGATAGCTTCTCTTCACACTCCGTGCTCGTGAATAGCTTTGTGTGCTCTCGATTCACAGCACCTCATGCCCTCTGTGTGACCAGGATAAAGTGATTACTGAAGATGAATGATCATGAACCAAGTTCATGAGAAATGTGACCATGTGATATTAATATCATGATAAATTATGCCACAGTGCACACTGACCAACTTCACTGTTCCTCAGAGTAACAGGCTGCAAATTGGATGTAAAAACCTATTTAACAGTGTAATTTCTTTGCCTTATTGTCAAATTATTTATTTTTGTAGGTGTTAAAAAATGCGCCATTATTGTTGATGCATCAGAGAGCGTGGTCATTAAATTGAGCAGTGAATTGCGTGCACACAAAGTTATTTGCACGTGTGGGACAGTGAAGTGAGCATTTCACTTCTTCAAGCACTGAGCACTGAGACATGCATGGCTCTTTTCCCAGGGTTTACACTTTGCTTACGAGTCAGGATAATTAAAATAATAATAACAATAATAATAATAATAATAATAATAATAATAATAATAATATGTAACAAAGGATTTTTGTAATTTTTATTTTATTAGTATTAAAAGTTTGTGTTTAAATAAAAAGTAAAACATGTTATGAATTGAAATTGAAAATGCATGTGTTCACACACCAAAAAAAATCACCGTGTTGAAGTCTGCATCAGGATTGAGTGCTTATATCTCCAGATAACACAGAAATATCGGTGACCAGCATTCTGTTTCAGGATTGTATACAGAGATAAATGCCTGAGAGTGACTATAAATAATGAACACATGGACAAGAGATTAAGAGGATACAGGATAAAGTGTTGAAAATGTTCTTTTCATCTCACATTCCAACAGAAGCGTCCATGTCATCCACTGGTCACGCTAATTTCACACTCGCACATTCTCACACACACACATGCACACACACACATACACCTGTTTTTTTGTTTTTCAAAGCTTCACGAGGCCTTGAATGGCACTCCGTGTTTTTATGACTTGGGAAATCATTAACAGTGTTTTGTAAGAGTGACTATTGCTGCATTAATGTAGCAATAACACTACACCTCGGTTAATCTCATATTTCCTAACCAAAAATTATGCACTCACGCACACACACAACCCTACTTTCTTTTGGGAATAAATGTTGCTCTTTGTAAGTTACATTGGCGTGAAATAAAAATAGAGTCACCAAGCGACAGCAGTGACACGAGTTCCGTCTCTCAGTGTAACACCTGAGCTCTGTTGTTTATGTGTGTGGTGGTGTTTGGGGGAGGAGGGGTGAAATGTGACTTGGTTTAGCTGATATCATATCAAACAGAAAATAGGGAGTAACAATGTAGATAAAGAAAGGACAAGAAGCACAGTTAACTTTGAGCCTCTTGCTCCGTTTCCTTTTTAGCATATTGTGATACGGTCATACCATTTATTTTAAAATACTCATTATATCTTATCTTCATCTCACTTATTAGTGACCTAATCACTTCTTCACATGCTCCTCCTGATGGTAGATGTGTGTGCACACGTGGGAGTGTAAATAAGAGACTGAGGTCACGTGACTAACGTTTGCATTTCCTGGACTTGGTGGAATTTGTATGCTGTCTTTGAACCTGAGAGTGGTCCAGAGAACTGATCCCCGTTCGTCTTGAAAACGGTGGTCTGGGGTTCACTTCAGCCGAACCGTGGGAAGGAGCACTGTAATTTGTTCACTTCTATGGTGCGAGTGCTAGCATTGAGAGCATCATGGAAAATGCACATCTCACACTGGCCTCCATGGCTAAAAATCAAGCTACGGTTCGGACAGATTTCTTCTATGTGAATGCAAACCCGTGATTATGAGCCTGCCCCCTAAAGAAATATAATCAAGAAAGGAAATACTTTCAGTATCTGTTTAGAGATATTGAGACAAGAACTTAAATGTTGGAAATGTTCATGTTGGAAAACAGATCGTTATTACATATTCCAAAGGGGCCCAACTTTATAAAGTCTGTATAAATATGTACATGTCCATTATGAAATGAAAAGTGTATCTCAGAGCTCAAAATGGCCCATGAAGAGGCGATGTGTAAAAAAGGTGAGAGAGAGAGAGAGAGAGAGAGGGAGTTCTTGCTGACACTTTCCAGCAGCTGGAACAATGCGAACAATGTAAGTCTTGTTCTGATAATGGCTATCATGAGACTGACTGGCCTGTGCTGTTTTTCACCAGTAGACCTCTCTGGAGTCACGGTGACGGCAACACACGTTGTCAAGGTGCAGCAACGATCAAAGCCCTGGCAAATAAAAGCGTGACCATGCGGAAACAGATCAGGCTTAAAGGTTGTTCCATGCAGGTGTTTCCTATTGTAAGAGCCAGTGGTGTGTGTCTATGGGCCAACAGAAAGTAAAACAAGAGGTGAAATACACATAACTGACCTCCAGTTGCTTACTTTTTGTATCAGGTTTTCGTCCCTTTGCCGTCTGTTAAACCTGTACATTTAATTTGTAATGCTGTTTCAAGTCAATAAAGTAGAAACCTCTAAACACCATCATATTGCACTCCAATTTGAGGTTTGAGAAAGAAACTCTTATTGGACAGTACATTTTCACACAAAATGAATTACACGGATGTGACACGCCTTAAAATGAAAACAGACACTAACAAAAACAGGTCAACATGAAAACAAGGAAATTCCCCCACTAGTAGACTAAAAACATAGGTCATGATTTTCATGGATAGATCAGGCAAGCTAAAATCAATGAACCACTAAGAACCTGTGTCACTGTCTATGTATTAGGTGTGTAAAGATGAAAATTTGATATGTTTTTGATGCAGCAAAAATAAGCATTGAGCAAGTATGTCCCTTAGGTTGCTATTTTCAGGTGATTAAAACATTCAACATTATAACAGTACAATAATTGAAACATTATATTGACACAGTGTCAATTCAGACTCTTAGCAGCATACAGCAAAACAAAATCTGTGCCTTAGAATGGAACAAAATTAAACTCTTCTGCCAGCTGTTGATGGGATTGGGCCAAAAATCAGACAAATCCTTGAACACACTATTGACACATATAATCTGATTCTAAAAACTTATTATTTAATTATTGATTATTAGAATTATTATATACTGTATGTACAGAGTCATATGTATACATTGTGCAGTTGACTCTGATAGTTGTCTGCTCAGTACAGAGAGAGAAGGAGAGATGAGACATATTGACATGGAAAGAGAGAGTTAATAGAGGGTCAGAGAAACAAAGAGAGACATAAGGGAAGGGATGTCGGGTGGTTACACCCCTTGTTGAGAGAAAAGGATGCCAGACATTCCTGGGAAGTGGAGCCTCCTGGTTTGCTTCAGTGAGCCAGACGTCCTCTTTCCACCTCAGCCACCTACCACCCCCCACCCAAACCCCTGAGTCAGCACAGTTTCTTCCATTGCTTTCTCTGTCTCTGTTTTCTCAGATTGTACCTTTTAATCTCCTTCCCTGTCTCAGTTTGTGTTCTAATCTCACTTACGTATATATATTACAGCCAGCTGCCCTGTCAGCGCTGGGTGTATACAGCATCTCTTCAGTTCTGTGCACTTCTCTCTGTAAATTCAGTGCATGTGGAACTGCAACAGTAACTGCTGACACATATTGTCAAATACTATTCTAACGTTATCTCGGACAAGCCACATAAAAAAAATATGTGTAATTGTTGTTCTGTGAGATGTTTATTTAGCATTTTGGAAGGAGTCTCCAGTGTCAGTGCTTTGTAACAATCAGAGGTTAAGCTGTAACTTTAAGCTTTCTGACACTAATCTATAGTTGTTGTGGTACAAGAGGAACAAAACAAAGGGCAAAGGGCATGGTAATGGCACTCTGCTTCACATCAGGCTGCATCACACCACCCGGTTGTTGATTATTTTCCTATAACAGCATATTGTGTTTTATTCCTCACTCAGCTCATAATATTACCCAGCAGCAAACAGTAAATATTAACAGTTGGAGTCATTATGTGTAGACATTGCATAAACCACAGAAAATGTTATCGCTTTCTGACCAAAGAAAGTAATGAGGAGGCAATGTCGCAGGTTATTTTTATTTATGTACTCAGTATTATTAGCGACACTGATGATTACGTACATAGATTTTACGTTGTGTATGCTACTTGGAATGCAGTTTAAAAAATCTACCATCTTCAGTTCTTCACTCCAATATTCATGCATTTATTTGCTCAGCCAATCCTGTGGCAGGAGTGCAGTGCGTTGGACTTCTGATCAGAAGGTTGAGAGTTCAAATCCCAGCACCACCAAGCTGCCACTGCTGGGCCCCTGAGCAAGGCCCTCAACCCTCATGCTCAGTTGTTTAAATGAGATAATTGTAAGTGGCCCTGGATAAATGCAAATCCATAAATGCCAAAAATGTAAAATCCTGCAGATCCAGGTCAAGAGCTTCAGTCAATGTTCACATCAAACCCCAGAATGGGGAAAATGTGATCTCAGTGACTTCTACTGTGACATGATTATTGTGCCAGAAACTGCTGATCTCCTGGGAATTTTACACGCAGCAGTCTTTGGAGGTTACTCAGCAAGGTGCGAAAACAAAAAAACATCCAGTGAGCAGCAGTTCTGTGGGTGGAAATGCCAGGTTAATAAGAGAGGTCAAAGGAGAATGGCCAGTCTGGTTTTAGCTGACAGGATCACTTCTTTCAACTTTAATGAGCAGAAAAGCATCTTAGAACGCATAACACGTCGAACCTTGAGGCAGATGCGCTGCAACAGCAGAGGACCACATCGGGTTCCACTCCTGTCAGCCAGGACCAGGAATCTGAAGCCACAGTAGGTACAGGCTCACCGAAACAGTTTCAGTAGCCAGAGATTCCAGTTCTCGACTGACAAGACAAAGAAACCTGTTGTTTGCTGTGAACATAAACTGAGGCTCTGGCACTGTATCTGCATGATTTTATGCTTTGCGCTGCTGCACGTGAGTTTGGCTGGTTGGATAGTTGAATGAATATATTGCAATAAAAATGTAATAATGAAATAGAACATCCATGTACTGTATGCTCTTATTTTTTTCTACATTGAGCACCAAGGATCACATTATATTTGTTTGTATATTTATTTGTTATAACAAACAAAGCACAAAAGCTTACAGAAAGAAAATGTTATCAGTGGGTTATATTAAGGTGGAAACAGTGGGAGTGTAGATTTAAAATGTATTCCTCTGCTGGCTGTTTCTCTCAGGAATGTTGCTCTAAGCGCTGACCCACTACAAAGGAAGAACAGTTGGCTAATCTTTCCTTCGACACACTGCACCTGATGTGTACTCAGATTACACCTACCACCTAAACATCTCATACGTTTAGTTTTAAACCTGCTCAGCCTTCTTCTGAGATTTCATTAGGGATCAAGGTGCAGTTATGTGTATGTGTATGTGTGTGTGTGTGTGCAGTCTATAAAACCTTTATTCTGGCAGTTCTTATTTATTTCCTTTCCTCCACTCCCACTCTCTTTCTAGAGAAGGTGTGTGTTTTCAGGTTAAAGAAAAGACTGCAAATCTGCTCATTATAGAAGAATTCCTCAGAAGCACACTTTCAACTTTCAACAAAAAACAACTTTTTTTTTTTTTTTTTCGATTTTCTGTGGATATTCTGTCAGGTTAACTGCCTCACTGCACCATGAGAGTTAGCTCATGTTCAAGAGGTGTAGGTTTCAGTGGTTAGTGTATAATGCTGAATATGACTTACTTCAGAAGCAGGAAGTCAGAGCTGGGAATGACATTTTCGACCTCCGTACATTCGTGCTACAGAGTGGGGGGGGAAACATGGAAGCCTGTGTGTTGGTCTTTTGTTAGCAGCTTCTAACAGTCTAACAGTCACTTGCAGAACTTGGGAGCTGAGGAGACCATCCCACGTTCCCAAGGAGGAATTCCGAGTAGATGGGGTGTGTTTTCTTTGTTTTTTTTTTTGTAGTCGTAGGTCAGAAATGAGAAGACACGACCTTTAATCGAATGCAGCATAACTTTAGGTACCAGTGGACAGGAGTGGATAAGATTCACACATCACACATAAACTAATACAAAGCAGTATGGTATTGTTGCAGAATGGTATATTGTAGGATTCACTTTGCAGCACATTGACTGTATACGAATATAGTATTATAAGGTCATCAAGTTACTTTTCAAATAAATTTTAAATATCCAATAAATACTTAGTTTTTTTTTTTTGTTATTTCCTTTTATTTTCTGTTTTTTATTATACCTGATGCAGGTGTGTGTGTGTGCAGTAAATAAGAGAGGGAGGAAATGGGATAGCCACTAACATCACGCTTTTGGATCAAATATATAAACACTAGTCATTGTTAATGCTTTTATTTGACCTTGTTATGTACATTCTAAATATCATTTACGTTTCTTTCTTGATTATGTTTATGATTATGATTATGACAAAAACATTAATGAGAAAAAAAAAACTGTATTCACCGAGCAAAAATTAATACCAAGTATTACACTGTGCAATAAGTGATTTTTTTTTAAACAACAGTTTATCTAAGTATTTTTTTCTACAAAACTCTTGTGAAGAATATACCCTGTTATACTCTATGTAGAGCACATAAGTAGTAATTTAGTAGTAATAAAGAAGTAATTTAGTAATTAAAAAAAAAAATTCCTGCATGAAGAGACAATGTACGATGCATTAGGACATATTTATTCATTTTTTAAAACGTAGTCTTATTGCACCTAATATTGTCACTGAGTTATGAAATAGAGCACTCCGAATTCAGCAACTCGTATTTGCATATTCATAGTGCCACACTTCTGCATTAAGCATGATATCATGCTTAGCAGTATTTAGATACTGAGAGCAGCACGGTTGTGGAGTGCAACACAGAGCTGTGCATCAGGACTAAAAGAAGTCTCAGGAGTGATGGTCAGAAGAGTAATACTGTTCAATATTTCTCTGTATTATGTCTGTCGAACACAAGCCCACTGCAGTGGAAAATGATACTTGATTACACCACATTTAATGCTCTATTTTTTTGTTGCCCCCACCCCTGTCCTAGCAGTTAACCAAATATCTGTTCATTATCTCTTACAGAGATCCATATATTAAAATTAGGCACAAGGCACATCTCTAGCCATATCACAGTGTAGCAGTAACAGTGTGTAAAAGCTGGTCTCACCCAATCCAACATTTCAGTAGGCTGAAGTATATATTCCTTCTTATAGGAACATACATTGCATCCTTTGATTATCATCAGAGGAATATCATGCTTTTCTCTTCTCTTTATTTCCTGCCTTCCCTGTCATTTTCTCAGAAATCCTCCTCTGTGTCATTTACCAGTTTCCTTTAATTACACACCAGGAGAAATCCTGAGGTCTCATCACTCATCAACCTTCTGGTTCTCTTTTGCCTTTCATCTGACATAGCTGAGACACACACATGCATACACAGGCGAGCACATCCTCTGTCTGCCTTCTACAGACGTAATTTCTAATTGTGTGCTAGTGTTATTAGACACTAAAGTGATTTAGTTAAGCTCTACAGGTGCGAGTTGTTACTCAGTTTAGAAGCATTGTTATGGCTATTTTATAACGTCTCCTTCTTTAATTCGGGCGTGTCTTTGGTCATGGAAGAAGTGTGAAGGCTTGTGGCCCTCCAGGACCTGAATTTGACAGCTTTAGTTAAGAGATCGGTTTGTAAGTTGTACAGTTTGTTAAGTAGCTAAAGCATTGTTATTCTTCTGAAGAACTGTATTATAGAGCGTCATAAATGTGTACATGTGTCTACACACAGCTGTTCTCTCACCAGGAGCTGTCTGGTGCTGTGTGTGTGTGTTTGCGTGTGTGTGTGTGTGTGTGTGTGTGTGTGTGTGTGTGTCCTCAGAACACCTGGTCACACCTGGTGCTTAGACTCACTGCCTTTTTCACCACACACACACAAACACACACACACACACACACTTTGACTCCTGTGTTATATGACACTTTTTCACCTTAGGACAAATCTCAAAAATATGCAGAGGATTTTTCATCAATTAATCAACCTCAGTGACACACCATTGTAGAAGTTTAGAAGAAAGCATTTAGTGAAAAATTTATCCTCTAAACCTTCATTTAAATGATTAATGTCTTTATGATTCTGTAACTACTCACTAATCTTAGACAGAGAGGTATGCCTGTTAAGCCTGGGGCTAGTCGTGGGTTAAGAGTGATTACGAGATGAGTCTGTGTGTGTGTGTGACTGTATGTGTGTGTGTTTAACTGAGGGTGTGATGGTGTGTGTGTTGTCATGGTATATGGATTTGGACACTAGCCATGAATAGTTGAATAGTATTATCCTGCCAACAGTTCACATATAAAAGTTAACGTACGGTTTATATTATATACATTTATGGCATTTGGCAGACGCCCTTATCCAGGGCGACTTAAAATTATCTCATTTATACAACTGAGCAGTTGAGGGCTTTGCTCAAGGGCCCAGCAGTGGCAGCTTGATGGTACTGGGATTTGAACATTCAACCTTCCAAGCGGTAGGTCAATGTCTTAACCACTAACACTACCGCCAGTTTTATAGGCTGTGAATCTTCTGTTCTACCACATCCCAAAGTTGCACTGGGGACAGGTGGGCACTGAATCACACTGAACTCATGTTTATGGAACCAGTTTGAGACAACTTGTGCTTTGTGACATTATCATGCTGGAAGTAGCCACTATGTTGTTGTTGTTCCTCTTTCGGCTGTTCCCTTTAGGGGTCATTGGTCCGCATATATTTGATTTGGCACAGTTTTGATGCTGGATGCCCTTCCTGACTCAACCCTCCCCAATTTTATCCAGGCTTGGGACCAGCACTGAGAGTGCACTGTTGCATGCAAGCCCAGTGGTTGGGGTCGGTTCCCTGGCCGGGAATCGAACCTGGGCCGCACCGGTGAGAGCGCATAACCGCTAGTCCCCCAGGGACCCACTTGAAGTAGTCACTATAAAAACAGTAAATTGTGGCCATAAAGGGCTGCACAAAGTCAGCAACATTACTCAGATAGGCTGTGGAATTCAAACAATACTTTTCTTTGGGATGAACTGGAGCGCCAGCTGCACCCGAGACCTACTTGCGCCAAATCTGTGTCTGACTTCACTAATGCTCTTGTGGCTGAATGGATGAATCCCCACAGTCACACTCCAAAATCTAGTGGAAAGCCTTCCCAGAAGAGTGGAGGTTACGATAACAGCATCAGCAACAGATGTTTGAAAAGCACATATGGGGGTGATGGTCAGGTATCCACAGACTTTTGCCCATATAGTATATGAAGTGGCGGCATGGTGGAGCAGCGTGTAGTGTTGCCACCTCACAGCTCTAGGGTCCCTGGTTTGACCCTGAACTCAAGGTATTGTCTGTCTGGAGTGTTGCATGTTCTCCCTGTGTCTGTGTGGGTTTCCTCCCACCTCCCCAAAACATGCTGCTAGTTGGATTGGCTCCACTAAATCACCGCTAGGTGTGATTGTATGCGTGCATGGTGCTGTCTTCTCCCAGCTTGCGCCTAGCATTCCTGGAATAGGCACCGGATCCATCTCAACCCTGACCATGAAGATCAGGGTCACTGATTAGGGTTACTGAAGATAAAATGATTGATTAAATCTGCAGAGAGTAAATGTGGGACGAGGCATAAGTGACACAAAGGTATAGGATAAAAAAGATATGAATAGGATAAAAACATGAATTGGTTTAACGACCTAATGTAAGAAAGAAGTCCTTTGTGTTGTTTGTTTTAGTGATGTGTGTATTGTTAGGTATGTGGCAGCTGAGAGTGTTTGGAACATGGTTGATTCAGTACATTTACATTTACATTTATTCTTTTGTCATTCATTTTTTCTGACACTTTTATATAGGGTACAGTCAAAGCATAGAGATGAGCAGTTGAGGGTTAAGGATCTTTTGCTCAGTCTGCCAGGCCTCTGTCGCTGTCACTAGAGACTCCCCTTTACCTCTCCTTTCACATGTGTATTTCATCTGTTTTGCACCATTCTTTTCAGCTGACTGTCTTTCTCTCTGAGTTGATTAACTGAGCATGAGTTCCTTTTTAACTTAATTTAGCTAGGAGCAGATATGTGTCTCTCTATATGGGTGTGTACAGCAGTGTGTGTGGGAGAGAGAGAGAGAGAGAGAGAGAGAGAGAGAGAGAATGTCGCCTAACGCCTAACTCCGTGTCCCAGTATTCTTTTCCCTGACTCAGCAGCATGCACTGAAAATGAGCTTTCACAAACAACAGCACTCAATAGATTATGTTTAGATTTTAATAGGTGAAAGAGCAACAGTGAAAACAAACAAAAAAATTGCTATAATTTCAGCCATATTTTTAGTCATGTCAATATTTCACATAGCAGCATACATTCAAATTCAACATATCTCTTTCTTATATTCAAATCAATTTTTAATAATATGCACGGCAGGGCTGGGACAGCACCCCCTAATGGCCACCATTCTTTACTCCAAGATTATATTAAATGTTTCTATGCATCAGGCTGCTTAATGTAAGCTAATACAGGGTGTGTAAGTAAGACTGCTGATGATTCATGGGATTTGACCTGAAGAAGAGCTGAGATCTGACCAAAAAAAAAAAAAAAGCCTCAAAATATACTGCTATCAGAAGTAAATTTCTGTTTCCTGCACATGTTCAGCAGGTAAAATTGGGCACAAACACATTAATCGTAGTTTATGTGAAGAAGATGATGCTTAACTCTTTTTATGAAACTATCCTACTGTCTTAAACATACACACATCAAACCTAGATGTAAGACTGCCTTCATATTTCTTTTTCCCGTGCATTGGTGTCTGCACATCTCACCTGCTATCGGAAGACAAGCTCACAATGCACTATACTGTCTTACATTATCCTATCCACTTACATCAGAGGTATTTATACTTTGGGCTGTGCAGCATAAATTGCAGGTGGGGCCGTGGGTGAGGGCTGAGATAGAAAATCCCCCAAAATAAATATTTTAAAACAAATGTATTGCACGTGCCAACCTTACACATTTTACATGGGAGCGCAATACTTTAACATCGCTGGAAAGCAGAAAAAAACGCAAAAGAGCTGTCTTCTTTTTCCCCCTTAATAAAAACTGCTGTTGATATATCAACCTGTTGTGCAGGTGCTTTAAACTCTCTGCTTGAAAGATGCTTTAACACACTGCACTCGCTTTCTGTCAAGATAAATGGAGAATGTTTTGAGTTCATTAATGTAAAACAAAATCAATGTATGCCCCACATGTGTATCACTAAATAAGTATATAGTTAACATAAATTAATTATATTTATTGGGATCCCTCTGAAAATTTTAAAAGCCTTCAATAAACTGTTAAATCAAACACTTTAGAAATAATTTTAATAGTATAATTCGACATAAAAAAAATTGTTTGTTTTAAAAGAAAAAAATATTTCGGAAAGAACTACTGTATATCGAAATTGTATTGTTAGTATGTTTTTTTTTACTGTTCACTACATTTACTCCTCCTTAGAAGATTATTTTTTATTCTGTTTTATTTTATTTTGTTTTATTTGCCTTATTTATTTACCATTTTTGTTTTCATTTTTATGTTATTTTTATTATATATATTCATTTATATACTGCACCCTTCCCGTATTTTGCAAGTGACATTTTTCATGCAGTTCTTCTCTGTAACTCACCCACTATATGAGGCCCACTATACATATATATATATATATATATATATATATATATATATATATATGTGTGTGTGTGTGTGTGTGTGTGTGTATGTATATTGTTTGAGATTGCTCTTGTTGGGGTTTGGTGTGCAAAGGTTCTCAAAAAACTGGGAAGTGGACCTCATGGAGAAAAAGTTTGAAAATGTCTGACTTATACTCACGTACTTATTTTTTAATATCCCAGATAAAAAGTACTAATGTAAGTGTGCAGTGGGATAAATCACGCTCACAGCTAGTGGACATGTCGCGGGTGAGTTACAGAGAGGAACCGCCTGAAAAATGTCACTTGCAAAATATGGAAAGGGTGCAGTATATAAATGAATATATATATATATATATAGTGAAAATAACATAAAAATGAAAACAGAAATGGGAGTGTTGCATCGCTTCTTAACATAATACAGTGAGACAGTGTAGATGACCTCTGATTGTTTGGGTGAAGTTTTTTTTCCCCTTAGTACACGTGTGCCACGTTACCTGCTAGACATTTATACTACACAGATGATCTGCCACGTCCTCATCTCACAGCCATAAATCTGGCTAATCTATTACTCAGAGTATTATTGATTTCTACAGTTTGTTTTTCAGTGTTCCTAAAGCTCTGAGCTCTAGTATTTTTCTGTTTAATCTAATGGGGGTTGCTGTAACATAACACTCAACACTGCATTATAAATTTGAGTATTTCTTAATGAAACTGGAGGAAGATAAAGTATAGGGTTCTATTTTGGTGCAGGTACTAACTTAAAGTAGTGATAGCTCAAACTAGAAGGGGAAAAATTAGCATTTTTCTATAACAGTTTGGCTGCAAGACAAATCCCAGGTTTATATTAATGTACTCGTTCCAATATGTTATCGTTTCTATAGTAACAACTCACACAGGTACTTGAATGGTAGACGCTTCACATAAATGGATTAAATAAATGTGGAATTGTTGATGGGGTTTGATATGTTGATAAGTTTTCTAAGAGGGGATATTTCTTTAGCATTTATCGAAGGAGTCTCCAGTGCCAGCTGCAAAGTTTTGTGACACAGGAAAGTCTTCAAGTTGTGGTTTCTTTGTCTTATTAACTTCATAAGAGAAAAAAAAGAGAGTCTGGTAAGGGAACGACGGTTTAATGCTGTTATAACATACATGATAACAGGAACTAGTTTGTTTTTTGAATGTTCCACAACTTTAAGTGTAACGGATAAAAAAAGTATGATGCATCATCCTTCAATTAAATGTTTTTATAGTCTGCAAATTGTTGTGGCATGAGAGGAATAAAACACGACGGAGATAAGATGATGTTTTATTCCTTCCATTAAAAAAGAACAAACTACTAGAAAAGCACACACTTCATCACACAGAACATACAATTAGTCGAGTTGTTAAAGTATCTAAAGAAATAAATACAAGTCTCAGCGAATTGCCAACAAAGAAACATGGAATTAACCAATATAGACCAAAAGAGAAATGCAAAAAATGCTATGTAAATTACGTTAGCTGCCATTAGCTTGACATTTCTAGAACTTAAATGATTTATGTGAATTCTGTAAGAAAATCCGATCATATGCCTTTACAAAGACGTTAAGACTCTGCTGCTATTTTTTTATTTATTAAAGAGGAGGAGAGACACTAATTTGGTATCATCAGCAGTAATGTTGCTTGGAGAAGATTCTGATTTTGTTTTATTTTATTCTTTAGCTTTGTTTATCTATTTTGTAGTCAACACTTAATTTTCTCTCCTTTTACAAGTTCATATTTTATTGTTGTACACATTAGCCTAAATATATGCAAATCTAAACACTGTGAGATATGCATGCATGAGTTATGAGATATGCAGATATCCATGCATTGTGAAAATTTTGTGATATGAGGTTTTATATATATATATATATTAAAAGTCTTTAAAAACACTGTATTTTTGATGTCGAATGGACATCCATAATGCTGATACGTAAACTCTATGTATTTGTCTGTCTCTTTCTCTCTCCGTCTGACTTACTGATTACTGTCAGGCTGAATTCTGCCTAAAATGTTACATGATAAGGTTTGTCTTATCATAAAACCTCAATGTCTGTTTTATTGACGGTCTGCTGTTTTTGTAGTTCCTAATTAATCCAAGAGAGGGCATCAGGGATTGCACTGGTTCTAGACTGCATGTGATTGGCTGGCTGGAGTGGGTTACCATGGTAACCAGGCTGGAGGAAGCAGAATGGGTCCATGGATTAGTGAGGCACAGAGGGCAGCATTGAGCTATGGAACAAACACATGCACAAACACACAAAGGCCAACACTGAGCCTTCAGACATGAACTGAATCACAATAAGAGAGCACACACACAACACTTAGTCCAGCCTAGTGTATCTAGTGTACATGGATCACACACACAAACACACACAAGCCTGATTCTGAGAAACATTTGATTTGGATAATTTACCATAACAGTCACAGGAACAGCACGTGAGTGTGTGTCTAGGGAAGCACATGCACACAAGTGTGTACACACATTACACGAGGGTGTAGGTGAAAAACTGATGTGTCCAATAATGCACATTAAAACAGGGAGAACTTGAACACAAACACATATTCTCTCTCTCTCTCTCTCTCTCTCTCTCTCTCACACACACACACACGCACTCTCTCTGACAGCAAAGCTTCTGACAAGTCTCAGTGTGATTGTATAGTCAGGTCCGGAAGTATTTGGACAATGACAGAGTTTTTGTGATTTTGCCTTTATACACCACCACAATGGATTTGAAATAAAACAATCAAGATGTGATCATAGTGCAGACTTTCAGCTTTATTTTAAGAGGTTCCACAAAAATATGGCATTTACCATTTAGGAATTACAGCCATTTTCAGCAAAGTACCTCCATTTTCAGTGGCTCAAAGGTATTTGGACAAAGTTACATAATTGTAAATATAACCTTAATTTTATTACATGGATGAAAATCCTTTACAGTTAATGACTGCCTGAAGTCTGGATCCCATGGACATCACCAAGTTTCCACTGAGTTTCCTCCCTGGAGATGCTTTGCCAGGCCTTCACTGCAGCCACCTTCAGTTGCTGCTTGTTTGTGGGTCTTTCTGCCTTCAGTCTTGTCTTCAGTAAGTGAAAAGCAGCTCTACTGGGTTGAGATCAGGCGACTGACTTGGCCATTGAAGAATATTCCGTTTCTTTGCCTTCAAAAAGTCTTGAGTTGCTTTCGCAGTATGTTTAGGGTCATTATCCACCTGCACTGTGAAGCGGCGTCCTATCAGTTTTGTAGCATTTGGCTGAATGTGAGCAGAGAGTATAGCCCTATACACCTCAGAGTTCCTCTTGCTACTTCTGTCAGCAGTCACATCATCAATAAACACCAGTGAGCCCGTTCCATTGGCAGCCGTACATGCCCATGCCATAACACTTCCTCCACCATGTTTGACACATGATGTGGTATACTTTGGATCATGAGCTTTTCCTTTTTTTCACCATACTTTTCTCTTCCCATCATTCTGGTACAAGTTAATCTTGGTTTCATCAGTCCAAAGAATCTTATTCCAGAACATGGGAGGCTTTTTAGATGTTTTCTGGCAAAGTCTAATCTGGCTTTCCTGTTCTTGAATGTTACCAGTGGTTTGCACCTTGTTGTAAATCCTCTGTATTTACATTCATGACGGCGTCTCTTGATTGTAGATTTTGACAATGATACGCCTACCTTCTCCAGAGTATTCTTGACTTCTGTTGATGTTGAGAAGGGGTTTTTCTTCACCAAGGAAAGGATTCTGCGATCATCCACTTTAGTTGTCTTCCGTGGTCTTCCAGGCCTTTCGATGTTGTTGAGCTCACCAGTGCTTTCTTTCTTTTTAAGAATGTACCAAATTGTTGATTTGGCCACTCTTAAAGTTTTTTCTATCTCTCTGACAGGTCTCTTTTTTTTCATCCAAATGATGGCCTCCTTCACTTGCATTGAGATCTCCTTGGACTTCATATTGGTAGCTCCAGTCGAACAGCTGCCAAATGCTAACTCAATACCTGATATCAACCCCAGACCTTTTATCTTCTTCATTTGTCTTGAAGTAACGAGGGAATGGACCGCACCTGGTCAATTAACTTCTTGTCAGTCAATTGTCCAAATACCTTTGAGCCCCTGAAAATGGAGGTACTTTGCTGAAAATGGCTGTAATTCTTAAATGGTAAATGCCATATTTTTGTGGAACCTCTTAAAATAAAGCTGAAAGTCTACACTTCGATCACGTCTTGATTGTTTTATTTCAAATTCTTTGTGGTGGTGTATAAAGGCAAAATCACAAAAACTCTGTCATTGTCCAAATATTTCCGGACCTGACTGTATGTCTGATAGTTTGTGTGTGTGTTTATGTGTGTGTGTGAGAGAGAGACAGAGAGGTGTGTGTAGTGTAGTATAGGCCTTCTGAAATTCAATTGAGCTTAAGATGTCTAACTAGATTTGAGGTTATGTAATGTTTACCGGAGGCCTACAGAGTGGGTTTTGTGCGTGTGTGTATGTGTGTGTGTGTGTGTGTGTTTAGTTCTTTGTTATTTAGGTTAAATCAACTATTTTTTACCCCGATGATGCCTCCTGTAAGCTTTCTAAGTCAGAGCATTTCTCTGTCTCCCTTGTCTACATGCCTCTCCTTGTGTTTCTCTCTCCGTCTCTGTCTTCTCTGTGTTTTCATGATGACATGCTAATAGTAAAGAGAAGAACACAGAAGTGGCCAGACTCAAATTCTTCCTCATTCCCATCAGATGTCTGATATCAGGCATGTCTGCCTCAGCAGAACTCTACAGTTTGTTTTACTTGTACAATATGTACAATAAGTGAGGAATAAAACACAAGGGGGTGTGCTGTTATAGGAAAATAATCAACGACAGGGTGGTGTGATGCGTCGCAATGCAAAACGGAGCAAAGCAAAGCAGAAGTTGATTATTTACCAATAACAGCAAGTGCTTTATTCCTTTATACTACATCAATTTGCCAACAATTATAAGTTCTTTCATTTATTAATGGATGACAAGTCATACTTTTTTATCTGTTTATAGTTATGTTTAATGCTGTAGAATGTCTGTGAAACAAGTTAGCACTTGTTACAATTTACTTTATAGCAGCGATAAACAATCATTCACTCACCAGCCTCTCTTTGTTTTTGTCTCTCATGAACTTAGTATGGAAAAAAATGAAGCTTGTACAAACTCCTGAAGACTTTCTCACAGCAGAAAACTTAAAATTACAGCTTTACCTCTGAGTGTTACAATGCGCTGACACTGGAGACTCCTTCCTTCAATGCTACATAAATGTGTCCTCACAGAAAAATTCACTTTATCACAAATACACTTTTATAAAAATGCGTTTTTGTGGCACATCTGCAATACAAGTCCCTGTGTAAGTTACTACAGGAACAGTAATGTGTTAGAACAAGCTTATTAATATAAACCTGTGATTTGCCTTGCAGCCAGAACTGTCCAAGCTGCTGTTACTGAAACTTAATCAACAGAATAAAAAAATCAACAGCAGTGCAGTATAAAAGATCACAGTCATAAGGAACATGATGTAATCAAATGAGTTGTATTTTCCTTGTGCACATGCCCTTTTTGAAATTATGCTACTATAAATATTATGTTGGAATGCTTGAAAAAAAATGTCTGCAGTGGCTAAATATGGGTCACCATTTAAATAAACCTTATTATCATATGACTTTCTAGCACTCTAATGATCTAGGTTGATGTGTACATGAACATAATTTAAGAAGCTACACTTTCTTTTTTCATCAACAGCCATATTTGTTCATGACTCATTGCACGCTCCATGCCTATACAGTATGAACCCTAGAACTGTGAGCTTATATATAAACAGGGGAACCTGTGCTGAGTCAGAAAGAGTGTGTCTGTGTGTGGTGTGTGTGTGTGTGTGTGTGTGTGAGAATGTTGTGTCTCTGCATGTCGACAGTGTGGGTGGATATGTGTGTGTTAGGTGTACTCTGCACAGCCAGTATATGTTAGAACAGTGTGTGTTCTGTGGAGCACAGAGATCTCCTGCTCACTGTGAGCCTTGTGTTGAGCTGCAGGACGTGCTGCGTAACAGATCAGATGATTGATTTATAAAGACACCTGGTCCGCCTCTCGCTGTGCTTTAAAACACCGAGCTCAGCGAGCATGCAGATGTTGTGTGTTGTGGTGACAGAGGCATTACTACAGTAGGGATAGGGGAGATGTCTTCTATATAAGTGCATAAATATTCCATGCTGCAGTATATTAAGGGCACACTCATTCTATTCTATTCTGTTCTATTCTATTTGTCAGGTGGCAGAGATGGCGACAGTTGCAGAGAGTGTTTTTATTAAAAACAACTGGCAGTGGCAAACAAATCCAAATCACTAAGCAAAATCCAAAAACACAGAACAGGCAGTTGGTCAAGCGATGTGCAAACAGTAAACAAGAACGAGGGAAAAATCCAGAGACACGTGTGCTTATGTGTGTGTGTGTGTGTGTGTGTGTGTGTGTGTGTGTGTGTGTGTGTGTGTGTGTGTGTGTGTGTGTGGAGGTGATTGAGTTCGGGTGTGTGCAATCAGTAATCAAGTGACTGTGAATGTGACCATGAACCTGGTGTGTGGGAGGTGTAGTCCAAGGTGTCCATGTTTGTAGGTGGAGGTGCATTGTGGGAAGTGGAGTTCAGTGCAGATTCTGCTGTAGACATGACACTATTCTATTCTATTCTATTCTATTCTATTCTATTCTATATTGAGCATAAGCATCCTATTCTATTCTATAAAATTAAAACTATTTATTGGAGCCATAGAGTTTTTATTCCTGAACTTTCCACTCAGAAAACACATTTTTATTAAATTTGTCTTTAGATTCCAGTAAACATTAATTTTAGTCCTACTTGTTTAAGACTTATTGTAGATTTAATCCATTCATCAGATCAGTAAAATAGACTATACACTATGAAGTATAAGAATTCAGTAATAAATACAATAACTTTTAAAGGATTGGTTTTGATTTCTACCAATGTAGCAAAATTCATAAATCACAGTCCACCTGCCCATGTGTCATGGTTCTCTGAAGTTCCCACAGCCAATTTAAAGAACCGTGTATCTAAATAAAACTAATGATCTTTTAACGTAACAACAGTGAAAACTGTTTATGTTTATAAACGTAATTTAAGTGGCTTTCCAAGCTAGTATCATAAAATCCATTCTATTCTATTCTATTCTATTCTATTCTATTCTATTCTATTCTATTAGCAGGTTATTAAATGCTTTCAGTATTTCAGTATTTGCCTGTGTTGGCTGTGTTGTTTCCTTTCAAGCCAGTCTGCTGAACCGATACGGATTATTTTCACATACTCATGATCACAAAAATCAAGGCCTACTTTTATATTCACGCAAGTAGCTACAGACATTACATGCCTTTCCCATTTGTTTCTTCTTTTTCTTAACCACCCCCTTTTCTTTTCTCTTTCCCTTCTTCTGCTGAATGCCCAATGGGGCCCACATCGCTGGTTGTCAGCTGCGAGCGGTTGCTAGGTAACAGCTACCTGACCGCGGTTAGCTGCCACTGAGTGACACACATACAAACCGAACGCACTGTGTGAGGAATACAAGATAGAGGAGAAGAAATGATATAGATGCTGCAGTGACTCATTTTCTGCCATTTCCACTCTATAGTCTAACCGGAAGAATCACTGTTCTTCTCCATTATGCTATTTGGAGGAGGGAGGAAATAAGTGTCTGGGCTAGACAAGAACACCGATAAAGGTTTACTGCTGTCTGCCTATAGAATGTTAATATAACCAATTTTTATCTAAGACTAATCCCAGCCTTACACCTGACTCACCCCAGTCCTAAACACTTTGTTCTTGTGTTAAGACAGATCCTGATGACTCATGATGTATTAAATGCTAGCTCTGTATATCACTGACTTTTGTAGCAGCGGATATCCAGGCTAACTTTGTTTCAGAACCATCTCAGAATGGTCCTGAAACTTTCCGTCCATTCTCTCAAAGGTGAAACTTACTCTCACATTCATTTCTCAGTTGTATTTTGTTTACAGCCAAAGCATTATGAGCTGCTTGATCATATACTTCTATACTATATATCTATATATATTATACTACTATTCAAAAGTTTGGACAGCTGAAAGAACAAATAATGGAATTATACAGGGACCAAGAAATGCATTAAACCAATCAAAGTTATTTTATATTTTAAATTCTTAACAATATTCCTGATGAAGCTTTCCATATTCTCAACCAGGAGGGAGCTTCACCCGGGAGGCTTATCTTAAAGTTCACAAAATCGGACTACTTTTTTGCAGATACAGCAAAAAAGGAAAAGTTTAAGTTAAAATATTTTTAATAACAATACTTTTTGACACAGAAATCAATTTATATATGGGCATTAACATATTCAGTCTAGTATATACAAACTTATCACTGGTAGTGTTTATAGTTTTATATATAATCAAACATTAGCTAAAGCATCACGTTGGCTAAAGCGTCACATTTTTTTATTTACATTTTTTTTTTTACACTATGCCACTTATCCTGTTATATGATATGAATAATCATTACTAGTCTGCCCATGAAAGACATAACTGGTAGGAGATCTGAGCCAGCCAGATTGTTAGTTAGCTAATCTAGCCACTGAAACTCCACTAGCGTCAACTTAGAAGTCTTTTTTCTGTGACAAGCTCAAAAGCAGTTCCACTTATTAACTTATCACTTATTGGTTTTAATTTTAACATGTCAATTTTTTATTCATTGAGATTTAGATGAACTGCTTTGATTTCAATTATGATAACTAAATAATAACCATAACAACTTAACAGAAGCCCGGGAATGGCTAGTGGTCTCTCTGATCCACATTTCACTATTGATACAGTAGCTTGGACAATTTCAATTGTATTGAAATTAGACTTGGAAGGGATATTTGGAATAGCACTTATTACACTTAAAGAGATGATTTAGCAGGTCATTTTCTGAGGCCACATATTAATATACTGTTTGTGTGTTTGTGTAGGAAATAAACTCAATAAGGACCTGCGGCACTACCTAAGTATGCGCTTTCAGAAGTCCTCACCAGACCATGAGCTTCAGCAGACCATCAGAAACAGCCTCTATCACTATTCTGTGCCTTGTGAGTATCAGCACACAGCACATGCCCAATTAAACACACACACACACATTTGTCTTATTAACCTCAGTTATCAAAAGAAAAGCTTCTGTCACTTTTATATTTTGCTGGAGCGCCTGGCGGGCCAGCCTAGAAGAGGCATTTTCACTCTGACTGACTGACAAAACGGGAATTCATTACTTATACTAAATTTAAATTTAAACTTATACAAGTTTCTGATTACTAGTTTGAATTATGTAGAGTGAGTATGATCAATTCATGGTATTAATGTGATCCCATTACTTAAAATCCCATTACGTAAAATCTTGCGAGGATGTTAACACTGATGAGAACAAATAGCTATAGCACTAAACTAACGTGATTATCGGTAAACGTCGCTGTCTCACTACCCCAGCGACGCGAGTTCGATCCTGCGCTGGAGTGAGCAATACACAATAGGGTAAAGTTGGATGTGCGAAAACAAATTGCATTAATGTAATGCAGTTTCTTCACATGGAACCGATGTATGCAAATAAATTAATTAAATTCAGTGAGCTAGAAGAGGTATTCTCACTTACTGACTGACTGTTTGTTAAAACACGCATGTGTAAGGAGTCTAGCCAAATTTCAATCTTGCTACCCTTAGCTAGCAAGCAGTGCGTGAAACCAGGGGCATTCATTCATATACACACATCTTGCTGACAAATGCTATGCAGCCAAGGAAGCTCCAGCAAAACTAAGCTTGCATAGTTTCCTCGTTTAAATAAAAGTTGCAGTTTTCCAACCAAACAAACGATCAAACATGATCAAACTCTCAAATATTCCTATCCTTGTAGGGGCGTTTGCTTCCCACCTTGAGTCAAAACATACACACCCACCTCTCCCTTACCTTGCGTTTTGAGTCCCCGCATGCTCTTGTTGGCAAGATCCTGAGTGTGAATGCTTTCCCAATCTGATGTTACTCTTGTTTTGTCTCTTGGGATATTTAATATCATATTATCCAGCAAAGCTATAGCAGCAGAGGCCTGCAAGGAGAAAGCAGTAGCAAAATACTAATGATATTACCACACACCATTATATCCAATAAACTCACCGTCCAATTTATTAGGAATAAAGTTTATCATGCAGTTGAATGTGAAAGTGTACAGGTGTTCCCAATAAAGTGGATGATGAGTGTATATGTGGCAACTGTAAAATGTTATAGCCCAGCCTGTTGTTGTGTAATGTTTGTAGTTGCTTAAAATATTTAATGGCTGACTTAAGTTTTGCTAACCCAATAAGTCAGTGTTTCAGATCATAACTCATACCGTGATATTTCTGCCATAATTCTACAGCACTAGCTTGTTAGATAACATATTAAATGATTAGACTCATTGTCATTCTGATAACACAGTCAGTTTTAAATTGTGTTACTTAATTGTAAGCTTTCTAAGCTGTTCATGTCCCCAATCCATATAATAATAAAGCTCAGAGAATCGAAGTAAGCCCACCTTACTTCCTGTAACATTACATGCAATAATCCTATTTTTAATACGATACCAATATGATATCAAATCTCTGAATAATGATCTGATACCGACATCCAATCACTAACCAAGCTGACTCTCTGGAAGCTTCTGTAGTCAGGTTATGTGAGGCATCACCGCTGTGAAGGTGATGTGGTCTGAGGATGGGTGTTGTTCTAATGGATACCCAGTACTGAATCAGCACATTCTCAATACAAAGCGATGGGGCACATAGCATTTCATGCATGTATGTATGACACAAGAGAAAACCTGTGGTCAATCCTCTGTACTATTAGATACCCATCTTCTTATATGTTTATATCACTGTGTGGAGATCTCAATAGGGTTTTAGAAGAAGAGTGATTCTCCCTGGATTCTTCCCTGATCCTTAGTTGAGAACTTCCATGTTGTGTGTCAGGAATCCAGACCCATTTCTTTTCTCAGACTGTTCCCAGTTTTCCTGCTATTGACATGTTTCCTGTCATTCCTTCCTGGCTGCCATATGTTAATACTCTACCATTGTTGTATCAACAATTTATGATATAGACAGTGTGGGCTCCTGTGAGTGCAGTGGCCTGAGTAATGTAGCAATCTACACTCTCGCCCTTTTTGGCTTGTTGGCATGAAACCTGCTATCACTGCTAAACATCTCAGGGTATAAAACAGTGAATGGGCTGAGTCAGATATAAATCCCTGAAGTTTAAAGCATAAACTGTGGCTATTTGCAGAGTCCAGCATTGTTTGGTGATTTCCCTGCTCCAATCTGCCTGATTCAGCTCATCACACAATGGCCAGGTTTTGTTAGAGCAGCGCTATACTGTGCTGGACTCTGCACAGATCCTGGTCTAAAGGGTTTATTAAAAACCGAGATGGAAGAAGTACAGAGAAGCTGTACTTAAGTCAAAGTACGGGTACTGTGTCAGAACCTTAATTAAAAGTAGAAGTATGGAGGCACGCATGTAATTGAGTGAAAGTCCAAAAAGTATCTACATATAAACATACTCAGGTGTTCAAGAGTAAAAAGTTAACATTTTTAACTGATGAAGAGAAAAGTACATCCTGCCCAACCCTGTGTTACTAGCTAGTTCTCTAAGCAATCAGTCCTAAGGAAAATATTCTGCTAATTCAGACAAACCTGGAATTTGACTTGCTGGATAGGTGATATTTAATAACGCTTTTGGAATGAATACTAACGCACATTACCAATAAAAAAAACAATCTAGCTAATTTAATGAACTCATTTACAAAACTAGCTAGCTACCTAATTCACAAAGCTTAACTAGCTAGCTAATTTAACAAGTAAATGTACAAATATAATTAGCTACCAAATTATTTAGTTAATTTAAAAAAACCTAACTAACTAGCAAATATAACTAGCTAATTTACAAATCTAACTAGCTAATTTAACAAGCAAACTTACAAAACTTAACTAGCTGGGTACCTTATCTAGCTAATTCACAAATGTAACTAGCTAGCTGATTTAGAACATTGAACTAGGTAGCTGATTTAGTGAGCTAATTCAAAAAAGTTTACTATCTAACTAATTTACAACGCTTAACTAGCTAGCTAATTTACAAAACATAAATAGCTAAATTAACTACTGAATTAAGAAAGTAGCCATCTTACTCAACTTAAAGTTGACTTATCTCAGCATAATTCTTTAGATTTGAAGGTGGATTTTTAAAGGCTGATATTTTATTTTTACGTAAGAGGCAAATAAAACATCTTATACAAACACAGAAATAAAATTTAAAAAAGGAAAGAAAAATCTCATGGTGTTTGATATTTGTAACAAGTACTTTGAAGGTCAAAGGAGTAAAAAGTCTTGGAAATGTACTTGAGTAAGATATGAGCACATGTATCCAATTTCAATAAAGCTCTGTATTTTCCCCCTCTCTATATTTGCCGCTCATCTCTCTCTCTCTCTCTCTTTCTCTCTCTCTCTCACACACACACACACACACACACACACACACACACACACACACACACACACTTGTACCATATGCTGGTTAAATCCGGTGAACTGGTCCAGTCCTCTGGATGTTAGGGATTATAATGATTTCCTGAATCTGTGGATGTATTGGAAATTGAGCATTTCCATTTACCTGACAGTGTAAAAGACAGAGAGAGAAAGAAAAGTCATGCTGCTTAGTCAGTCTGTTTTGGCTACCCGATGACACAGTACTATCGCAATACTCAAACGCACAATGATTTTATTGTTAACCCTCCCAATTACTGTTACTCCCCCGCGTTGCATTCAGGACGCAGCTGCCTGAGAAGACATTTGTGGTGGTTGCTCTGTGAAATAAAGGCCATTAATAGGGCAGCGTAACACAGCTGTCTCCCAAACATGCCCGTTCAAACACAGTGGACTCTCCAATATTCTAAACACTGATATTTGATTGCAATTTAATTTATATATGATTTATTTTAGTCCATGGCCAGGATAAGGCACTTACTGACGATAAATGACTGGATGTATCTGATCATTTAGTTGCAGCTGCATAACAGAAAATTCATTCACTATGGCAGAACCAATGCACATCATCTTATGTATATTGGATCATTCTGGATGAGTTGCATTTTTATAAAACCTATAGATTATCTTTAACTAGTAAACATGCTAGCCTAAAAACTAGCATTATAGTAAGATAACTGAAAGCACATTCATCTTTATTCCACTGCCCTTTTAACTGAAGCAATAAGAAATGAGCTAATTTACGAATTGTGGATTGTGTACATGATGACACAGTTTAACAAGATTAACAGCTACCTAGGCAGCTACATTTTTTTGCAGTTTGCAGCCCATGTTGTGGAAAAATTGTTTCTTATATAATTCACTGAGATAGACTTATTGGGCCTCATTTATCAATCTTTTAGTGAAGGTGTGTGTAAATGTTGGCATAAGCCAAACCGAATTGAAATTTTCCGCCAGATTTACAAAAGATTCAGAAAGGCTGATTTTCTTCATTTTAGCGTGCGTAGCTGCGTATCGTCCATAAGTGCAAAGCATGTTCCCTACATAGCTCATTTAGTGACACCCACAAAACTCCAGAAAATTTCAGGTGCACAGACAGCTGTGAGGGGAAAGGCTGAAAGACAGAAATGGAAGTTATTTTGACTCACTTCTATGCCAGTAAATATATTTAATAATATATTATAGTATTAATAATAAGCGAGTGCTAAATCTTGAGGCATTTGTTTATGCTTTATGACTTTCTTTAGTTAATGCCAATAATACAAAATGTCCCTGGCCTAGTGAACTAGCATGAGGATGTGTTTTTGATAGAGACTACAACGCACCTCTGTAAGTCACTCTGGATAAGTGCATCTGCTAAAAACTTGACAGTATGTTCCATACATAAAAGTGCAGTAATCCATGCAGATTATATGATTTGAAGTTGATCAAGATGAGGTTAACATTAGTCAGTCTTCTTATGCATAAATTTACACACACTCAGGATCACAAGTAGGATACGAACGTTTTTCAGAATATACAAAATTTTCATGAATACCAAAATTCTTTTGTAAACGCTCGTATTAACAATTTACGTATAAATCCGTTTGCATACAGCTTGAGGCCCATTGTTGCTATTTCTGTTTGGTGTCTTGGCAATTGCCCTGCGGTTACAGAAGCAAGAGGAAACTTATTGTCTGACAGCATGTTTCCTACAGTGCTATATCAATTTGGATTGTAACTAAGTAGCTAGATGAATGAGAAAAGTACAAATGCACCATGCATCTTCATGCTTCCACTGTTTGTTAATTTCCCTGGTTTAAACCTCATCTTGATTAAACTCTGCATGAAGTGAAATGAACCACTTTTCTAGGCAAAATTATTTTTGGCTTTATGTCTTTTTCCATTCATGTAAATGGATTTTGTTGTCAGGCAAATTTTTGTACTTGATTACTACCTGCTAATTTTGTTTAAAATGACAGCTGGTGTTTTATCAAAGCTGAGAAGCCAGCGAGCGATTGTGAGTAGACAAATGTCACATAGCAGCTATGATGTAGAAAGCCCACAGAGTGATGTTTTATTTGATTTTTTTTTTATTATTCATTATTACTGAACTATACACTGTTAATGTGCAGAATATTTGGAAAGAAAGGAATTGATTATACCTCCTGTGATTAATTCTTGATTCTGATTGGCCAGAAGGTGTTTATAAGTTTTCTATAACAGCAGCTTGGTTAGCAGTGCTGGCTGCAACGTTTATATTAATGCGTATTTTAATAGTGTTTCCTATACACCATTGTTAATATAGTAGCAAAGTGCACAGGACGCTGCATATTTAAAAATGGGTGTAATAGTTCATATGGTAAAGTTCTCTGTGAGGAGATGTTTATTTAGCATTTTTGGAAGGAGTCTCCAGTGTCAGAGTTTTTAGACATGGGCCAGTTTTCAGGACAGAGGGCTTTGCAGTCTCTCTGTAACATGACAAGTCGCAGTTTTGCCTTATTAACTTCAAGCGACAGAAAAAAAGAGAGGCTGGTGAGGTAACGACTGTTTATAGCTGCTATAAGGTAAACGATGACAGGAACTAACTTGTCTCACAATTGTTCCGCAACATTAAAAGTAACTATAAATGGATAAAAAGTATGATCTGTTGGAATCATTATGAAACATTATTAAATAAAATTGTTAGTGCTGGCAAAAAGATGTGGTAGAAGTGGAATAAAACACTTCAGGCCAAGTCCCATCACAACATCATTGATTATTTTCCAATAATAGCATGCCGTGTTGTGTTTTATTCCTTACGTAATGTTCTATATATTATTTGCTGTAATATGTAGTAATTTTCTATTCAGAGTCACAAAAGAATAAGACAGAAATTCTGTGAACTTAGAATAATTTTCACACTTCAGGTGTTGTGTCATTATTAATATTAGCTATATTCACAAAGTACTGATCAGCCTGTACCTATATTAGCAAAGAAACACATCTGGGATGTAATTAAATATTTTTCAAAGGTGGTGAAAACTATTAATATAGAAACCTTACCATCATGTATATACAGAAAAAACTTTAACATATCAATGAGTTTAAAAAAACAAAGAGGGTCAGCCATCCTCTGTAAAAGCGAGTTAATTCTGGTAGCTGCAGATGTTGCCTGTCGTGTTTCCTGCCTCATTAAAATAAAGGATATGCAAGCTGCAGTCTGTTATAGACAGAGACACAACATGAAATATAGCTGTGCCGTGATGTGTAGCAGAGGTTTTGCTGAGTAGAAGGATTCACCCTCTTATACATAGCTCAAAATGTGTTTAGAGTCAACCAAACAGACACATTGTACCAGCAAAGTGCAGATTACATCATGCTTGTGTAGAGCCTAAAGTGTAATATTTACTCAGTTTATCCTTTTTGTTCAGGAATGCATTCTGTAAGGAATAAAACATTGTGAGACATGCTGTTACCTCAATAAGGTTAAAACAGACAAACAGATTATTATCAGTTTATATTGTCTTATACATTTAAGCACTATTTTGGTGTAAAACTCATTTTTGACATAAACGTTCTAAAAGATAGAACCTTGGAATAAGGTTGATTTATCTGGATATATATTTTTCTGTATATTACTATATTTTTCTCACAGCAACACATAGGTAAGCTAATGATATTTGCCATCAAATGGCAGTTAGTGTAACAAGACACTTTCTCTTAGACTAGTTTTACCTCAATAAGTAAGCAAAAACATAACTGTTACAAAATATGTGCTGACTAATACTAATACTAATAAGTATCACAAAATATTTAAAAAAAGGATTCGGTTCATTTTTATTTGTATAGCGCTTTTAACAATGGACATTGTCACAAAGCTGCTTTACAGAAATATACAAATTCCGGATATATATTTTAAATTTAGAAATTCATCCCTAATGAACAAGCCAGAGGCGACAGTGGCAAGGAAAAACGCCCTGAGACGATGTGAGGAAGAAACCTTGAGAGGAACCACACTCAAAAGGGAACCCATCCTCATCTGGGTGACACCGAATAGTGCAGTTATAAATCATTCCTCTTCTGTAACTGCGTACTATAAAGTCAAAAAGTGTAACCAGGAACTAATGAGCTTATGAGCAACTTATGAGTATGAGCATCAGAGTCATTTCTGAATTCATTACTGTTTTAAATAATCAACTGTTCAGTGATGGAGATTTGAATGCAAACTGTTCATAGCAATTACAGTCCTGAGACTGTCCAAGCAAGAACATCCACAGGCAACTTTATGGTTTCTGTGTGGTACCATCCACAGTAATCACATGTCCATGTGGGGCCATCCTCCTGAACAGCGAGTAATTTTCAGGTGATGAGAACTCCAGACAGAAGTAGGGCATCAGGATGGATCAGGCAGGCCTGGGGAGCAGAAGGACTCAGGATCACTGATATCTCAGGAGTAGCAAGTGTAGCAAGAGAGAGAGAGAGAGAGAGAGAGAGAGAGAGAGAGAGCACATGTAAGAGATATATCTGGAAACAACTGTAAATTCACTATTCGCTATTTTTTTTTTTTTTTGCAATTAATTAATCAAGAATATTTAAATACACACACATTACATATATATATATATATATATATATATATATATATATATATATATATATATATATATATACACAGTCATGTGAAAAAATTAGGACACCCCATTAAATATTCAGTTCTTTATTAAGAAATGTCAACATGTCAATTTCTGATCTTGTTTTAATTTGTACCTGTAGATGAAAGTGATGTAACTGCATGTAAACAGCAAAAAATCACTTAGAATTCTTTTAGCTGTGTGATGTCTGAGGGGTTTCTTGCGTGCACAGTCCGTTTTAAATCAGTCCACAGGATCGTGCAGTGATTCGTGCAGGTGTTCTAATTTCTCCGACATGAACTGACACCGTCTTGAAGCCCCGCCCCTTTCCTCCATTACACATGCTCTTGGGGTTCTTGGGACTTGTGGTGCTTTTGCTTTCTGTCAGGGAGGATGTTTTGAGTTAATGCGAAGTAAAATCTACAATATTTAACATCATACACTGTATGGCCAAAGGTTTGTGGAAACCTGACCCATATGTGTTTCTTCCCCAAACTGTTGCCACAAAGTTGGAAGCACACAACTGTATAGGATATGTAGTCTTTGTATGCTGTAACATTACAATTTCCCTTCACTGGAACTAAGGGGCCCTGTGCACAAAGTGACGTCCATAAACACCTGGTTTGCCGAGGTTGGTGTAGAAGAAGCAAAGAGGAGTCTGGAATGGAATGTTCAAAAAACACATATGGGTGTGATGGTCAGGTTTCCACAAACGTTTGGCCATATAGTGTATATTTATTAGGGATGTCAGTGAGAGATTTTGGCTGAAAATGGTCAAAAACTGCACTGGTTTTCAGCAGAAAGAGAAAATGGATGAAAATTTTGGCCTGCAAATAATGTTAATGTTGATTAGAATTAGGAAGTGATTAAGCCGTGTGGACATATGGACAACCGATTTGTTAAAGGGTTATGTTGAAAATGTTCTGTTGTGTTTGTTTAACTGCTTACTGCACATTATTGCAGAATCACCTAAAAATCCACCATTCAGCTGAGTTTTTGCGATTGCTGCTGCCGGCCTGCAGCTGATAATATTTTTATGCCTTCCTGTACTCGCCCTAACACCTGAAATGGTGGAAATGCGTATTTTCCTGTCTTTCTATTGATTTTGTGCAGTTAAATAATGTATCACAAAAATGGTAAATCACGAGCAGGGAAAAATCAATATCACACAAGCCTAATTGGCAACTATTTTCAGTATTGAATTGTATCCATTTTTGTTGATTTGTTGTTGCAGCTTTAAAATTCACCTCACACAGGTCAGGTTGGGATTTCTGTCTGAAGTTTGAGCTGTAGGTTATTGTGCAGGTGAATCTTATTTGCTTAGCAGCGTGTGTGTTTCACCGCAGAGTTTTCCTGTTTTGCATGACAGGGACTGACCAGAGTTTGACCTTTGCCAAAGTTTGTTTTTAAATAGATTTGTAGAGAGGGACACACACAGCATAAAAAAAACAAACAAAAAGCAAGCGAGCAAACAAACAAACAAAAAATACACCACCATTATGATTATTGTTACCCTACTATGTTCTTCTAATTGTTTATTACAATGGGAAGGAAAATGAGTACTGGCCCTTTAAGACAAGCAGGTAGGTGTGTGTGTGTGTGTGTGTGTGTGTGTGTGAGAGAGAGAGAGGGTGTGTAAGACAGGCTGTGTGTGCTTCGTTGGTGATGCTGCAGAATGAAGGACAAGATGGAGTCACACAGCTACACTCCTTCAGTGCGCTCCTTCTGGCTTATTCCGCACCACTGTGTGCACACTCAAGTGTGTATGTGTGTGTGTGTGTGTCTGTGTGTGCGTGCATGGGCCTCGAGTTGTTCCAGTGGTTTTGCATCTCTAAAGAATGAAGGACAATAGGCTGATGTCTCCTGGTCATTGATGCTTTCCAAGTAGGGGGTTGGAACAGAGTGAATGAAGTTTTCTCTCTCTCTCTCTCTCTCTCTCTCTCTCTCTCTCTCTCTCTCTCTGTGTGTGTGTGTGTGTGTGTGTGTGTGTGTGTGTGTGAATATAAATGTGGAAGCAGTATGACCCCGGAAGGGAACCCATTGACGGAAATCTCCAGTGTTTTTCAACCATATCTTCTACCTCATCACTAGTGTATGAGTGATTGCTACGGTTTAAGAATTTCAAAACATTTACTTGTAGGTAGAAAACAGATGGTAAATATGCTTTCTTGAAACTCGCATATAACAAGCCCACAGGCAGCAGTTAAACGATTAAAATATGTGTATAACAGTAATTTTAAATGGTTGCGCTCTGACAATAAAAGGTTTTAAGATGAGACAGATACGAGAGAAAATCTAAATCTATAAAGTTATTCTTATGGAGCTTATTCAACTTTTGAACCCTGGAGCAATGGAGTAAAAAGCAACTGTGTAGTTCTTTACACCTACCTGAAGGATTTGTGTTACCTGAGAAACAGAGAAACATCAAGAGACTTGTTTGTGGTGATTACACATACGGTGCAGATTCAGTTTTTCATGTGGAAGCAACACCTGAAGCTCCAAACTGTGGCAAAAGAAGTTAAAGCATTTCAGGAAACTGTATTATACCACAGAAGATTGTGAAAGTGGATTGATTTTCTATAAGAGCACGGCTCCGAGTGTAGTTCAAGCCGTAGCATAAATGACAGGTTTATACTAATGATCTCGTTCTAATGAGTTATGGTTTCTATAGTAACGGCTCGTTCACAGGGAGTTGTATGGTGGACGCTCCAAATAATCTTAACCTAATAGATACTGAATTAAAAAACATGTTGTTATGTAACAAAGAAAAACATATAATCATTTATATGGTGAAGGTTTCTGTTAAGAGATGTTTGTCACATTTATGGAAGGTGTCTCCAGTGTCAGTGTAACAGTTTTCCACCCTGGGAGAGTCTTCAGGACAGAATTTGCACTTTCTGGTTTCTCAGCTACGTTCTTTTGTCTATTTATGTCATTTTCAGTTTGTATATATATATATATATAATTTAAATTGATTTTACACACATAGCATTATCGTACCACATCTCATTATTTAAAAAGGTATCGCATATCACATTTTTCTTCAATATTGTGCAGCCCTACTTATTTATTAATAAATAAAAAATCACAATAGTTGGCAAATCTCTGTTGTATAAGGGGAATAAAACAATTCAGGATATGCTGTAATGGGAAAACAATCAACTTTGGGGTTGCAACTTCATGTCGAGCCGCATCACATTACCCTGTCGTGGATTATTTTCCTATATCAGCACAACCTGAAGTGTGTGATTCCTTACATATAATGGTGATTAAAGCATTCTGACGCAGTTAAACGTGTGCACACAGACACGCACTGTTTCAAATTGTACACTTTCTGAATCACATCCCCAAGTTAGAAATGATAGAAAGTAAATGTTTGGCTTTTTATACAGTCAGTGAGGCTTTGTGTGCACTCTGGCCTGAAGGAGCATCTGCATCTTCCTTCACACTCAATCTCTCTCCATTTCTTGTCTTGGTGGAAGCTAACAGGTGCTTAATGCTGCAGTTTTGCTAGAGGTTGCAGCAGTGTGTGTGTGTGTGTGTGTGTCCTGCAGCAGGAAAACGCTGTGTATGTGTGTCCCCCATCTAAAACATGGCCATTGTTATATGGTGCAGTAAATGTCGGTGACAGGGCAAGTTTCTCTCTCTCTCTCTCTCTCTCTCTCTCTCTCTCTCTCTCTCTGTTCCCTCACTCTGTCTTTGTCTCTCTGCTGCTTCATTTCCATTCCATTCTGTCCTCCCAGCTGCTGCTGCCTACTAAAGCGGAGTTATCCCTTATCCCTCACAGCCCTCCCTCTCTCACTCTATCTCTCCCTCCCCCCACCTGATCTCTCTCTCTCTCTCTCCACCTCCCCTGCTCTCTCATTCTTCAAATCCTCTGCCAACTGCCAGCCCTCTCGTGTTCCACCGTTACTCTTTCATTTGGTTTGCTTTTCACGCTCCCGTTGTCGCTATTTCTCCCGCTCAGCCTCTTTTCTTCCCCTCTCCTTCAACGACTCCATCTCTCCATCGTTTTTTTTTCCCACGCCTTTCCCCCCCTCACCATGATTGCGCGGGAGACATTTATCTGCTAGCCGTTGATACAAAGAGAGGATTACCACTTGATCGGAGAGGAGCATGTTTTTGTGAGTGTGTGTGTGTGTGTGTGTGTGTGTGCATGTGTTTGTGTGTGAGAGAGAGAGAGCTGGAGGAGACTGCTGTCCTGCTCTCCAATTCCACATCCAGGTAAGTGCATTTTCTTCTGCTTTCTCTGTAACAGCATGCAGAAATAACACACGTTGTACATTTGGAGTGCTTGGTGTTTATGGTTGGGGAAAATCAAGTGCAGGATTGTGGGAAGTCAGGCCCTGGTGTGTCAGATGTTTTAGCGCCATAAGCTTATAGACGGATGGCTGTAGGCTCAGCACTGCACTGATGTTGTAAAGATGATGTTGCTTTGCTCTAGCTTAATAATGATGAGCTTGTGTTGTGTTGTTAGTCTAAGGCTCATTTGTTCATCTGGAAGGCTGCATTGAATAAAGCAGGTTCTATATGATGAGCTACTCCGAGGTCGGCTGATTTAATTCACGCCGTGTTGACTCAATGAAGGCCGTTCTGGCAGATCAAAGCCACGTCACATTGTGTTAGAATGGACTATAACCGTGATTGTGCTCTTGCAATCTGTGTTTTGTTCCATGGCTGTTGTACTGGTGATGCTGTGTGTTGTGTTGTGTTGGGCTTGTAGGCAAACCTGGAATTATTTAAAACATTTCAGGGTTCTTTTTTTTTTTTTGTGGTTTTGGAGAAATCTGCTGGTTTGGGCTACATCTGTATAGTGAACAATTGAATCATAGAATAGAACAGAGTGTGCTTACAATGCCAGATGATGCCATTTTACACGTTAGTCTGTGTTTGTGTGTGTGTTTGAATGTACACAATGACTGGGAAGGCCTGAATCCACTAAAAATTGCCTTAAAGGAATACCACATTCAGTAATGGCTAAAATGGATTGGTTAGTTAGCCTTATGTAAAAGAGATCATGGTCACTAATTACCGCTAGCTTTCATTCACTGTTAATGATGTTAGCATTTTTGGTGAAGTAGTGGATATTTAGAAATTTGGCTGATTCCTATTTATACTAACAGTTAACATTTGCAACACAAGGACATGTTACTGCTGATTTTTATATGTGAATGCTAATGACCAGTGGTGATGGTAGCACTAGAGCTTACAATCAATTTAGAACATCTGGATTGTACGGAATACTACTTCAGCACGGATATGAATGTTTCTGGCCCATCCAAGTAATCAATATTTACAATAAATAAATATTTTTATAGTTAAAAGAGTCTTTGTGTTTGTTCTTCAAACATGACACGATCCTTCGAATAAAATTTGATACTGTGGCTTTTTAAGAGCCCACGGGGATCAATGAAATCCATCCAATCAGAGTGTCTATGCTATTTTTATACCCTGTAAACCAGTATGATCCATGATGCTAGATGTATTTATGCTCATTTTCTATACATTTATATATTGTTAGGACTGGAAAATAAAGACTAGTAATTTAGACTCAATAGGCTTCACTTTCAAGAAATTTCACTAATGTTGTAAGCCCTTGTTTTTTGTAGATCATCGTTTGTTACTACATGCACTGTTTTCAGCCTGCAGTGTTATTGTGTTATGTTGGAGCTACTCAGAGCATAAAAAAAAGAGGCATACTACGATCTGGTGCCTCATGCTTTGATAATTAATGAAACGCTGGTTGCTTTGGGCAAAACATTTTCTGGTTCGAGCTTTAGTGTGGTTAAAGACTGAAGCACCAACCCAGTGTTACAGAAAAAAAATTTGAATATGAATGTACTGTCTCAAACATTGGATGCATATCAATGTATCAAACATTCACTTGAATGCGCTGTACAGTAATTTAACTGTAATTTAACCACGCCCACACCTCCACTACTATTTGAATAAACAGTGATTAAACACATTTTAAAACATATTGAGCCCAGTTCATGCATAAAGTTTGAAAAAGTCTCCTTAGCCTACAGAATACTGCACTCGTACGTTACTACAATACCCAGAAGCCTTGTCAAAATTCATGCTTTTATGACTGGATGGGGGTGATGAGGCCTAGATTCAATTAAGGGTGTACAAAATAGCAGAAATATCACGTTGTGATAATAAGACGTAATACATGATATGTACTATAATACTTGGATTGATTAGTCTAAGGTTTTGCTAAAAAAAAACTGCCAACAAAACAATTGAGTCATGTTACAAAAAAAAAGGTTGCGTTTTTTGATTGTTGCATTTTTTAAATGTTACATTTTATTTTATTACTGTCATTATTATTTCTCCGATTTTCTTCAGAATTTGGGCATGGCCAATTCCAACCAGCCAGCCACTTACCAACAAGGGAGGGTGAAGGCTAACATGTGCTTCCTTCAAGATACATGATGCCAGCCAACCTCATGGTTTTTGGACCGCTGCTCGTGCAGGTGCACAGGGCAGTGCAACACCATCTGAGAAAAGTGCTGTCTGCCTTCTTGCACATACACGATTGGCTAGTGTAGCTGTGACTGACAGGGGAGATGGAGTATGCTATCCCTCCCACCCTGAGAGCATGGCCAATTTTTTTCTCTCTTGGCTTCCAGCCACTGATGGCTGTAATATCGTTAGGATTCAAACCTGCGATCCGCAGACGATGAAGAGGAGGACATTACCCACAGTTCTCTGAAAAGTGTCTGAGATGTTAATATATTGACAATACGATATCATATTGTCTTATCTTCCAGCCTTAGTTTAAAAAATGTAACTACGTTGTTACTGTGAAGAACATTATGGTTGGCCAGTGTTACAATACTCGGATGTTATGTTATGACATAACATTGATATTATGACATAATATTGATATTGTATCATAATATCGCTCGTTCCTAGTAAAATCAATGTGTGTACACGTGATTAGATCTTTCATGGTCAGCTCCTATTTTGCATTTGCTAGGTTTTTGTAGTAAAGCTACTCCGTTTTATCTTTATTGTGTTTTGATGATGAAGCTGATCTGGATGAAGAAAAGAGCGATGTTGCAGACATGTGGGCGGGCCTGAGGGAGGAATGTAGGATAAGGGGACCAAAGAATATCAGACATGTCCAGCTCATAAAGGACAGATGGCCAGTGCACTCTCTCTCTCTCTCTCTCTCTCTCACACACACACACAAACACACACATTTATCTAATTCATCTCCTGGCTTTGTGGTGGGCCCAATGGTACACAGAGCCTCTTTTCACATGATGAGGCAGCCGGCTGCAGGCAGAGAGAGAAGGAGAGAGAACATTTCCCATCTGCAAAGAAGAGGAAAAGCTAGCAAGCTTGGAAAAAGAGTGTAGAGCTGTTTGGAAATGAGGGATGTGTGAGAGAGCGAGAGAGAGAGAGAGGAGATGACGAGAGGAGGGGAAGAGAGGAGGGGGTGGTTATTGTGGCACAAACGGTAGAGGTCAGGTCCAGATGCTCCCAAAACAAAAGAGTCTTTCTCAGGAAGCAGCAGGGGGAAGCGTGGCACTCGGCATTTTGTGTGTGTGTATGTGTGTGTGTGTGTGTGTGTGTGTGTGAAACTCACTGCATTGCAGGCTGTTTTTCTAGTAGTCTGTCTTAATGACCAGTATTCACCCAGGCTCCAGGCATTAACTGGCTACAGGCCTCTGATGTGTGTGTGTGTGTGTGTGTGTGTGTGTGTGAGAGAGAGAGAGAGAGAGAGAGAGAGAGAGTACAGGCTTCCACCCAAATCGAAATGCTGTTTGCCAGAGTTGCTGATTGGGTAGAAATGAGCTACTGAATAGGTCTTTTTTTTAACATGAAAAGGAAGGAATTTGTTAGAGGAAGGAAGGTAGCAGTGAGGACAAGCAAGTGCTTGCCAGACCTGCTTTCTCTTCTCTCGTTCAAAGAGCTTTTCCACCAAACATTAAGCTATAGCTGACCATCATAGCCATATGTGGTTCTTTCCCAAACTGTTGCCATAAAGTTGGAAGCACACAATTGTCTAGGACGTCTTTGTATGCGGTAGCACTAAGATTTCCCTTCTCTGGAACTAAAGGCACATATATGCTTCACTTTCAGCACGTGTACATGGGTGAACAGCAGCTACGCAAGCAGCATTGTTCACATACTCACTTGCATATCTTATGTACACCTGGAGGATTAAATGTGATGTTCACTAGATGGCACGTCAGTGCCAAAACATCTCTGTCCATCTGGATTCCAGGTCGAACTGTATGTTTAGCGATTTCATGCACAGTGATGTTAAACAGACTGCCAAGCTCCAGTTCTCTTTCATTTTCTGCAGTCAGTGTGATTGACAATATTGGGCTGTGTCTCAAATCGAAAACTCTCCCCTTACATTTAAAAGTATCTACTAATCTAGAAAATTCAGAAGAGTGGTAGTCAGAACAGACCTTTTGGCACCATGTGGACACGCGACAGCCATTTTGCGTATGCATACGTGTAGTTAACAGGAAGTATAAATCGGCCTTAAGGGGTTTAGCCCAAAACTGTTCCAGCAAGCCAGTGCCATCAAGCTCCATAAAGACATGGTTTGCCACGGTTGGTGTGTAAGAAGACAAGTGGTCTGCACACAGCCCTGACCTCAACCCCTCTGGACACTTTGGGATGAACTGGAACTCCGATTGTGTGCCAGGTCTCCTCGTCTGACATCAGAGCCTTCCCCTCACTAATGCTCTTGTGGCTGAATGGGCACAAATCCTCACAGCCATGCTCCAAATTCTAGTGTAAAGCCTAAAGAGTGGAGGCTGTTATAGCAGCAAAGTGAGGGACCGAGTCCATGTTAATGCCTATGGTTTTAGAATGGGATGTTGAAGGACAGGCTGGGGTGTGATGGTTATGTGTCTCCACAACTTTTGGCCATATAGTGTAGGAGGACTTATCTGGAGGGTTTGGACTGCCGACTTCATTTTTGTCAGAATGGTAGTAATAACAATAAACACTAACAACAGAATTAATATAAGAGGTCCAATTATGTTAAAGCTCTGTTGCAGTTGAGATACCACCACTGAAGAAAAGGTAATAGCTGGCTAGTGGTTTCAATGCTGGTTGTCTTCACACGAGCCATGAATGTTTTTACGTAACTAAATTAAGCACAGGTACTTATTTATGATGTTGTATCACTTGCTGATACAAATAACAATAAAATGTGGAATAACGGATTCGTTACTTTATCATGCAGTACCACACTGTCTGGTGGAAAAGTGTGGAAAAGTGCTATAAATCTGTTGATAAGTCTGCTGTAAACACCCCCTCCCCCCATCTCTCTCTCTCCCTCTCTCTCTCTCTCTCTCTCTCTCTCTCTCTGCCAGGAGGGAGGATATTTCCACCAAACATTAATCAAACATTAAACATTAATCGTTGACAGAGGAAATTGTTTTCTTTTAAGCTGTGTAAGCATACTTGCATGCACAGTGTTAATATAACACATCCAACTTTGGAATTATTGGCACCCTTCAAACAAATGAACAAATCTAATTCTGTGGAGTAAACATTATAAGCGTTGATTGAAATTTTCCACTTTGGACAATGAGAAGAATTACTTCCTCATGCAGTTACATAATATGTTCTCTCGAATATGTACATGACGAAATACCTAATGAACACCCCTAATGAATATTTTAAACAAACCAACAAAAAAATCTTCCTTAAGTTTTGCTCTCAGTTGCTCTGCTTTTAAGCAAATATGAAGCTGCATGCATGTAAAATGCCCTTGTCATACATCACTATGATGACGACTAGAGTTTTCAAAACAAAAGTGATAGATTGTTGTTATGCACAAGTCTGGTAATGGTTATTAAAAAAAAACAATACCATTAAAAAAATGAACTATCGTGAAGTGAACTTTTAGATGACACCTTACAAACAACTCAGAGGCAATAAGCAGTAGTGATACAGCCTTACAGCTCCAGGTTCTGTCAGGTTCTCTGGTTACCTCCTCCTCCTCCTCCTTCTTCTTCTTCTTCTTCTTCTTCTTCTTCTTCTTTTTCTTCTTCTTTCGGCTTTTCCTTTCAGGGGTTGCCACAGCCAATCATCACTCTCCACCTATCCCTATCTTCTGCATCCTCAACACTTGCACTCACTAGCTTCATATCCTCATTTATTACCTCCATATACCTCCTCTTTGGCCTTCCTTTTCGCCTCCTGCCTGGCAGCTCCATGTCCAACATTCTCCTACCAGTATACTCACTCTCCCTCCTCTGAACATGTCCAAACCATCTTAATCTGGCCTCCCTAACTTTGTCCCCCAAACGTCCAACATGAGCTGTCCCTCTGATGTACTCGTTCCTAATCCTGTCCAACCTTGTCACTCCCAAAGAGAACCTCAACATCCCAAAGAGAACCTCAACATCGTTCTCTGGTTACCTCCAACCTCCAGGAAACATGGTCGGAAGTAGATTGTTGACTCTAAATTGCCCCTAGGTGTGAGTGATTGTGTGCATGTGTGTGTATGGTGTCTTGTTCCAATCAGAGTGTCTTCCTACCTCATACCCAGTGTTCCCAATATAAGCTTAGACTCTACTGCAACCCTAACCTGGAAAAAGCGTTTACTGAAGATGACTCAATGTATTTTTATGAGGGGTGCCAATAATTCTGCCATGGACTGTAAATAAAATGGAACTAGATATAAGGTCTTGTTTAAAATTTTGCTCGAATAATAAGCTTTGGTTCCAGTCGCAAATGTGCTCGATACTCATGAACACAGGTTGTTATGGAGAACTGGAGCTCTCGATTCCCAGGCTGATACTGGAATCGTGTCAAGAGCAGCAGAGCAAATTAGTGGGTTACAAAGCAATCGCAAAACCTGTACAAATGAAACACGGACGTATCCTCTGTAATATTAGTTTTAAATACATCACAATAATGACCTGATCCTCATTCAGAAAGCAGACAGCACTAATTCCTTAGAAAGATTCTGAACACACATTAACTAACTCCAGCTGGCTTAGTCAGCTATTTTATACTTAAAAAGTTATTTTATTCAGTTCTCTTTCAAACCTGTGTCCCCAGCTTAGCCCTGTTTCACTGAACACTACTGATAGATCAGATATAGCTGGCTGAATTCCAAGGTTGTAAAAATGAAAGCTTTTATTCTATTCATTCTGTTACTGTAAATGAGACAGACCCATTCATCTCACATTCCTATTGTAAAGATTCAGGTCAACTCTTTGGCTATCATGCAAAGGATTATGCGTAAAAACATCTCATATATATGGTATGTGGTGGTATTGATTCTTATTGGGCACTTTGGGAAGAACTCAAGCCTCTAATCCAGGAAATGTGACCACTACGACTTATGGGAGAAAACATTAGTTCACTTGATGAAACCAGAGATGCTGCTACTGACCAATGAGTCTAGTGTTATCTTAATGAGATTCAATGTTGACTGATACGCCACCCTGACACAGCACTAAACTACACATCGCACATGCCCACTAAACCTCAAGATACATACAAAAATGTCATTACCTGCGACTGGTTTGTGGCCCAAGCGTTACTGTGAATTTTTCAGAATTAGCCAGTAAGCAGAAGCCAAATTTTGCCTATTTTCAGGTGTCCTAATAGAAATGATGTATACTCAAGGACCACTTCATTAGAAATACCTGTACACCTGCTCATTTGTCTAATTAGCAACTCAATGCATACAATAATGGAGATACAGGTCAAAAGCTTCAGTTAACGTTCACATCAAAAAAAAATTTTATGTGACTTTGACCATGGCATGCTTGTTGGTACGAGAAGGGCTGGTTTGAGTATTTCAGAAACTGCTGATCTTTTGGGATTTTCACACACAACAGTCTCTAGCATTTACACAGAATGGTGCAAAAAAAAAAAAAAGACATCCAGTGAGCTGCAGGTCTGTGGGCTGAAACAGCTTGTTGATGTGAGAGGCCAGAGGAGAATGGCCAGACTGATTTGAGCTGACAGGAAGGCTACGGTAACTGTAACAACCACTTTTTACAACCATGCTGAGCAGAAAAGCATCTCAGAACAGAGATGTTGATTACATATTTTGTTTGATGTACTAAACTTTGGGCGTATAATTTTGTCTGCCTCTCAAAGCTAGGAAATTATTGGCAGGTGTGTCGCTCGGAGCTTTGTAGCTGGCGTTGCCTCAGAATTGGGCTACTTTTTGACTTGTCTGCGCACTTTTTCAATCTATTATTATATGAGCTCACTGTAGGATCTTGGTGAAAAAGCTGTTGAAGGAAACTGTCTTTTAATACTGCTGAACACACACTGCTTTTGTCACACACATTTGGCAACAGTGGCTATAGCACTTAAGTCAGAAACACATACATCAGATTTTCTGATACCTAACAAAGAAATTCAACACATTCAATAGAAGTTTTGTAACAGTGTTACAGAAGCCACAGTCGACCACAAGAAAAAAACGGAATACAGTTTAATCGCATACTTTTATATGAAGTAGCTATCTTACTCTATACACATCAGCCTTTTCATTAAAACCAATTAGTAATCAAATGACATAATAGATGCTGTAATGCTTTCCACACTGTTTACTTGTCCTTGACAGGAGTCTTCATTTAATAAAAATATCTTGATCTTGATCTTGATCCCAAGCTTTTTGACAGCTCTGTGGTTGACTATTTTTACCGCTTCACGTTGGCTTTTAAACACTTTGCCCTCATGCACAGTGCATTCAGTAGGAGGTCCCAGGTGCAGTTTGCGTGATGAGATACAGCCTTAGTAAATTAAACATCAGTTTCAGGTGCGCAACCTGACGTACGTTCATCTACCCTCATATTCTAATGAGAACGCTTTATGAACCTGAAGACATGTGCACTTGTTTGGTGACTAGTTACTGTAAGACTGTAACTTACTATAAGATTAGATTTGTCTTACAGTTGATAAACAGTATTTGTTCAACTAAAAGACAAATACACAGTATGTTGTGTGCAACATGTGCCTATTTCCTGCTTCTAATTTCTGTTCTAATTTCTAAATCTCAATACAGGGTGTTCAGAAACTTGACTGGCAGTGTAAATAGAATCTTTGGTACATTACAAGCTTTAAAGCGATGGTGGATGATGGGCAGAGACTCTGGTTAGTCTTCAGAGAGTCGTCCACTGGTGATTTCCACATTCCTAATGAAAAACAGGATGGAGGGATGAATCATTCTGTCATCTAAAAATAACATCCCTAGTTTTTTAGCCTTCCTTTTTTAGAAGCCACAGTGCAGTAGTGTGTGTGTGTGTGTGTGTGTGTGTGTGTGTGACCCATTTTTAACATCCCTTTGGCCTAATGCTGTGAGAGAGGTTGCTTATAGCTGCATGTGTGGTGTGTATACGGGTGTGTGTGTGTGTGTGTGTGTGTGTGTGTCCACTGAGGATGCTGGATGTTTAAACAGTTCTGCTTTGGCTCAACAGGGCCAACATGATACCTGTACTTACATTTCTTAGCAATATGACGGTGTGGTGGTGTGAGGTGTGCTAATCTTCTCACACATCAACATGGTGTCAGTTAGTGATGAGGGTTAGGTACTAAATGTACTGACACACAGCTGAATGTACTGACTGCAACTTGCACAGTCTGTCTCTAATAACACTAACAAACATGCAGTTATGTCTCATTGTTATCAAACTCATCAGACCTGCTACGTAAACGAATAAAACCCCTCGGTAGTGCTGTTATAAGAGACAATCATTTCTATAGTGGAACATTTGCATTAATATGAATCCAATTTAAATATATTACAGCTGGACCTACTGTCAGAGCTGCTGTTGTAGAAAATTAATTCATACCTTCTGACGGGAGAATTCGACAGCGCTGTGGTATTAGTGCTGATAATGCTGAGCGATACAGGGACGCATGAATCAGGCAGAGAAACACGTACTCGGAGTAGTGCTTGTGTTAGTTGTAACCTTGTTCGATCTTCAAGATCTCGTTAGGATTTGCTGCTGCAAGCGGGAGTGCTGCAGTATTGATTATTGGCTGATCAATATTATCGACTAAGTGCCACCACCGTGTTGAATTGTTAAGAAGATTACCATACACCATGCACACATAGACACAAATACCGTCTACTTTACAAAATAGTTACAGCTACACACCGGCCCATATTTAGCAATGGATCTTTTAGTCCATATATTGGGATGCTAGTGATCTGTGGCCTTATTTCCCCACCTCTGCCTCATTTATCTGTTGTTTCACTGAATCCTCCATCTCCCCAGTAATTACCAATACTGAACCACAAAGCAACAACTGTTAGATAATTGATTGATAAGCAACAGAGTACAATTTGTTGTGAACCACATTCTGTCATTTGTAGCATCAGTTTTAGACATAACCAACAAAAATTAAATAAACAATAATGGTAGTTTTTTTTTGTGGATTTTATTGGTGCAAAAGAAAGCCATAGTGTGCAAACATTGGTAATACTATGATTATTATGGAATGTCTGTCATTGTTTTATAGTACCATGGTTACTGTGATGTCTGTAGTAAACTGAAACGGACTATATGTTGAAGGACACACTTTATTAGGAGCACCTGTACACCCGCGCATTCATGTAGATATCCAAACAGCCAAATATGTGAATACAGACGTGCCTTTGAGTGTGCTGCATTCTGCTTTCTTTTTCTGTCACATTTTTTTTTTTTCTGTGGCTGAATATCAAACTGCTTGTAGTGCACTACTAGGGTATACAAGGCAGCATTATACTCTAGCTAGAGTGCAAGAAACACAGTTGTGAAAAATTCAATCAGTGTAGTGTAATAGCCTCCCACTGAACATTGGTACCTGTTTTAAATGTGTTAAATGAGACAAACAGCCCATGCCAAATTGGAAAGAGGGTCCCAACCATGGTTACCATAAAATGTGGTACCATTGTACCATTGGTTATCACATATTTTTGAACCTTTTTGCCGAAGCAGATTTAATAAATAAAAATAGAAAGACAATATCTGTGATTTACATTCGGCCCCCAGATGTGCTGTATGATGCACTAGAGTCAAACCATAGTGTATCCTAGCAACATCATGCTACACTATAGTGAATTGTCGCAAGGGTGCTATCAGTGTTGGAGTTTAAGTGGTTAAGGCAGAAATGAGAATGAGAAACCCTGAGAGAGAGCAAGAGAGAGAGAGAGCAGGAGGATAAAAAGAGAAAGAGCAAAAGAAAGAAGGAGGGTGACGAAAAGAGTGAGAGTCACTGAGCTGAGACGTGCCTGCCTTTGGGCGTGTGTGTGTGTGTGTTAGTTGCCTCCATGATGGGTAGGAGCAGTGCTTGAGGATGAGTGTGTGTAAGACAGAAGGAGTGAGAGCTGGAGCTACACACATACACATACACACACAGTGTTATACTCCAGTGATTTTCAACCCAATCTCTATCTGCGTGACAGCATAAACCAAATTTTGTTTCACTCTAATAATGAAGGTCTTAGAATGCGACAGAGTTGAGTATGTTGTACCAAAGCTGTTTTTATGTAGCTAATCCAACATTTTATCTGAGCTTTTAACTGCTTATGCTCTTCTTACCCTACATTCACCCTGACAAGCGACAAGGTGACAATTCACCATTCATTTTCTATGTAAATGTGTGACACGGAGCCGCGATCGCAGTGACAAGCAATATTTGAATCGAGACTTTCTCAATTCTATGCAAATTAGGTATGATGTGGTAAAGCGGACCAATCCTCTGGCTTGAGTGGTCCGACGTTTCTTCACTTCCCCATTCAAAGCTTTAGCTCCTACCTGCAGTTAGTTCCCATTTACTGACCGATGCACAAAAAATGGAAGAAAAACTTATGATCGTGGTGTCATCTTATTCTGTCATATATGACCTGTTATTAAATGCATATAGAGACAGCTTGAAAGGAAGTAGCGTAGGTTGGTGGTTCCTTTGGTGTGTGTACGTAGCTAGTTCATTTAGCTTGCTTTGCTTATCTGCCAACGAGGCTAGCACGTAACATGCAAATCGAACAACAAATTTTTCACACTGATTAGCTCTTACAGATAAGAAGCGCTACTTTGTTTAATTCTGATGCTTTGAGCAGCCAGGTTGACTTGTTGTCACTTGCTGAACTCGGAGTTGAGGAGACTGTACCGAGTTCCTGAGTAGGAATTCCGAGTTGCGGGGGCGTTTTTTTGTTTGTTTGTTTGTTTTCTCTAATTGGAGGTCAGTAATTCAGAGTTACGAGTTTTAGACGAATGCAGCATTAGACTTTCATAGGGGTCCAAGCACCTTCTTTTTCTTCTTCTTCTTCTTCTTCTTCTTCTTCTTCTTTTATTCGGTATTATTGTGTGTCTGTGTGTGTGTGTGTGTGTGTGTGTGTGTGTGTGTGTGTGTGTGTGTGTGTGTGTGTAGAGGCTGTCAGCTTCCGCATATCTGGCAACTAGTGTGTGTTTGTGTTTGCATGTTTGAGAGAGATATATAGTAGACTGAGATGGATGGAGACACAGAGTAAGTGGTGTGTGTGTGTGTGTGTGTGTGTGTGTGTGTGTGTGTGTGTTGATCAGAACCCCACACCTCATCATCAGTGACATACTGATGAGCTGTGATGAGCTCCATTACGATGGAGGAGCTGTGTGTGTGTGTGTGTGTGTGTGTAATTGAACACTGATCTGTTGACACACTCGTCAGTTGTTCAGCTTCAGAAGGCTGGAAAAGAGACACACAGCTACCTATTTTCACTCTTTCACCATTTGTTTCACCCCTCCTTCCCTCTGTCCCTGTCCCTGTCTCTCTCTCTGTCTCTCTCTCTCTCTCGCTTTTTCAGTCTTCACTCTCTCACTGAGTGTCGACTCCTCCCTCTTCTTCTCATTCTCATTCGAGAGCTTTATATGTGCTATTTCCCCTTGCTCCACCTTTCTCCCCTTTTCTTTCGTCTGTTTGTACGATGACTATAAATGAAAGAGAGAGAGAGGCAGGCCATGTCTGAATGGTGAATTGGAGTGAGCTTAGTCAATCATTAAGCTTCGAAGTGTGTACCATTGGTGGCTCTTCTCCATCTTTTCTCATGAACCCCCTCTCTGTCCATTACACCCCCCACCCCACCCTTTTGCCCACAAAATGAAAAGAGGGAGAGAGGGAGCGCTGGAGAAGAATGCAAAGCCTCAGCTGTGAATGTGGTAGCACTGGCCAAAAGAAAAGGCCTGGTGTGAACGTCTGCATTGTGTGTGTGTGTGTGTGTGTGTGTGTGTGTGTGTGTGCGCGTGTGTGTGTGCGTCTGGCGTCCCGTTGATTTCTATCCAGCTGCCCTCAAAACAAGCTCAGCTGGGGAGCGTTCTACTGAATAAATCTTTAAAAGGAGCGAAATAGTGAAACAGACAGAGGAGAATGGAGATAGTGAAAGAGGCTTGGGGTGTGTGTGTGTGTGTGTGTGTGTGTGTGCGCGCACACCTGTGTTTTTACTGCGTGACTCAACCTCAACACCAGAAGGCTGGTTTATGTTTCCTTCCGAACAGAAGGTCAGAAGAGGAGTCGACTGGGGAGGCGTCTGGAAAAATCACTCCTTAAAAGAGAAAGCTCAAAACGTAACGTGATTGGTCAGACGTGACATACGATAAGGGAAGAGAATTGGCGGGAGCTGGGACTCTGTTTGAGGAGGGGTTGTTAGTTTGCCTGCAGCATTGCTGCGTTGATTGTGAGATTGTTTCATTTTGTAACTCAGGAGTGGAAACTCAGTAGCCCAGGACGTGAAGATTACATGTCTGGACTCGTAGTTCTTTCATTCGTAGTTGCCCGGTGGACAAGTAGGCTTGATAGGCTCGCAGTCACCAGCGTTTTTTATTTCTCCCCTTCAACAGCCATAGAAAGAAAAAACCCTACGTGACCTGCTGCACCACACACATCAGCTGTTACTAGGCAGATTAATTAGTTTGCATGCATGATATATGATTTTTTCAGAATCAGGAAGATGCAGTTGTGTGGAAACACTGACCAAACTGAGGAAAAATAAAGTGCAGCGTAAAGCTGTCATATAACTCTCCTGCTAGCACAACAAACGGTCACCTCGCAGTTAAACAAGTAAAGAAGGCTCCGGTGTGGAGAAACACAAAAGCATTCACAGTATTGTCAGGAAATCTCAAGTTCTCATCCTGACAATGTCACAGTCTGTGGCCAGGACTAAAGAGAGCGAAAGTGGCCGTGCTCTCTGAGTGGGAGGGATGGAATACTGTCTCTCCCCTGCCAATCACAGCGAAACTAGCCACTCATGTATGTGGAAGAGGGCAGATAGAGCTTTCCTCAGAGTGTATTACGCTGCCCTTATTTTATGAATGATTCTTGATTACGATTTAGATTTTTTTTTTTCCTACATAATGCACCTGAAAAATATAAGTGTTATTGACTGGAAAATGTAGATGTGCAAAACTAGTAACAGCACCATCTATCGCAAACAGTGTTTGTTTTAAATAAGGCATATTTAAATCAAGGATATTTAAAAGAAACGTTGTTTGTTCTATTTGCTATAGATGGTGCTATTACCAGAAAATTGTTTCAGCGAATGCTACGTTTGACTCAAGTTCGTCAATTTGGGGTAGTCTTCTCCACGCTAAGTTCCTTCTCTGTTTACAGACTGACGTCAAATCAGCATGGCTGCTTACCGCATCAGCAGTAAACACAGTAGCTATAAATGAGTTAGAATGTATATACAAGTATTTGCTTTTGATGAGTGAACATATAGACATACTGTATACACCCTTGTTAAATCTAATGTATTGACTGTACTCATTGTAGTAAGCTGGCTGACTTGATGCTAACAAAAGACAAACATGGAGGCATCCATATATTTTCCAATTTCTTTGGTGGAAAATGGTGTCGTTCGCACCGTGGAATTACCACTGACGAGGTTATATTTTACATAAACCTGTTCATGTGACTTTTCAAATCTATGTACCAATTCTATGTTTCTGACATGCTCATTCCTCGGTGCTGCCTGTTTATCTTGCTGGGTTTTTTTTTGGTCAAGGTGCGTTGTTTGGAGGCAGTGCGGGTTGTAGCAGGTGTCTATCAAGCATTTTTGCTTCATATTTGTTTAACATTTCGAAAAGCTTTCATGGATTCTAAATTTAAAAACTGTAAATATGTATATGTAAACATCTAAACATACAGTGGGGTCCAAAAGTCTGAGACCACATTGAAAATCTGGGATTTTTATTTTCATTTAAAATTGGAAATAAATGGAAGGTTTTAGTATTTTGAAATATTAAAGCAAAGAAAGAAAATGTTCAATATCTAGAACATTTAATATTCAAGATTCTGAACTATTTGTATGTCCCTATTTAAATGTAAGCAAATGTGTGAATCTGACCATGTTAACTGCTTTGTACAAAAGGTCAGATTTTCCTCACGCCTAATCTCTTCTATTGAAGCATGTGTTCAGATGACACTCTGATGGATCTGATCTAAAATGGATCATAAGCTTTTGCACACTTGTGGAGTCTGTGCCAGCTCGAGTGCACACTGTCATTAAAGCAAAAAAGTGAAATACCAAATACTAACAAACTCAAGTTGTTGTCAGTGATATCATTTGTAATGAAAATAGTTGTATTAAACGAGAAAAGAGTGCAAAACAGAAGCATTTTTTACAGTTCTCTCAGACTCTTGGATCCCACTATATGTGTAAACAACACTCTCGGTTAGAACATTTTGAAAATCGCATTAAAACACTAATTCGAATTAACTGAGTTAATCATGAAAATCACTCAGCGCTGCTGCCCTGTGATGCAGCATGAGCAGCAGTTAAAAAAAATGCAGTTGGCTGGCTTCTCGGAGGAAGCACGTGTTACACTTCACCCTCCCCGGTTGGTAGCTGTCATATGATAGAGGAGAGCTGGCTGATGGGTGGGAATTGGCAGATGACCAGAGAATTGGGGGGGGGGGGGGGGGGGGGGGGGGGGGGGGGGGGGGGGGGGGGGGGGGGGGGGGGGGGGGGGGGGGGGGGGGGGGGGGGGGGGGGGGGGGGGGGGGGGGACGACACTGCGAGAAAAAAATAAGTGTGCTAGATATGTCTTTATGTGGAGAGAAAACTGAAGAGAAAAGCTAATAACCAAATGTTAGCTAATGACCTGCTGTTTTTGTGTCAACGACGTTTCATAAACAAGGATAATGGCTATGGCTGAGTCGTTCCCTACGCAGGAGTTTGCTCATTTCTGTCTGTTTTAATTAGCTAACTAGCTCACCATACTTTAATTATATTATGTTAGCTACAATTTTTAAACATTTCAACATTTTAAACAACCAAAACATGAGCTTGAGCAGTATAGTACAGTTTTCCCACTGGGCAAGCTAATGAATTTATTATTAGTCCACACATGTAACATAAAATGTGTGTATGTGTAATCCATCAAGTTCCATTGTTGTTGTTGTGTAGTGTAGAAACAGTGTAGCTGTTTCTTATGAACAACTAGCCAAATTTTGGTAATAAGAGAAAGACAAGCACAAGTCATCAAATGTGAATGTCACTTCTTCATGTAGCTTATAGAGCTCTTAGAATTCTCGGTAGAGCTTTACTCTAGCAGAGCAACATTTTTATAGACTTTGCATCTTTAGCTAAGTTTAGCTAACTACATTTTTAAAGTTAACCTGCTGAATCGATGCTGCATTGATACACCCAAAACTGTAACCTTGAGAAGCCATGAAGAATGTTTCATACTTTCAGTTCTCACATACAACTTTAACCCTTAACTCTGTAACATAAAAGAAAAAAAACCTTCTGCTCTAGTAGCAACTCATCTGCAACATGCTGCAGATTTATCCCTGTTTATCCTTTTATTGAAGCGTGCGTGTGTGTGTGTGTGTGTGTGTGTGTGTGTGTGTGTGTGTGTGAGATGATCTGTTTGTGGCTGTGTTTTAGTGCTGTAGGTAATCTTGTTTGATATTGATCACGCTGTTTGTGCCATATCTGCTTCTAGCTCTCGAGAACATGTCTTGATAGATTTGGTCATAATTTGGGGTGCACTCCAGATTCTGTGGATTATTATTGATGCGTGTGTGTGTGTGTGTGTGTGTATGTGTGTGGTTTATGGTTTGCATAGAGTGTGCTGCTAAGCACTTGAGTAGACACACATTAAAGTGGAGTTCAATCAGTGTGTGTGTGTGTGTGTGTGTATACAGATTGCAGTAATTGGTCTGCAAGCCCTGGAGTCCTCCTCTCCCTGTGTGAATATTTTTCAGCAACTTAGTGAAAGCTCTCTCTCTCCTTTCTCCTCACGATTTCTCATATCTCCCACCCTCTCTCTCTCTCTCTCTCTCTCTCTCTCTCTCTCTCTCTCTCTCTCTCGGTGTTGTGATAACAGTGTGTACTCCTCCCCTTAGTCATTCCTTTGTGTTTGTTCTAGAAACTTTCCTGAATATGATGATGTAATGCTGTCCGTCTTACCAGCGATGTAGATTCAACGAGAAACACACTGGTACTGTGTGTGTGTGTGTGTGTGTGTATGTGTATACATTCAGATTGCCTGAGGCTATGTCCACACGAATCCGGATAAATCTGAAAACCTTTTCTCTATGTTTTGGGCTTCAGACCACACTGATATGGTATTTTTGTCCAGTGAAAATGGAGCTTTTCGAAAACGCCGTCCCAAGTGGATAAATTTGAAAAGGCCGTTTTCATGTGGTGTGGACTGAGAAAACAGAGATATTAAAAAAGAAAATGATGTATTTTTAGTCATGTGATGCTGTCATGTGACCCAGTTAACTCAGCAGGCTAAAGCTTCTTACATTTTTACGCATGTGCAGTATAGGGATGTAAGCGTTTTCAGACGTTTCAGTGCAGATGAGCAATTTTTGGAAAACGTTTGAAAACGGCAGGCTATGCTTTCTTGAAATCACACTGGAATGGAAAAACCAGGTAAGCACTTTTTCGGTTAATTTCATTCATATTCAGTTTTCATTTTTGTTACTGTAACATTTGTAATCTCTGTGTAAAACAGAAGGAGAAGCTAAATGTGTGTATAGATGGTTTATGATTGGTTTAGTCTTACAGACCCCCCCACAAAAAAAAAGAACCTAACACACACACACATATATGTACACATGCACACACACCATTAAGTAGTCACTGGGGGGTTAAGAGCAACAGATGTTTGGCTTGGTTTGGTCAGACAATGAGCTCCCCGAGCTGCTGACAGCAGGCAGACGACAGGGTTTCAGATATCACCTCATCTCCCCTCACCATGTGTGTGCACGGTGTATGTGTGTGAGTGACAGATCTCTACATGCTGTTGGGACTCTGAGCCCATGTGGCTGTTTACTTTTGTGCTTGTGTATGTTAAGAGAAAGTGATTATAGTTATAGTCTATCATACTCTTTCATGCGCTCTCTTACCACAACACACAATAAGCAGCATGTCTACGCAGCTTAGTCAACCGTCTGCTCAATCCACCCCACTTGTATTCTACAGGTGCAAAGAGCACTTTGATTTCGTCAAAAAAACTGATACATACACATTCAACAATGCCAGTCAACCATCAAGGTGTGACCAGTCATAGTAGAGCCAGCTGTAACTGCAAAACTTTTCAGTTAAAAGACAATAAACAAACAGCATCTGTGTGTATTGCAGTATTATTGTACAAACACTTCATACTGCAGCTGCTTTGTAGTAGACTGTGGTTTTAAAGTGCCCCTGAAATCAAAATAGTTGTTTCAGGAGGGTTTTTTAACCTGCCCTTTAGTGTTATGAACACCAGTATAATACTATAGGCGCTTCGAAACAACTTCCTGTTTCAGAAGGAAATAAGTCAGCATATGTACGGAATCAACTCACAGCTAAGAAGCCGTTTCATGGAGAGGGAAAATAGGTAGGGATATATGTATATATGAAACGCAGCAGGTTGGAGACAGAAATACTGGATAAAATAGAAATCTGATACACGTTTCAGAAACACGTCTGGTATTATTTTACATTTACACGTGAAAGAATACACCTGGGTTGTAACATGAGTTAGTTTTACTTTAGTACATTTCTTTTCAATATACTGGAAGTGAATACCAGCCTAAAAAAGTCTTTATTATCTATAATACAGTGTGAACAGTAAGCCAGTATAGATTATTGCTTTTTCACTTGGAACAATCATTCATTATCTGTAAATCTAGGCCTTGTGTTTTGCTGCATGGTTGCAGCTCAGACACATTTGTATATTTCAGATGTTATCAAGGGCATCGTGTTTCATAGGCTGAAATAGCTTTCTCTTTTCTATAGGTGTAATAAGGTTATATAGAGAGTTGTATAGCATATTAAAGCAGGCATTAGAGAAGTATATGTTGCTAAATTGCTAAAAGTGGTGTGTAATATAAACTGGAGAGGGCTGGAGATACTGGAAGAAAAATCTGTGTAGCAGTAAAACTGATTAATGGCCATGTTTTCTCATTGCTGTTGTGGCTGTGTGTGTACACACCTGAGTTCTGCCTCAGGATGTACAACTACAACTATCTGTGCTACGCAATCGGAATTTCTGTGTTTGTTAGAAAACATGATTTCCCTTTCTCACTCACTGATTTACTCAAAAACAAGCATACAACACCAGACACCGGCAGCTTTTTAGATATCCAAAGTGTTGCTGCACTACTGTTTAAGCTACAGAGTTGGACAGTTTTTTGGAAACTGTGGCTCGACGGTCCACTCGTGAGGTAGTGTGGTTCTTAAGTGTCCGGGTCGACGTCTGTCTTTCAGCCCGGGAGCTGTAAGAGGAAAGTGAAGGTCAAACGGTGGTGAGTGTAAAGGAGTGTATTGGCAGGATCTGCCGTTTTAATTATACAACAGCAGTGGGTCATTTTTAAGTGTCACTCGCTGATTCCTTCCAGGAACATGTAGTTACATAAAAATTATTCCAATTTATTTCTGGAGAATTTGACCATGTAAGTGAATTAACTATATCTGAGTCACATTTTTAGTGATCAGTAGTGTGTCAGTAGGGTGCAGAAATGTGATGTTATGCCACAGTGACTTTAGAGATATTAATTAAGGAATAAATCACTTGGGGTGTGCTGTTATAAGAAAACAATTAACAACAGGGTGGTGTGATGTGGCCTAATGCCAAGCGGAGATATGGACTTACTTTCCAATAAGTGTGTAATTCCTCTTATACCTGAACTATTAGCCAACGCTTTATCACTTACTTTATGGCAGTTATAAACAGTCATTCCCTCACCAGCCTCTCATTTTTTCCTCTCTCTCTCTCTCTCTCTCTCTCATAGTTAATAAGAGAAGAAAATGCAGCTTGTCATGTTAGCAGTAAACTGTAAAATCCTCTTTCCTGAAGAGGTGTCAGCAAACTTAAAGGAACAGCTTTACCTCTGACTGTTACAGAGCACTGATGCTGGAGACTCCTTCCAAAAATGCTAAAGAAACAACTTCAAACAGAAAACTTCACCATATCTACGATTACAGATGTTTCTTAAAGCCATTTAGGTGGAGTGCCTGCTGTACAATTCCCTCTATTACTATAGAACGATAACTAGAATGACTGCATTTGCCTTGCAGCTGGCTGTGCTGTCAGAGCTGCTGCTACAGGAAATTAATCAGCACCTTCTGACTTGATTGATTCAACAGTGCGGTTACTAGCTACTAACAGTCTCGTTAGTTTCCTCCTTGTTTTTTTTTTTATTTTTTAAATCAGAGCCATTATGCCACACCGCAAAAAAGCAACGTTCAATTTATGTGCATGATGTAAGCAATGATGTAAAACGTTTCAGAAAGAGAAGACAGCTGCCGGATTGCCTCAAGTGTCTTAGAAGGCATGTTTTGATAGCTTTGAAGCTAGCTGTAAACAAACTATTTGAGCTGTGCTCTGGAGGCAGCAATACATCACAACGTTGCCAAAATACCCACATATGCTAATATTCACTAACCCCAAAAGCTCTGTTACACATGATCTTTGAAGAGACTAGAGTGAATGTTCTGTGACTACACCAGCTGTCAATTCAGAAATCAAAACAGGCACAAACTGTAGTATGGTATACTATATATACCCTTGTATATGCACACCATCTGTTCCCTCTGTGCTGCTGTTTTCTGACGCCACCTTTCTTCTCACTGGTTCATGGAATGGACGCAGACTGTTATGGTATATGTAGAACTATGAAGGGTAAATGTGATGTAAAATGAAGGTATGTATCTCATCAGTCAGCATTATATACAAACAGTCAATATGGACACCATTGGCAGCCTTCGTTATGTTTATGGATGTACTAGTAAATAAATAGTTCATGCAGACAATATGTTGGATCAATCCCACAATGCAGTGTGGCATGCAGTTAATTCTTAAACCCTATGTTTTTTTTCTTTTCTTTCTTTCTTTTTTTTTTTTTGCTGTATTCTGCAGTGTATATTGATTGGCAAAGCTGAATGTACTCTCACCTCATCCTCAGAATTGTTTCTTTTCCCCTTATCTAATTGCAAATCTCAGAGGAAACGGCGTTTGCATAGAAGTAGCACTGATTCATGGGTACTACCACTCCTTCCTTACACAGATGGGTTATTGTAGATAAGATGGAAATGTCCAAGAGTTCAAATAGTAGATGTTTGGCAAAATATTTTTGGAAGTTCACATTAGCTTATTAAACTTGCAGTTGCTCTATAGCTACTTATCGTGGTTTTTCAGCTAGTAGCAGAGGGGTTCACACTACGCGATTTTTTGCCAAACCTTCAGCTAGTAGCAGAGGGGTTCACACCACGTGATTTTTTGCCAAACCTTGCCCTGATTTGTACACCAGCAGTAGATTTCACGCGGAATAGTGTCAGAGATTTTAATCTGTTCAAAGAGCCTGTATAGGCATCTTATCATTGTTTTACAGTAGAGATACACAGTGTCACTTTAAATCAGTGTGTTTTTTTGTCCATGATTACATTTTTAATATAAATGTAAAGCTGAATGTGCTTTTTATGTCTCTTTAGCCTTTAGAATATATATCCTAGGTTAGGATAGGTAAGTGTGCTATCTTTTCTGGTCAGCCATGTGTACACTACACACTTTCAAATTCTCAGAATCGCTGACCCTTTCACATTACGTGACTGTAATCACTTGTGATCAGTTGTTTATTGTTGTAGGGGTGTATGCACTACATAATCACTCACAGGCGAGGCCCACACACTACAGATCTTTCACCTGGAGACATACAGAACACGCCTGATCCCCACATCTTGCTTTCTCATGAAAGTAGGAATGACTGTCACTATTTAGTGCAGAAACAATAAAAAAATAAGAAATAAGAGAAAATGTGGAGGAAATATTGTTTGGGGAGATGCATACAGTGAGGATTGTCTGTTTTTATACTGTGTGTTGCCAAGAGTCATGACTTTGATTTTTTCTGATCCTACAACCATTTGGGTAGGACATACTATATAATTCCTTATAGAATTTCTTATATGATTATGCTTACATTTTGCCCTCACCCTCCCACACAAATAAATGGATGATAAACTGGATTCAGGGATCTGCTGCGCATGACAGCAGATGAATTTGATTTCCTCTTGGACCCTCATTGGCTGTTTCTTATCGTGGTTTTTCAGCTAGTAGCAGAGGGGTTCACACTACGCGATTCATCTCCAAGAGAATCAAAAATGCATGAAAATATCAAGAGTCTTGCTGATTGCTCACAGACTGAGAAAATTGTGTTGCTGAACTGTTCACACTACACAAAAGTTGGGTGGGCGGAGTCACCAAGCCCCAAAATTAGTCAGCAACTGCGAAATCAGGGCTAAAATAGCAAGTGTGCACTAGGTGGATGAAAAACTTCATTTCCCAGAGTGCACTGTGGTGTAGGTGAGAAAGTAGGTCACACCAGGGTTCCCTGAACTCTTCCATATGCTATTTATAGTCCATGTGTGTGGTTTTTCTGGTACACTGTGGTTTCTGTCCTGTTTCACAAAATAGGCAACAGGAATTTAAAACCAGGATAGCCTACATTTTATACATTTGATATTAGTGGGTTGTGATTTCCACCACTGTAACAAAATAAAAAACAAACAAACAAACAAATAAATCATGGATCACAGACCCACTGGTTATACTTCACAAACCACAGGGGGAAACACAGGATAGTATATAGTTTTACACTTTTTTCTTCAACAGTTGTGGCTCACATATTTTGCTATGAAACTTTCTAATGATCTGGTAATTCACTCTGTTCTTCTGTTTTTACAGAAGTGAGACCATTTGTTCAAAGGATTTCGGTTGAGCAAGTACAGCAGAAGACTTTTTTTCAGATAGAAATGTGTGGTGGGATATTGGATGTTCATTGCATTCCCAAAATACGACATGCCTCTCATCCTGTTCTTTTTGTCCTTCTTAATTTATTAAATCTGCGACGTGTTCGCATTTATTAAATCTACACTTCAGTCCCTTTCAAAGTGAAGGGTGTAGGCCTGCATTTGTCCATCTGTAAATCTGCCAGCTAATCTGCTTAGTTTCTAACATACACAGAGTGCCACACCTTTACAATTCACCACCCAATAGGATGTAAAAAAATATATATTTCACATTGTATTTGAACTGTTTTATTTCCTTTCCTATCCATTTACTCCCATAGCTGGCTTCAGACATCACCACTGTAACATCTGGATAGCTGAGGATTAGAAAATAATTATAGTGGACTAAGAGGTAACCTGCATCAGGAAGCCATGAGGTTTGCAAAATGCAGGGTGTACCAAAAGTCTCCATACACAGGAGACTATGTACCTCAGCATCACGTCAGTTGTGCCTTCGTCAGTGGATGTTCGTGGACGTCCACTTCTTGGTTGGTCCGCAACACTTCCAGTTTTTTGAATTTGTTAATAAATTTGGCAACAGTGTCGTGTGTGATGTGCTTGCCATGTTTCCTGGTAAAGTCCATCGCAACCTTGCGACAGCTTCCCGATAGCCATGAGAATGATTTCAATACGTTCTACTTGTGTCAAGGGCATTTTTAAAAGCTATCTGAAAAATATTTATATTATGAACCAAGTATGAAAAATTTTGGAAGATATTTTGCTAAAAAATTTTAATGTCCCCGATGTTATGGAGAATTTTGGGACACGCTGTATTTACCGTACCATACAGTCAGAGGCTTTCAGAGGCTTTTATTTATAATTTGGGATTACTTTAATTTTATAAATGTTATGATTAATTGTGAATTTATATTAATTGTGAAACTGAATAAACTGATTGTTGTAGCTTGTGCTCACCGTCTACCGTCCATAGGAACACCTGCTCATTTATGCAGTTATCTAATCAACCAGTCATATGGAAGCAGCACAATGCATAAAATCATGCAGGTACAGGTCAAGAACTTCAGTTAATGCTCACATCAAACATCAGAATGAGGGAAAAATGTGATCTCTGTGACTTAAACCATGGTATGGTTGTTGCTGCCAAATGGACTGGATTGAGTATTTCAGAAAGTGCTGATCTTCTGGGGTTTTCACACACAACAGTCTCTAGCGTTTACACAGAATGGTGCAAAAAACATCCTGCAGGCTGAAACAGCTTGTTGATGAGAGAGATCGGAGGAGAATGACCAGACTGGTCTGAGCTGACAGGAAGTCTATAGTAACTCATATAATCACTCTTTACAACTGTGGTGAGCAGAAAAGCATCTCAGAACACAGAACACATCAAATCTTGAGGTTGATGGGCTACGACAGCAGAAGACCACATCAGGTTCCACTCCTGTCAGCCAAGAACAGAATCTGAGGCTATCATGAGCACAGATTCACAGAAACTGGACAGTTGAAGATGGGAAAAAGACCAGCTGATTTTTTTTTCTAATCATTAATCTGTTAACCTGTTACGTGGAACGTCTACCGTACAAATCCCTGTGTTAGTTGTTTTATAGAAACAATAATGTATTCTGTAGAAACGATAATGTATTTGAAAGAGTGAAGTAATATAAACCCTGCAGCTGGAGCTATTGTCGGAGCAGCTGTGATAGAAAATTAATCAACTCCTTCTGACAAATCAGAGCCAAGCAGTCAAGAGCACTGTGGTTTAAGAATTTATAAGATGTATTATGCATGAGAGTCGTAATAGTAAAGGAATTGTTACTGAAAATGTGCTCTGTGGTGAATAAGTGCAGTCACTTTAGTTAGAACAGGTAGAATGTCCGTGGTCATGGAGAGATTTCAGCCGTTGCATGTATTACTGGATATTCGCAAGGTAATTTGATTATCAAATGTGATCCAGGTGAAGTTGGCGTGAACTTGTTTACACAGCATGTTACACTGCAGTGCTAGCTTTAACAGTCCGATGAAAGGCACACCATCAGCTCATCTCAGAGTGCTTTATTTGACCAGTCTGGCCATCCATCACACTTAGGCTTACCGTGGACATGAACATTAAGTCCAGGTTAATACACAGACGCCTTCACGACCCCATCAAAAAGCCAATTGATTTGTTTCCTTCTCCTTCCGTTACCTCTTTCCTCCATTTCTGCTTTAGAGCCATGCTGCAGACCGTTACAGTATTTTGTTAGTGTGTGTGTGTGTGTGTGTGTTTGAATGTCCATGTTTTGTTGTGTAAACAAATATAGATGTGGGTGAGGTTCCTGTTCATTGTGTGAAAGATATCATTGTAATATTATACAACACAAACTATTTGCAGTTATACAAGAACAGGTAGGAACATACATGCATTGTAAGATTGCTTACTCTTTATAACGTGTGTGTGTGTGTGTATGTGTTTGGGCGGGGGCAGGAATATCTGACAGGTTTGAACTTGTGGGGATATTCTTATTGGTCCCTACTAGGAAAACTTTTTTTTAAAACAAAACCTGCATCTTTGATTAAAAAAACAAAACAAAACAAAACACAGGTTTCTTATTGTTGCTGAGGTTAAGGTTAGGGATAGATTTAGGGATTTAGGTGTATAGCATTTATTATCTGCCTTCTAATTATGTCAGTAGAAGGTCCTTACAAGGATAGTGTGAGAAATGTGTGCACTCATAACTGAGGATCAACATCATGCTGTTAGGGTGTGTGTGTGTGTGTTTGTGAATAGTGTGAACATTAAACATGGATTTAAATGTCCATTACATGATTACTTTCCATAGGGCCTTGTCACATTCCTGTCTTTCTTTTGTGCTCTCTCTCTCTCTCTGCCCAGCATTTATGCTTTAAGCTTGCCATCCCTTGATGACTGGCATGTTTACATAGACAAAGTGCATGACAGTGACCCCACCCCCATTTAGCCTTGAACCAATAGACATTCAGGGTGGAGAGCTAATTTGCCTTCTTTGTGTGGAGCTGGTAGAGCAGAGGAGCCGGAGCAGCTGCATGCTCACAACTGCTGCTTTTTAAAGAGTCCTGATTTCACTGCTTCTCTCCATGCTAGCTACTAGCCTGCTGATTGCCTTAATTCACACTCTGCAGTGATCATCAACTGCATGCCAGGAGACAGGGGTTATTCGTGTGGTCGTGGTCAGACATGGTGTGCTTGTCAAGTTGTTATTGGTCTCGACGCTCTCCACGTGCTCATGATGGCTGATGAAGACGTAGAAAAGATCGGAATATAGCTACAGCTGTCACGTGGGAAGCACCAAATCCAGCACGTGGGTATTCTGTTTTCTTTCTAGTAGTATGTGCCTACAGAGAGTGGATTTTATTAGTACACTTTTGCTAACCAGTTTACTACCCTGCCTTTGACCTACAAGCTTAACGTTGTGTTAATATCACAAGGAGCACTGCAAGTCTCTTGTTTCTTGAGGCATGTTCTCATCTAGGCTTTGACGAGATCTGCATATGTACACAAAGTTCCATATCTGAATAATACAAGACGTTTCCTTCTGGAAAGTTGGACAGAAGGGTTTTTTTTTTTTAGTGGTTGTCCATAGCAACAGCTCAGGATGTCTGGCAGTCGAGGTGTCTGCTGAGATGTACATTTTCATCTCTGTGTACAATTATTATGGCGTTACTGTCTCCACATGACACTTCACAAATGAGCTACGGTATAGATTTTTACCCTAGTGAATGACTAGTCCTCATCATGAAAAACTGTGACATGTTTTACATTTCTTTCTTAAACCTCAGGGCAGGATTTGGCTGTGTGAATAAGACTTCAGGACAAAAGTCGTTCCAGACCGTATATACACTGAATGCTGTCTGCAGTTGGACAGCGTTAAAAGAATTACCTTGAACACAGATACACTAAATATATTGCTGTGTGGTTTTTAAATGGCACTTTTTAATGTTTCACGCATTTATTTTCACTCTGATAAACTATTGCGACAATACTTCAGTTAGGACTATACTTACATTTATAAAATATCAGCAAAAATGTCATTACCTTGTTGTATATTGAGATTGGAATATGAGTAGATGCTTTTATCGGAGCTGGTTATGTAAGAAAAGACAAAATGTAGCATCTGCTACAACATCACGTTCTATTAGAACCCACTATGGACAGTATAGTGCTAAAGAGTATTCTGTTGAAACATACTGTGCACATGCCAGTGAGGCATTTGATCTCATACAGCACTGCATTATGGATGTGACCCCAAGCTAACAGCATCCTCATTATCCCATTTGACCAAGCAATTGAGCAGAAAGCACTCTCCTAACCAACTGCTAGCTAAAACTGGGTTAGGTTTAGGTTAAACAGATTCAAATGAAAAAAAAGAAATATATTTTTTTCCTAATGCAGTGGGAGCACCAGAGCACAGGAGGTCAGCTACCATCCCCAACTGTTCTCAGACCCACAGCTCAGGTTAGTCAAAGAACCTGTGAGCCCTGGTGGAGAATCCCTCGCTGAATATGAAAAGACCCATCTGTTTTTTCCATCTTAACTAGCCAGAATAACAATAGTGATTTAGGGGAAGACAAAGGAAGAAGCTCATAATCAAGGAAGTGAGTGGTGAAAGACAAAACAATAGCTGTGAGATTTAACTGTCAGACACTTTCCTGAAACAATGCCCTGCCTGGATCCCCGCAGAGATGCAAAAGGAAGCCCGAAAGGAAAAGGTTAGATAGTCACAGTATTTATGTCCGAATCCACCATTTCATCCAAAACTCATGTAGCTCATAGTCCTTTGGCTTATGTCAGTTTCCTTCCAGCTGCTCTGTGTATCCGTGATGTAAGTGACTAGGAGCATGAAATAGTAGTTTTAAATGTTAAACTCATTTCAAACTGATCAGTGTTTGGAAGAGACATGTTCTAAAATGAGGGGCAATAGGTTTCATGTCTACCTAATGGACTTTAAGATTATATTGCAAAATTGAAAATGCATACTAAATGCATGCTTGGGTGAATAGAATGAGAAAATAGATATAAATTCTTGAAAATATTCGGTCCTGGAAATCTAATATTAGGTTATAAGGGTGAGGCAATGTTTAGCGTTGCTGCCTCACAGCTAGAGGGTTCGATCCTGAGCTCAGGTTACTGTCAGTGTGGAATATTGAATGCTTTCCCCACGTTCATGTGGGTTTCCTCCAGGTTCTCTGGTTTCCTCTCACTGTCCAAAAACATGCACATAGGCAGATTGGCTAGACTAAATCACCCCTAGGTGTGAGTGTGTGTGTGTGCATGGTGCCCATGACGCCCCAGCTGGGGTGAATTCTCCCACCTCATGCCCAGTGTTCCTGGGATAAGGTACAGATCCACTGCAACCTTGACCAGGATAATGTCTTTACTATGAATGAATGAATGAATGAATGACATGCAATATATTTGAGCGTCCATTAATAGCCCTAGCTGCCGCTTAGCTAGTTTGGCATGCTTTTGTGTCACGTTTCATACATTGAGTATCAAATTATCCTTATGTTGTTTTCATACACTCCTTGACCTTTAGGTCACATGTGACGTTCTTCACATTGTTTTGAGTATCTTTAGTGGAGAACAAATTTCAAATTTAACGGATATGATAAGGATGTTGGTGGATGTGAGTCATTTTAAGATGAACCTTTGTGAGAAACAGTTGTCCTGTATAATTGAAAATGTCTCTCAGCTGGAAACGCTCCAGTAAATGATATGCTAGAAAAGAGTGGGAATCTTGAAGTGGCCTTTTTCATGCCCATGTGTTAACATGGCACCTGTTTTAGTTCTAAGGGATGTTGTTGTAAGAGAACCACTGATAGTTGCAGTCTCTTGTCGTTTAATGCACCTCTGGCTTTGGTTCTTATATGGATTTAAAATTTGTCGCATGCTTTGTTATCTAATGTTTTGCTTTGGCTAATCAAGTCCCTCTTTTGGTCATATTTACTGGTCCTCCTGTGATTGGTTAGCTTGATGAGATTGAGGGATTGGTTAAAAAGTCATATACTTTGCCAAAAACTGGGTAATAGTGAGTGAAAGCTACCCGAAATGTCATCTTGGTCCAACACTCACTGGGGGATTTGTTTTTTTAATTGGTGTTTTTTTTTTTTTTTTAGTATTGTTTTTTGTGCACACACACATGCCTTCATGAGGATCTCAGAGCATGTCTACTGTGCTTCCATGCATGTTGTCTTAAAATTCAGTTTTTCAACCAGAATTCTATAAAAATTCAAAATGAAGAGAGATGTCTGGAAAGCAGAGAACAGTACTCATTCAGCACTCTGAAAAAAGAGATCTATAGCTGTGATTTCTCTTCTGAGCTATGCGCCTTACTTGTCCTCTCTTCCCTTTTCAGGTACCACACGGCCACCTCGTGAGGGCGAGCTTCCTGGGGTGGATTATAACTTCCTGTCCGTGCAGGAGTTCCTGGAGCTTGAGCAGTGTGGAACCCTTTTGGAAATAGGAACGTACGAAGGTGCGTGAGAATGTTCAGGTGTTTTCTGTTTACTGCAGCCAAACTACCGGAACACATATTCCCCTGTCCTGTCATTACTGACATGATGAAATGGAAACTAGTAGTGTTGATCATATGTATATAATGGAAATGCACACACAGACACACACACTTTAACACAGGTGCAGGGATGTTGTTGCCTTGGCATGCACAAGTTCAGCTGGACAGGAAGGCAGGAACATGCCCACACGTGCGTGCCCACACACACACACACACACACACACACACACACACACACAGAAAAAAGTGTTCTGTCCTCATAGTCCTTCTGGTGGCAACTGACTTTGGCGCTCAGCTTTAATCTGTCTGGCACTGTGTGTGTCGCCTCTCTCTCTCTCTCTCTCTCTCTCCCTCTCTCTGTCCATTACTTAATCACTGTCAGGAGACTTGAAATATGATCACACAAGCAACAACAAAATATCATAACATTTTTCATCTATGCATTAATTTTCAACTAAAACATCTGAAGGTGATCAAACACATTTGGAAGGATTTGATTTTCAAATGTAGAATGCAGGGAGAATAAATAACCACAGATCTGTCAAAATTACGCACACCAAGATCGAACAGAAGAACACAGCTGTGTCTGCCAGAAAAGCTTTCCTCCATTCCTTTACCATTCCATCCCACACATTGTTCTGGACTGTTCTGCTTCACTTTCTTTTTTTTGCCTCTTCTCAGCTTTTACACTTCTCTCATCTCACTCTCTCTCTCTTACACACACGCACATACTCTCTCTCTCTCTCACACACACACACACGCACACACTCTCTCTCTCTCTCTCTCTCTCTCTCTCTCTCTCTCTCTCTCTCTCACACACACACACACACACACACACACACACACTCCTTCTCTCTCACTCTCCCAAACATTAACATTCTCCCTTGACCCCATGTTTCCTAGGTAACTATTATGGAACACCCAAGCCACCCAGCCAGCCTCGCTGTGGGACAGTGATTACCCAGGATGCTTTGCGACACGCCCTTTCTGGCTCCTGGAATTCCACGCCCAAGCGCACAAAGTCCTACAATGATATACAACATGCTCGAGTAGTGCCAGTTGAGCAGACAGAAGATGCAGACTTCAACACAGACATGAATAACGCTTTTACAGGTTTGTGCATGTCTGGGAGTGTGTATGTGTATAAATTAGGGCTGTAACCGAATATGAATACATTATTTAGAATGAACAGGTAAAGTGTCCTAAACTGATACAAATACAAATACGGATAGGAATAGGAGGTGCACTCTTTGTTTTTTGTTCGTTTTTGTTAATTTTTTTTCACAGTTCACAAGGCATCTGGTTGAGACTAGAATTCCATGGGACACAACAAAAATAGTCATGCAAGCGGGAGGTTTTACTTTTATGGGGGCGCAAGTGACCAGATATGAAGTTCATACATTGCTGCATGATGCATTTACATAGTAACTGCCTGGTCAGAGTTGCAGTGATTTAAATTAGGCCACTAGTTTGTTTATATTTTGGGAAATAGAACCAACTAAATGCACTACGAAATATTGCGGGTAGGTACAAAAATAATAACCATGTGCGTGGAAGGAAAACAGTCCTGCGCACATCTCTTTTTGAGACCAATTAAGAATTAATGTGATAAGGAGCTGTCAAAGCCAGAATTTCCACCTTTGGGGTTTTTTTTTTTTTTTTTTGATGCTTTCCAGTATTTCCAGGGACATATTGGTTTAGGCCACACCCACTACAGGTTCAAATTCAGATACAGATATTTGGAGTACTAAACAAATACAGATAAAGATACATTGTGTTGCATCCCTAATGTGTGTGAGAGAGAGAGAAAGGGAGAGAGAGAGAGAGAGAGAGAGAGAGAGGGTGGTCATTGTAAATGTGATTGCTGCCGTTATGTGAGTACAGGGCAGGTCCATCTGGGGTGTGTGTGTGTGTGTGTGTGAGTGTAGTGGGGTGTTTGTGTGTGAATAATCAAATCACATGCAGAGATTGGGGACCTCTGCTTAGTCTGTGTGAGTGAGTGAGAGAAAGTAACAGAGAATACAGTATGAGGTGATTATAACCAGAGTAACCTGACCATTTGCACTTTGAAGCAGTAGAATCTTTATACTCCATCCAATCATTTCAAACAGGAAGTGTTTCAGCAGCTCACCCTAAACTTTCTGTGTCTGTCGCTTACAGGAAAGAATGTGAAATGGTGTTGATGGAGTTAGAGTGAAACAATGTGTCATCCAACATGTAGGCGTTTAAATAGTATTTGATGCACTGGTCGAATGCGGTCTAATACTTGATAATTACTAGGAATTCACATAAAAACAAGGATTATGGTTAGTGCTGTTTCATGCTTATGAAATCCAACTAAATCCAACAGCGTTCCTCGTTTTAATCATCTCTCCTCTTTTTTTTTATTATTATTCAATTTTTATTTTAAATGCACAATGCTATTACTTGTGTTTCATTACAGTCCAACCCTGTATGTGTGTTTGACTGCTGTGAATGTACCCATGAACTCAAAAGCGTAATTTCTAAATAGTTAGCTCCTCTTATGGGGCAGATTCTGATTATATATAGATGGATGTTTGGCCCACATTTGTTAACACAGTGCTAAAATGTACATTTCAAACAGAAACTTTCTCCTAACTAGCTAGCTAAAATCTGAACTAATTTTAGTAAAACAAAAAGGTTTTGTCAGTTATAGTATAATCTCCAACTGTTCAGTTTCGTTGCCTGCTGTAGCCTCAGATTCTTGTTTTTGGCTGACAGGAGTGGAACCCGGTATATTCCTCTGCTGTTGTAGCTCACCCAGCTCAATATTTGACATGTGCTTTCCGAGATGCATTTCTGCTCACCAAGGCTGTAAAGAGTAGTTATTTGAGTTAGTATAGCCTTCCTGTCAGCATGAAACAGTCTGGCCATTCTCCTCTGACCTCTCTCATCAGCAATGAGTTTTTTGCACCATTCTGTGTAAACTCTAGAGACTGTTGTGTGTGGAAAAGATCAGCTTCTGATTTCTCTTCAGTTTCTGAAATACTCGAACCAGCCTGTCTGGCACCAACAATCATGCCATGGTCTTGACCTGATGCTTGATGTGAACATTAACTGAAGTTCTTGACCTGTATATGATTTTTGTATATGACTTTATGCATTGCCGCATGATTGACTGATTGGATAATTGCATGAATGAGTAGGTGTACAGTACAGGCATTTCTGTTAAAGTGGCTGGTGAGTGTATTTTGAGAGGTTTGGCTACTGCTGAATAAATCACTGACAATATGTCTAGTCTCTGTTAGCCAGTTAGCTATTATGGATGGCAGGAAGACATGGAGGCGTTTCATGCACATTTATAGATTCTGGCATCTGCTATTAGAGTTAAGTTGTAGAGATGTTCCTACTGTAGTCTATGTTATTAGTTTTACTAGGCATGAGAAGCATGAACCATGTATATAGGTCATTGTAATCCTTAAATTCTTGGTTAGAGGCACTTTAACAGATCTGATAATGTTGATAAATAAGAAGTACTATACTCATGCTGTGAGTGTATCAGTTTGTATGTCGGTGTGGGTATGCAATTAATAGCACAGAGGCTGTATTAGCATTCTCTTTGAGAACCTTGTTTGGGCCCTGGGCGTGTGTGTGTTGCTGCATGTGTTGGTTCTCATTTCTGTGTACGTACTGCATTTGCACGCAGCTATAAACCTTTTTTCTTGTGTCTCCTCCTACCTTTTTTCTGTATCACCTTAGCACGTAGTCTCTTCCCCCCTCCACTGTTGTTCACAGGAGACTCCAGCCGGCAGGAAGTGCACGCCCCTTCCAGTGCGCTCAACAACGTGGCTGCGTCTCCCGCGGCGACCATGGCCAGCTCTCATCATCCTCAGCTGCCCTTGGAGGAAGACCCGCTCGGGCCGTTGCCAGACAACTGGGAGATGGCCTACACCGAGAACGGAGAGGTCTACTTCATAGAGTGAGCGCTCCATTACACGACGCAATACCAAAGACAGAGGGCAACCTAGTTATCCACAAGACACCATTAAGAGTTGGAACTTTATCGAATCTGTGATGCATTTCAAAGCTGTATTGCTAACTTGTGTGGCCCCATGATGATGAGATATTTTATTTCAGTTTGAAGTGAGTATTGTTTTCCCAGCACTATTACTGTCTTTATTACGTATCATCTCTAGTTACTGATCACAGACATAAGGGCATATGGAGAACCCAAATTTAATGGAGAACAAACAGACTCTTGATTAATAACCTAAGACACTTTACATCTGATATCAGGAATGTTATCAAGAAAATTACTGTCTGCAAAAGTCATAGCGATAAATCAATCATCATTGGAATACGTTTAGAGGTCACAGACATTTTGTAGACATTTTTGACCCATCGTGCATTTGTTGACTTTCGAGTATTTTTAAAAGAAGTAGTCCTTAATGGGCTCCCAAGTGATGCAAGAGAGATTATGATTTCAAATTTCGAAGATGCCACAGCTATCTGTGGCTGGTAGCCAAGGAATCAAAATTGGCCATGCTCTCTGGGTGGGAGCAATGGCATACTCTGTCTATCCTGTCAATCACAGCTATGTTAGTCAATCATGGGCATCTGTGAGCTCATGTATGCAGAATGTGTAGCTGTCATATGATAAGTGAGAGCTGACTGGTGGATGGGAATTGGCAGGTAGGGAAGGGGCGAATTAGTCTTTAATGGCAAGCATGTACCGGCTCCAGGAGTACATGAGAAATGCAGATCAGAATAATTTAAAATTGGATAGTCTGTCCAGAAATAATAAATTAGCTATGTTTGTGGGTTATACCTGGACGTTGTGCAGTTGTCATTACATGCTGCCTCAGCACTATCAGGGTTATAGTTATTTAAATCTTCAACTTTTGACTTCCGACACCGACAAATTTGTATTGTTTTCTTCTAGCCACAACACAAAGACAACCTCATGGATGGACCCTCGCTGTCAGGATAAACAGCAAAAGCCTTTAGAAGAGTGTGAAGACGATGGTAAGAGCAAGAAACACAATAATCATACACGCTCTTAGTTTTAACCAGAGTTGAAAATGAAAATACAGTCAAACTGTACTGTACAGGAACTGCAGTATCTATTGTAAAGGTTTTTTTAACTAAGGACGTGCTCTTTGTAACCAGACACCAGGTCTTTGTGTTGGTTCTGGACATACTTTTTGCTCAAAGGACTTAATCATGTGCATTAGACTGATGTTGATATTTGATATGCTTTCTGTGGTTCATATATCTGTTTTTTAGTTAAGCACACTTTTAAATCTTTATTCATCTCACTGGATCCTGAATACGTCTTTTCAAGCCAGAACTTTTACAAGACAGATGCACATTTGGCTTCACTATAAACACGACCCATTTCAGATTGTCTAAAACTAAAGATTAATATGGATTTAACGACAGTTGAAGAAGGATTTCAGTGATTCATGAACCGTAGACTGTCCTATTGCAAGACATGCTACGCAACCCCTCGTTTAAACACTTCATTAACTATATTTTATTAACATGTAAAATTTTTATGTAGGCTAAAAAATAGATGAAGCTTGTGAAAAGCTATTAAGCATAGAATAGAGGTCATTTAAGGTGATGTGAAATGAAATACTTCACCTTATGTATAATGAAACAAATGTGGCTTTCTACAATACTAAACTTACCAAACCCTTCCAAGAAAAATAATGTCTCTGGCTTTTAAGGGTTCCATTTCAGAATACAGGAAATAGTGCCATCTGGTGGAGATTCATAAAATTTACAAAATAACACGGGACCAGTTTAACTGATAAGAACTCTTACAAATAAATAATATTTTACAGGATGGAATCAATAATCTGTCTCTCTTTCTCTCCCTTGCTTTTCAACTTCTTTTCTTTTCTCCTTTTGGAGAAGAAGGCATACACACTGAGGAGACGGAACCTGATAGGAACTTGATTGAACTTGGTAGGTTTTCTTCTTTCTTCTCTGCTCTCTTCCGTCGCTTCCTCCTGAATCGTGTACTCACTTCTCACTTTTTTCATTCTCCTCATTTGTTATTACCAGGCCTTAAGCCAGGCTTACAGTGTAGGACGAGAGAAATCTTGTCATCTGTCTACTGCTCACACTGCATGACTTGATCTTGTAAGTCGATCTCGACAGTGAAAATCATGTCCCAAAGGTGCTCACACGGCATAATACCTTGCTAAATGCCAGTGATGCCATTCACCTGGAAATATTGACACACAGGCTCAGTTTGTGGAAGTTAATTAGTGCTGCTTCCATGTGATCTTTTTTCTTCTCACTGACAATTCTATTGGATTCAAACTTGTGAAACAAGCTGGCCACTCGGTGCGCATAGCCTACAACATTTTAATATTAATAAATTAATATTGTACCCAGTAATCACATCTTGCTGATGATAGCATAGTATACAATGTTATTTCATTTTCTGATGTGTCATAAATGTGAACACATTTATCAAGCATCGTTTAACCTTTTGCACTAAGCAATTCACTCACTCTTCATTCCAGAATCGTACAGTGTAAGCCTGGCTTTAACATACTTAATTGTTGTTTCTATTTCCCTTTTTATTATACATGAAAGCTCTTCTATACCCTCATGATGCTTTTACACAATACTTTATACGGTATAGGATTAAAATATTAGATTGTGGGTTAGAAATTAATTAATATAATGTAATAATATATAATATTGTGATAATTTTCAAAATCCTTGATGCCCCAAACATGTTTTTTAACCACAAATACTTTTCACCAGCTAATCTTTTTACCACACAGTTCATCACACTGAATAAACAATTATACCAATGATTTATAAGTATTTTTGCAAGCAGCCATTAGCAGAGGCATTTCAATCAGGAGCCCACGTCAATTAAAAATACGGGAACACATTTTAAAGCTGATATTATGGGAAGGAGTGTGGGTAGCTTGAAGAATCTTATTCTTATTGTTAGTATTATTAATGTTCTTTGTCTAGTCTATGGATGGTACCACAATTTGAAATGTAAGTATATATGAATTATATGGTATTGTATAGAGTTCCCTTCTTGTGTATTGAGCAGTCCAATTAGAAAGATGAAGCCAGGAGTGGACAAAATCTATATACCTCTAATGATAAAAATCTACACTGTGTTTTTTATCTCCAAGCGTGTTTAGACTTTTATATGTCATTGCTTGTAGTGTAACTTAGTGTAGTATTACCAAAAAAAAAAAAACATGTCAGAATAGAGTGCAGTTGAAAACACACCTTTGCTGCTGATGGATCCTTTGAATTGCTTACAGCATATGAACAGCTGAGAATGAGTTTGAAGGACAAATCCTTATTGCTTATCCATCCAAGTAGACTGTATTAGAGAGTTATATGTGAAACAGGAGGAAGAGTCAGATTAGAGTGAAGCACTTAGTGCGAGTATGGATTGTGTAATGTAGTCTGCTGCGTCGTGTTCAGCAATCAGGCTTGTTGAGTCCATGTGAAACCCGGTACAGTCTACTGTGCAAGTGCTAATGACACTCCATCAGACGAATAGCCGAGAATGTAGCTGAGTTTGCATGTGTGGAGTCAGTGTAAGGACACTTGCTGCTTGCTGTGTGGGCTTTTCATAACTGTGTATATGTATGTATGTGTACGGTGGAATGCACAAGTATTCACACACCCTACACAACAAATTGTGGAAAAGTTCAAGGGGTGCAAATACTTATGTAAGCCTTTGTATATATGCATAGTGGACTGTCGAAAAGAATTTCAGCTTTCCTTGCATGATCCATTTGTCTCTTTTTTTCCTTCCCTGCAGGAGAATTACCTCCAGGTTGGGAGAAGATAGATGACCCAGTGTATGGTGTATATTATGTAGAGTAAGTCTAAGATTCTCTTTTCTCTCTCATGTTTCTCCATCAAAACACACTCAAGCAAACAGTTCTAAGCTGGATATTTTTCCTCCAGCTTTTCCTTTTTTTCCTTTGTAAGCTGGGGATTTGTAAGTGTCTGTGCACCAGATCCCATCGCTAGTGCTATCATTTATTTCAGAGACAATAACTTTTTTTCTCTCTCTTTGTCTCTCTCTTTATGTGTGTATCTCTCTCTTAGTCACATAAACAGAAAGACGCAGTATGAGAACCCGGTGTTGGAGGCTAGACGTAAAAAGCAGGTCGATATCCAGCAGCCACCAGAAGGTGAGCGCTACGTCAGAGGTTCGTTCCACTTTTTTTCTCTCTCTATTTCATTGTCACCGTGTCTATTGTCTGCCACAATGTTGCATGCCTTGATTAAGACAATAAGACAGTCTTTTAAGAGGCATTAGTTGAACACTGATCATTTCTTTTTCAAATAAATGCTTCAGTAGGTAGTGGCCATTTAGAATTATACAATAGACTGGCCCATACTAGCTTTAATTCTTTATTGACCACATTTGTTTTTATAAGGAATGTTCGTTCTAAATACTAATGTAAATTATTGTATCTTAAGATAAGTAGATAAATGTTTTTAAAGAAGTCTTTTTAAAGATGTCATGTATTTGAGGCTCTGACTAATTTTGTAGTCTCTCTATGTTGATATTTGTGCGTGGGTTGACCGAGCCTTAAACACTGAAAAATAATTTTATAAAGAGCAGTAACATTAGCAGACTGGAAACTTTTCCCGAGCTAATTTAGCTGCAACTGTCACCACATCAAGCTTATTTAGTACAAGTTTGGAAAAACTGATGCTGCAGCCTAAATTATTTATTAGTATACTAAATTAGTTTCTTTTAGGTCATTTATAAAAATGCAGCTATGCACCTCATGTCTTCACTACTCAAAATGTTATATAGATACATTTAATATATTTGTGTAAAGGTACTTTTTTCATTTTGTTGGCTAGACGGAAGCCAAAACATACATACATGGGCTGATGAAAACTTTTGAACATTTTGGCCATAATTCCAAAAGATATGCTTTGTGGAACAACAGTACAGCACATCACCAAAAGAACACCATACCTGCAGTGAAGCATGGTGGTAGCAGCATCATGCGTTGGGGCTGCTTTTTTTCAGCCAGAACTGAGGATTTCATCAAGATGGAGGGAATCATGAATAGCTCCAATACCAGTAGATTTTGGTGCAAAACTTTCATAGTTCTGCTAGAAAGCTGAAGATGAAGCTGAATTTCACCTTTCAGCGTGTCAGTGACTCAGTGCACAAAACCAAATCAACAAAGGAAAGGCTTAACCAAAAGAAGATCTACGTTTTGGAATGGCCCAGCCAGAGCCCAGGCCTGAATCCAACTAAAATTCTGTGGGGTGACCTGCCCAGCAGATCCTCTTGCATTTTGACAGATATAGAAAGTTTTTGCAAGGAAAAGTGGGACAATATTGTCAAGTCAAGATGTGCTAAGCTGATTCTTACCCAAAAAGGATGAGTGCTATATTTCAAGCAAAAGGTGCTTCAGAAAGTTTAGTGGTGTGCACACTTTTGCAACCAGGATATTGTAAGTTTTTTATTTTTCTTTTTTTCCCTAAAATGTTTTTGATTGTTTTTCACTTTATCTTTATAGGTTGCAATTTTGCATTAAAGGTGAAAAATGTTTTGCCATTATTGATCTTGGTTTCATTTTTACATCACAAAAACCTGCCATTTTAATAGGGATGTGTAGGCTTTTTATATCCACTGTAATGTGGATGCTCTGTACTTTATTGTTGTTCTTTAATTGATGAGCTGCTAATGTGCTGCTAAAGTATTAGTATCATTTAGAATTTTCAAGATGAAAAATGTTATTCTTGATGATATACAACATAGATTATGACTTGTATTTTGACTTCATTGAACATTATTCTGAATGGCAAATTTGCATTTACGGACTTGAATGTCTAGTGATTTTTCTAGTGAATGTTACATTACCTAGTAAAATTTATGCAAAATTAACAGCTTTGGGAAACAAAAAATTGTATCTTGTTTTTGAACCATGTATATACAGTACCTTGCATACGTATGCACCCCTTTATCCTTTTCCAAAGTCTTTGTTCAAGACTTGATTTGTTCAAGGGGTAAAAACTTATGCAAGGCACAAGCATAATTACAAACCATATTACTATTTTGTTGATATAATCAATAGTTCACAGCTTCTTTTTTAGATGTAATAATATCTGTTGGGCATATGAAGTCACCAAGTCTTTGTACACTCTTTCCGTTTACAGAATGGATAGAGGAGCACTCGTCTGCTGGCGCTCCGATCACCGCATACATTCCAAACCACTTGGAGACGTACCGAGAGCCTCAGAGTGGCCCACAGCTCCCGCCAGTCCCAGGATGCAAACGTGAGCATCTGTCTGCTGTTGTTAATAACGAAAAAGATTATTTTGCAATTGATTCTTATTAGAAGAGTATCATTTTAGTATATTTTGTCAGCTAAACCGTTGTAGAACAATTAACAAATCTAAACAATTAAATGTTAAAAGCCTTGGTAATAGAAACTCCTGTCAGAACAAGAAAATGCACCTCCTTAACATTTTGTAGTAGTGAAATAATCCTACATTGGACTCATGCTAATTCTGATTCAGTCATTACGACAATTGAGATGTGCTATAAGTACATTCTTATTGCTTCACATATTTGGTTTTGGTGTAGTATCTTTAAATATTGAAGACCTCTTCTAAGTGTGTGTGGGTGTGTGTATGTGAGTGTAGGAGGGAAGCCGTTCTTCACAAGAAACCCCGCAGAACTCAAGGGCACATTTATAAGCACCAAACTACTGAAAAGCAGACGGGGTTTTGGTTTCACTGTGGTAGGAGGAGACGAGCCAGATGAGTTCTTACAGATCAAGAGTCTCATATTAGACGGACCAGCAGCCTTGGATGGCAAGATGGAAACAGGTAGGCACACACACACACACACACACACACACACACACACTAAAGCACTTACACACAAGGCAAGTGGATTTATGGTATAATCTTGATAGCATTCTGCCACTCATGTGATGGGCTTCAGAGACAAAATGCCATTTCAAAAATGACCTGAATGACATGAATGACAGTACATCAAATATCCTGCTTTTCTATATGCCATCAGTGTGTCAATTACACTGTCATAGTCCATGAGCAACAACCTGATGGACACCTCTGTGGCTACATTCACTTCTTAAAACCTTCTGTTTGGATCCTGAGTGGTGCAACAGATAAGACTTTGCCCTACTGATTCAAACTTACAATCTTCCGAAGATGCCACAGCCATCTGTGACCGGGAGCCAAAGGAAAAAATTATCCACGCTCTCTGGATGGCATACTCTCTCTCACCTGTCACAGCAACACTTGCCAATTGTGTCTGTGAGCTCATATATGTGGAAGAGGGTAAAATTGGGGAGAAAACGGGGAAAACTCCTGCTCTTTGGTTCACATGCACATGTATCCCTCCTGATGACATCTGGAACAACCACTTAATTTTACACATCTGTATATGCCCAACACACATCCAAACACACACATTTCCTGTCATGAAAACACGCTTCTTTTATATACCAAGCTCAAGTCCACTCATGTCTGTGTGTTCTCCAGGTGACGTCATCGTCAGTGTCAATGACACCATTGTTCTGGGCTACACACATGCTCAGGTAGTCAAGATCTTCCAGTCCATCCCTATCGGCTCAGCCGTGCAGCTGGAACTATGCCGTGGCTACCCGCTGCCCTTTGACCCTGATGACCCTAACACCAGCCTGGTGACCTCAGTGGCCATCCTGGACAAAGAGCCCATCATCGTCAACGGCCAGGAGGCCTTTGATCCGCCACCCTTGGGCCCATGTCAGTCGGGGATGGGTACAGTGGGCCCGGTGGGCATGGAGCCACGCCCCTACAGCCCTACAGCAGAGGGGATGATGATGCCAGAGAGCTATGGTAGTGATGTGGTAACCCTTGCATCGTCCATCGCCACACAGCCTGAGCTCATCACCGTGCACATGGAGAAGGGTGACAAGGGTTTTGGCTTCACCATTGCTGACTGTGGTGGCATCGGCAGTGCCATCGGGGGCGGGCAGAAGGTCAAGCAAATTGTGGACTACCCACGCTGTCGCGGCCTGAAGGAGGGTGACATTCTGGTGGAGGTGAACAAGAGGAATGTGCAGAACATGAGCCACAACCAGGTGGTGGAGCTGCTCAGCAAGTGTCCAAAAGGCAGTGAGGTCACCATGCTGGTACAAAGAGGTGAGCACATTGTAAATGTGTGTGTGGGTAGAGCTGTAAGTGAGACAAAGTTCTTGATAGATAATAATGATCCTGGAGGTCAGCACCAGCTTATCAGTGGGTGTTGTTCCAACATTAAACAGACCTTTCGTTAGTAGGATTACCATCCCATTTTAGGCCCTGAAACATCTGAAGCACAAGGAATTAAATGCTTAAATATCACAAAAGAGTTGTTCTTTTTGGTTGAGGTATAAAATAATAGAAGCTTGGATGAAGTGTGATAGAAAGAAAGAATTTTCTGTATTTACATGCTCAGCTACTTGTGACAATAAATAGTATGTCAGGATAGTATGCAAATGTGTTCGCTTATGCTTTTATGCTATTTTTGTCCTTTTATATTTATTTTGATAACCAAGAATACCTGTTATGGACTTTTATACCACAGTGCCTTTGAATTCCCACTTCTGATTGGTCGAAAGGTCTTGATTAATTTTCTATCTAATTTTCTCTAACAGCTACTCTGAGAGAAGTGCTGACTGCAAGACAAATCATGCATTTATATCAACCTGCTTGTTCTAATACATTATCGTTTCTATAGTAACAGTTAATTCTCAGGGATTGTATAGCGGACACTACACATAATCTAAGCCTAATAATAAACAAATAAAAAAACAGGTTGCATTACAAAAAAAACATGATTGTTGAAGTGGTGAAGCTGTTAGGATTTAGCATTTATGGAAGGAGTCTCCAGTGTCAGGGCTTTAAACAGAGATAAAGCTGTTCCTTTAAGATTTAAATGATAGAAGATATTGTTTTTTTACTTCAAGAGAGAGAAGAAAGTGAGACTAGAGAGTCTATATAACTATAAGTGGTTAAAAACACGATGTTCCATTCATTAATAAATAATAAAAATTGCAATCATTGGCAAATTGCTGTGGTATAAGAGGAATAAAACACTTCAAATAATCGACTTCGGGGTACTACCACTAACTCTGCTTCTGGATGGGCCTCATCACAACACCCTCTCAGTGACTATTTTCCTGTAACAGCACACCCTGTCGTGTTTTATTCCTTACATAGCCTATTACTATACTCTGCAGAATACTGGCATTAGATGTTCAGAAGCAGGACTGGACGCATGTGATATATAATCAAACATACTGCTTTGAAGCTGTGCTGCAGATTTAAAGAACTGTTTTCTGGTGGGATGTCTTTGCTATGAATGTATGAATGTTGTACTTTTATGCTTATGGTTAGATGTGTGCACGTGTGGTGATGAGCTTGACAGGATATGTAGGTTCTTTAGTCACTGTGGGTGTAGGTTTGGATTACAGTGAGTATCTTGGGTCCTTTCAAAAATATAACATTTTTTTCTAAAAAAATATTTCAAGCACTATATGTATATTTATGGTGAAACCAATTAAATTATCAAACTGAGGTCCTCTCTTCACACTTTTTTTTTTTTTTTTTACCATCAACCCTTTCCCTTTTTACTTAAAAAAACATCCAAAAGTTTGCTTCAGGGTTAGTTTACTATTGATGGTGTGTATTCAGCCCAATGCTAGCATTTCTGCTGTAGTGGTTCAATTTAGGATTTGCATAGCTGTTGCTGATCCTACATCAGCATTATATGATAGTACTCTGGCACTTCACTTGTATATTGATTTGGGATAAAACCCAGTGGCACTCAAAATGTAGGGCTGCTGCTATAAAGCCAGGTAGTTGAGCTGGAAGGAATAGAATTAGGCTTTTCACTCATCATCAGGGACTCACTTCCGTGTTACCATGACAGTTCATATAGCACACAGCCACGCATAGATACACCAAGGTGAATCAGGGAAAACGCACAAATGCAGAGAGAGAGAGAGAGAGAGAGAGAACACACCCTGTTGCCATAGCAATAACCCACACACATCCCAAAGCCTGGCCTTCTGCCTGTGTGAGTAGGATATAGATGCACAGGAGTTTTGTTTCCGAGCTTGTCCTCTCCATTGCACTTGGATTCAAACCTTGCTGCTGGGGACTTACTGCATCATTGCCGTTGCTGGAATATGCGAGACTGTTTGGAAATCACACTAAACTTTAGAGCTGCAGCTTTCCTTAGCAGACCATGCAATTAAAAACTTTGAAATGGTCCATGATATAGGATTCACAGGACATTTCTGCCTGAAAATAAATGCCTCAGAAACTGATGTAATAAACATCCATCAAAAACGATATATGAAATCTGATCAGAAGTGTTCACTGAAGACGCATTCATAATGCCAGTTGTGAACGGCTATACGTTTCTGCTGTCCACTTGTGATCAGATCACTTAATCTGTTAATTAATGGATGTTAATAACAGGTGTGAACAGGGCCTTAATTATAGATCTTTATATCACTTAAATTATTTAACAGCATTGTGACCCAATTCTAAACCAAAATACTATCCATCAAATCTCTCTAGACAAGAGGAGTTAAAATTGCATACCATGTTGTAAGTTATAGTTTTGGGCATATCAAGACCCTGTGGGTGCACTCAGGCTCAGTATTAGCACTTCTTACTTTTTCAACAAAATAAATTTAAAAGTGGATTTTACAGTTTGGTGTTGTTGCATCATAGTTGCTTACGGATTGGTAGACTTTTCAAACTGCCGCCTAATTAGTGAAGAGCTCAAGGCTAGTCACTCACAGAAGGTGGAAAAATTGCATTAATTCACTTATCAGCTGAAAATATACTTTAAAATAAGTATGCACAATTACGCAGAATGATCTAGTGCAATGTAATGCAAAACCAAATCAAACTCCAAATAAGGGGATTATATGGACCTGTTTTGCATGCAAGTCCTTTCATTATGATTAGAGTTGTTTAACTTGTAAAAGCAGGCCATGATACAGTCTTCGTGTGAAGAACTCGAAGGTGTTTGGTCATTAGAGAGCTGTTTTCCTTCCTCCTAGACTAAACACTTCACACATCATTGTTTTCAATGTGATTTAACTCATGAACTAATTAAGCCTTTGTGAGCTGAAGGCATCGTGCTGTAACAGAAAACCTGCACGAATGACGCTTGTTAGAAATTGTGTGGAGCTTCAGATACTGAAGGATTAGGCTTTTTGTCAGTCTGACACGAATAAGCAACAAGGTAGAGAGTTGTAGTGGATTAGGAGTGTGTGTTTGTGAGTGTGAGGAAAGACGAAGAGAAGAGCATGTTCAAGGGAGAGAATTTTCTCATGGTCAGGATTGAGACACACACACACGCGCACACACACAAGATGACTATGGAACCGAGAGCACTGCTGTAAATCTCTTCCATCTTGCCTCCTGCTTGTTTCCATGACGATGCTCTGCAGCACTGCAGTACGAGAAGAGAGAGAGAGAGAGAGAATGAAACATACAGAGAAAGAGAAATCGACAGAGAGGAGACAAGGTTTACTTTCCATATAGTAACAAACATACAGCTAGTTTTTTTTTCTAGTTCCACAGCAAACAGGTACTCATTATAGATCAAAGCTTAGAGGCCGATTAATTTCTCTAGACCAAATTCACAAGACTATACAGGATATTTATAAATAATGTACAAAATAGTAAATGAACAGTGTGCTTTATTATAGTGGTTCTTGAAATAGGGTCTGAGGTTCATGAAGCATAGCAAAGGGTGTGTGTGAATTTTTTTTCTCTTTTTTTTTTTACAAGGGTGAAGAGTGCAAGCCACTATTATAAAAGTTATTATATTTATTGTCATTATATACGTTATATACAGTGGGGTCCAAAAGTGTGAGACCGCAATGAAAATCTGTTGTTTTTTTATTTAAAACTGGAATTCTAAAACAAAACACGGAAAAGCTGCATAATTTCTAGGTCACTATTTAAATTTAAGCAGATTTATGATATTGACCATGTTAACTGTACAAAAGGTCAGATTTTCCGTGAGTCTTATCTCTTCTATTGAAGCACATGACACAGACGACACGCTGATAGAGTTGATCTAACATGGATCATCAGGTTTTCCACAGACTTGTGGCATCTGGGTCAGCTCGAGTGCACACTGTCATTAAAGCAAAAAGGGGACATACCAAATGCTATGAAAATCTCAAATTCATGTAAATATTTCAAAGATTCTACTTTTCACTCAAGTTGTTCAGTAGTGCTCTCGGACTTTTGGACCCCACTGTATATATTTAACTCAAAAGTCAAAGTCAAAGTCAACTTTATTTTCAATTCTGCTATATGTACAGGACACACAGAGGATTGAAATTTCATTTCCCTCAGAGCCATGGTGTGAGGAACCAACATAACAAGACAAGTAATTAAAAAAAAGTAAAATAAAATGCAATAAAAAATATAACAAAATAAAATAAAATACAATATGTACACTATAAACCTTCATGGCACATGTGAGTGTGTAGATATTTACAGTGCAAAACAAGAGAGAGCAGCATTAGTAAAAGTGGCTTGTGCATTTGTGGGATTTGGGGTGTGTGTGTGTGTGTGTGTGTGTGTGTGTGTGTGTGCAGTTACAGTTTGGTGACTCTTAAGGCAGAGGGCAGAGAGGGGAGAGAGTTCAGCTTTCTGACAGCCTGGTGGCTGAAGCAAAAACAAATAGTTCTATAAATAATGTCAACTTGGACTTTAATGTTCTGTTGGTAGAAACCTCTTTGACTCCAATAAATAGATATCAATAAATATCAAAAAAGATATCACTGTGCATATTTTAAAAATGAGCTTAATATTTGAAAAGTTGGATTTTCTTTTCATAAAATAAATGTGTAATAAGGGGGTGTATGGAAATTATTTTACAGTTAAAGGGGTTACAAAATGTTTAAGAACCCCTGCATTATTATATTGTGTACAGAAAATATGTTTTGACATGATATGAAACAGAAGTGTGATATAGACTGTATAGAATGGATTCAAATAATACAATCCGATATGTCAAGTCAAGGTACGTCAGATAGGATTTATTGTCATTCCTCTCATCACTGGCAGATGGTAGGCTAATGTTAGGAATGAAAGCATTCCTTCATAATCACAGTGCTGCACTTAAGCAATGACGGACATAAGGATATGTAACACAGTGCCCGTGCAAATTAAATATATACAATAAACAATACATTCTAGAGTGAACACTAAACTCTACACAACATACAGTATTGCTTTGATAATGTGAGCAGTGTGAGCCTGTAAAGTGATGTGTGTGATGTGTGTAATGTGTGTATGTGTGAGGAATTTATCTAGTAGACGTGGGAATGAATCTAGTAGACTTGGCCCGGATGCTCCGTAGACTTCTCCCAGATCCTATGGTGATTTTTTTTGTGTAATGGAACAGGAAGATAAGATCAGCACGGATGTTCTTTGTGTGTTCCTGCAGCCTCATTTGTAGGGATGCACAGCCACCTCCACCACTACACAGACATAGTGTAATATTAATGATATGACTATTTTACTTTCTGATGCTGCTATACTGACACTCCTACATGTTGATAAATGTAGATGAGATGCTTAGATTCATGGCTAGGTTTAGTCACATCACTGTTAAGTTACATCATGACTTCAGCTGGTTAGAGAGGCCCATCATATTGGGAGTATCTGTCATGCAGTCTATTCAGGTTATATTAAATGTGACAAGAAGAAGAAGAAGAAGTGGAGAAGAGAACCATGATGAAGACCTGTGGACTTTAACCTCTGTGTATGTGTGTGTGCATATGCGCTTGTGTGTGTGTGTGTGTGTGTGTGTGTGTGTGTATGTGCTCTCTTGGAGACAGATGGCAAGGACATCCTTCCAAGGATGTACAAGATGCAAAAGTCTCCCACACAATTACGCACACACTCACACACACACACACACACGTAACATCCTCCCAATTTCAGAATCACGATCAGATAATCAGAAAAGTTCACTGCTATACATAGATTTTATCACATACCCACAGACACTCACATATATACTATACTTTCTGGCTTCTTGTCCACCTCCTCAGAGTCAATGCTCATAAGAAGATGCAGCACACAGACACACAAACCCTGCATATGCGATTCCCTCCATGACAGCCAGAGCATTTACAGTAAAGAAAGCTGCAGAATTAATCATCCAGTTAACACAGCAGCACTTACATGCAACTTAGTATGAGCAACCTACAGGAGCTTATTTAATAATCGTGTGTGTTTATTTATGCGTGTGAGGAAACCAGTGGTGTTATTGTAGGTATGAAAGGAAGTTGATTATTTTCCTATAACAGCACATCCCAGAGTGTAGTATTCCTCATATTCCACATCAGTTTGCCAACGATTACAATTTTTAGTTTATTAACAAACAACACGTCGCAATTGGAACTGTTTATAGTTACATTTAATGTAATGCTCACGAAACAAGTTATCTCATGTTACCGCTTACATTATTACAGCTATAAACAGTTGTTTCTTCACCAGCCTCTCTTTTTTTCTCTCTTGAAGTTAATAAGACAAAAACACAGCTTGTCATGGTACCAAGAAACTGGAAAGTGCAAAGACCACAGAACATAAAACATTGTCACCTCTACAAAGCACTGACTTCTGAGACTCCTCTCATAAAGACAATAGAATTTTTTCCTTCCAGGAAGCTTCACCATATCATTGATTATGTGTTTTTTTTGTTGTTGCTAAATAACAGTTGTTTTTTTTTCATCTGTTTATTATTAGCTAAGTTTATGTGGCACGCCATTCAGAGCCAATCATCATCCAAACTGGACAGTTTGGGAAAAGACCAGGCGATGTTTTCATGCCTCCACCACTGAGTGGGGAAGGCATTATGTTGTCAGGTGGTCCATCCAAGAACCTTGTTAGCACTATATTTCAAGAACAAGTGGCTGAATGTTGTAGGATTTATATGGAATTATCATTGTAACCAGCCGACGAACTGATTCGATTTTGGAACTGATCTAATGGTGTCAAGGTCACAGCAAGGTCAAACGTATGATATAATTTCTCTTAAGTAGCTTCCTTCCTGTTTGTCACAAAAAACGTTATTTGCGCATTTATGGTCAGGAACCCAAGACCCATTTTCATTGCTATCTACGATTTTGCCATTGGTCCATCCATCTGTCCATCCTTCAGTGTGTCTGTGCATCTGTCCACAATTCTCGTTAGCGTGATATCTCAAGAACACGTGGCTGAATGTTTGTAGGATTTACATGGAATTGTCATTGTAACCAGCAGATGAACTGATTAGATTTTGGAACTGATCCAGAGAGGATCAAGGTCACAGCAAGGTCAAAAGTCTGAAATACTTTTTCTTCAATAGCTTCCTTCACCTTTAAATGTATATTTTAAGGGTAGCTCTGACATAAAAATTAGTAGCAAGAAAGACTAGACTTGTTGGTGGCAGAGGCAATCAATCTGCCACCTAGTTTCAGTCTAGTTTCAATCTGCAACTGTCCAGTTTCGGTGAGCCTGTGCCCGCACTCTCTCCTCAAATTCCTGGTCTTGGCTAACAGGAGTGGAATCTGATGTGGGTTGTAGCTCATTCGCCTCAAAATGTGGCATGCTGTGTGCTCTGAGATGCTTTTCTGCTCACCATAGTTCTAGAGAGTGGTTTGTTTTTTTTTGCACCGTTCTGTATAAACTCTGTCCTTGAAAAACCCTTGTTTTAAGTTAAAAGCTTTACATAAAATAGGGAGGAAAATAGTGTGATCTGTGTTTTCTATGCATAACAATGTGACAGTTTGCATTTTATCACATTGAGGGAATTAGGGGTGGGTGATAAGCTTAAAAAAATATCACTATATTTCGGGATATTTTTGTGATAACAAGATATATGACAAACAAAAAAACAAAAACATCCAGTGAGCAGAAGTTCAGTGGGCAGAAATGTCTGGTTGATGGGAGAGGTCAGAGGAGAATGGCCAGACCGGTTTGAGCTGCCAGAAGTCTACAGTAACAGAAATATCCACTCTCCAGATCCATGGTGAGCCGAAAAGCAGCTCCGAACACACATCATGCCAAATGTTGAGGCGAATGAGCTACAACCCACATTGTTTTCCACTCCTGTTAGCCAAGACCAGGAATATGAAGCGAGAGTGGGCACAGGCTCACCGAAACTAGACAGTTGCAGATTGAAACTAGTTTGAAACTAGGTGGCAGATAGATTACCTCTACTAAATGTATACTAAATCATGTCCCTCACTTTTTTTTTAACAGAGTGCTTGTTGTTTAACAGATAAACCTCTTAACTTCACAGTTAGTGCTCTCGGATTCACGCAATGTCTGACACTCTTCATACTCACGCAGATGCCTTTGTTTTAGGGGGTGAATTAAATTGATGTGTTCACATCATTTTTTGCACATTTTGGAAATTACTGTCGTTTGTTTGGAGTCCTCCTGTATCCAAAAACCTTGCACAGTGCTGATGTAGCTGCCCTTTTAGGAACTAAGTCGTCCTCAACGTCGGCTCTCGTACTGCTCTCTGCATTGTTAGCCATATTTGTTTACTGTTACGTGCCATAAACACAATTCACGTGCGCTTTCTTACATCACGATGTGTCGCGATACACCAAAACCCTATCGAATTTAATAATATATCCATATTATCATGAACAATATTATGTGGCACACCATTAGAAGGAATGCATTTATTACCTTTTTTTTGATATTTTACTCTAAACCATCTTTACTGTGCTTAATTCTCAGTCTTTGTGGCTTGATAAAGTGAATCTCTGAGGACTTGGAATAATGAGAGAAGAAGACGGATGTTGATTTCCAGTACTGTTTTTAACACAACCTTGTTGATTTCCCTTGGGGAAATAACCTTTGCAATCATAGGGGTCATTGCAAAGGTTATTCACTTCATTACTTGGAGAAAGACAAGACACAGGAGTCATGATTACTGTAGATGTGGTGTGCAGAACTTACCCATAAGACATTGCCATCTGTTGCAATTTTACACTTAATATTTGAAACTTAAACTATTACTTTGAATTGATAGCTAATTACCAAGTTAATAACTAGTAAGAACACTAATAGAAGTTTATACATGGTTAAAAGGAAAATACAAATTAAAAAGGAGCTGCAAGTGCTGTAGGTGTTAAACATTTCCAATGGCCGTGATAAATCACTACTGAAATTCCAAGCCTCATCGCTCAATTCCGATTTTTTTGTTCATCACCATCCTTAACGGTTCTCATTCATACGCCACATCTGTATCTGTTAGATTATTTGATTTGAAGGTCAGTTGTCAGCTCAACAGATGTTCATAATTAGTGTGAAGAGACGCTGTTTTTTTTTTAATCCTGGTAGTCTTTCTTTTGTTTTGTGTTTAAAAGCTGCTGCCGACAGGAAGACAGTGAAGTGACGGGAGAAGAACAGCACCTGAATTTGAATACCTGATCAGATTGTATTAGATAGATAGATTAGATACATTATGAGAAGTGAAAAGATTGGATTTTCATGAATATTTGTTATATATATATATATATATATATATATATATATATATATATATATATATATATATATATATGTGTGTGTGTGTGTGTGTGTGTGTGTGTGTGTGTATAATATAGAATTGGACAGAAATTGATTTTTGTGCTCATAGAGCTCTGTAAACTTGTGCCACTTTAGCTTTGTAATATGAATGTAGCCCGAAAGTCTGCAAGAGCGTAAAATGGGAAGTGAGCCAGAGAAAAGGAGCGGAAGAGAACGAGAGAGCACTTTTAACATTTAATGACTTAGGCAAAGAGCGATTCAGAGATGTGTACTTCAGGCAGAAATGCGACTCTAACGTTTTTGAATGGTGTCAGCGCAGGACTTCTTTTTCCCTCTGAACCTCTGAAGTCCCCCATGAGTAAGAAATGCAAAAAGAATGAATGCACTTCTTGCTGTGAATATGAAGCTGAATATTCATAAAGACGCTAGCTGTGGTGTATATTTTGTATGCAAGAAGAAAGTGGCATCACACATACGTTGAGATATACGCTACTTTATCATTTTAAATTCAGGATTCTGTGTAAGCATTCTGATGGAGATAGAATTGGGTAGAAATGATTAACCTGACCTGTAGGGCTGATTTTATTTGATTTGTTTAACAGAGCCTTCCCAGAGTGATGAGATGCGAGTGTGTACATGTATATGTAGATTAGAATGGGAAGTGGAATATTGAAAACTCTATGTGTGTGTGTGTGTGTGTGTGTGTGTGTGTGTGTGTGTGTGTGTGTGTGTGTGTATTATTTAGGTGAGGATGCAAAAAAAAAGAGACAAGGGGCGTGGGTGGGTATTACCATGAGAGGCGGAGGGCAAAAAAAAGAGAGAGAGAGAGAGAGAGAGAGAGAGAGAGAGAGAAGGAGATAGAATGAAAGTGTCTTGCTCTCAAAGCCGTGGAGGCTGTCTAATAGTCACACATACACATACACACACACACACACGCAGAAAGGATAGCGTGTGCAAACAGGCAGTCAGCGCTCTCCAGGACGTAGCAGTATCCACAGATATCTACATTCCTTCTCTCGTTCTCCTCTCCCTCCCTCCCTCCCTCCTTTGCTCCCTCACTGATAATCAGAGATTGGTAGAGAGGCGTACCAGCGTCATAACCGTGCCTCCTCTTCATACATGCTCCCAAAGCACAAGGAGAGCGCGAGAGAGAGAGGAAGAGAGAGGGAAGGAGGCAGGGAAAGAGAGCAAGTGCTCGGCTCCTTGGGTTTCTGAGGCTGCATAGTTTGTTTGTCATTATTAATCTTTTTTTTTTGGTGGAGGGCAGGACTGGGAAGAGAGGTATTAATGCTTTCTCTTTCTCTTTGCCGCTGTTTCACAGGGGTGGTCCAGGCCAAGAGGAGTCCCAAAGTGGTGGTGAGTAGCATCCTCAATGTTCTGTCTCCCTTTTCTTTATTGTACTTCATCGCAGTTTTGTTTCCTGTTCACTTTCACTTTAATGGAAATCCTTTTACAAGGTGATGCAGTAATAATGAGAATAATAAAACCTGTAGAAAAAAAACAATATCTTCAGATATGAATGAAGTATATTATATATAAGACATAATATTGTGAGTTCTAGTTTAAAAAAATTTACAGTTTAAGGTCATTGCTTTGTCTGCCTTCTCTTCTCTTCTCTTCTCTTCTCTTCTCTTCTCTTCTCTTCTCTTCTCTTCTCTTCTCTTCTCTTCTCTTCTCCACTCTTCTCTTCTCTGCCCTGATTTCCTTTCCTCTGTTCGTATTTTCAGAGTTACTGTTGCTTTCTGAGTTGCAAGTGTTACAAGGAGACTCATCATCATCTGTTCTACTTTCACTGTCATTACTCGACACCTTTCCTCGTCTCCCTTTTCTTATCTCTAATATGAGCAACATATTGTGAAAGTATGTTTGTGAGTAGACAGAAGTAGAGGAAGAAGAGACAGTTGTATAATCATTCAAAGGAATGACTCAAGAAATCAAGATAGTGATCCTGGAAGTCTTAGAATTGTTCTGTATTTGTTTGCTTGTTTGTTTGTTTGTTTGTTTGTTTGTTTCACCCCCCCACAACCAACCAAAAGTGTATGTGCTGAATCATGCTTCTGTTCCCAAGTGACCCCATATGATATGCTCTTTAAGATGTCACCTTTGTCTACCGAGACGTGAGTTTTATTATCTCCGTTTTCCACCTTCACCTGTGCTAATCAGGGGAACCAAGGTGATAGTTTAGAACATAGGGATTAGATTTGAGAAGTATTTGAGAAATTTGTGAATTTCTAAAAGGGTTCTGATCATCAGTAGTAGAGATGATTAGAAATGATCTTAAATCACTAAAAAGCTCACTAAAATTAAACTGAAATCAAAGACTTTTAGAATTCAGGAGATACAGAATTACAACTGAGTATCACATTTACTATAGTTAGAATTTTATGAATGAATTGAGTTTTTTTAAGAAACGTCTTTGGAATTAGTGATAACTATGTAAGTCATGGTTTAACCTGAGAGACTGAGAGAAAGAGAAGGAGTCAGATAAGGAAGAGAGAGAAGTGGATGTGTAGGCACTGTAGTGCTTTTAGTTTCTGACCAGAGTGATTGCTAAGGTCGATTATTAATGTTGTAGGATCATACAACGGGGTCCTAAGCCTCCCTGAGCCCCACAAGAACATCAATAAATGAACCATTTAAAAAAGGATGTTTTTGTAATTTTGGACAGGACTTTAGAATCTGAGCTGTCTGTCTGTTGCTTTGGTAATATTCATTCAACTAGATGGAGGTCAGGATGGAGGGAGGAAGGGAGAGTCAGGTGAATATTTCTGTAAAGAACTGAAAGACGTGTGTGGGCTTCAAAGCAACAAGCTTACACACAATTTCACACACATATATCCTGATACAGAAAGGATGGCCTTGCATCTCTTCCTTCTTCTCCTCTTCTCCTTATTTTCTTCCCTCTCATTTGATTCTTGGCTTTGTCTATCTCCAAACTCAACCCCAGTATCCCCAATATCACCTGATCTCGCTCGTTCTATCAGTCGTCCTCTGCAACTCTCTGTTTTGCATTTGCTCATAGTTTTCACTCATGTCCAAGTCAGAGGCTGTTTCTCACTCGCTGTCTGATGTTCTGGCTCAGATCTAAAGAGCTTTGTTGGAATGGGAAGTGAGTTCAGTGATGAGTGTTGGCAAAGCACCTCTCTCTGTTTCTCTCTCATCCTCCTCCCTCCGCCCCAGGATCACTTGATGATTTATTTGGAGTTGCAACAGTTAAATGTAGACAGGAGCTGACTTCTGCTATTGCAAACCCACATCCCTCTCTAACTCATCTCTCACCTTCTCTCTCTCTCTCTTGCCCTCCCCCTCCAACTTTCTGTCTCTCTCCCACCTTGCTCTTTGTCTGTCAGCAGTTGGAGAGGAAGGACAGCCAGGGAAGCTCTCAGCACAGCGTGTGCAGCCACCGCAGCACCCACACAGACTCACCGGCCCGTGCTGTACCTGCAGTGCCCCCTGTGCCCAGTGAGACGCTGGCAGCTCCACCCCCAGTGCCCCCTCCTCCGACCCAGCCCCTTCCAAGCTTGCCCCCACTGGAGCCGCCCACCAATGGCACTCTTCAGAAGAAACCAGATCCTTTCAAGATCTGGGCACAGTCCAGGAGCATGTACGAGAGCCGAAGTGAGTAACATGAAGTGGTGAAGGCTAAGTGATAATAAGAATGCTAATAACTTATTACCTTATGAGTTCAGTTATAAATTCTTCTTTGTTATAATTTCCCTCAGACATAGGAAGTAAGGAAGTAAAAACAAAAGCTTTTGAAGTATTTACACCTTCAGGGATCTCTGAGCTTCTTTTAGGCTGAAGAACATGCACAGTCTTGATGTATCTTTATCAGTCAGTCTCATTTAGTTCACACTCAGATCAGAAGGATGAAATAGATGTCTTATCACAGATCAGTCCAGAGCTTCTTTATGAGATAATTCTCTGTTCTACTTTCACTCTACAGGGTGAGAGAACACTTTTAGGCACACTTTTATAACAATAGCAGCACTTAAATGTAGACTTCATTATTTCATGATATTTAACATGCCAGGTCCTGCCACATGACGTATAATACCTTCTTCAAATATAGTGACTTGTTTAAGTATTACATTTAATCCTTTTGTCTTAATGATGCAGCTGCCATATTTCTATGTGAACCAAGGTGGAATGTGATATTATATTATATTATTTCATTATTCATTTTAAACATACTTTCCATCCTGCAAAGCAGTTTATGACTCTTTATATACTTTTAATGTTTCTGGTTTATGATTTTGTGAATAGATAAACAATCAGTGCATTTGAAGGCAACATTGTGCTTTTGTGCTTTTGATACGAGAAGCTAAATGCACATAATCTTGCTGTTTAAGGTGTGAAAACACTCCAAACTGGAATATGTATACAGTCAGGTCTGGAAGTATTTGGACAATGACAGAGTTTTTGTGATTTTGCCTTTATACACCACCACAATGGATTTGAAATAAAACAATTAAGATGTGATCAAAGTGTAGACTTTCAGCTTTATTTTAAGAGGTTCCACAAAAATATGGCATTTACCATTTAGGAATTACAGCCATTTTCAACAAAGTACCTCCATTTTCAGTGGCTCAAAGGTATTTGGACAAAGTGACATAATTGTACTTGGGGGCAGTCGTGGCCTAATGGTTAGAGAGTTGGACTTGTAACCCGAAGGTGAATGACCAGCGCTCTCCTCCACCCTCAATACCACGACTGAGGTGAGACCCTTGTAACTTGAGCAAGGCACCGAACCCGGGCGCCGCAGCAAAAAAGGCTGCCTACTGCTCCGGGTGTATGTGTGTGTGTGTGTGTGTGTGTGCACTTGGATGGGTTAAATGCAGAGCACAAATTCCGAGTATGGGTCACCATACTTGGCCACAAGTCACTTCACTTCACTTCATGTTCTCAAAACTCAAATTCTGAGTTTCCTCCCTGGAGATGCTTTGCCAGGCCTTCGCTGCAGCCATCTTCAGTTGCTGCTTGTTTGTTAGACTTTCTGCCTTCAGTCTTGTCTTCAGTAAGTGAAAAGCAGCTCTATTGGGTTGAGATCAGGCGACTGACTTGGCCATTGAAGAATATTCCATTTCTTTGCCTTCAAAAAGTCTTGGGTTGCTTTCACAGTATGTTTAGGGTCATTATCCACCTGCACTGTGAAGCGGCGTCCTATCAGTTTTGTAGCATTTGGCTGAATGTGAGCAGAGACTATAGCCCTATACACCTCAGAATTCATCTTGCTGCTTCTGTCAGCAGTCACATCATCAATAAACACCAGTGAGCCCGTTCCATTGGCAGCCATACATGCCCATGCCATAACACTTCCTCCACCATGTTTGACACATGATGTGGTATACTTTGGATCATGAGCTGTTCCTTTCTTTCGCCATACATTTCTCTTCCCATCATTCTGGTACAAGTTAATCTTGGTTTCATCAGTCCAAAGAATCTTATTTCAGAACATGGGAGGCTGTTTTAGATGTTTTCTGGCAAAGTCTAATCTGGCTTTCCTGATCTTGAATGTTACCAGTGGTTTGCACCTTGTTGTAAATCCTCTGTATTTACATTCATGACGGCGTCTCTTGATTGTAGATTTTGACAATGATACACCTACCTTCTCCAGAGTATTCTTGACTTCTGTTGATGTTGTGAAGGAGTTTTTCTTCACCAAGGAAAGGATTCTGCGATCATCCACTTTAGTTGTCTTCTGTGATCTTCCAGGCCTTTCGATGTTGTTTAGCTCACCAGTGCTTTCTTTCTTTTTAAGAATGTACCCAACTGTTGATTTGGCCACACCTAAGGTTTTTGCTATCTCTCTCATAGATTTATGTTGTTTTTTCAGCCTAATGATGGCCTCCTTCACTTGCATTGAGATCTCCTTGGACTTCATATTGGTAGCTCCAGTCGAACAGCTGCCAAATGCCAGCTCAACTCCATATCCAGACCTTTTATCTGCTTCATTTGTCTTGAAGTAATGAGGGAATGGACCGCACCTGGTCAATTAACTTCTTGTCAGTCAATTGTCCAAATACCTTTATTTTTTTGTTGTTGTTGCTTAAACTTCTTAAAATAAAGCTGTCATTGTCCAAATACTTCCTGACCTGATTGTATGTATATATACATACATATATATATGTGTGTGTGTGTGTGTGTGTGTGTATATATATATATATATATATATATATACATATATATATATATATATATATATATATATATGAGAGAGAGAGAGAGAGATAGAGAGAGAGAGAGAGAGAGAGAGAGAGAGAGAGAGAGATAGAAGGGGGGGCAAATGTATAAGCATTCTAAGCACTGAGGCTAACAATTTAGGTAGCTAGTTATTAAGTCTTTTTAAATGGACCAGGTAGAGGCGGTGGAAACAAGATAAAGTCATTGGAAATATTAAAAGTTTACTAAAATGTGTTGGTAAATAACTAAGCAAAAGGATAGAATAGAGAGAGAAGATTTATATATAATGAGTTCACAGATGCCCTTGATTGGTTAGTGATGAGTGATGACAGGAGGACAGAGGAATCCCATCCTTTTCTCACAGAGAGCAAGGTCAATCGTGCATTCCTGGTCTTGTGGTTATAAACACTTTTGGAAATTTTGTTGCACCACCCAGTAGACCAGGTTTTGCCCTAGTAAAAAGGCACCATGTCACAGTTTGTGAAATCTGAGCTGTAAGAAAATTTTCATCAAGTGTGAAAACCCCAAGAGTGAGTCTCTTATGTGGAATCTTCTCATAAACCTACTGAACAAAACATTATTTGAATGTAGCATGTTATGAACTTAGTAGTATGGCACATTAACACACAGGATAATATTCCCAGGAGATGTCGTATGAGGAATAACTGGTTGGAGATTTTTTTTGTTTTTTTGTAGTAAATATCATGTGGCTGTGTGGTAAGCATAATGTGATGATGTTTGTGGTTTCTGACACATGGTACGTATGTAGACTGCCTTAATACCATGTGTCAGAAACCACGAAGATGTATATGAACAGGACTGTAGGTCTTATTTTGGGTAGAAATTAATATTCTGTTTGTGTGCTTGTTTGTATGAAATACATTTTTGATATAGAATCTCTTACTACTAATGAGGTCTCATAACTGCCCTCCCTCTCTCTCTCTCTCTCTCTCTCTCTCTCTCTCTCTCTCTCTCTCTCTCACACGTTCTCTAACTCTTTTATACATTATGTATGACCCTTTCAGTTCCTCCCACACATTGGTACAGATGATATGAGAAGCAAGGCTCAGCTCTCAAGATGTGATGAAATCTTGTGTCTTAAGAGTGACTGTTCATTGCAGTAGTATATTACAGCAAAAGAGCTGGTTAAAAATAAGATGATTTGCTACCTGTTTTATAATCCCTCAGTGGATAAACACAGAGCAGGAGTGTTAAAGGTGGAAATGTATGGTTATGTCACTTTAAATATGAGGATTCATTTACTAATTGTGGTCAGTTGGAAAGGCAGTCTGTAGGAGGAGATATTTTCCTTTGTATATGCCACTCATGTTGTCTGCAAAAGACTTCTGAAAATTTAAAACTGTGCACTTTTATCTATAATTTATCTGTGAACTGTACTGTAGCTCTTTCTCAGCTCAGGTCAGAATAAGTTCAACAATGTGTGTGTGCATGCATGTTTTGCATGGCAGATTGTTCACTAATAGCAGCATTTGGTGCCTTCCGAGTGTCGACTGATGCTGCCAGCACCCAGTCAGGCCTGTTAAACGATCCGAAAGGAGCAGCTAGGACAGTTAAACGATCGGTGCTGGGTTTTGGGGTGTTGGCCAGGCGCTTTACACAAGCTCTTTAAACGATTCGTGCTGAGCTTCCTGTGGGGGCCATTTTGCTGTTTGTCCATGTGGAAACTTGTGCCTTGCATTCTGATTGGCTTAGATCCTGCCCCTTTTGCTCAGTGTGAGGCTTGATTGGACCGGCTAAAGGCCAGGGGCAGGCTAATGAGATGTGGGAATTGGGACCCATCTGCTGAACCTTTGTCCACCTCACAGTCATTCACACGTGTGTTCTTGAATCAGTGCCAGTTTAATTCCCCTACTGGCCTGGCATTCTTACACTTTTGGAATGAAATCCATGAGAGTCCCTTTCTCGCCTTCTCTATTTGTCCAATCATACATGTGTATTTGCTTCTTTGCCCTCTTAATGAGTGATTATAGAAGAACATGATAATTTTGCTTTTATTTGAAAAAGTAAAAGAGCGAAATGATTTTTTTTTTTGATACAGATGTTATAGTGAGGCATTGCAATATTTACCTACACAATTAGATAAATACCCCATAATAATCTTAATGCAACATTGTGTATGTGTGCGTGTATGCGCTTAGTATAATGATACTTAAATCATTAGGACTACTTGATAATTGACATTTTCAATGTAAGTTTATAGTATTTTCCGTGATTTGTAGAATTTTACTTCATGCTTCATCCAGGTGAATGTATCTGTCCTAGTACATTTATATATAGCGTGGTTGATTAGTTATAATAGCAGAAAGAACTAGCTTTGTTTTTGTGTTCTCGTTCTCCATGTCTTTCTCTTTGACCCCATTTTAGAATCTCTAGAGAGATAGAGAACATATGCATTAGGGTATGTGTGTTTGAGAGTGAGAGCAAAAAATAGCAATTGAAGCAACAAGGAGTGTGTATGTGTGTGCATGTCTGGAAAGCCTTTATTGTGATATATTTTCAATATACACATTTGTATGTGTTGCTAAATAAAGCCTTATAGCTTGAGCTTGTTTTGGATGTGCTTCAGGTATAAGTGCAAGGAAAAGTTTATATATATATATATATATTTCATTGTATATTTCTCTGTTGTCTGTAATCCATCACTTTAGACCTGTAGATTTGTTACTTGAATAAAACTTGGTTCTTTCCTTTTAAATATGAGTGCATATTAACAGTATTGTGTTGCATTGTTATGTTAATACTGGCTCATTAAATTAATTCATCCATAAATTATTGATCATTGTATATTTTAGTGCCAGATTCTCAAGAACAAGACATCTTTCTCTGGAGAAAAGACACAGGATTCGGCTTCAGGATCCTTGGCGGGAACGAACCTGGAGAACCAGTGAGACGCTCACACACTTTGCTATTGTATAAATCTATGGATCTATACTCTCTGAGTTAGAAACTAATTAGAATTCAACACAAATACATGTTATTTCAATAACTTTCAAAATAACACCCCCATTCAAAGAGAGATCAATAGTCTGACTTTTCTTGTCCAGAAATGCCAAAAGTATTTGAGCAATGTGTTTATGGCAGCATACCTAGCTAATGCTTAGCATAGCTCATTTATTTGATTATGACAGATCTCATGTTAGAGAGTGTGTTAATAACACAGGAAAGAGAGATTAATAGTGTGTGTGTGTGTGTATGTGTGTGTGTTTTATTAACATATTAGATCTACATTGGCCACATAGTGAAGTATGGCGCGGCAGACGAGGATGGGCGCCTGCGCTCTGGGGATGAGCTGATATGTGTGGATGGAACAGCCGTGGTGGGCAAATCCCACCAGCTGGTGGTGCAGCTCATGCAGCAGGCGGCCAAACAGGGCCACGTCAATCTCACGGTCCGCCGCAAAACAAGCTACGGAGGTATACACACACACACATATCCAAAAATACACACACCACCTTCCAGGTAGATCTGTTTTCACTTAGTTTAGTTTGACTTAGTTTGGCTTGAACTAAAGACAGAAAAAGAAAAGAAGCTTATTTTATTTTTGAACGTTAAAAAGTTGATGCAAGTATCTCAGTATTATGAAAGATTCATACATACAAAGGTATATAAACTCAGCTGCCAGTTCATTAGGTACACCTAGCTTATTCCTAAACTTTACTGGAAATTTCTTAGGTACACCTATCATATAGGTCATTTTATATGCATATAATTATTGACTGTAGCCCAACTGTTGCAAAACACAGTTTGTCAGCTCTCCTCTACCTCGTCCATCAGGACCGGCCAGATACTATTTAGGCGATGGACCATTTTCAGCACAGTAGTTTGTTTTACATTGACTGTAATTTTATATAAAAGTCATAATAGTGCCATAGTGCTGTCGAATGCTCGATTCTGACTGGTCAGAAGGTTTTGATTAATTTTATCTGACAGTTGTTCTGGCAAGGTTTATGTTAATGCTCTTGATAAGTTAATACGTTATCATTTCACAGGACTTACACAGGGACTTACATAGCAGACACTCTACATACATGAATTAAAAATGTGTAATTGTGGATATAGTGAGGTTTTCTGTGAGGAGATGTTTTTATATAGCATTTATGAAAGGAGTGTCTGCACTTTGTAACAATAAGAGGTAAAGCTTTAAGTTGCGTGACAACTGTTTATAGCTGCTCTAAATTAATTGATGACAAGAACTTGTTTGTGGATGTTCCATAACATTAAATATAACTATAGATGAATTAAAAGTATGATGTGCTGTTATTTAATTAATAAAAAATGGTTACTGTTGGCATGTTGCTGTGGGGTAAGATGTATAGCACATTGAGATATGCTGTTATTGGGAAATAAACAAATTCTGTTTGGTAAAGTTAAATCTGCTTTGTGTCAGGGTTGCATCTCAGCACCTTGTCATTGATTATTTTCCTATAACAGCATGCCCTGTTGTGTTTTATGCCTAGCATGATATCCTCCCATTGTTGCTTCTCTGTTGTGTCTAAGATTACATAATAAAATAGTACTAGATTTCTAATATCAATTCTTGCATCTAAATTTGTAACAATTTTTTTTTTTTTTACATTTTGTGTGTAGTGTGTAAGGGTGAGGGAGACGTGCCTCCGTCTCCTGCCTCATCTCACCACAGCAGCACTCAGGCTCCATCTCTGACTGAGGAGAAGCGCACGCCGCAGGGCAGCCAGAACTCCTTGAACACAGTCAGCTCGGGCTCAGGCTCCACCAGTGGCATTGGCAGCGGTGGTGGAGGAGGAAGTGGCAGTGCTGTGGTGCCTGCCGTGGTGCCCGCAGTGCCCACTGCCCTACAGCCTTACGACGTAGAGATCCAGAGGGGCGAGAACGAGGGCTTCGGCTTTGTCATCGTCTCATCCGTGTCGCGGCCTGATGCCGGCACTACATTTGGTAAGCGTGTGTGCATGTGTGTGTGTGTGTGTATATGTTTGTGTGTGTGTGCACTTTATATACATACACTCCATCCTCATCACACATTCAAATTTCTCAGCGAGTGCAGAATTGCTGTTTAGTTCGTAGCTGTCCACAGCACTTAGGTAAATCTATGGGTGATGAAATAACGTCAATTAGATAGCAGTAGTTTAGAGATGGAGGGCGAAAGAGTGTGTGTATGAATGCATGTATGTGAACTGCTGCTGCAGTGTCACCACAAGGTCTCGCTGATGATCCAATGACCCTCACACTTGTGGAGAATGATAATGATCTCATTATCGTAGGCTAAATCAAAGGTAATTGATGAGTGTTTGAATGGGCCACAGCAGATGCTGCGTTTCTACAGGGTCTGCGCTTTGGGACTGCTGTGTGTGTGTGTGTGGCCATATAAGCCACATCGAAAAGTATTGCACTTGCAAAAGTGGTGCACTTGACTTATACATATATTGTAGCATGAGTAAGGATACATGAGACAAAAACAGAAAAATAGCACTTCATTTTATTTGTGTTAATATGTCCATAATCTTCCATTAAAGTGGAGAGACTGTGTGTGTGTCTGTGTGTCTGTGTGTGTGTGTACGCATATGCATGTAAACATGTCAAGAAGTGCCGCTGACACAGGTGTTATTCTAATTAGAGTTGTTTTACGTGACAATTTTTTATAAGTATTCCACTACACACATGCACACTGAAACACTCTTGTAGCCATGATTTACACCTCCACACCTCCTCTCCCACTCTTATTCATCAACCAGCTGTTTGATTTAAAGGTATGCATGCACAGAGCATTAAGTTAAAAATGCACACCTCTCTACAGCGTTGGGGGATGAGAGTTCTGTTCCACCTGAATAATGAGTTCCACTGATTTGCCTCTTGCTACCAATGTAATTACATGTCCAATTAACTGGAGCCTGATTTGACTAGATTATTTGATTGGGTAATGAGTGATATCAGTGAGAGGAGTTGGCTTGGTTGCTTGGTGAATTAATTCTGTTCTTCTATTTTTTCTTCCCTTTCTCCCCTTTTCTCTGCTTCTTCAACTTCGGGAAACAAATTATGGTCTCTGTCTCAAACTACATCTTTCTATTCATTTCTGTGTTCTTGTAACTCTGGTTCTTCATCGCTCTTTGCCTTCCTTTCCTCTCTCACATGCTTATACACACACACACACACACACACACACACACACACACACACAAACTGCTGTTGATGCAGCAGCTGGAAACGCTTGTGTGGCCATGCCCCATAAAATAGGGCGGATCATCGAGGCCAGTCCGGCGGATCGCTGTGGGAAACTGAAGGTGGGCGATCGCATCCTCGCTGTCAACGGCTGCTCCATAACCAACAAATCCCACTCAGACATCGTCAACCTGATCAAAGAGGCTGGGAACACGGTCACACTGCGCATCATCCCAGGAGACGGTGAGTTTTAAACCATGCATTATCATATTTCTGGACCTATTGAAGCACACGTATCCACTTTCATTACTGAAACAATGAAACCAAACATTTTATATATGCAAAACAGTCTGTTCTATCTGTCACTTACTGGAAACTAATTAGGTTGTGTTAACTTCTCAAACAAGATTAGTAAATTCTTCCCTAACATAATTTATTTGCTTAAAGACAACCTGAAATCAGACATGACTTTTCCCCTTGTTAGCTCACATCTTTGATCAGATTTTGCATGATTCAACTATACTAAAAGCTTAAAAATTTTTTAAAAATTGCTTTTTTTTGTCCATAACCTTTCATTAAAGTGCAGAGACATTTTCATGCATCTAAGTGGCTTCAAACTATGTCACAGTGATTATCAGACAAAAAATAGAAGCTAATCAGCAAGCACATCTCAAGACGGCCAAGTGTCATAAGTCAAGCAACAGTATAATACACGCCCACTGACAATTTGCTGGTGCGAGGTAAAAAAAAACAAAAACTTTTTTTTGTTAAAAGAGGCAGTGGTTTTGACTGGTTTAGGAGCTGAACCATTACCTCACCAGATATGAGAGTTTACTAATGCATGGAGTGAACTTAACAACTATGGAGGGTTTTACAAGTTTTACCTCTGACTGAGAAGTTAGAAGATAGTCAAATCATTCACTGTCTGTTCACAGCACAGAAGTATTGTCATAGACAATGATTATGTCAGGATAACAGTTACATGTTTCAAGGCTTTTAGCTATGTATGTGGAGCTGATCAGAGGACTCATTGCATAGCTTTAGCAATGTAGTTTGTTGCGGTTGGCAGTACAATGGTTGTGTTCACCTGAAACTACTGATTCATGGTTCTAACAATAATATTCAACTCCCATAACCACCCCCCGACCAACCCCCCCAATACACACACACATACTCGCTCATGACTTATTATAATGATGGTCATTAAAAATAAATGAGTTTCTCAAGCTGTTGTTATGGTGATGTAATGATGCCGCCTGTAAGGCCCTGATGTCACTGCAGCATTTCATGACTGGAACTGAACCAATTTTGCCTGCCAAGAACCAAGTCTTTTGCTTTGGAACATGTTAGAATGTGGAAACAAGCTATCTAAGTACTTATCTAGATCTCGTATCATTCAGGATCAACATTCATCAACATATCATTCAGAGTATTCAACATTGCAGTATTACATAAGTATATATCACACTTATTCTTGTTTAGATTGTACTGTTAATCATGCTTCAGAAGAGTCACACTGATTATATTTCCAACCCTAATGTAACACACTGGAGGCTAATACCAAGAGTTATTTAATCAGATGGCAGATGTGGCTGTGTAGAATATTCCCAAGTCTGCCTCACTTTCACTGCTGACAGAACATTCTCAAACCAGTTCAGTGCGGTGTCATGTTGTTAACAAAAATAAAAAAGGAAAAAGTAAAGAGTGTGCATTTGTATTTGTAGGCAAAGAAATAGAGAAATATAGATGTACATGATCATTCAAGCAGCGCAACAATGCAGCTCCTGGAGTCTGCTGATTAGCTGAGTGCAAATATCTGTAAACCAGTGGCAGTGTGTGTGCACTGCCATTCAACTGTCCAGCTCATAAATATCTCGGTGAGAATGAGAGAATAGGGCATGCTGCACTGCGAGAACAAATTTTAACTGTAGGATTGTTGACTGCACACACAAACACACACGCAAGGAGGATGGCAGTTTGTGTTAAAGACTATGACAGGAGCAGCTATTTTTATCTCTGTCACCACAGGGGAATACAGAGGGAGAGACCGCAGTAGAGAAGTTATTGCAGGGTACCAGAGCAAGGGGAGACAGAGTGCGTGTAGGGAATAACGGAGATAGAGGGTAATATCTGTAATTCTGTGCACGAAGTCAGAGTACAAGTAATCATCCTCAAAAATCTAAAAAGTATTCATTCATCTTTTTAAACTAGATTTATTTTGCCGTGGACTCATAGAGGCCTTTTATTTTTATTTTTCTTATTTAGGGGATGAATTTAGATGTTTTAGTTTGTTTATATAGCCTGTAGTCTGCTAACACCATGTAAGTAACTTGTTTGATACTCACATATTATAATCTCCCTGGTGATATGAAATTATGTCTCTTTAAAAAAAAAGAATCTTCCAATGCCGCCCTGCTGACCAATGCCGAGAAGATTGCCACAATCACCACCACACACACACCTCAAGGCAGCAGTGAATCCAGGTGAGTGAGAGGCACAGGCATTGCCCCACACATACGCAAATAAAAACTCATTTACAGAATACTAACCTTAAACATATTACTTTGTTGTTTTTGCCACGTTTCTGAAGCAAATCACATTCATGGCTACAAAACACACACACACCATACTCAGTCTTCTTTGATGTACTGATGGAGTATTTTATTACATTTTGACAAGCTGGCTGACTGGCTGCTTTAGGGTTGTGTATATAGTCATCCATCTTTATTTCCCCACAGAAACAACAAATCGAAACAGGCTCCGCCCCAACCTGGAACGCAAATGTCTCATCAGGTAAGTGCTACATTTCTCTCCCAGGTGCTGATCTGATCTGTGCCATTGTTTTGTCCTGTAGTATATAGGCTGAGGCCGACAGGAAGAATCACAGTAAAATCACCTGTGTTGAATCAAATATTCATCAGCACATCACAAACTAATGGAAATGGAATAACTTTAAGAAGAATGCTGTTCATCCCTCCAGTACAGGTCCACAGACTTGTAGAATCTATGCCAATGTGCATAGTTTCCTAAGACACTGTATGTGGGTTTTCCTTTAATCTGTCACGCATCTTTACATATATACAATATGCAAATACAATACTAATCAGACATATGATACAATATTCATTTTGTGTTGTAGATGAGTTTGTATTAAGAATATTAGCAGTGTTGCTGAAAAGTTTGTGTTCTCACAAAACGTATTTCGCAGACAAGTCAAGTGGATTTTATTGTCATTCCTCTATATAACTCAAATACATTGGAACGAAATGTTGTTGGGAACATGCAAAACATAATGCAGTAGTATAATATTTACATAAAGTACAAATACACAACAGTGTGAGATGAGTCCAAAATATACAGTAAATACACAGGACAATAATTACATAGGAAAATAAATACATGGGGTAGTACATGCTAACTAGACAACAGAACAGTATAGGATGGAAGAAACCAGTCAAATAATTGTCTGTAAAATGTAGACTTTACCCTAGGGGTGTCAGACATACTGCTCGCAGGCTGAATGATACCTGTCCGATAAAGATTCTGGCCCACCTAATGGATTTGATGCAAAATTATTATTATTATTATTTTTTTGTAATGAACATTTGAGTGTTGGGAATCAGGTGCATGTTGGGAAGGGACTTGATTAGTCCAGTTAGGTGTTGAGAATGGTCTTGGTGGTGGTCTTGGTAGGTGGGTGTTGGGAAGGGTCTTGCTTAATCCAGATGCATGTGGGAAACGGTCTTAATTAGTCCAGATAGATGTTGAGAAGGGGCTTGACCAGTCCAGGTGGGTGTTGGGGGGACAGCAGTGTATTAAGTAGTGAACTGAATAGTTTGAGTCATCTGTCCACACGCAGACTTGTGCTAAAACATCCAAGGCCAAAGATCTGTTTGATATTTTAATCATATCTACACTTGCCTGCCTCACTAAAAGTGAAAATATGAAATAAACTTCATTTGAATAAAATTTGCTAAGTGCCCTTCCTGTAGGGAGGATATGCTACTGTACCTTGCCTGCGGGATGTAATTTTGAGGCAGTCATCTAGCCTTGATTCTGCTTTTAGCTTAATATCTGTTTGGTGTGTGTGTGTGTGTGTGTGTGTGTAAATGCAGGATGCTGAATATTACTCGGTGGACCTGGAGAGAGACAATAAAGGCTTTGGCTTCAGCCTGAGAGGAGGGAAGGAGTATAACATGGACTTGTATGTGTTGAGACTTGCAGAAGACGGAGCTGCAGTGAGAAATGGCAAGATGAGGGTGAGACTGGGTTTCATATTTATGTCAGAGGTCAAGGGTTACCATTCTTGGACATTCTTCACTTTTGGCATAACTTTAAAATGTAGTTATTAAGTCATACCTTAATATTGATTAATTACATTCACTTTAAAGTTGTAGCATGCCAGAACATGGCACACGCCAGAATTATTGGTACCTTTTATGAAAATGAGCAAAAAGCATACAGGGACATTGTATTGTTTTATAAAATCCATGTTGTTTTCAAACATCTTGTATTTCATTTAATTGAATTTAATTTATCTTAAATTTAATTAGCAATTTTTCTACAATACACTGGTTTCCAAATTATCTGTACCCTTCCATTTGATATTTTGTGATGGCTGCCCTGAAGAGGATCATCACTGACTCATCACCACTGACTCATGGTTTGTGCATGTGGACTTTCCTCTTCAATTCTGACCACACTGTTTCAGTGGGGTTCAAATCCAGAGACTGAGATGGTCATTGCAATTTTTTATTTATTTATTTTTTATAATAGGGTTCCAGTGAGTATTATGTTTAGCTCATCATCTTTTTGAAAGCTCCATCTATAGTCAAGTCTGAACCTTCTGGCAAATGCAATTAGGTTTTGGGCTGAAATATCCTGGTACTTCTCAGAAGAATCCCTGAACCACCAAACACCAAATAGCTCCAGTGACACACCACTGTATTTTACACTGTCTATACTAACCATTTTGGTCTCATCTGACCATAACACATGATGCCAGTTGTAGTTCTTATGATGCTTGCGGAAGTTCAGGCACTGTATTTTATGAGATGCTCTTAGCTTGTTGTTATGAAAGTGGAGTTTCACTGTTGATTTTGAAACATGACATCCACAAGAATCAACTAAATGCTGTAATTCTAAAACTATAATCTTTGTTCGCTCCTACACCATCCTCCTCACTGTGTGGATGGACAGTGTGCTCATTCCAATTCTTGGAAATTTCTAGGCATATGAAACTTTTTTGCTATGGCCTAGTTGTACTTAATTATAATTTTAACTGCATGTGTTTTATATCCATTACCTGATTTTGTTCAGGTCAACAACCATCTGTTTATTTTGTGTTGAAAGTTCTTTGGTTTTTGGCAATGGAAGATGGTAATGGAAGACAAAGCGATTTTACATGGGTGCAACCTCATGTTTATACGCCAGAGAAACAGAACGTGGTTAGTGGCAGCAACAGAATCCCTGTTGAGAGCAAAGGAAATACAAGTGTTTGAAGAATGACAATTTGTTTGCATTTATTTAAAATATTCTGCCACATACTAATATATATATATATATATATATATATATATATATATATATATATATATATATATATATATATATATATATATATATTTGAGAGAAACTACTATTGTTTTGCTAGAACAAAGATAAATAATTTCTCTGATTGTTTGAGTGGAAAATTGTAATTATTTAATGTAATGTTTTTTAATACAATAATTTGTGCTCATTTTTATGAAGAGTGCCACTACTTCTGGGTGGCTTTGCTAACGGACAGCTAATTTGTGCTTCTTCTTAAATTTATTTATGCCTGAATTTCACCCATCAGAGAAGTATGTTTTTATGTTTACAATCTTCTGGCTTTCAGGTAGGAGATGAGATTTTGGAGATTAATGGAGAGAGCACTAAGAACATGAAACATTCCCGTGCCATCGAGCTCATCAAGAATGGTGGTCGGCGAGCGAGACTGGTCTTGAAGAGAGGTGATGGCTCTGTGCCTGAATATGGTGGGTACATATGATGTACATATCATTGTTCAGATATTTATTTTTATTTCTTGTGTCCTCTAAAATGTTCTCTATCTCTCTAGTCTTTAATTTACTTTCCTGTAACTTCTCCTATATTTAACTTTTTTTTAATACAACACAATGTTCTCATTGTTATCTGTTACCTATATTGTTTTATAAAATATAAAACATTTATAGTAAATATACAACTACCTTTAACTGAAGTACTTTTTCCCCCAATTTCTTTATTTTTCCTCATGCACTTCAGGCCAAAAATATGGAAGCAAAAATGTGATAAAGTGTATTAAATATGTTATTAATAAGTCCTGTTAATTTGCTGATAACCAACACTGCATGTTTGCTGATAAAATATTTCATTAGTTTGAAGTCTTGACCAGGTTTTATTCATGTATAAACAAAATTACTGATTCAGTTAATCAAGCCTTCAGGAAGACCTAAATCTGAACTTCAAGGCTGCAATAAAACTAAACATTTTAAATACAAAATACAAAAACAAATGAACAATCAGCTGTACTTTTGTATTGTTTTACAGTTATAATTTTATGATAAAAATTTTACTGTTATCCCATAAAAATACAATTTGCAAGTTTATTTTTACAGGTGTCACCTGTAAATGTTTTGCCTGCAGTGTAAATTTAATTAAAACTTTCTGTTTTACCATTAGGCTATTTTAAGAGAACAGTGTTCATCTGGTATTAGAGGTGTGCACGGGACTGTTTTTAATCACTCCCGCAGTTATTTTTGTATATTGTACACTGCAATATATCTTCAGGATTCGAACTCACAGTCTCACAAACATAGGAGGAACGCTTTTCTGCTGCGGCACTCAGGTGTCGTATCTGCGACCTTAAGGCCAGTTAATGCGTGATGCATGACTTACGCATGCAGAAGCAGCGGAACCGCAAACAGCATTGTTCACATAATCTGGAGGATTAAAAGCGACATCCACTAGGTGGCACATCAGAGCCAAAACATCCCTGTCTGTTCGGTTTCTAAGTCACATTAAAATGTTTAGTGATTTAATGAACAGACCCGTTAAACTGACTGATGGGTTCTGTTTCTCCTAAAACCTTTCCACTGTCATTATTTTTGTTGTTATGTGCATTGTCTCAAATTAAAAGCTCACCTTACATTCGAAAGTATTTGATAATCTAGAAAATCCAAAAGATTGGTACGCAAAACAGACCTTTTGTTAGTTTTGACGAGAGATTTTTAAATTTCAAACACTAGCTGTAAAAGGAATGCCAGTTAGTGTTAGTACTCTATAACAGTCTGAAAAAGTTCATAAATATGTGATTTAAGACACAACGTTAGTTTGTTTGAGTTGCAGACACAGTGTCACATGGTGATCTACTGTCTGGTATTGCACCATTCGAAACACGTAGCATTAATTTCTGAGGATGTGCACAAGCACCTGCAGGCTACACACAGCAGCCATCTTGCGTATGTGCACACATAGCTAAAACCAAGTATAATGTAGTTAGATGGTTCTATTTCATAACCTATAATTAAATGAATAATTTAAACCATAGATGAGTAAAGCCCAATTTACACTGGACAAGTTAACACGATGCACAGTGAGCCACATCCAATATACTCCTATTTTAATCAACGTGACCTTTCTTCCTCCCACAAGTTTCATATCTGCTTTTTCTTTTTTTCTTTTTTTTTTAATCCTAGTCCCGATGCACACCTGGTATAACTCATAAGATCAAAATTAAACAGCTCTCTGTTTTCTGTCTTTACTGAAGATCTAAAGATTTCTCCTCTGTATCTTCTTTTCTTTGTGTATCTCTGCTCTTTCTGATTTTTTGCTGGGCTCTCTGTCTCTCTCTGCCTCAGCGATGATGGCTCCCCATCTCGCTTCATGTCTAAGGAATGATAAACTAGGAGAGCCCTGCTTCTACCTAATGGGCCAAAACCAGACCACGGTTTGTAGCGTGCCATTTGTATTTGTGAATCCTCCCTGTCATGCTCGTTAAAGCCTGTGGATTTTGCTTACACCATCCCAGCCCTTCACCACGCCACACCACTTCACATTTGCTGCGCTTTCATCTTGCCACCTTGCTGTTTTACCCATAATACACTGCACTGACCGCTGACTCATTGCTGGAATCCATAAAGCAGTATGGATTCATGCTGTTGCAGTTAGCATTTTAGCTCACAGGTGCATGTCAGCATAATGCTTATGAAGATGATGTTGATGATGATGTTTATGCTAGTTTGTCACCACACTCTTCCTTGAGATTGTTGTCAGCAATACCTGTAGTTGAGTCTTCTGTCACAAGGTTTTCCAAAGGTGTAACTGGTATGTAGGTATTGTATGTGACAACACAAACAATTTGCATATTTTTTCTAATACTGTTGTCACCACACATTAGCTAGCACCTTAATACTTGACTGAGTGTTAAAACTACCTTTCATGTATTTGTAAAGCATCATAGAAGCTCAAATAATGGTTATGACACATGAGCACACGTCTGTGGATCTAGCCCAGGCATTAGAAACTACTAGCAAGTCCTCACTATATACCATTTAATACAAAAGAGATAATGACAAGTAGTGGTAACAATTACATTAATAGGCCTTAATAAACAGATAATTGATTATTCTCTAAAATTTTACTATGACTATTAATAAATGATATACTGTCATTTAAATCAAGACTGCATAATTTTCATGAGCCATATCAATGTTAGCATGAACAGTGCAATTAGCAGTTGAATTATTCATCACTGGATAGGTGTTAATTAATGCTATAATTATATATAAAATATAATGGGGTTATTTATTAATATTGACTGCAACATTACTTACTACATAGTTTTTAATTAGGTCTGATTAATATTTAATAATTCACTAAATAATTCATCATTATATAAAGGTTTAATTAATAGCCCATGATTTAGCAATTATTAAACAAACTTATTAGGTCATGTTTTTATAGTGTTACCCGGTTAGTTAGTATTCATATTCATTAAGAGCATGTTTGCCTTGCTATAATATGTTTGCAGTACCTGCTCGTGTCGATTGTTAGACAGTTGTAGCAAGTTCCTCTGCTTATGTCTTTCCTCTTTGTGTTCACAACCTATATATAAGGTTGAGTATGAAAAATAATTGTGAGTCACAAGAAAGCTTCACACAGTGTGTGTTCCCACATTGCATGAATGTTCTGTTATTTGTCTGTGATGGATCTGTGAAAGATGTATGTTGTCAATGTTTTTTTTTTTATTTTCAAGTATAACATCACTTTGTTACTGGAGCACTAGTTCTACCTGTCTCTGTTGTGCTACTGATTGCATTACATACTATAGAAATAGGGCAACACCAGCATTAACTTATATGACATAGCATAATGACTAATGCCAAAATGTATCTTGTTTTAAGCATATATGTTCAGTTAGACATTGTTTATTTTGTCAAAATGAGATTTGATAGACATTTGGACATTTGAGTTAAACTCATTTTTAACTAAGGACATTTGACAGACCAAGCATTTCATGTTTGGAATATTCTTTGAGTTTTAGACAACATTGTCTTTGCTTAAAACATGAGATGTAAATATGTACAGTGATTTACTACTATTGCTGTCTAAGTAATTTAAATGTAAAATATGCTCCTTTGCAGACGGGCCCAATGACGGGTACCCTGCCCCACCCGGGCCACAAAATATTCCGGAAGTGAGAACGCTGCTGCCCAACGGCCGCTTTCACCTCCCATTGGAGAACAGCTACACATCAGAACACCACACAAACCCCTGGTCCCAGGAGCAGTGGCAGAGAGGTAGAGGGCGTGAACGAGAGAAGGATCTGAGTAGGGAGGAGTACAGAGACCACATCCATCACCCCAAACACCCTCAGAACCACACCTGGAGCAACAATCGTGCTAATACCCGAGGTGTCCACTCGCCATTGCATTCCCCTTCACGTTCCCCTGAAAACAACAAGAAGAACTCTGGCCGCAAAGTCAAGAAATCTGAGTCAGAAAGCGGCATCGCCAAGCTCTTCAAGACACTGAGGAAAGAGAGTGGCTTCGGGAAGAAGCCTACAGACCGGGAGGTTCGAGGCCGCCATCGCTCCCCGGAAAGAAGGAAAGGCACAAAAACACGCCGTGGCTCTTTGGATCGCTCCCCAACACGTAAAAATGACTCCTCTCCAGACCGGCGTAGGGCAAAATCTATGGACCGAAGGGCAGAACGCTCACAACGTGATTATTCTCCAGAACAAGTCTCTCGTGGTTCTAATCACATTTTCACCCGACAGATTGGAACGCCGGAAAGGCATTTCCAGCCCCAGCAGAAATGGCAGCCACAAACACCCAGCCGGAGCTACCAAGAAGAGGGCTACCTCACCTCCACTCCAGAGAGACCCAATAATGGCCTAAAGAATGGGCTTTCTTCCTGCGAGCGAGAGGAGAGGTTTTGGAGCAATGGCACACCCCAGAGACGCTACCGGAGAGAATCAGACAGCAGCAGCAATAGCAGTTATCTTGAAGAGGCGGCTGCTCCCAGGCTGAAGGATTACTACAACGCCATGAAAGCCAACAGCACGATCTCAATTCCCCAGTCCAAGAGACGGCTTTACAAAGAGAACCAAGCCGACCTCAGCATCTGAGCACGGGAAACCCATAACCATAAACTCTCACCCAGCTGGATAGCTTATAATATCACACTGGTTTTAAAAGCCCTAATGAGGTGACTGATTGATTGTTTGAATGAATGGTAAATGGAGTGACTGATTCTTCAATTGGTTGATTGATAAATTGATTGCACAGTCGACTTATTTTATGTCTGCACATTTTATCCCAGGACAAGAAAATTCTGCAGACCAGCCACAAATACAGCAACAGAACAATCTTAAGTCTACTTTATTCATTTTGTTTGTTTGTTTGTTTGTTTGTTTATTTGTTTTATACAGTGTTGTGTTGATCAGAGAGTGAGGTTTTGTGCAAATTGGTGTCAGATCAGTCAAGAGAGCACGTTTTTTCCCCTCTGTTAACTTACTTTTAATTTTTGAAGTAATTTTTTTTTTTTTTTTTTTTTTTTAATGCTGTGTGTCCTATATATTCCTCATAACTGCAATTTTAGCAGACCAGAGCACAAGGGTGTTTGTACATTTTATGGATGAATACATGTGTTTACATGTGTGTGTGATCATCTCAAGTGAAGGCAAATTTAAAAAATATATATATACAAACTATGATGCTAGTGTCTAATGAAGTAATATATTTAAAGTGTATTTATTTTTTTTTAATTGGCACATAATGAAGTGAATAAGATGGTTTCTCCTCCCTAACTGAAATTCTGTTGCTTGATCTACTGTGTGTGATTATCTGACTGAAGTTCTCTCTCGATTGTGTGGACTGCTGCAAAGGGCCAGAGTGTTGCTCTACCCCTAATTCCCCTTTGACCTAAACAAGCCAAATTTCTAATCCATCATGTTATTCAAAATGTCTCCAAAAGGCTGTCATTCATCAGCAATGAGTGATGGAACATTAACAATAAGATTGTGTCCAGTGTCTACCTTGAAGCCTGTCTGAAAAAACAAAACAAAACAGTGATTCACCTGACAGACATGACCCTAGTAAATGTGGAGATTTTTTTTTTTTGGTTGTCCATAGGTTTTCAGGGCTTAGCAAAGTTTTAAATCAGTTTTAAATCAGAGAGCAAGCCTGGAAATAACAAACATAAACCATAAGAAAGTCCTGAACAAGGGCAGATGTGGTACCATCTGTCCACCTGAGCCATTCCATGTCTTTGCACTGGAGTATGATTAATGCTGAGCTATGCGTGTCTGTATGAATGCATTTTTTTGTGCCTGTGTATATAACATTTCAGATTTGACAAGCCGACATGAAGTCTCTAAACATGATGACGGAAAACACAGCAAGTTGCATCGCTGCCATCTTCATAGTACTGTATGGAACCACTAACCTGTCAGCCACCGTCGCGTGTACAGACTTTTACTACTGTATGTAAGTAATAGCAACCAGTGGAAAAGATGAGACCGTTGCCTTTTCTTGTACAAAAGAGAATTTATGAGAACCGTCCATCTTGAGGAACATGATATGGTATGTTTATACTCCTCAAGCAGAGGCGGTGAGTCATAGATAATATGTGTAATTTATACTCTAAATCAGGCATGTTTCAAAACTCCAGAGACGACCGACCGACGATCTGTTTATTTCCAGGGTGGGGAAAGATTTGGGGCTGATCAGGCGTTATTTGAGAATGAGATGGGGCCGACTATCTCTTGTGATGCATAGCCTGCCTTTTTATTGTATAGCACTTGTATACTGTCTGTGGTCTCTCTGCAATGTTCTCTGGACTTTTGCTTTTTCTGTGTAAATGAAAGCAGTACATGTATATGGGCCAATCTTTTTTATGAAACACTATGCATATATAGATACTACATTGTCCATAGCTTTATTTGACTCATGAAGCTATTCATAATGTTAGTCTAAGTACAAGTAGATGTTGACCTATCCAGTAAAGCTTTTTCTTTCCTCCTTCAGATGGATCGCAATGTATATGTAGCTATCAAAAAGAAGTCTGTGAATGCTATTTTTATTATCAAATAAAGTTTTCCATACAAATTCATAAATTTCCTCTCTTTTATATGAATCCACGATGTTAAAATGGATGCGATGTTTTACTGCACTATTTATTTAATATAGTAAGTAGTAATAAGTAGTGTATAATACAGAAATTAAGTAATAGAGTGCAGATACTTAGTGTGATCTATGTACACAGCTTTATAGATCTGACATCATATAAATAATAAACCTTTGTTTCTGTTGCAGTTTAAGAAGCACTTGAAGTACTATTAGTCTATAGGTTTTGTGTAATACTCTGCAAGTGCATAGTATGACATTTTATTTTATAATAATAATAATAAAAAACGTGAAACAAATAGGGCAGAAGTAGACTTTTCACTATCCTAGCAGTACATCTTAGGCTTCCACTTGAATTACAGATATACAGTAGGTTTGAAAAGTATTCAGACCCTTTCAGTTTTTGCACACTTTGTGTTAGATGGGTTAAGTGTACTTTTTCACCATCATTTCACACATAATAACCCATAATGACAAAGTGTAGACAAGATTTTAGAATTTTTTTGCTAATTTATTATAACTCAAAAATGGCAATCACATTTAGATAAGTATTCAGATCCTGGGCTAAAGCTAAAGGCACTCCAAATTGAGCTCAGGTGCATCCTGTTTGCTTTGATTTTTTAAGATGTCTGCAGAAATTGACTGGAGTACAACTATGGTAAATTCAGTTAATTGGACATTATATAGAAAGGCACACACCTGCATGTATAAGGTCCCACAATTCACAGTGCATGTCAGACCCAAAACCAAGCCATGAAATCCAAGGACCTCTCCATAGACCTCTGTCATCAATTTGTGTTGAGACATAGATCTGGGCAAGAGTATAAAACTGTTTCTAAAGCTTTGAATTTTCCCAGGAGCACATTGGGCTAGATCATTGTGAAATGGAAGAAATTTGGAACTATCAGGACTCTTCCTAGAGTGGACTGTCCTACAAAATTCAATAATGGTGCTAGAAGGACCTTGGTCAGGGAGGTGACCAAGAATCCATTTGCCACTGTAACAGAGCTTCCACCTCTGATGAGATGGAAGGTCAACCATCTCAGAAATACTCCATCAATCAGGACTTTATGGTAGAATGGTTAGAAGGAAGCCACCCCTAAGTGAGTAGCATTTGTCAGGCATACTCTGAGAGCATGAGGAAGAAGATTCTGGTCTGATGAGGCACAAATTTAACAAGCTGAACTTCAAGCTATACGCCTGGCAAAAACCAGGTACTCTGCTAGTTCATCAGCTCTATAATACCATCCCCATAGTGAAGGATGGTGGTGACAGCATCGTGCTCTGTGGTTGCTTCTCAGCAGCAGGGATGGGGAGATTAGTTGGAACTGAGGGAATAATGAATGGAGCTAAATACAGAGAGGTCTTTGAAGAAATGCACATGACATCAGACTGGGGCGAAGGTTCACCCTTCAGCACAACATCTACCTGAAGCATACAGCCAAGACAATGCTGAAGAGGCTTTGGGACAAATCACTGAATGTCCTTGAGCCTAGACTTGAACCCATTAGAACATCTGTAGATAGACCTGAAGATGGCAAATTACCAGACTTTCCAGGAACAAAGGGACAAACTGCCCTAATCCAGGTGTGCAAAGTTGTGGAGACTTACCTAAGAAGACTCAAAGCTGTAATTGTTGCCAAAGATGCTTGTACAAAGTACTCAATAATTTCACATAAATTTCCAAATACTTGTTTTTGCTGTCATTATGGGTTATTGTGTGTAGACTGCTGGCAAAAACTTTTTTTGCACACTTCATTGTGTTACAGATTTAATTTAAAGTGTAATCTATTTTAAATTAAATCTATAACACAATGAAGTGTGCAAAACTGAAGGGGTCTGAAAATTTCTGAACCAACTGTAAATGTTTGGCACGTTGCAGCATCATCTAGAACATTAGAAAGTTCTCTTAGTCAAGCTCTCTCTCTCTCTGTGTGTGTGTGTGTGTGTTTCACCCAGTTAATCACATTGCCGTCTGTGAGCATGACATCGTCATTAGCCAAACCCTCCCATGAGAGACTGATGCGGCCAATGGACCTTGATGAGTGGTTGCCATGGAGACTGAGTGTGATGGTTTCTTGAACACTTCTGTGGAATGTGAAAGAAGGCAATGTTACTGACAAAATAATATTCATGTGCAGTAATGTTATGCGGTGTCATAACATCACTACATATTAGGATGGTTTCCCTTTTGGGTATGGTTCCATTCACGGATTCTTCCTCATGTCTTCTCAGAATATAAATCTACATCCAGCTGTCAGCAAAGCTGATTTGTGGTAAGGTCTCTTGTTATAAGTGCAATACAAATAAGCTGAGTTGATGTGTCAGTGGTACTGCAATACCTGTAGAGGCTGAATCAGAGACATTAGAGCAACCCAAAAGGGTGGATGAATAAATTGTTAACTCATCAATTACATAAGGCAGTTTTTTTCCAAGAGCCACTCTTTTATATTGGGCTTTTCTAAAAATTATCAAGAAATGTAGAAAATGCATTCCTTTTGTATTATCCTATTGTTAGAATAACTCCTGAGTAGTGGAGTTTATGCTTACAATTTAATATGATACTATCTACAGTGGACCAATCTCTGGGTGAGTATGCTGACATCAATTCACTATGGCAACTATGTACTGGAGATTTAGATTGATAAGTTTTTAAATTCTAAATGGCTCATGCAGAAGACATGGAAACATATCACAAAATAAAGCTCAGATTGTGTGTAGTGTAGGTATAATTATAGACTCGCACTGTAACAAGAATGTCCTAAGGTGTGTGCTGAATGTCAGTAAGAGAAGTGTACATTTCAGTATGGAACCAATGAAATAGCACACATGCTCCATGTCCAGACTGAAAAGAGATCATAGATCAATCCATATATATAAATATATACATGGCAGTTGCAGTATATTTCCCAACAACCAATACAAACCAATACAACTTATGACTGTTTCTCAAACCTTTTGTAACTTGGCTGCACCACATTAGAAAAAAACAGGTTCTCTGGGACTTTGACCTTGGCATAGTTGTTGGTGCCAGACATGCTGGTGCTGCTTGTTGATGAGAGAGTTCAGAGGAGAATGGCCAGGATGTTGTGGCATGTTGCGTGTTCTGGGATGCTTTTCTCCTTGTTTGCTCACCACAGTTGTAAAGAGTGCTTATTTGAGTTACTGTAGACTTCCTGTAGGCTTGAACCAGTCTAACCATTCTCCTCTGGCTTTTCTCATCTATAAGGTCTTTTCGCCTGTAGGACCAATGCTCACTGGATGTTCTTTGGTTTTAGCAGCATTCTGTATAAACTCTGTATAGACTGTTGTGTGTGAACATCCCAGGAGATCAGCAGTTTCTAAAATACTCAAACCAGTCCATCTGGCACCAACAACCATGCCACCATGTTACTAAGATCAAATTTTTCTCCATTCTGATGTTTGGTGTGAACATTACCTGAAGTTCACCTGTATCTGCATGATGTTATGCATTGTGCTGCTGCCACGTGACTGGCTGATTGGATAATTGTATGAACATGCAGATATACTGCTGTTCCTAATAAGGCAATAAATGAGTACAGTAAATAGACTGTCAGAACATCTTCTGAACTGTAGCTTCAGTAAGTGCTGATGTCATTAAAGGATATGAAAATTAGACATGTGAAGAATACTATTAGCGAAAATGGGTGTGGCCAACTAGGCTATCTCAGTTTTATTTTTGACTTTAACATATGTACATTTAGACAAAAATTGTGCTACACTCTTAAAATGTTGCTTATTATTTAAATAATAAGTACAACTGTGGTGCATCAGTAACTAAATTTGCTGACATGTCCCTGCCATCACAGATAGCGAGTCTTCGATTCAGGGCTGGATCACAGCTTTAATTTAGTAACCCATGGTATTTAAGTTTATTACAGTTTTGGTGCTTTCCAGGCCTAGATTCCACTTTTTTATGCCTGGTATTTGAAGCCACAGTAAAGACTTGTTCCCCCACAGAAACATCTTCTATTTACATCTTTTCAGAATTAGTTTTTCAAAGTCTAGTTATTGCTGCCACAAGTATCTTGCTTTGCAACAAAAAAGTGAAATTACTTCCATAAATATCACAAAGGCAAAAAACAGCTTTTACACAAACATCCTCTAATTAACAAAACCACTGAACAAGGTATTTCTTTTTAATAAAAGATTGTCAACAACACACACAGGAAGCAACAAACTATGCTTTTAATGACATGTTTTTAACTGTAATTCCATACAACTTTCTAACAGAGTATACAAATTGTGTAACTACAGTTCTTCTGATGGAACTTAGAAACATAATTAGGCAATAATTGATAGCTATATAACTAAGGGCATTTTCTACATCAGCCACATTCGTTTTTACATGATTTTTCATATATTTTCATGTATATGTCACATCTGCAGATTCTCTGGCCCACTTAACACACCTAAATATTCAGGACCTGTAATTACTAACCACTAAATGATCTATAGTCTATAATCTATAGTCCACGTAGCATTAATGTTGCTTGGTCATTATTTAATTTTCCTTTCCATACACAAGTTGCCTTGTGTGTGTGTATTCAGCTTTTTTTCTGCACTGCGAATATGTATATCCTACAAGGTGAGTAGGATATACATAATCATAATCTGCTTATGTTTACTTGTCATGCTGACCTTGGGAAAAAGTAAACATAGCTTATCATGTCATAGTCAATATTTATGATGTAATGCCACATAAAGCTTGAACGGCTCTTAATCCAAGGTGACTATGGGCCTTGATTCCAAAATAGACTTTAATAGACTTGATTCCAAAATAGACCTACAATGCAAGATATTAAATATTACCATGAAAGTACTTCGAGTTATTGGTTACCTTTCCTGTTTACTTCTCTACATTTACTTGACTTCATTTAATTACATTTTATGATTAATTAACCTTTAATGTACTTTTAATCTGATTTTTTGCAGATATCCCTGAAACCAGATATTATGACAAAGTATATATTAAACAAGTTCTTTCTATCCTTGAAGTGAAAATCATCATTCGCTGAGATCCAGTAAGAAGGAGAAAATACACCACAATGAATCTCTCATTTCAGATATGTCTGTTTTTATTCATTTGAAAATGCTAGTGTAACATGTTTGGTAAACAGTGCAGCTCAATTAAAACATGAAAAGGGTTACTCATTTGCAATGTGCATTTTATTTTTATGTTGCCTTGATTACATGCCTCTACAATCACGACAAAGCCAGTAACATTAGGAGTCCAACATTAAGAGTGCTAAGATATTATTTCCTTTGCCATATTTAAAAACAAAAATATATGCACATCTATGCTGGACTTTATATTATAGAAACAACATGGACGTGGCTCGTCCTTTCTCTCAACTGTCTTTAGTTGAACCAATTGGGTTGTATAACCATACAAAAGGGTGAAAAGACTTTACTTCTGCGAGTCGTTGTGGTCACTTGATTCTCTGGGCTGTCTTCGTCTCGATGGCCGTTGTAGGGGTGCCCAGTTGGTCTTGCTACAGTGAGTAAGTTGGCTTGTGTTTTTATGCCGGGGAAACGGAGCTGGAGGACACGGATGAGGCCTCGGTCTTGGAGGCAGTGGTGGAGGCGCCCTCCTCTTCCTCGAAGGGGTTCTTGCCACAGCACAGGGTGGTAATCATGCAGTGGCGGAACTGCTTGTTCATGCAGACATAGATGATAGGGTTGAAGCATGAGGAGCTTTTGGCAAAGAATGCTGGGAGGGTCATGAAGACAGGCCCGAACTCACTGCCCTGATGGGTGAAGATGTACCAAGCCACACTGGCATAGGGCAACCAGGCAACCAAGTAGCCAATGAACATGATGATGACCATGCGTGTGACCTCACGCTCAGCTCTCTGGGTGGTTTCAGACTCCTGCTGTGCAGCTGCAGCCTCCTTGACAGTGCAGACCAGACGGCCATAGCAGAAGGTGATGATGAATAGAGGGACCAAGAAGTGGACCGTGAACATGTAGATGACAAAGGACTCATTGTTGAACCCCTCTGCACGAGTGTAGTAGTCAATTCCGCATGAGCACTGCATGCCCTCAGGGATATAACGGGACCAGCCGACCAGGGGGGGCACAGTACAGGCCAACGCCATGACCCAGGTGAATGCTACTCCCATGATGGCATGGTTCTCTCCAAATCTGAAGTTGCTCATGGGTTTGCAAACAACTACCCATCTCTCAATGGAGAGCACGACCAGGCACCAGAGTGAGTTGATACCACCAAAAGTTGCAAAGAAGCCTTCCAGGTTGCAGCCAAGGCGCCCAAAGACGAAGTAGCCATGCATAGATGTGTATACCGTGGTCGTGAAGCCACCAAACACCATTAACAAGTCAGCAACAGCCAAGTTCAAGAGGATGTAGTTTAGGGGTGTGCGCAGCTTCTTGTGCTCAATGGTGACGTACAGCGTAAGGAAGTTGATTGGAAAGCCGACGATAATGAGGAAGAACATGTAGGCTCCCAACATGGCGTATGCCCATGGTGCCACTAGGTAGTACTGAGGATATTCGTATGGACTCTTCACAATGCCAGTGGCATTGGACATGGGCACGTAGAAGAACGGCCCCTCTGTTCCATTCATGGCTGTGGTTGAGTGGTGTGGTGCCCCCTCTGCACTGGACTTTGGCTACGTCTTAGGGACGGTGGTGGAATGAATCAGGTCTGTGCTACAAATGGACCCTGGGTGTATCCCGTTTGCTTTATATTGCACCTGGGATTACCAATACTTTCCACTATGTCAGCAGAAAATGATTTAGGCCACACATAATTAAATAATCCTGTCCAATGCTGCACTGCATTTCTGGTAACTCATCAGGTTATTAAGGTTACCTGTCCAACTCCAGCAGAGACCCAAGTATAATAATCAGCAATAATTCTCCAAAATATATTATTTGCTTTACTCTATTCCCTACACAAAAATCACCTTTCCAAATCATATTTTTATAATGTAATATAATATAATATAATATAATATAATATAATATAATATAATATAATATAATATAATATAATATAATATAATATAATATAATATAGAGCATATTATAACACATATACCTACGTGGGACAATCTGCTGGGACATGGATGAAATTTGGCCATGGTTTGAGATATAATATTTTACATCCAAGATCTAGCTACCAGAGGTATGTACGTATGATTAGCAACAGATTAAAATCAATCTGCACAAAGGCCATCAAAATTATATTATATTATATTATATTATATTATATTATATTATATTATATTATATTATATTATATTATATTATATTATATTATATTATATATAAATTTAATTATTTATATTAAATTATATTTATTTAAGAAGAAAGCAGTACATTCTTCACTCATTTTCTGTGTTGCTTCTGTATCTAGCCTGGCCTTTAAGTCTCAGATGACAGTTCTAGATCACTGGACTACTGGACTTCTGGACACATTCAGTAAGCATTAGTTTTTAACCAAGCAGTCTGAGATCAATGGTCCATGTTCACAGTCTAGCGAAAGAAGAAGAATAAGTACTAATTTTGAGTCAGCTTTAAAAAAAAAGTATTATAGGATGTATTAGGTCTCCAACTAAGACTGTCTATGTTGTTATAATTATATAGATCTGGGCAATGCACTAACACTAGCAATGCTGTGTAGTATATGGACTTTTGTACCATCAAATAAACATACACCCACCTAAGCTCATTAAATTAAATCCTACTTGAAAGGAGGACTGTCTTCCTCTAACCAACAGCATATATTTAAAACACATTTCTTAAGCAGTTTCGATGTTATTTAAAGCATGAATGCACTCAGACTACCCTTAGATGTAAAAAGAGTTGGACTGTGGCTTTGAGAGAGAGTGCACTGGGCTTTGCACCCTTCCAGTGGTGCGTCGCATGGAGAGGATTTAAAGATTAGAAGAATTTTTGCACACTTAAGGGCATTAAGCAGCTTCCTAGGATGTCTCACATTCACCCTTCAGGTCCTTAGAGGACTGTGCAGACCTATAGTTCCAGAACAGCCATTTTGAAAAGAATCATTTCTGCTTTTAAACTGAACTGAGTTCAGTAGATAAACTCGAAAATGTTCAGTAAACCAACTGCATTAAACCAACTAGCTTCAACATAAATCAGATCTTAGTAAAAATACAGAGGAACAAAGACAGTAGCATAATTTGGTATATACTAGCCTAACACATAATAATCTATTATTCCAGGTATGTAAAGCTTATTGAGGTTTTATATCATTTGTAAGCTGAAGTACCATGGTTACAAAGCTAATTCTTATTGTTTTTACAAAGTGAATTCGTAAACTTCCTTGAAAGTGAAATGTTTAAAACACTCTTAAATTATGCATTCTGTTAGGCATAAATTGCAAATTTTTGACAGGTGCAAAATTGCAAATTACCTCATTGAATTCAACATTGGCTGAAAGTATACTCTTTGTCCATCTTTTTCATAAGTGACCTACTACCACTAGTGGCCACTAGTAGGTCAGTTGCAATTACTACAGATAAGAAAATTTAGGGAAAAAAAATTTAAATAGTGGCTCAGAATATGTTGCAGAAGTCAACATGTAGGATTTATTAAGGACTTATTACATTCATGCTACATTTGATCGATGTTATTACCTGGGTGATTGCACAACTAAGGAGCCATTTTTGTCCCACTGATATTACATGTAGGTAAAAGACATTTTAAAGATAGGTAAAGTGTGCTTCACAACAACCTATGTTTCTGGCAAACAAGTTAACATTAATAACACCTATGTACAGAACGAAGGAAACATCACTTTTGCCTGTCCCACCCCACTATAACATTTTTACCTTGAAATATAGTCATTAAAATACTTCAAAATTATTTTTGTATTAATCTTTTAACATGTCAGGCATGATTCTTCCATTTTAGATTAAGAAAAATGTACATTCTAGACAACTGTGTGCTTCCAACTTTGTGGCAACAGTTTGGGGAATTAACACATATGGCTGTGAGGGTGAGGTGTCCACAAACATTTGGCCATATAGTGTAGATACAGTGTTGGAAACAATTTGTAAAAATTGTTTCATTTTTAAGAATTACAGTGGCTAAATGACACTCCAAGGTTGCTCTGTATTTTAATGTAATAAAGCTGTTTGTCCAACAAAGATCACCACCAGACATAAGCACCTTAGTCTTACAATGTAGAGGACCTGATACAGCTGCTGAGCAAATTGTATTAGCTCATTTGCTTGTTTAATGCCCTATAGCTATCTTAAGAAAATTAGGTGATGCTGAAATAAAATAATACTGTCACACCTAAGGCCCCAGTAAAAGTACATAAAATGAAGTGTTAACTAAAAGTTAAAAACTCTTTCTGACTAAAGTTATTTATCATATTTTATTTTATATCATTTTTGTGATAATTTCTAAAGCATTTTTTAAATTTCATTTAAATGCCAAGACAAAGGAGTGAAACGTTTTAAATAAAATTCCAGGACTTTATCTGGAATCAGACTGGAGTTTTCCATTAAGCACTTTGCAATATTGTAAAAATGTATATATATATATATAAAAAAAAGAAAATTAGATTAAAATTTCATATTTTACATACAATTAAATTTGCCAAATACATCTGAAATCAATCTGGCATCACAATATTCTTACTTGGCCCATAATGCTCTCATCCTCCCAGTGTGAAACATTTAAATGCTTTTCAGTAGACATGGTTAGGGAATTTGTGCTTATTATGCATGCTATCCTTTCTCAATAATAGGCTACTACACCAGCTAAATTTCCCAAAGGAATGAGCCACTCACTGTCTGACTGTCCATAAGAATGATGTGTGTCTGTGTGTTTCTTGCTGCATGCCACAGCAGCCTGATAATCACTGTGATACAGAGAAGACATTTGCTGTTCTCTCTACATCAGCAGATTTTATTTAGAACTATTTAGATTGTTTGTGAAGCAACTTCTCTTCCCTTCCATATCTAAGTTGAATTGCTGCTTAATATTTAATTTTGTTTAATATTTTTATATTTTCTATCAGCAGCATAAAAAGCAACATTGACCTCTGCAATAGCTCTGGACTCTGACACTGACACATCATTACACCCTAACTGACAAACATACAGTGCATACAGTATAAAGTGTGGCAGTTTATTCAGACACCAGCAGAGGACTCTGTTGGCTGCATAGAGCTGAACCGTAATAAGGATCAGGTATTCAAGCTCACATAACCACCAGAAAGCTATACTGTTAAATGTATGGATGTTAAACATACTACTAAGAACTACTACTATTCTATCAAAATTATATCTATACCTTATTTTATGCACCATATTCTCTCTTTGTTATCGTAATTCTGATAATTGACAGAAGTTTACTGCAACAGCAGTGCCCAATCACAATATCTGGCACCTGCTGCTTTGCACAGCTTAATGTTTTCCTTCATTTAACACACCTGATTTGACTCTTGGAGTGTTTGGTAATTAGCTGATGAGCTGAATCAGATAGACAGAAAATATTAAACTACACAACCCACTGGGTGTCTCCACAGAGTCCTCTTGTTAATGTTTACTTCCTTTTCCATTTTTTCTTAGTTCCTGCATCATCTCTACTTTGTCCATGCCATCAGATCATTGTTAGATGCTGTGGCTAGCTTGTTCAGGCTAGATGTGTGCATTGGGATTGGGATCCCACAGAATCAGTTTCTGTTTTATTCAAGACTAAAATATTAGCACTTTGTACTTGTTACAAATTCTACAAATCTGTTATTTATCTCTTAATCTCCACTTTGTACTTGTTACAAAAACTTATAAAGCTCTTATAAATATCACACTACTGAACAGTTAATCTGAGAAAATGACACTTCTAGAAAAGATTTCATTGTCTGAAACCACCTTCATCCAAACATGCTGGCAGTGTTTATTTATATTCATGTTCCAGTCTGTTACTGTAACCTGCAGTAGCCCACACATTTGCGCACATGCATTAGTTCATAAGACCATGTGATGTTGAATGTGAATGCTCAAGCTCACTATTCCTGTGCCTTGATTTGCATTTGGTTGAATCATTTACATACTGCAGTATCACTGCACCTGCGTGGTGACACTAATAACCCCTGTGTCTGGTTTCCATGGCTCTGAGGGGAGGCCAGGCTTTGTTCTAAGCTGTTCTAAGGTGGCTTTCTCTTGTGCTAAGCCAGGGCTGGGGTTTAATCACTCCCCTCTTCCCTCCCTAAACACACACACTATAAAAGAGAGCCTGACCCTCCAGTTCCCTCCCAATCAGCACTTTAAAGCCAAGCAGCTGTGGAAGCAGACTATATCCCTCTAATAATGGACAAAGTAAGGCAATGTTCTGTCAGGGCTCAGCATGCCGCAGGAAATTAATCACACAGGCAGTGTTCCTGAAGGGTCTGACTCGCTGCTGAAAAATGGTGTTATTTTGTTCCTGGAGGTTTGATTACAATATGTGTATGTGTGTGATCATAAATGTGTACTGGGGACTGTGTACATGTGCTACCTCTTGTGGGTTGGTAATAGTGCTGCAGTGAATCTATTACTCTCTTTTGCACACCAGAATTTGGGTTAATGGTGGACAGAGATTGGTACCATTATAAGTTCTCTCAAAGTTAAAGTCAAATCCCTCCTCCCTCTCTCATCTCTCTCTCTCTCTCTCTCTCTCTCTCTCTCTCTCTCTTATATATACAGTCATGGGGAAAAAGAAAGTATACCCTCCTTCAATTCTATTCCTCCTTAATACACACACACACACTATATATATATATATATATATATATATATATACACATACACACACAGTATATACATACACTGCTCAAAAAATTAAAGGAACACTTTTTAATTAGAGTATAGCATCAAGTCAGTTAAACTCCTGGGATATTGATCTGGTCAGTTAAGTAGCAGAGGGGGTTGTTAATCAGTTTCAGCTGCTTTGGTGTTAATGAAATTAACAACAGGTGCACTAGATAGGCAACAATGAGACGACCCCCAAAACAGGAATGGTTTTACAGGAGGAGGCCACTGACATTTCTTTCCCTACTCATCTTTTCTGACTGTTTTTCACTAGTTTTGCATTTGGCTAGGGTCAGTGTCACTACTGGTAGCATGAGGCGATACCTGGACTCTACAGAGGTTGCACAACTCCTCCAGGATGGCACATCAATACGTGCCATTGGCAGGTTTGCTGTGTCTCCTAGCAAAGAGCATGGAGGAGATTCCAGGAGACAGGCAATTACTCTAGCAGAGCTGGACAGGGCCGTAGAAGGTCCTTAACCCATCAGCAGGACCGGTATCTGCTCCTTTGTGCAAGGAGGATCAGGATGAGCACTGCCAGAGCCCTACAAAATGACCTCCTGCAGGCCACTGGTATGAATGTCTCTGACCAAACAATCAGAAACAGACTTCATGAGGGTGGCCTGAGGGCCCGACGTCCTCTAGTGGGCCCTGTGCTCACTGCCTGGCACCGTGGAGCTCGATTGGCATTTGCCATTGAATACCAGAATTGGCACTGGCACTCTGTGCTTTTCACAGATGAGAGCAGATTCACCCTGATCACATGTGATAGACGTGAAAGGGTCCAGAGAAGCCATAGCCGTTATGCTGCCTGTAACATCATTCAGCATGACCGGTTTGGTGGGTCAGTGATGGTCTGGGGAGGGACGCACAGACCTCTACAGGCTAGACAATGGCACCCTGACTGCCATTAGGTATCGGGATGAAGTCCTTGGACCCATTGTCACACCCTACGCTGGTGCAGTGGGTCCTAGGTTCCTCCTGGTGCACTACAATGCCTGGCCTCATGTGGCGAGAGTATGCAGGCAGTTCCTGGAGGATGAAGGAATTGATACCATTGAATGGCCCCCACGCTCGCCTGACCAAATCCAATAGAACACCTCTGGGACATTATGTTTCGGTCCATCCGACGCCACGAGGTTGCACCTCAGACTTGTCCAGGAGCTCAGCGATGCCTTGGTCCAGATCTGGGAGGAAATACCCCAGGACACCATCCGTCGTCTCATTAGGAGCAAGCCCCGACATTGTCAGGCATGCATACAAGCATGTGGGGGCCATACAAAATACTGAGTACCATTTTGAGTTGCTGCAATGAAATTTCAGCAAAATGGACAAGCCTATTGCATCATTTTTCACTTTGATTTTCAGGGTGTCTTTGAATTCAGCCCGCTGTAGGTTGATAATTTTCATTTCCATCAAACGATGTGGTATCCTTTCGTTCCTAACACATTACCCAGTCCATATCAGTTTAAATATCCATCATGATATTTTTCTCCATTGAGATCTGATGTGTTTTCAAAGTGTTCCTTAAATTTTTTTCAGCAGTGTATATATATATATATATATATATATATATATATATATATATATATATATATATATATATATATATGAGTCAGTCACCTGACCTCAACCCAATAGAGCATGCTTTTCAATTACTGAAGACAAAACTGAAGGCAGAAAGACCCACAAACATGCAGGAACTGAAGGCAGCTGCAGAAAAGGCTTGGCAAAGCATCTCAAAGGAGGAAACTCAGCATTTGGTGATGTGCATGTGTTCCAGGCAGTTACTGACTGCAAAGGATTTGCATCCAAGTATTAAAAATAATCCTTATATTTATAATTGTGTTAGTTTGTCCAATTACTTTTGAGCCTGTGAAAGTGGAGGGACTATGTAAAAAATGGCTGTAATTCCTAAATGGTTAATGCAATATTTTTGTTAAACCCCTTGAATTAAAGCTGAAAGTCTTCAATAACATCTTGCTTCATTTAAAATCCATTGTGGTGTACAGAGAAAATTGTGAAAATTATGTCATTGTCAAATACTTATGGACCCAACTGTAGTTTACTAGGAATCTATAACATTGTGAGGGAGTACCTCCCACTCCCTCCTCTGAAGTAGCTGTTTCTACTTCATATTAATTTTTGGACCCAGCTTTTAAAGGTGATGTTAGGGCCAGAGCTTTGGAAATTCCCAATGAATGGCCTGTAGAAATTGGTGAATCATCGAAATCATTGTAGGCCTTGTATGCTTTCAGGTGTTGGCCATTCTGTGACAGCTTGTACCTTTGCATCATCCATAAGCACCCCCTTTCTATTGATGTATGCTAAGAAAGACACTCAAGACATGTGAAACTCACATTTGGTTTATAGTTGGCTTGGAATTTGTGCAAGACTTGTGTAATGTGTTGATTCTTTTGTAGAAAGTCACTGTGTATCACAATGTCATCAATATAAGGTATAATAAATGTGCCTAACATGTCCCATTGGACATTGTTTACAAAGCTTGGAAAAAGCTTGGAAAGCTTGGAAAATCTGAGGGGGCACTGACCAAGCCACATTAAGTATTCATAATGTCCGGAAGTCATACTAAATGTGTCTAAATTAATGGACTTCTCTGATTCTAATGATGTTATAGGTATTGTGGAGATAGTTTTGTGAAGATTATAGCAGATCCTAGTTGTTTTGGTTAAGGACACAATAATCAATACTCTATTGGGCTGGGATGTTAACTGACACTTCTACCCCCTTCCATAGATGTGGAGGCAGTGGTTATAATTGGATGTGAAATACATGTATCATGGCACTCAAGGGACTATGCTATGATTCCTTGTTCAAAACAGGACATCTGGAGTCAGAATAATGTGGTTACTGGGAAAATTTTGGTTAATGTGACAAGGAGGGAGGTTTTTTTTTTTTTAAAAACTATGTAGGGCATTTGTGTCTGTGCATAGGAGAATCATTTGATGCATGATGATTTTCTCACCAACTAGTTTACCATCCAGAGCATCGATGTGAATTATGGTCTTTAATGGTTTTATAGAGAGGAATCTTCAGCTGTTGAGCAGTGTTTGGAGTCTATGAAGTTTGCAGCTGCTCACATGTCGATGAGCACAGAAAGGGATAATGTACTGTCTGATAGGGAAGCATTACCATTATACAGAATGGTTTATCTGAGATTGTATAGGACATACTCACTGCACCATCATGCACTGTCCTGAATAAAGAGCTGTTCTGTGAGCAGGTCAGATGATTCACTGAGCGATGTGATGTAATGCCTGTTCACAGTAGACCCACGATTTTCCAGTCTTTTCTGACGTTCTTGGCCAGTGAGCTTAGTGTGACTGATCTGCATGGGTGTGCGAGTGTGCAAAATTCCAGGGGGAATTTGGCTGCAGTGCAAAATTCTTGTCTTAAGGGCTCTATCTTTGCTGACAGACAGGTGATCAAACACTTTGCAGAACAACTCAATGAAACAGTCATAGGACTGTACAATTTATCTGCATTCAGCCATAAAGTGGTGGCCCAGTGTAGCGCTTTTGCAGTCAGCACTGAAAATAGCTGCAAATCTCGTCTTTTTCTGCCTTCAGATGTGCAGAAAACTTTCACATTTGGTTGGGTTCCTATTATATTTCTCAGGCTGGGCTATGAGAAGTTTGGAGTGAAAAGCTGGCATAGTTGTAACAGGATTTGGTCACCTA
>CM040982.1:20281553-20294444 GCA_022985145.1 Pangasius djambal
GTGTTTGTGGAGCGGCGGGAACGTGCTGAAATCTGTGGGGTGAGGAGTGATTGCCATGGATGCACTGATGTGTGAGGAGGGAGACTTGTATTCAATCCGGGCGGAAATGGGAAGCCAGTGTGTAAAAATAGATAACAGGCATAAATGAAGAAGACAACTGAACAAACTGAAGTGCAAACCACAGAAACAGTTATGTAAACAGTACAGTAAACAGTAAACCACAACCTTAGTAATGTCAGATTAAGTAATGTCACAAAGTAAGATCTTGAGGAAGACTTCACACTGATTGCTTGTGAGGTAATTTCAAGGTGTGGGTTAATGAGGAACAGGGCATTCATAATCAGAAGTCTGGTGATTAGAAACAAGGATTGGTGAGTTGCAAGCCCTGTATCAGCTGACATGGACATAGGTAGAGGATGGTGGGAAATCAAGTTTGTTAGTGCAGGCATGGTTTATTTTTACAGGTACTTTTATACTAAGTAAAAGACCTATGGAGAACATGCAGTCTGGAAAAATTACTGATATGATGGATTTGGATGGCAGTAAAATCCCAGAGATAAAGTGGAAATAATTACACTGCTCCACCTCCCCATGTAAAACTGATCCCATCTGAATATGATTTAAGATAGAGAGGATTTGTTTTCGTCTTTCCTGCACTGAGATTTACATTGGGGAAACCAAGCTGTGAATAGCTGATCATTTTGTTAAGCACCTTCAAATACCATAAGAATGAATGATTTCTCCTTTCCAGTGAGTGAGGTACTTTAACAGCAGGTAACATAACATGTTTGCACTACTAGTTGTTGCTACAGGAGCAATGAAGTGAGGAAGAAAGAGTTCATCTACGCTCTCTAAACTTTTAAATCTCACAGAATGAATGCCATGTTTTTACAATCATTTTTAATATCAACTGGTTCCACTATTACAGAAGTACACTGCAGTTACTCTTCTTTACAGATAGATAGATAGATAGATAGATAGATAGATAGATATGAAATCCACGTTCAAGATGTAGACTCCAATTTTGCAAGAGTTTCTATGTGAAACAGATACATGGAATAAGACGAGATGCCAAATCAGAATAAGTGCCTCCATGTAATATACCACTGCCAGATATCAGCAGGAGCTGATATGGGAACATCCTGCAAGTGGATGGAGTAAAAGTTTCAGAGGCACTAATCATGGCTGTGCAAGAATTAGTAGTTAGCTCAAGTTCAATCAAAGAAGGGGTGTATTATTTAAAATATGATCCAACATGCAGACTGTGTAAAGATGGCACTGAGACAATCCAGACATTAGTAGCATAGTACAAGATGCAGGAAGGAGCAGCATATGAAGGTATATGGGTTGTACAATCCAAGTCCTCATGAGAGGGACCACAGAAACTCATAAAAATATAAGGCTAAGATCTTGTGGGACATCATTATCCTGACACATAATCAAGTAATATTGAACATTATAATTACAGATAAGGAGCATACAACAGCAGTGGTGACATAAGTGGCAATCACAAGTGATGATAACATCCAAAGGAAGGAATATTAGAAGCCAGAGAAATATCAGAGGCCAAATAAGAAACTAGAAAGAATGTGGAGGAATTAAAAACAAATTCACCCCACTGGTGATAGGAAGACTCAGGACTGTGACCACTAAGCTAGTAGAGTGGCTCCCATCTCAAACTTCTAGGCCTCTGGAAGGAATTCCAAGTGTCCGAGAAAATATAAGCTGTGCATATCAGCAGAAAGACACACCAGAAATTAAATCTTGTACATTTATCCAAGCTAAATTTTCTCTTAATGCAAAATCCAACCCAAGCATAGAGCAGTGACTAGCACAGAGATATCACTACCATGATAGCAGAGTTTCACGTATGTGTAAAAACCAATTTAAAGAAGCTGTATCAATAATAGTCTGATAATAATATATGACTCCAACATTTGAAACAGCCATTGAAATCAGAAGAAGAAGAAGTTTGGTCTATCTGGGAGCTTTTGAATAGAGATCCATTCTTCTCATCCGGGCCTGCTGGTTTCCTAAAGTGAACTTTAATTAAGATAGATTCTTTTCATTAATAATTTATGGATTTTAAATGATGGTGATGAATTTGCCATTTTTTATCTTCAGCTTCAGGCTCTCCCCTGGCTCATTTAAAGAACTGAGTTTTAATTGTTCCAGTGGATATGAAAGAGCCTTTATAATTCACCACCTTGCCCCTTTCTTTAAAAAAATTATCTGGAATTGTGGACTGAAATTGAGCAGCACAATGAAAAAGATTTAGGATTATTTTTCCTAATGTTACCCACCTGTATCTATATGTCCATATTCATGTGCATATTTGTGATATTTAATTTGAATATTTGGATATTTCAGGCATTTCAGTCAATAGAGTTGTGAATATTTTATTAAATAACCACTTGAGATATTAAAAGGTAGTGCTATGGTGAATTTATAATGTTGAAAAAAGAAATTAACACCAACTACAAGGTGTGTATGAAGTGCCCCACTTTGTTAAAAAGTAATATGTCTTTTCAACGAGAATATAAGCCAAATCATGCAGCCAACAAAGTGTGTGTGTTTCAGAGAGTCAGAGAAAGTACAATCAACAGCTTATCAACTCAAACTCCTATTCTCTTGGGATACTGCCATCATCATTCTCCAGCTACAAAAAGGAAGTGCTTGTACAAGCACACACACACACACACATGCAGCGGAGAGACAGCTTTTGGGCACAGAAGGCAACACTGTTGCTGGATCATAAGGGTTTAGTGGATTTGCTGCAATTGTCACAACTCTGTTCAAACAAACCCATAATACTAAACAAGCTAAACTCATATCCCCTACTGAAACTCTTGCAAACACTGCTGACAAATGGACTGCATTATTGTCTTGCTGATTTGTAGTCCAGGTTAGAATTCTTTGGATTACACAGTGTCTAACCCAGAATTTACATGGATGAAGGTACAGCTGTTTAGCTTCTAAATTACAACATAACACAGATCCTTGTTTTATTTCCTTATAAGGCTATAAGTATGATAATCATAGAACACAATATTATTTCACAATTTTCAAAGAAGACAACAGTAACAGTACTAATTTATATTCTTAGGGAAGCTGTGAGGATATTAAATGTAGAGACATAAGCACCTCTACACTAGGCTAAGCAATCTTCTTCTAGTGTAGAGGTACTTATGTCTCAGATTATCACCAGATATGTTTTTTCAAAGTAGACTAACCTGTTTTTTTTTTTAATCTAGTGGAATATTACCTGGCATGCACCTCACCTGAAACAGATATGAGAAGATTTATTAAAATAACTCAGAGGCTGAGGATGGAAAAGGGAATGCAGAACTCAGAAGTATTTTGGCTTGGAGTTCTTGGTACTGCAGCTTGATGCCTGAAACCCCTTGAGGCTTAAAAATAAACAGAAAACATGGAGGTGACAGAGAGATGGTGGAAGAGCATAAACAACACAGAAACAGATAGTGTCTTTGTATGCATACTGGTGAAGAGGGAGAAGTGTAGGCAATGTCCTTTCCCCCAACTTCAGCTCTTACGTAACTCTACTGATTGCCAGCGTGATAGTGTCTGCAGCTGTCTGTGGATATAGTGAGATAAAAAGTCACATATTTCATTTAATTGAAGTTAAATAAATAAACATGAGAATAGGGTAGTGATAGCTAAGTGGTGAATCTCTTAAGGCCTCCGCATACTTAATGCCTAGACGACATTTGCAAGACATTTACAAATGCCTAGACGAAAGATTGCAAGCATATTCTCTGTTTGTCTGTGGAGTTCACCCTGTTGCCATGTGCGCAGTACAGCGGGTGAAGCCTCCACACCATGGCTGTTTGCTCTGCAATTACATCATAATGTTCATGGAAGCCAGCCAAACGCCATCTTAGCATGAAGCATTCTGAGGCCGTTGAACTTTCAGGACCTGTCAGCAGGTTCAGACTTGCATCAGTTTTAACGTATTATTAAATAATTCTTACTAAATAATGCATTATTAAATGCTTTAAGATTTGAACTGTAAAGGGTTAATTTTGGACAGTCAATGTTCTTTTTCCTCTCACATTGCTAATCTGGCACACCCATGACAAGTTCTCCTTTACAACATCAGAAGGATTCGTTCATTTCAGGCCACTCAGGTGCTTGTTCAGTCCCTTATCATTCTTATCAATCACATCTGACCTCTGCAACTGATCCAGAATGCAGCTGCACGACTTGTTTTCCATCTTCCTAAGTTCTCCCACACCACCCCATTGCTATGCTCCCTCTACTGGCTTCCTGTAGCTTCCCACATCAGATTTACAACACTGATGTTTGCCTACAAAGCCAAAAACAGACCAGCACCCACCTACCTTAAAGCACTTATCACACCCCATGTTCCCTCTGATCCTCTAGCACTGCTTGACTGGTCCTACCATCTCTCAGGTTACAAGGAAGGCATGCATCAAGGGTGTATTGTTCTCACGGTTCCAGACATCCTGAGTCTTCTCTGTGCAATGGCTGTAGTTGTTAGGGGCCTCTGAAGGCATGCTGCTTGCTCACTTGTAAGTAACGAAAAAAATCCTCTCTTTGAATATTGTATTTTCTAGTTAGCTGATCAAAGGATATCAGTGAGGGTCCCTCCAATAAATCAGAGAGAGTGGAGATCCCTTTGGTTGCCCAAACCCGAAATCCAGTATCTGTAGTGCCAGGTAGAAAATTTGTATTATCACACAGTGGAGTGAAAAAATTTGTTATCTGAGACCTACCCTCCATCCTTTGGACAATCTGCCATGCCTTAACAGTGGCAATAGTGAGTGAGTTACTACAGGACACTTTCAAAGTTTTAAGTTTTTTCAGAAATAATAAGTTTTTTAAAGGGAAGTTGGACATGGAGCCTTCTCTAGGCAGGATGTTCATTTTCAGAAGAGCGACATGGCCCAACCATGATAACGGCAAACTCTTCCATCTCTCTAAGTCCAATCTAATACATTCAAACAAAGGAGTGAAGTTGGTCTTGTACATCTCGTCAAAAAAGGGTGTTAATTCCCAAATAAACAAAACCCTCTGGAGACCAATTAAAGGGGAACGGAGACGGGACCTGAGGCTTTTGTTTTAAAGTGCCTAACGGCATAACTTCTGATTCGATGAAGTTAATTTTGTAACCTGAAAAGGCACTAAATCTGTTAATGGTCTCAATAAGGGAGGGAATAGATACCTCAGACCGAGTCATGACCACCAGAACATCTTCGGCATAGAGAGTAATCTTATGCTGTCTTTCTCCAGTAGTTAGGTCTAGCTTGTGTGGTTGGATTCCCAATACTACATTGAATGGAGACTGTAGCATGGTCAGATATGACTATATTGCCTATTGAGCTAGAAATAATCTATTCTTGTGTAACATGAATGTACTTTCGAGAAAAACGTGAACTCTTTATCTACCATATGTTGTGCTCTCCAAACATCCTCGTAGGCCAGCTCTTCACATAAAGTAGTAATAATCTTGGCCTGTGTATTTTTGTAGGATCTGAAATGTCACAGCACGTGGAGAGCCACAGCAGCATCCTGGAAATGGTGTAGTGCCATGGATGAGACCCTCCATCACTCCACCTGCCCTTATTGCCTCATCTGGACTGGATGTCACTGTGGTCTGTTCATTCTCAGCGAGAGCATCTAGAAAAAGACCAAAAGATTGAGGATGTGATTTTGGTCAAGTTTGTTCTTCTGGTTTCTGTTCATACAATGGAGCTTCAAAAGCATCATCAAATAATGTCACGAAGCTTCTGGACATCAGGCTCCATTGACTGATATTGTATGAACAGAAACCTGCAGGACAAACTTGACCAAAATCACCTTTTGTGTTAAAAAAAATAAACAAACACAGGGATTGAACAGCATGAAGGCAAGTGAGTAATGACTGAATTTATATGTTTGGCTGAACTAACCCTTTAAGCCCTCAAATAGAAATTGTATGAAATGTATGTATTTATATTATAGTAGTACCTTGAAGGAATACATAGAAAAAAATAAGCAGCTTTACTGAGCGTTTGTGCCCAAGACACTTACAAACATTTATGCATTTGGCAGATGCTTTTATCCAAAGTGACTTACAATGCTCTTATTACAAGGACAATGAACCAGCAACCTTCTGCTTATCAGTTCAGTGGGTTAGCCCACTACACCACAAAAGTAATAAAGCTACAACAAAAATTAGCATGTAATTTATGAAAAATATGAAATGAAAAATGGCAAGAAACTAAAATGCTAAAATGAATTGTAAAATGTTTTAACTTGTTTAAATGTTTTACAGGTAGTCATGCTCATGGAGAGCAAGCACACGAATGTTTGAGGTACATGAAGGACAGCAAAGACAGTTGAAGGTGTTCACTGTGGTCAGCTGCTTCATCAAAATAAAGCCGCAGAATTGGCACAGCTGTGTTGAGATGGCAGTAGGATGTGGGGTTCACTGCCTGTATATACTTGATTGTTAGAACGATAAGTTTGAATAAAGCTTTGTTTCATGTGTTGTTGACTTGTATATGTATTTATTTTGTCATGAACAACAGTTAAGATGGCATTCCAGGGACCAGTTTACGACAGGGCCCCTCTCTAACTTCTGGTGTGGAAGAAGATGTGCCACACTGTGATTGGATCTTTGGTGTATGAACATAAACAAATGTTCAGCAACATCAGATAAGATGTTAAGACAACTGCCAGACACCTCTCCCAGAGCAGGAAGGGGGACCTTCTGCACCCACCACAACCAAGGAGAGGACTTCTCATTGGACGACACATTGACTCTAACCACCAAACTGCCATAAAAATTCCTTCAGGACCTCCTGGATGCAGCAGCAGTGACTGAAATAAAGAGAGGCCACAGAGATCTATCTAAATCCATTCATACCTATGCTTGGAGGCCTTAATTTGATTTAACCTGCATCACATCCACTCCACCTTCATGCAAAGCACAGTTTATGTTAATGGTTACCGACTGTTAACACAACAGGTAACGGGACAGACCTATTAAGAAATAAACAAATGCATGGACTATGACTTAACCATTTCTTATTGTGTTTGGTGTCCATCTGTTCCCTACAATGAGGTCTGGTAAAGAAACAATGCATGGGTAAAATGTTAAAGACACTATTTTAACACTGTACTTTATGCTATGCAAATGAGTTCCACACTAGGGTGGGCAACACCGTGGCTACTTCAGATAACAGTGGCTCGACGGGGAAGGAAACATTAACAGACACTCTACGTCCTGAGTTTCTGACCTGACGAGGAAAGAGGCTACAAGATGGTCAAGGTTAAGCTTTTGCAAGCAAAAGCTTTCACATTGCTTCCAGCTGCACTCTAGCTGCAAAAAGGGCCCCAGCACCGAGGGACTTCATCTGACCCTTACGGCTCCTACAGCAGCGCAGCCCAGTCTGCAAAGGACCGCTGCATCGGCAGACATTGCCTGTACCACATGGCTCCTCAGCGACACAGCCAACCTGCAAAGATTCAGAACCTGTGAAGATTCATCTGACCCAGCTGCCCAGTCCATTCTTAAAGGACCCTCTACAGCCCAGCGTGGCACGACTGCTGGATCGCAACTCTGTGCCCTCCCACTGCATGCAGCCTGCATCATCAGTGGAAGATGTCTTTGCCGCCGGATTGATCACCCGACTGTGTGGAACATAAATATAAACTTACCAAGAGACCTTACTAGAGACCTTGGCACTAGTTTATACATGCAGCATGTGTTTTTCTAACCTGTTTAGATAGCAGTTACTTGAGGTCAGCTTGTTACAAATAATAGGGATATTATTTGTTGAATGATAAATAAGCAACTATTTATCACCATTTTACCATTAGGTGGTTTCCATAAGAAGCATTCCCATACAATTCTCTTCCATTCTACATTCAGTTCAACAGCATTGCATTTATCCAATCGGTGTTCACTTCATTTATTTGTTTCTTTGATTTAATACAGTATTTTCCTTTGGTTATTAGTTTACTACCTTTTAGCAGTGCATATTCATTGTTAGCATTACTAATCATTGTGGTAATTACTCTTGCATATCTACTGTTAATAAATTTAATTGATTTTATTATAACTGTGTCTTCCTCAGGTGACTGACTCCCTCCAGTTTATATTAATTCTAAATTATTGAAAGGCTCTTTTTGGAATGTTCTTAAATTGTTAAGATAGTATTCTTGACTGGTGCCCCGTATTACAAAGGGGGGAGGGGTCACCTGATACACTCATAACCACACCTTAAGTGACACATGATCAAAAATCACTATGTCACCGGTGAATGGAGTAAAAATCACTACAATTTATTGTGATGGTTACTTTTATTCATTCTTTCACTCATTTATTCTACTTACATTTTCATTTACATTTCAGTAAATAAAATATTATTTTATCAATTCATGCATTAATTCCTTGCTTGACTGTAAATTAATTTATTCACATCGGCTGCATTTGTCTAGTGTGTGTTCATGCACAGATATGTCATATGACAAACAAATTACCTTTTGCTTGTTTTACTAAAACATATCATTTGCAGTAAAAAAAAAACTAATATTAAGTATTGGTCAGCATTTATTATTATTATTGTGTGTAAGTGTTGGGGTGGTCTAGCAATACAATTCTTTCTGGGGTAATCTTAATTTCTAAATAGTGATTAGAGTATAAAATCAAAAGTCTTCTCCAAAGGCGAGATCTTCGAGCAGCTGCCCGACGTCTCCTTTGTGCAGACATTGCAAACGCTGAGGAAAACCGTAGGTAGGGTTGTCGAGTTACTGGTGCTATGAGGCGTTATTGTCTTTTTATAAATTTTAATAAATATCAATCTATTTATAGATAATGAATTAAACCTGTCACGCATATCTTTTAAGTCGTTGCGTCTGTGATAACGTCGTCAGTCACATGTTAACGTCAACATGGCGGATGATGTCCGGATCGCATTCATACTTAACGGGATCAGGCTATATGTTCAATTCAATTCAATTTTATTTGTATAGCGCTTTTAACAATGAACATTGTCTCAAAGTAGCTTTACGTAAGAAACAGAAAAACATGCAAACAAACAAAACATGCAACAGTCCAGTAGCAGGCTGAGGTAGTCAAGAGCATGTCAAGTCAAGTCACGTCACCTTTATTTATATAGCACTTTTTACAATGCAGATTGTGTCAAAGCAGCTTTACCGTGATCACAGGAAAATGTTTTTGGCTGAACAGCAATTTTAGAAGAAAATGGTGTCATTGTCCAGCTTAAGTAAGTTCAGTGTTGATTCATTCCATTGTAAAAATCATTAGTTATTAATTTAGTTCATTTATCTGTATAGCAGCTCTGGAGAAAACAGTGATGTCATCATCCGGCTCAGTTCAATTCACATACAATGGTGTCAGTGCAGGCAGATCAAAAATCATTGTTGAATATCAAGTGTCCCCAACTAAGCAAGCCAGAGGCGACAGCGGCAAGGAACCCAAACTCCATCAGGTGACAAAAATGGAGAAAAAAAACTTGGGAGAAACCAGGCTCAGACGGGGGCCAGTTCTCCTCTGGCCAACAACTAACAATGCATGATTATGATTCAGGCAGCATTACGGGTAATAAGTCAGATTGGGATCGGAACAGTGAAAATATTTAATCCAGTTCCATCTGGTTGAATATCAGATTAATTGGTTGGTGTTGCACAGCACACCCAGACTCCACTTCGGGCCGCTTCAGTGCCTCCCGAGTCGAGTCCTGTGTTCCATCTTGCTGCACGGTCTCTGGGAGCCTGGCGAGCACCATCAGACTCAGCTATGCGATTCAGTTCGGCTGGCATCCCTCCCCAATTTCAGGGGCGTCCACTTCTCTGTTCATCTCTGTTCGAAGCAGCGATGCCTCTGTCTTACGGGCAGAGATCTATGTCCTACTGACGAAGGACGCGATCAAGCCGGTCCTGTCAGCTGATATGAAGACAGGGTTCTACAGCCTCTACTTCATTGTACCCAAGAAAGGTGGTGAGTTACAGCCAATCTTGGACCTGCATACCTTGGATTGGGCCCTGTACAAGCTCCCGTTCAAGATGCTAACGCAGAAACGCATTTTCGAATGCATCCGTCCCCGAGATTGGTTTGAAGGATGAGTACTTTTATGTCTCGATTCTCCCTTGACACAGACCGTTCCTATACTTTGCGCTCGAGGGTCGAGCATATCGGTACAAACAACTACCCTAAAGATGACCGTGCTTGAAATATGCCAAGATGTGTGTCGCTGCCTCCACAAAAAACTACAAACTACTATACCGCGCTCTGACCTTGGAAAAAAAAAAAACAACAACTTCGCTCATGCCATCTAATGAATGAAAAGCGTATTGCAGCGGATTGTAACAAAAGTAAATGTTGACGAAAATAGAGTTTTTTGGTTAGTTTTTATTTTTTTAGTCTCGTACTTTTTCGCCAACGATATTGCATGTTGTTTTAGTCACAGTTATCGTTTAATGACGTTGGTGTCGTCTCGTCTTAGTCTCATTTTAGTCATAGAAAAAAAGGTTGTCAACGAATATTTTCGTCATATTTTTGTTAACGAAATTAAGACTAGTTCCTCCATCACCCCCCGGCAGTCAGACGTGGCGTATCGTCTGACGCCAGGCCTACACTTGTATGCTTGTGGAACTTGTGGTAGGCTGGGTGTCCATATGTAGCGACCCCTGCGCCGGTCTCATCTGTGTATTCTTCCATGGTACGGCTACCCTGTTTGGCTAGCCCATGTCTTTCCCTGTCTGTCATCTCTGCTGGTGTTCTTTCCCCCCTAGAACTAGGCTGAAACCACCCCAGAGACATCCATATGTTGTACTACCCTAATTGGCTAGTCCATATGTGTAACTGCCACATTTCACCTTCCTACGGGCAAGATGTGGCCTTTTCCTTCAAGGGCAAACTTTCCCAGCGTTATCCAATAGTCACACTGGTGGGTCTTGCGGAACAGCAGTGACTGACCTTCTCTGCTTAGAGCCCTGACTTTCCACTCCAACAGTTGGGGGGCAGACCAGGAGTCTCAAGCAGAGCACTGGAAGGGCCAGCGACAGTGGCTTGTTGTAGATATCCCCAATTTGTCGGTCAGTTTCGATGTTGAACATGACCGACTGAAAGGGAACATCTCGGTTTCATATGTAACCATCGTTCTGTGAAGAAGGGAACAGAGACGTACATACCAGTTGCTGTACCTCCGCTGTACAGCCGAGCCACTAGCTCGGCTTCTCAGTGGAAAAGCAAATATGCGATACACCTGCTGCTCATTATATACCCGCGCTGCAGTGCAGAGCAGCTGATGCAGTTATCACATGCCAATGTGCAATGGCCCGTTTAGTTACATTCAAAGTAGATTGATCTCTCAAAGCGATCCCCAATTCGTTGGTCTGTTCCAATGTACGTCTCTATTCCCTCCTTCAGGAAACGAGGGTTACATATGTAACTGAGCCGTTTTCAGTTGAAAAACCGGTCTTGTGTAAGCAGCCCCTAAGTTAATAACTAATGATTTTTACAGTGGAATTGAATCAATCAAAAACTTACTTTAGCTGGACAAAAACTCTTTTCTAAAGCTGCTGTAAAAGACAAAACAATCTCTGTTCCACTGACCTAATATCACTGTAAAGCTACTAACGTTAATTGTAAACCATTTGTTCTTCATTAAACAAGAACATTTTTTTTTAAAGAAAGATTTTTCCAGGACAACCAGATTTTATCAGGACATTTTTTCATTTTCTTTCATTTTCCATGTGCTTTCCAGGACTGGAAAATTGGTCATTATTTTTCCAGGTTTTCCAGGAGGCGTGGGAACCCTGTAATAGCATCTCCAAATCACACATCTTTATATTTGTCAATAAGTAAATAAAATAGCATTCATGTTATCAATAGCAGTCACACTTTATAGTTACACATGAGATAAGATTTGAACCACATTTTTTGAGCACATGCTCCTACACTCTTGAGTGAAACATCATGATTAATAGTATAGAGATCAAGTGCTTGTAGAAATGGATGGATGTGTGAAACAAGAGAGTTCCAGTTCCTCCATTAAGAGATAACCAAACACATATTTTTGATATGATAGTAGACAGATTTAGTTAATGCTTTGATCTGAAGCTAAGATTCAGAAAGACTCTTGACTTGATTTTTAGTCTGTAGACATTTGGAGTGAGGGTAGGTGCTTTAATGGGCCACTAATTCATGGCATAAACTTTAAAATCAGGGAATGAAAACTTGACTTTACATGTAACATGTCCACCATGTTGTAGTGCTGATGGGAAAAGACTAGTATCTCATTTCACATGCCAAGAGCAACGGTTAGCATTACTGTTTCTACATAAATGTTTCCTATGTAGGCAGCTTGGAATTTTAGTTTTAGAAGAGAACCTTTAGTTTGCAGAACTTCTGATTTTAATATCTCCTTATGATGAATCACTTATTTTACATTTCTCATCTCTGAATAAGATAGAGAATAATATAGATGCAAAAGCATGCAGATGATTTGCATGGAATGTTGCATTCTTCTGAATAATGTACAACAATCATCTGGATACTTGCCCAGAACAACATGTCCATCAACTGTCAGCACCTGGCACACGCACTAGTTCCAGGTTTCAGTTGACAAAGTGTGTGGCATTTATTTCGAAAAAAGTTTTAGATGACAGCTGTTGTTAGTTCAATAAATCAAGGACATTGATGAAAACTATCGCTTTTAACATGCCAAGACCAATGGTTAGCATTACTTGGTTAGCTGCATCATCTTGTTTTTTATTTTATTTTTTTCCCCTTGTTTGATAGAAACTGATACAACTACATAAGACAGTCTGCTGTGATTAAAAACTGACAAACACCAAGTGGAGATAATGACACCACCAGGGTAAGTGATAAAGTTA
>CM040982.1:20294544-20310635 GCA_022985145.1 Pangasius djambal
TCACAAAGGGTATCTGAGTTGATTATATCAATTTCCACTAGATGGCGCTTGTGTACTTAAGCACGCACTCATTTCACTAACTTTTGATTAGTTTAATTTGTATAATTTTATATTTTTGGTTATTTTATAATGCTTATTGTGATTTCTACACTCAACTGTTGTTTATTTGAGAAGCCTTATTCTTTCTAAGAGTTTTAGTCGTTTATTTTATCCCCAACTTGCTTTATACGTCACTTCCTGTTTTGCCATGCACATGCACTGAGGCAATGATATCGCAAGGATTGTTATTTCTCGTCATGAATATAAGCCATCTAAAATAGAAACTTTAAGATGTAAACCCCTCTCTTAGTTCACAAGCAGGCAAAGGTGTTCTACGGTGTTGGTGTTGGTGTCTATGTCGATGGGCGCATTAAACATCTGTGAATGGAACCTCAGCCTTCACGTTGTGACTAAGGGCGGCATAATTGTAAATTGATTTATTCACATCGGCTGCATTTGTCTAGTGTGTGTTCATGCACAGATATGTCATATGACAAAACAAATGACCTTTTGCTTGTTTTACTAAAACATATCATTTGCAGTAAAAAAAAAAAAGGTATATAATTAAGTATTGGTCAGCATTTATCATTATTATTGTGTGTAAGTGTTGGGGTGGTCTAGCAATACTTCTTTCTGGGGTAATCTTAATTTCTAAATAGTGATACGTTTTTAGAGTATAAAATCAACAGTCTTCTCCAAAGGCGAGATCTTCGAGCAGCTGCCCGACGTCTCCTTTGTGCAGACATTGCAAACGCTGAGGAAAACCGTACTCGGTAGGGTTGTCGAGTTACTGGTGCTATGATGTGTTGTTGCACCTTTCACTCATATCTTTTTATTTATTTATTTATATTTTACTGCAAAACTTATAATTACATACAAGATCAGGGAAAATACCATGTTTGTATCTTTAACAATGAAAAAAAAAAAAACAAATAGCATGGGTTTGTGTACATCATAGTATGAGATTATATACACAGAAAAAAGCACAATGACGAGGTTAAATATCTCATCATAATGCATCAAAAATTTATTTATAAGCCTGAGGGATGAAACGAGAGTTAAATTTAACAAGAAAAAAAGGAAAACATAAAGGAGATTTAAGTTTTTTTTTTCTGCGGATGAAACTTTTTGCATATAAAATAAAAGATTTAACAACATATTCAAGAGATAACGATTTTGGGTTTTCGTAATAAAAAATAATATCTTTAAGGATAAAACTGTGGGTCAGATTAGTAGGGTTAAAAATATAAGAACATAAATGAACCCAAAATTTATTGGTTATACTACAATAACAAAATAAATGGGCAGCTGTTTCTTAAACAAGACCACAAATAAGCAAGTTTATCAAGATATTTATAGATAATGAATTAAACCTGTCACTCATATCTTTTAAGTTGTTGCGTCTGTGATAACGTTGTCGGTCACATGATAACATCAACATGGCGGATGATGTCCGGATCGCATTCATACTTAACGGGATCAGGCTATATAGTACCTACTCTTTTAGCGCTCGTTAAGAAAGTACCGGCAGATGAGTGAAGACACAGAGTGGGATCCACAAGCAGGTGAGGAGAACAACACACACGAACAGTCACTGGTAATGATGATGAATAACTTTCCTTTTCTTTCTAGTAGATAGACGAGGGGATCCGGAGAAGGAGACTGGAGATGGAGAACTGGAGAAGGAGACTGGAGACGGAGAACTGGAGACGATGAACACACAGGTGGGTAACAACAGGTAAGTAACAGGATGAGGAACACAGAGAGAGTCCAAGACGAGATTAGATGAAAACTGTGTGTTTGGTGAGTGCTTATATCTGGTGCGGGTACGATGAGTGACAGGTGGACGGTGAAAAATAATCAGGTGATTGAGATCGGTGAAACTGGGTGAAGGTGGAGCCTGGTGATTCTGTGACACGATGACTATATAATTTGTGTTTTATTTTATAGTTTAATATATAATTTTATAACTTCTTTTTCATTCTTGTTCTCTTCTGAATACTGTTAAACTAATAGGCCTATGAATGTTTCATTTTATTTAGATATTAAATATAAATTAATGTAATTGTTTGCAAGTACGAGGTTAACGGGTGATTTTGGTATAAAATGAATTTTTCTTTCATGAGATTACTTCCTCTTCTTGGCCGGGTTACATTTCTCTCTGTTGTAAACTCTAGGGGTGAGGCTTCCAAACCATGAATTTTTAGGGGCTTGATACTTAAATGATGATTGTTTTCAGCCGCCACGTTTATCAACGTACGATCATTTGTACGACAGGATTGGCAGCATACGAATGTTTGATGAATCACAAGTGAACCCTGTCATAAGATGATTTTTGCGCTTGGATCTGCGCTCGTTTCTACATCAGATTGGTAAATAAGTTTTTTCCCTGGTGAAGAGCGGCTCTGTGGTCAGTAGTAAATACTGCTCAATCTCTGAAAGTACTTTGAGTTTGAGTCCCTTTTAACATGTAAAGTACACTAGATTGATGCAATGAACTTTAAAGGTCCATCCCTCAAAGTCTCACAAAATCCTGTGGAAAACACTGGTACCATTGTTAACGATTAACACATTATAGTCCTTCACGTCTATTGCGAGCTCAAAATTCTGGAGTGTTGATAATACCTAGAATATCAAAATCGACTGCTGGCGGTAGATCATTTTCCTATTTAGCGCCTATACTTTGGAACAGTCTTCCTAACATTGTCAGGGAAGCAGACACACTCTGTCAGTTTAAATCTAGACTAAAAACACATCTCTTTAACCTGGCATACACATAACACATTATCAATTTTTATCATTCAAATCATATAAAATGTTAGGCTGCATAAATTAGGTCAGCCAGAACCGGGAACACTTCCCATAACACCTGATGTACTCGTTACACCATAAGAAGAATGGTGTCTACGCTAATATTAGTCTCTCTGTTTATCCCGAGGTTTACCATAGTCTGCCAGATCCAGGCCTTATCCAGATCAGATCCGTGGAAACAACTAAAATTCTGTATTATGTGGGTCAGACAAGTAATTTGGCGATGTCACTCTGTAAAGAAAGACTACACGTCTGCGCTCATATGCATTCAAACACATATACCTATAGACTAATACGCATGTGCATGCCATCACCGTTTTCGTTGTTTGAAGTTTACACGGAGATGATAACGATTTCAAAACTTGCACTTTGAAACCTATTTCAAAGTTGGCGTTATCAAACCACCAAACACAGTGGGCTGCACTAAATTCCTGCTGTTGTGCTGTGGCTATCCCCCTGTTTGCTTCAGCACCAGAAGAGAGCTAAGTTTCCCTAAAAGAGCTCTGACACTGCATCTTTTTAAAGACGACATTCCACCCGTGTGTTTCTGGATGCGGTCGTTTCCTATTCTTGTTTGACAGCCACGATCACCCTCTCACATGCCTGGGCATAAGCATGCCGGGACTACGATCATGGGTGCCTCATGTTCCCGGACTGCTTTACTGGACTGCGGAGGCGCAGCGCAATGTGTAAATCACCTTGCCCTGCCCCGTGCCTTTTGTCCAGATGTGCATGGAAAACTTTAGCAGTATGGAAGTATATTGGTGCAAAAAATATGGAACGCCAAAAGTGGCAAAATTTGCGTAAAGTTTTTTCCTCTCTCACTACCCTCGATGGTGGGGCGGCAGTGCCACTGGTAGGCTGCCTCTGCCCTGCATGTGATGGCCACTCTGCAAGTCTATGGAAGGGCAAAGTCAAAGCGCAGGCCCTCGGCTAGACGATGTCCACCGTAGTGCAGAAGCACCCCCTGGTTAAACCTTAGAGAGGTGCAAAACGTTGCCAAAGTATGCTTTCTCAATGCTCCCATCTCACGAGGTGGCCTTTATCTGCGACACTGTCGAGGATTGTGGCCAGCAGTTCTCAACAGTCCAGTAGCAGGCTGAGGTAGTCAAGAGCATGTCAAGTCACCTTTATTTATATAGCACTTTTTACAATGCAGATTGTGTCAAAGCAGCTTTACAGTGATAACAGGAAAATGATTTTGGCTGAACAGCAATTTTAGAAGAAAATGGTGTCATTGTCCAGCTGAAGTAAGTTCAGTGTTGATTCATTCCATTGTAAAAATCATTAGTTATTAATTTAGTTCATTTATCTATACAGCAGCTCTCTAGAAAACAGTGATGTCATCATCCAGCTCAGTTCAATTCACATATAATGGTGTCAATGCAGGCAGATCAAAGATCATTGTTGAATATCAAGTGTCCCCAACTAAGCAAGCCAGAGGCGACAGCGGCAAGGAACCCAAACTCCATCAGGTGACAAAAATGGAGAAAAAAAACTTGGGAGAAACCACGCTCAGACGGGGGCCAGTTCTCCTCTGGCCAACAACGAACAGTGCATGATTATGATTCAGGCAGCGTTACAGGTCATAAGTCAGATTGGGATCAGAACAGTGAAAATATTTAATCCAGTTCTATCTGGTTGAAGATCAGATTAATTGGTTGGTGTTGCACAGCACACCCAGACTCCACTTCAGGCCGCCTCAGTGCCTCCCGAGTCGAGTCCTGTGTTCCACCTTGCTGCACGGTCTCTGGGAGCCTGGCGAGCACCATCAGACTCAGCTATGTGATTCAGTTCTGCCAGCATCCCTCCCCAAGTTCAGGGGCGTCCACTTCTCTGTTCATCTCTGTGCGAAACAGCGATGCCCTTGTCTTACAGGCAGAGATCGATGTCCTACTGGCAAAGGACAAGCCCGTCCCTCCAGCTGATATGAAGACAGGGTTCTACAACCCCTACTTCATTGTACCCAAGAAAGGCGGTGAGTTACGGCCAATCTTGGACCTGCATATCTTGGATTGGGCCCTGCACAAGCTCCCATTCAAGATGCTAATGCAGAAACGCATTTTCGAATGCATCCTTCCCCGAGATTGGTTTGCATCAATCGACCTGAAGGATGAGTACATTTATGTCTCGATTCTCCCTTGACACAGACCGTTCCTATGCTTTGCGTTCGAGGGTCGAGCATATCAGTACAAAGACCTACCCTTCGGGCTGTCCCTGTTGCTTCACGTCTTTACGAAGGTCACAGAGGCAGCCATTGTTCCACTCAGAGAATGCGGCATTCGGGACCAGTTGTGTGAACACAAGGACATGGTGCTCAGTCACCTCAGCCTGTTGGGACTCTGCGTCAACTAGGAAAAGAGCAAACTCTCCCCCGAGCAGAGGATCTCTTTTCTCGTTATGGAGTTGGACTCGGTCAACCAGACAGCGCGACTCGCAGAGGAGTGCATCCAGTCAGTGTTGAACTGCTTGAAACTTTTTTAGAGGCTCCTGGGGCATATGGCATCTGCAGCCACAGTAACGCTGCTCAGATTGCTTCATATGAGGCCGCTTCAGCATTGGCTTCACGGTCGAGTCCCAAGATGGGCGTGGCAGAGCGGCATGCACTGGGTGTCCATCACCCCATACTGTTGCCAAACCTTCAGCCTGTGGTCGGACCCTTCATTTCTACAGGCGGGAGTTACCCTAGAACATGTGTCCAGACATGCTATGGTATTCACGGATGCCTCTGCCACCGGCTGGGGGGCCACGTACAACGGGCATGCAGTCTCGGGTCTGTGGATGGGGCCTCAACTGCATTGGCACATCAACTGCCTCGAGTTGCTGGCAGAATGTCTTGCGCTGGGTCGCTATGTGGCAAGCATGTACTGGTCCATACGGACGAAGAGCAGGTCTTGTTAGTTGCTCTGTACTGGCCCAAATGGACCTGGTTCCCAGAACTCATGCTCCTCGCGACAGCCCATCCCTGGCCCATTCCTCTGAGGAAGGACCTGCTTTTTCAGAGACGGGGACCCTATGGCACACGCGTCCAGACCTCTGGAAACTCCATGTCCGGACAGGATGTGGAGGTTTTAGGTGACCTACCCCAAGTGGTGGAAGACACCAACCCTTCTGCTAGAGCTATGAGGCGCCTCTATGTGTTGAAGTGGAATCTGTTTGTTGAATGGTGTTCTTCCCACCGGGAAGACTCCCGAAGATGTCTGATCAAAGTCGTGCTTTCTTTCCTTCAAGAGGGTTTGGAGCGAAGGCTGTCTCCCTCCACCCTGAAAGTGTATGTCACCCCACATCACGATGCAGTTGATGGTGGTCACGATGCAAGTCTTTTGGAAAGCGCCCTTTGAACCTTCACAGTCAGCTGAGTTGAAGATTCTGTCATTGAAGACAGTACTCCTGACTGCATTGGCTTCCATCAAGAGGGCAGGGGAACTGCAAGTATTTTCGATCAACGAATTGTACCTACAATTTGGGCAGGCCAACTCTCACATTGTCTTGAGACCCCGGCCTGGATACGTGCCCAAGGTTCCTACCAATCCCTTCAGATACCAGGTAGTGAACCTCCAAGTGCTGACCTCGGAGGAGGCAGACCCAGCCCTGGCTTTTCTCTGTCACATCCACTCTCTGCAGCTATACGTGGACAGAACGCAAAGATTCAGGACCTCAGACCAGCTCGTTCGCTAGTTTCTATAGCCTTCGTGTAGAGCCGTCATCTTCCTGTATACTCACCCCCAGTGGCCAGTAGCGTGAAAGACTTCTTCTAAGTGTCGGCTTGCAATGCCACTCCTGCCCACTGGGCCGGATACGTGCGTCTGTTTGTTCCAGTAGTGTTCCCCAGAAATGGCTAACCCTGTGAGTTCCTCCTAGTGTTAATTTTGTCAGCTATTTTCAGTTTTAGTCTTAGTCTTAGTCTCGTGTTGAATATCCTTGTTAGTTTTTATCATATTTAGTCAACCTTATCCTATTTTGTTTTAGTCAAGTTTTAGTTGACTAAAAGTCTCAGAAGTTTAGTCTAGTTTTAGTCAAAGAAAACCTAAATTATTTTAGTCTAGTTTTAGTCAATTGAAAACTTGACATTTTAGCAATAAGATTCTTATTCATTAACCTTACAGTCAATCTAGTCTAGCCAAAACCATTTTTTACCACATTAGATTTAAGACTTATCTTTTCATCATCTGGTGAAAAACACAGGTTGAATAATTAAGAATGCATCTTTGGAGAAAGGGTGTGGTCTGATGGTGTCGGTTTAAGTAATACATCCAGACATGGAACATGTTCTGATTTGCATATTTATTTTTAACCATCACTACAACTGTTGCTTGTCCAATACTCTCTTTATAACTACTACACAACAATAGAAGCATTATGGACAATACAATGTCTTGAAATAATTTTTTTAAATAAATTCTAAACAATGGAAATAACTGTAATGTAACTGTTTAAACTTTAATACTGATGCCATATAAACTAGCTTTTTAATTACAATGCAAGATTTGTTAGAATAACAACCATAATAAGGAAAAATGCAAATAAAAAGTATGTGTGTGTCTGAATCTTGTGTTGTTGAAACTGAAAACTAAAACAGAAAACTACAGCCAAAACATTAGCTAAGCCACCACACCATTTAGATTTTGTTTAGCTTGAGAAAAGCACTTCTTTCCAATGTGGTTCTTGCTCTGTTGCGGCGACCGCTTGTGAGATCCACAGTTAAACTGAAGACACGCTCAGCAAATGCTTGTGATGCTGGCATTGCCAGAAGATCAAAGGCCAGAGGTTTCAGATGTGCAAACATGGTACAACTCTGAGATGTCCAAAAATCCATCCCAGATTCCTCAGTGTTAGCATGGGACAGCCCTTCTTTGTATTTCTGAATCTCCTGCTTGATGGAGGTCTTGGAGGTGCTTGGCCTTGATGGACGAGTGGCACTGAAAAGCCTACATCTAGGCGGTTTTGACAAATGGGTTGTCTCTGTGGTATCCTGACATGGTATTTCCTCTTCTTCTTCAGACATCTCATCTTGCAGTCTTGGTGGCACACTGTTATTAATATAGTTTTCTGCCCTTTTTAGAAGATTCTGAACTTCCTCAGCATTGTTTTCATTAAGGAATTCAGCTGATACATTGGGGTCAACAAAAAATGCAGCCGCAGCAAGAGGAAAGAACTTGTTGACTGTGACATCAAGGAAACAGCTGAAGCATTGACACATATTTTCACTCATCTTCTGTGCCAGTGTAGCTATATCCCTGTAGCTCCTGGCATGAGTTAAGGAGAACTCAGACAGGTGACTCCTCAAGTCCAACAGTGCAGGCACAACAAGGGATAGGCAACTGGTGTCACTTTCAAGCATTTTTGTGTTCTGCAAATGGAAGGAGCAAGTCTCGGAGGATAGCCACCTTCTGCCACTTGCTGGGTAACAGGCCATCTCAGCCCATGGTGTCAGCTACCAATGTTAGATTGTCCTTTACTTCAAGAAAACGCAAGATCATCAAATAAGAACTGGACCATCTTGTTGGACAGTCTTTGATGAGGATAAGGCCACACTGTTGTAGCAAGCGCTCTGTGGCAACTGATGATTTGCGAAATAGTTTCACTAGGTGCCTGACTTTGTCCAGCAGTCGTTTGATTGTGCTCCTTCTGGAACCACAAGCTGAAGGGTATGGACCATGCAGGGTGTCCTCTCCAAAGTTCTGTACCTAATGGAAAGTTGAATACAGAACACACAAACTTTTAATAATTCCCTAATGAAGAAATGTTAAGATTAGTGCATTAATTTATCACCACACAAACACACACACACACACACACAAATGCTAATACCTGATAGCAGAAATATCTAAAACAGAATAGACACAGTATGTGTGAGGACTTGCACTTGGTTTTGTGTTGGATACCCATGTCACATTTATAAGCATTCTAAAATACATACATAAATATACAGTATAAATAACATGAACAGCCATAGACTGCCCTTTCCTCAACAACTTCCTGACATTCTTCATCACTATCCTGGAAATTTTCCTCCTCAGAAGTACTGGTGTCCTGACAGTCCTCTTTAGTGCAATGAAAAGCAGCAACCATGTTGCTTCCATTATCGGTAATAATGGTGAGAATTGTTTCTTTTGGGATCCCCCACTCTTCTGTACACTCATCCACAAGAGTCACAATAGATTGAGCAGTGTGTGGGTGAGCCATTTGCTTTAGGTTCAGGAGTATGTGTTCGGCTTTATTATCCTGGGAGTTAAAATAACAAGCACTGACTGCAAGAAAGGAAGCTGTAAGCCCCTTTTTAGTCCATATGTCTAAGCCAATGGTCATTTTGCGTGCCATAGCCAGTCTCTGTTTGAATTTTTGCTTTTCAGCCAGGTACAATGTGTCCACTAGGTTTGAAATTTTAGTTGTTTTTTTTCACAGTCAGCCTTTTATCAATTTTGTTCATCATCATGATGAAATCTTCATCTTCCACTGTCCGTGGAGGGAGGGCTGTCTGGGCTATCCATTCAGCTATGGCCTCCTCTTTCTGATGATGTTCCTGTGAGTCTGGTTTGTACTTTGTGTGAGAAAAGAATGAACTACTTGATATAGCTAGCCTCTCCTCTTTTCTGGGTGGTTGCTTTGCTGTAGCTCTATCTAAAATCTAGAACAGAAAAAAAAATGCAGTTATGTCTGGGTGACAGATGCAGAATCAGGTAATCCAAGTGTTGCACTTTAAGTTAATAATCGTATGATTTTATCTTAATTACCCAAACCCTTAGTATCCAAGTCACCTTTATTTTTTTAACCTTTTACAATAGAAACTGCTTCAAAGCAGCTTTACACTATTTACAGGAAAGTACTAAATCAATTATTCAAATTCTGCTGTAAAGAAGGTGTAGCAAGACAATAGTAACTGTAATAATAACTGTGTAAAGTTCATGTATTATGAAATAAGTTCAATAACAGTGTCAATGTTGCAAATTTCAATTTTGACAGAAAAGGACAACATTCAATCAAAACTAGGTGGTATTACACTTACAAAATAATTACTTTATGGAGGTTGCTGTCATAATGAATTAAAGATGACCGTCCTTGAAATATGCCAAGATGTGTGTCACTGCCTCCGCAAAAACTACAAACTACTATACCGCGCTCTGAACTTGGAAAAAAAAAAAACCCAACAACTTCGCTCATGCCATCTAATGAATGAAAAGCGTATTGCAGCGGATTGTCACAAAAATAAATGTTGACGAAAATAGAGTTTTTGGTTAGTTTTTTTTTTTCATTTTAGTCTCGTCCTTTTTCGCCAACGATATTGCATGTTGTTTAAGTCACAGTTATCGTTTAACGACGTTGGTGTCGTCTCATCTTAGTCTTGTTTCGGTCATAGAAAAAAAGGTCGTCAACGAATATTTTTCGTCATATTTTTTATTAACGAAATTAACACTGACTTTCCACTCCAGCAGTTGGGGGGCAGACCAGGAGTCTCAAGCAGAGCGCTGGAAGGGCCAGCGACAGTGGCGTGTTGGTAGATATCCCCAATTTGTCGGTCAGTAAGGATGTCGAACGTGACCGACTGAAAGGAAACGTCTCGGTTTCATATGTAACCCTCGTTCTGTGAAGAAGGGAACAGAGATGTACATCCCATCACCACAGTTGCTGTACCTCTGCTGTACCTCTGCTGTACAGCCGAGTCACTAACTCGTCTTCTCAGCGGAAAAGCAAATATGCGATACACCTGCTGCTAATTATATACCCGCGCTGCAGTGCAAAGCAGCTGATGCAATTATCACATGCCAATGTGCAATGGCCCGTTTAGTTACATTCAAAGTAGATTGGTCTCTCAAAGCGATCCCCAATTCATTGGTCTGTTCCAACTCAGACGTTTTCAGTTGAAAAACGGTCTTGTGTAAGCAGCCTCTAAGTTAATAACTGAATCAATCAAGTTTAGTCACTGAAGTTTAATTGAATCAATCAAAAACTTACTTTAGCTGGACAATAACTCTTTTCTAAAGCTGCTGTAAAAGCCAAAACAATCTCTGTTCCACTGACCTAATATCACTGTAAAGCTACTAACGTTAATTGTAAACCGTTTGTTCTTCATTAAACAAGAACTTTTTTTTTTTTTTTTTTTTTTTGAAGATTTTTCCAGGACAACCAGATTTTATCAGGACATTTTTTCATTTTCTTTCATTTTCCATGTGCTTTCCAGGACTGGAAAATTGGTCATTATTTTTCCAGGTTTTCCAGGAGGCGTGGGAACCCTGTAATAGCATCTCCAAATCACACATCTTTATATTTGTCAATAAGTAAATAAAATAGCATTCATGTTATCGATAGCAGTCACACTTTACAGTTACACATGAGATAAGATTTGAACCATTTCTATTTGAGCACGTACTCCTACACTCTTGAGTGAAACATCATGATTAATAGTATAGAGATCAAGTGCTTGTAGAAATGTGTGAAACAGGAGAGTCCCAGTTCCTCCATTAAGAGATAACCAAACACATATTTTTGATATGATAGTAGACAGATTTAGTTAATGCTTTGATCTGAAGCTAAGATTCAGAAAGACTCGTGACTTGATTTTTAGTCTGTAGACATTTGGAGTGAGGGTAGGTGCTTTAATGGGCCACTAATTCATGACATAAACTTTAAAATCAGGGAGTGAAAACTTGACTTTACATGTAACATGTCCACTATGTTGTAGTGCTGATGGGAAAAGACTAGTTTCTCAGATGGTTGTGGAATAAAACAATGGAATGCCTTCTTACTTATTTTTGAATGTTTCTTTAGTCTAAAGAATAGTTTTTAATCATACAATTGATACACATTATGTGTTAATGGCAAGGAATGATATTCTATGGCATAAATCAAGTGAATGAGTTGAGATCCGTGTTTCAGTTGGCAAAGTGTGTGAAATTTATTTATTTATTTTTTATTTTTTTGATTACAGCTTTAATCTGCTCAATAACACGCTCAATATCTCATTTCACATGCCAAGAGCAACGGTTAGCATTACTGTTTCTACATAAATGTTTCCTATGCAGGTTTCAGTTGACAAAGTGGGTGGCATTTATTTCGAAATTTTTTTTAGATGACAGCTTTTATTAGTTCAATAAATCAAGGACATTGATGAAAAGGACACCACCAGGGTAAGTGATAAAGTTACACATCAACCCCTGAAAACCATTTTAAAAGGACAATGACTTGTGAATAAGTGTAGCTGACACATGTGGACTTTTTAAACTTTTTTAATTTACATTTTGCCTTCATTTTTCTTTTGAAATAATGGTACAATGTGACAAATGGATTTTGCAAATGCTAGGAAATAATTCCATGTAAGTAAATAATTTGGAGTTATTCACCAGTTGGTTGATAAATCTATTAGGAACTGCAAAAAATCTAAGTTGTAGAAATAGCATTGTACAGTACAGTACAGTACAGAAATAGCATTGTACAGTACAGTACAGAAATAGCATAGTACAGTACAGTACAGTACAGAAATAGCATTGTACAGTACAGTACAGAAATAGCATTGTACAGTACAGTCTGCCATGCTGTCTGTCTGCCATGCTTCCTTCCAAGGCAGCATCTTCACTAAAATGGAACCTCATAAATGAATGATTTGCTGGATATCTTTTGAATCAGCCTTCGCTTCGCCTGTGATGCCTTAAAATCTTTCCTATGTAGGCAGCTCAGAATTAGAGTTTTAGAAGAGAACCTTTAGTTTGCAGCACTTCTGATTTAAATATCTCCTTATGATGAATCACTTATTTTACATTTCTCATCTCTGAATAGCTGTACCTGAATAACCGAACTGTAACTGCACACACACACAGAAACACACACACACACCCCAAATCCCACAAATGCTGCTCTCTCTTGTTTTGCACTAAAATGTAAATATCTACACACTCACATGTGCCATGAAGGTTTATAGTGTACATATTTTATTTTATTTTAATTACTTGTCTTATGTTGGTTTCTCACACCATGGGTCTGAGGGAAACGAAATTTCAATCCTCTGTGTGTCCTGTACATATAGCAGAATTGAAAATAAAGTTGACTTTGACTTTGAGAATAATATAGATGCAAAAGCATGCAGATGATTTGCATGGAATGTTGGATTCTTCTGAATCATGTACATCAGTCATCTGGATACTTGCACAGAACAACATGTCCATCTGGCACATGCACTGGATGAGCAGAGATCTTATCACTGATAACAGTGATTCTCCTAATTTCTATTGCATTAATTTGAACAAACATCTAACCATAGGTATTTAACTTCAGTTTGCTACCACACTTGTGCCAGCACCTCTCGTTTTTTTCACGTCATGGGATCTTGACAACATTAATAGTTCAGTATTGTTGTTCTGGGAGTTAGACTGATTGATAACACTTCACCTCTATACACTGATCAGCAGCACACTGCAGCAATGCCTGGGATCTGGAGCCCATTGGAGCTTCTCTTATAAAGAAAATGTTCTACAGAACCTTAAAGGGTTCTGTCAGGCACTTCATATTAGGAACCACTACAAGTTTCCATTTAGAGCCCTTTTTTTCTATATAGAATCTTTTAACTAGTGTAGTGGAAAATTTTATTTGCATGTATCATCAGTTTTTATGTCTAAGTCATGAGGAAAAAGATGTTTTGAGGAAAATAAGAAGTGAAATAAGTCCAGTTCCTGTTTTTGTTAAGCACGAAATATTCCAAATGTCAGCTAGACAGAAGAAGAATGTGCCAACACCAAGTAACTGAGAGTTACAATAACAGGCAGAATTAGAACCTTGTGTAACTATGTGCATAAAAGGTAATGAAATGCTCTAAAGGGATGAGAAACAATGTACGGTTGAGGTCAAAAGTTTACATCCCCCTTTCAGAATCTGCAAAATGTTAATTATTTTACCAAAATAAGAGGGATCATACAAAATGCATGTTATTGTATATTTAGTGCTGACCTGAATAAGATATTTCACATAAAAGATGTTTACATATAGTCCACAATAGAAAATAATAGTCAAATTTATAAAAATGACCCTGTTCAAAAGTTTACATCCACTTTATTCTTAATACTGTGTTGTTACCTGAATGATCCACAGCTGTGTTTTTTTGTTTAGTGATAGTTGTTCATGAGTCCCTTGTTTGTCCTGAACAGTTAAACTGCCTGCTGTTCTTCAGAAAAATCCTTCAGGTCCCACAAATTCTTTGGTTTTCCAGCTTTTTTGTGTATTTGAACCTTTTCCAACAATGACTGTATGGTTTTGAGATCCATCTTTTCACACTGAGGACAACTGAGGGACTCATATGCAACTATTACAGAAGGTTCAAACGCTCACTGATGCTCCAGAAGAAAAAACCATGCATTAAGAGCCTGGGGGGTGAAAACTTTTGAACGGAATGGAGATGTGTACATTTTTCTTCTTTTGCCTAAATATCATATTTTTTCATTTAGTACTACCCTTCAGAGGCTACAGAAGATAGTTACATGTTTCCCAGAAGTCAAAATGAGTTAAATTTACCCTGATCTTCAAATTCAAAAAGTTTTCACCCCCTGGCTCTTAATGCATGGTTTTTCCTTCTGGAGCATCAGTGAGCGTTTGAAACGGTAATAGTTGAAATAGTAATTTGTAATAGTTGCATAGTCTCTTGTGGACTATATGTAAACATCTTTTATGTGAAATATCTTATTAAGGTCAGCACTAAATATACAATAACATGCATTTTGCATGATCCCTCTTATTTTGGTAAAATAATTAACATTTTGCAGATTCTGAAAGGGGGATGTAAACTTTTGACTTCAACTGTACAAAAGGGAGCACCAGAAAAGGGAATTACCTCTTCTGGGTGCATGCTTTTTGTAAAACGTCTGAAAACGTCTTGCTGCAGCAATAAATTTTATTCTCTTGCTTCTTCTGCTCAATTTTGTCTGCTGAATTTATTTACCTCTATTTCTAGATTTCCACGTCACTAGCCAGTTAAAAGATTCTATATAGAACCCTTTAAGGGTTCAAAACATGGGATCCTATTTTATGGATCTAGTTTTTGTGTTATTGCCAGAATATTTTTTGTATATGAGAATTAAATAGTTCATGAAGACACTTTATCATCAGAAGAACTTAAAATAACAGCCATACACTGCTAAACCCAGGTGAAAAGCAGTACACTTCTGTAATGTGCTTAAAGTGCTCTATTTTCACGCACTAATTTTGTACTTAATATACAAAAAATTCTTCTTTAGTACTTCTTAAGATAATCTTAAGAACATCTAAGTGTACTCAACTGTGCTATTTTGAGACACCATGAAATATGAAGTAAAATGTGCTTTTAATATACTATCTCTGTATTTAAAAAATGTATTTAGTTAACACTTGTAGTACGCTATGGGTTCAAGTGTACTGTAAGTGGTAACTAAATACATTTATTTAGTTACTTTGATAGTTTTTCCAAAATCTTAAAACTTACAGGAATCTGAGCAGAATGCATTGTTTTCTCTGAATAAAGATGCTAAACAAGTAATCCTGCACTTCAGACATGCAATACAAATTTAAACAAAAATAAAAAAATGTTGGGGTGGTAATAATTAGGAAAAAAAACTGTCAGTAAATACAAGGCCATAACCATGTCTTAAATAGAGGGTGGGGCGGACGACCAAGTTATTGTTCTGATCTCTTGACTTCAAGGAATTTATATGCTCGAGTTCTAAGTAAATGACATTACTTTTCGTGGTCTCTGCATATTTTTTTTTTATACATTTATGGGAACCATCTCCACCCCTAATGATGCAGTTTCGTTTTGAAACCCTATAAAAAAGCATATTCTGTCTTGTCAGAGAGGAAACAGCTGCTGTGTTGCTGGTGAAGTCTCAGGATTTTACAAGACTATACAAGAATAGTGAGTATACAATTTAAAGCTTTATGTAGCTAATATCTTTTCAGCAATATTGGGGCAATTAAAAGGCTTATTACTGAAATGTGACAGCAGTAGATTGAATGAAACCATGCAGCCTTTTTCAGTAAATAGATTTAATAACAATCAAATAACATAACAATGATCTGTATGTGTATGTATATATATATATATATATATATATATATATATATATATATATATATATATATATATATATATATATATACTGCCCTCCAAAAGTTTGGAAACGCCTGAACAAAATAGGGTTTTTGGGCAATATCAGCATAAATCCTCTTTAGTTAGTGACCATTTTGCATTGATAATAAGGGACAACACAAACTATGAAAACATATTT
>CM040982.1:20311998-20367851 GCA_022985145.1 Pangasius djambal
TGTATACACACACACACACACACACACACACACACACACACACACACACATATATATATATATATATATATATATATATATATATATATATAGTCTCTCCGTTAAATATTTTCTAATTGTATAACTTACATGAGACAAGGCCAGATAACTTCACAAGCTATTAAAAATGCATTAAAATTTATACAGTAATATTAAGACTATCCCGCTGCTTTCTGAGGCCACTTACAGTTAAAGGCAAGTCTGCTTTATCTCTGATGAGAGTAAACACACACACACACACACACACACACACACACACACACACACACACACACACACACAATGTTATTATGAAACAGTAAAGCCATTTGCTGTTCAAGTTCCAGGTTTTGGTTTGGACGTTATTCAGTACTGCTCCTCTGCATAATGACAGTACATGAAAATAAATGAAATGCATTTTGATGACAAACGCAATCCATTATACACATATTTGTTTGTGCGTGAGCGTGTGGTTGCATAAGGACACATCAGCAACTAAGGCAGATTTCTGTTATCTGGTGGCCAGAACCACATCGCCAGAATAAACTGGTGCCATTGCCATTTCTCTCATTATTTTGCCTTTTTCCCATGCCAAATTATTAAGAGGCACATGGGCTATTTACAATCCCACTGCAGGTTCTCTTCTGCCATTCTTTCTCCTCATTTTGACCTGATCTCTCCCTGCTGACAAACGGAGCCCTCAAAGCCTATCTGAGCTTGTACAGCTTCTGCTTAGGTAGGGGGTGGGGGGTTATGGCGTTATTGCGACAAAAAATCAGACGCATTGTTCTATTTCTCTCCCTCTCGCTCCCTCGTTCTGCCTTTTGAAATTTTGATGTTGGATGGTAACCCACTGTGAAATTGCGTCATGCTTGGGTGGGTTGTGCGGAGCCAGAAGTGGCAGCTATATCTGGCCATCACTAGATTCTGATTTCTAGGCTATGTATATGTTTATAAGAAAATATGTAGTGCATGGTATGGATGCTTTACATTTATTACAAAAAATCCACTTTAGCCACGACTGAATTTCTGTGTGACATTAAAGCGGATATAATAATTTAAATGAGTGTAGAAAATAGCATTGATTATTTGAAAGACATCAACATCATTTCATATTGTGGTCATTTATTGGCAAGTTTAGCATATCAACTCTGGAGTAATAAAGCAAGACCTTAGTAATTATGGAACACTACACTACACAATTTTCCTGTTTAGTATGTGGTTTATTGATTAATAAGGTAATTCGTTCTAAGCATTTATGTATTGTGTAGTCTCGGGTATTCATTTGCACTTTTTAAACATTGTGCTGAAATATTTACATGTACACAACAGCACCATACCTTGACACCACAGATACAAAATAATAGTGCATTACTTGCACAACATCTTGCTTAAGTGTGTCTCAGCAGCCAGCACTTTTTCCACTACTGCCAGTCTGCTGACGAAAGAAAAAGAAAGAAAAAAGCAGCAGTATTGTATTTGCTGCAAGTAACATACATACACATGTGTGCAGCAGTGCTGAGCTGCAACATAGTTTAGCTGGGTAAAACAAATCTAACTGAAGGAAGGAATACAGCAATGATGTCACTGATGTAACTTACATAACATATACAAAGGGGGGAGAGTTGGCCTGCTGTCTACATGAGCCTTGGCTTAGCAGTAATATTTCTGTATATATATATATTTTTTTAAACCATTTTTCTTTGGTGCACCTGTTGTATCTGCCTAGCCTAAGATGTGCAAAAATGAAATATCAGGAATGTTTTAGATATTACAGAAAAAAATACAAAGATTCAGGGCAAGCAAACTTCCAATGGAATCCCAGGTGCATTTCAAAATGGCAGGAAATTCCCTGAGGGGAAGACAGGAAGAAGATATCAGCCATAGTTGATGAGCCAAATTAGTAGAGGATACAGGCACACAAACACAAAAACAAATGCTCAAAGGACAGGGAAAGCAAACGCAGAAATATTCACCAGATGAAGGCAGCTTTTTTTTCTGGCTAACAGCTGCAAGGGCATTGGACAGATAGATAAGGGGAAAGACAGAATAAGCATAGAGGGAGAAGTCTTTCCAAGACACCCCACTAGTGGTAAATTAGTGCATAATGAACGTTGTTCATCTCTCTTTTCTTCTCCCTCTTTCTTACATTCTCTGTTGTTAATGCCAGTGCACCCTGGCTCTTGGCAAAATAATATTGCATACAGAGGCTAACATACATACAAACATGTTATGAAATTTCAAACACCATTAGGTATTATATTTAGGAATTAGCCAGAGAACTGCCTTTTGATAACTACCATGTGTCACAACAGGGTATAGTCTGGCACCCAATCTGGTCATAGTGTCTGGATGTCAATTCCACTGCCTGATTATGTAAAATGGCCTTATGGCATGTCTAAGGTCACATAGAGCAACTCTATGAATAAACACTGGCTGTCCTAAGCTGTGCAGTGGTTTGGGTGTATACATTAAAAAAAAAAACAAAAAAAAAAAAACAAAGTATTTGCACATGGATTGTGTTTGTGTATGTGCACTTGTGTCATCAGGTTGCCATTTGAGTTTGTTTTCTGTAGTTTGCTGATTGATGCCAGGACATACTGTGCAGGGTTTTTTTTTTTTCTCTCACTGGATGACATTTACAGTGTAGTATTCATATAGGCCCTGCCTGACCTTTGGATCTCACAGATAAAGCGGTGTGTGATTGGTTTTGATACATAATACATGACACAGATCAGATGGCTCAGCCTCAGTACCAGAACACTTGCTTCAGGTCAGCAACTGCAGACGGAGCTTGGTGTGTGTTGAGTGTCCACTCTCCTGTCTCTCAGAGTTCCACATCCTGTGGCGCTAAGCGAGAGGTGTGACAGTAACACGCTAACCTTCCTGTTCTCGCCTACATTTCCCATCTGTCCCTCCTCTCCAGCCATCTGGCCCTTCCTGGACTAATTAGCCAATCAGCTTCTCTGGTGAGAATTACTTGTAATAGGTTGTACGTCTTATGTGTCTAGTAATGTTAAATTTAAGTTTATAAAAGTCTGAATTTTTTTTATTATTTTTTTTTACTTTGGAAGCATATCTTTTAGTGAGTCATTTTTAAGAAATAAATTGTAGTTTTTGTCATATCTTGTCATGACTATGATTAAAAAAAAGTCATGGGAATCACATTAGCAGTACACACAATTCATTTGTACCATCACAAAACCATCATTGTCCACTTAGACTATTAGGGAATATATATATATATATATATATATATATATATATATATATATATATATATATATATATATATATATATATATATACAATGTAGGTGAATGTTTCCGTGACATTATGCAGTGTTGATGTTCTTGAAATAATTATCAAGCCAAGTTCACTTGTTAGTCAGACATTTAGAGGCAAAGAAATCATGGAAGTATGTGCTTGTGACTACAGAAGAGGTGACAGTAATGACATCTGAAAATATCAATTCATTATGGGCTTCTTTCCCCACATGTACTTTGATTATGTTTCAGTGATGATTGAAGATTTCCAGTTTTAGCCTAGAATTAGGTGTCATCTGTCGCTAGAAATAAAGTTCATTTTGTCTAGAATTCACTTTTACTGACATTGGGAATAATGATTGAAGTTCTTGGCCAAGGATTGTTGTTGAAATTCCTAGCAGAGACAAGACATTTCATCTGGCATTTTAGATAAAAATATCAAATTAGACAGGACAAACAGTAGAAAACCAGAAAGACAGAGGCTTGGGTCAAGCCACAACAGCAAATATCACACACTTGTGAGTAGAATTATCATTCAAGCTCCCATCCAAAGATACTAGAGAACTATCCAGAAAAAGCTTCAAAACTAGTACAGAATTTACTACCAGAAAACATTCTGAACATGACCGTTATATGTTTTAGCACATGCATACTAAACTATTGAAACCCATTGTTTTTGCAGTCCTCAAAACAGACCAGCTGTTTCTCACTGATGTTTTCCAACTTTCTGCAACCAAGTCTGCAATATGCTGAATAATGCTGCAGTTCCAAAATGTGTAGGAATGGCTTGTGGGTCAAGACATCTGCTCAATATTCCAAATGAGATCTGTCAAGATGGAGAGTACCACTGAAACGCTTTGAATTCTCTGTCTGTTTCTGCTCTGGGGGTTCCCAGAAGGACTTGTAAATGTCACCTTTTGAAATATAAAAGACTTAAAGGCCTCCTAACCAAGAGAATCTCTAATTGTCAACCCAAATGACCCCCAGAACACTGATGGTGGCTTGGTGCCACCAACTGACAAATGTGACAGTTGTTATATTGATTCTAACTAAGAACAGCACTAATATTTTTTTTTCTGACATGGGATAGATAACCCTAAGGGTCTGAATGTGGGACATGAGTTCATCTGTCTGGTCTTTGTTATTGTTGTGCATTCGGTTGAGTAGCAAAGTTTGCTTATTGGACATGAAATCAGTGCATGTCTATGGTATGGTGGGCTCAAATTGATCTGTTGGTGTCATGTTTGTGATATTTTATTGATCTGAGGCACCCAGCTTCTCTAGACCTCTGACAGATGATTCTGCAATGTAATTTGTTGCCTTTTGTATATAGGTTTCAGTGGGTATAAGTGGTATTGATACTGCATCTGCGCTGCAGGAAAGTGGCAGCAGATGTTACATTAGCCTGTATCAATCTTTCAGTGAGATTGATATTATTGTGCAAATTTGTTTATGGAGTGTTCATACAGAGGCTTTTTTTTCATTCCACATTTAGTCCTGGTGATATTCCTCATGCTGGGTTCAGTACCCACGATGCTCTGTATGTGGCCTACACTGGAATCCCACAAACATGGTGTTAACGAGGAGCAGATTTATTCCTTAATTAATCCTCTTCATCATCACAATCCAGGAGACCAAACCCTGACATTTAGGGTCATTAATAATTTGCAACAGTGAAGCCACATCATGGAAAGCCACACACTAAATATAGCAAGCTTTCATTAAATAATAGCAATTTGGTCTTAGGTTGAGCTTGCACTTTTTGTATATTAAAGTCTGGGGTTGCTTTGCTTGTTTTCAGTGGGGATTTTATTAGTAAACTGCTTCCATTTGAGAGAGTCTGCGGTTTTGCAGACCTGATTGCTTTTGCGAGCTTCAAGTCTCCAAAGGCTGCATTATACAGAAACTTAGACACTGATGTGTGTCATAACAGCCTCCAGTTGCCATGACAACTAGCGCAACCTGTCATCAGTCTTCTAAATGCATATTCCGCTGCTGTCTGAATAAATACTTTGGCATTTCAGTATATCATAGTGCTCAGTGGAGGTGCTCCTGTGGATCATGCATCTTAACAATGAATGTGGTGACTATTTAAGTTAACATAAATCCCTACCTGCATGGCTTCAGCATGCTGGTGTATGGTTTCAAATTGCTCCTGACTTTATGTGAAAAGTGTCTGCAACTTTATGTAAAAAGAACAAGTGACACTTTGAGATGACAGGCCTTTGTGTTGCAGGAAGATGCCGCAGCTCATTATTAAAAGCTCTTTTGTTAATCAGGCGCTTGGTGAAAGCGTAAAAGCATAGAAAATTAAAAGGCAGGAATGTGAGTCATGTTTGTTAAATCACTTTGCTCGTGTCTGTATCATGCATAGGGTTTTTTCGATGGATGGATGGATGGATGAATGGATGCATGGCTCAATGGAACAACAGGCACAGCAGCTGTTGTGGTGTAAAAAGTCTTGCATCCATTTTCTGTTTTATAGCTTATCATTGGTCAGGAACCAACCCATCTGTTTGCAATATCATCCACCATATAAACAAAGCAAGATATATTCCCTATTATCCCTACTAAAGAAAACCTTTTTTAACCAAACCTTATTATTATTGCTAAAAATAACATTCAGCATAACTAGCTATGCAAACTATCAATGTACTTTATGTCTTTACAATAGAACTCTGCAACGGCTGTTATCATAAATATAACCCTGCTCTCAACACAAAAACCCTAAGGATGATGGTGGGAGGTCTAGTCAGGATTTACATTGGCCCCATTCTTTTTCTTAATGACATGCATACGCAGCTAATAAATTGTTCACATATGGAGGAATAAACACACATTTGCTGATATTGGACCTCACAAATGCCTGTTTACAGCCAAGTAGGCCTCGACTAGCAAAAAATGTATTTTCATTAATGGCATTCCTTCAAATTGTGTGCATGCACACATTAGCCAAATGGGATAATGTGTGATATCAAATGTGATTTCATGTCAATAATGAACCTTTATGCAGTTGAGGAATTTTTTCTCTGTAGAGGTTATTTTAGTGTTGTTTATGAGGGTCGTCTGATCAGTATGAAAGGTTACAAATGGATTCTGGACACGGGTAGGAGAAAGTTCTGGAAAAGTGATACTAACTGAGTGAAGCGTTGCAGCTTGTTCCTGCTTGTAACTAACCTGCCCTGTTAAGTAGGTAGTAGGAGGGAGAGAGAAAGAGATGGAAGGAGAGCTTTAAAAAGCATAGCAACAAGAGAGCTTTTTTTCTGTGGCTGTGCAGGAATAACGAAGCCTCATTGCGCAATGCCTGCAAGCAAACAAGCATGTGTGTGCATCTGTGAAGGTTCCTAATGTCCCTTAGTGTCATTGGCTGAATCGTCATGTGCCAAGTGGAAACATATCTCAATGTCAAGCATGTAGGAGTGACCTGGTTCTTCTAGCTCCATCCAATGGCATCTCACATGACTCATGTGTGCCACCTGTCATAGCAGCACTATGGGGAACAAATTTAGCCTGCAGTATGGATTCGGCATCACACCTAGCATCACAAGCACAGGCAAACAAATGGAAACTATTCTGCTTTTTCCCAGTCCCTTCGTTTCTGCACTGCATGAGTGCAATTTGCCTGTTGAAATGCTGCGTTCCTATTTCAGGCCATCCCACACACTTACAGTGACACACGCATGCGCGCACACACACAGGCACACGCAAAGTCATTGTGTGCGTTTCCCACACATGTGAAGAAAGAGAACTGAAATTTGTCACTGCCTAATTACAGTGTTCTGCTGCCCAAGGAGATGTTTCTTTTCTCCTTTATTTATTTATATCTATTTTTACATGGTAGAGAGAGAGGGGATGATGGAAAACCTCCTGCTTTAGCTTTCAGGAAGAGTCTCGTGGCAATTAGCACATCAAGGATCGGGACAGTTCAAAAGCAAATGAACTGCAATTGTGTGTGTGTGTGTGTGTGTGTGTGTGTGTGTGTTTGTGTGTGATAGAGAGAGAGAAAGGTGCCTGGCTGGTTGCATTCCTCCTAATAGACTAAAAAAACTAATAAAAATCTCCTGCTATGTTATGCAAAGTCTGTTTCTTATCATTTGTTTACAAGCCAGCAATGAACATTTGGGATTCATTACCAGGCCCAAATAAACATCACAATATCGCTATTAACACATCAATATGGAGCACTAACAGTAAACTATGATGACAAAAGCTCATAATGGGTAAAAATAAGTAATTTGCTTTGGTGAAATGCTTCTTTTTATTTATTTATTGCTTTACCATTTATTCATTCATTTATCCAGTTCATATACTTTACTTTGGATTCTCCCTATAAACAGGAAAACTGTGATTCTTAATTTGCTTTATGGCTAAAAAGTGTTTGTTTGGACTACGGAAATATGTGAAATCTCTTTCCCATGGTCTCCTTTTTAACACAAAAATGGAACTTTGTAGTCGGTGGAAACCATGACAACGCAAAGGTGTATCGAGAGAGCTTTTAAAATAGCCTGAAGCACCACACAATCGGTAGCATTACTTACTAACCATAGTATTTCTGAAACCCTATCCATTGACCTGTTTGTCAGATAAAAGATAAAACCCCAAATTCTCCTCCTATTCACTATCCTGCCAATTGTGCTTTTATAAAACACATTTACTGCAAAGATAGGAGAAATGGGAGAAAATCTCAATGGTTCGTCTTTATGTTCATGGGGGCTGCTGTAAAAGAGGTCAAGAAAAAGAGTGGATAAGTATGATTAAATAGAAAAACCTCGTAATGGTCCATCCTTTTTGAGTATTTGCGGTGCTAATGAAGGCTGCTTTTAAATGTCAGCCTTCTTTGAGTATTATAATACAGAGAGAGAGTGTGTGGGGGGAGAGGTACACGTATTTGGCACTGCATTTTTTGCTTGTTACTGCAAGGAAAGTGTGTGTGTGTGTGTGTGTGTGTGTGTGTGTGTGTGTGTGTGTGTGTGTTAGAGGGATTGCTAACCCCAGCGGTTCATTCGCTGTTAGTATGGATGGCAGCACCTAGCTTTCAATAACAAAAAGTGCTGAGCTTCTGTTCTGCTGAAGGGAGCAACACAGCCGTATCTCTAATCAGATTCCATATTAATCATATTTCACTATACTACAGCACAGCAAACCTTAATACTTTGATCCCTACTTTATGTAGAGTTCTGTGTACTAATCTTTTACACTTGCTAAGTGAAAAAATAAAACCCAACAGTGTGATTATTTTCCAATAACAGCATGTTCCAAAGTGTTTTTATTTTTCTTATATCACAGCAATTCACCAATGCTAACGTTTTTTTTTTTTTTGTTATTAAAGTATGACACATCATACTTTTTATCTGTTTGTAGTTATGTTAAATTGGTGGACTGTTATCACTAATGATATAGCAGATATAAACAGTCATCCCTTCACCTTTTAGTAAAATTAAAACAACAATGTATTAGCGATGATAGCATAATGCAGACAATAGAAACAATAACATTCTGTATTAGATCATGGTAATTAATATTAACTTTGCAACAGGAAGTACTGTCTGGGCAGTGTTGTTTTAGAAAATTAATCAACATCTTACCAATCAGAATCGAGAACAAGCATCATTACCAAGTTCAATTTCAAAACTTAAATATATCCTGTTAAAACTGTAGCAGGAAAACTAGTTACCTAGCTGTAGTACAAGAACAAAATGAAGAACAAAAGAACAAAACCCAGCGAATGGTTGATGTTGGGCCAATGTTGCCAAGGTGGATTTAATGATCGTCACACAATGGACAAAATGATATTCACCCAGCATTGGCCCAAAATCAATTTACCACCTGGGTGGTGACTGAACTGTGGTATTACAGAAGGTGCATTTGCTGTGTTTGTTGTGTTTTTTTCTCTTTAGTTTGTTTTATACTATAATGATTGGTTGTTCTTCATTTCACAGTGTAAGCTGAATTCTTTCAACTTTCAAACAGAATGAATGTAACAACTTTACTGTATGAGACATTCCATGGCATATAGTACATCATAAACAACCAATTGCAATGGAAATAAAAAATATTAATACTGAAAAAAGATTTAACAAATACAGGGCGTCCCAAAAGTCTCCATACACAGGGGACGATGTATACCAACACCGCATCAGTTGTGCCTTCGTCAGTGGATGTTCGTGGACGTCCACTTCTCGGTTGGTCCGCAACACTTCCAGTCTTTTTGAATTTGTTAATAAGTTTGGCAACCGTGTCGTGTGTGATGTGCTCGCCATGTTTCCTGTTAAACTCCATTGCAACCTTGAGACAGCTTCCTGATCCAGCCATGAGAATGATTTCACGTTCTTCTTTTGTAAAAGACATTCTTAAAATCTATCTGAAAAAAAAAAAAAAATATATATATATATATATATATATATATATATATATATATATATATATATATATATATATATATATATATATATATATATAATATAAAATGGAAGATATTAATGTATGGAGACTTTTGAGACACCCCGTATACTGTAACCAACAGGTACAACAATTTCCTACATTGTTAGACAATCAATGTTGTAATCATCACACTTTCTTTCTATACACTGGCAAAGAATATTTGCATGCGTGATCTATCCATGGAAATCTTTTGATTATACATTTATCTTCAGATACGCTGAAAATCAGTATTTCATTGAAATGTCTTAGGGGGCATAGTGGGCTTTGAAAAATGAAATTGTGCACACTGACTGTATTCATCCATTTTTCAGCATTTCATATTATATTTGACCCTCTCTGACACATATTATACAATGTTGCCCTCTCATTTGTCTCTCTTTAAGTATTATAATGTTTGATAAGTGTCTCCTTGTGGTTCAATGAGAAAAGTGCTTGATTTTATCTAGCTAAGTACTATATTTGGTTTTGTAATCAGTTATGTACTCAGTTTTGAAAGTATATAATAATTTGCAAATTGACGGTAAAAAAAAAAATTACATAGATTGGCTGGTGGTAGAGCTCCAATGAAAAACAATTGCAGGAAATTTATAATCCATGTTAAATTAATGCATTAAGTGGTCCACATAGCATGCTCATGTTCAAAGTATGTGAGGAGTTTTGAAAATGAGAACTTGTGTGAAAATATGCTTGTTAGAAATTCAAAAACGCAAAACGACTCACCATCATGGGTTGTTTGATAATCTATGAAATTTAAAGACATTGGGAGACATATTTTAGACATATTTTAATTCATGTGCATGGAAACCAAATCAAGAAATCTGACATAATTGAAGATTATTTTCTAATAATTGAAACACATTAGAAAAAAAGATGTTCATATTCATTCTATGTATCTTGTGATCATAATAGTAAACTAAATTATCATGTCTCTCGTTCTCTTTCTCTCTCTCTCTCTCTCTCTCTCTCTCACACACACACACACACACACACACACAGCTGTCAGAGGTCATGTGTTTTCAATCAAAGCCTTGTTATGTGTGATCCTGATAAGCTGTGTTCAGGATGTGATTGGATTACATTGAGCAAGATTTGTTCATTCTTTTCTCTGTGGAAACGGAATGACAGCAACATAATCCACTCAATAATATCTCACTAACATGGACTCATATCAGTAATAAAGAAATGGTATTTGATACACTTATGTTATTAGTCCCACAGATCTTTTTAGGATGCAGGGCAAAATGTTACATTCAGGTGTTACTCAAAACTGGATAGTTTAGATTAGATTTAAAGGTTGCACACAGGATGACATATTTAGACAAAACAGATGAGGTGCATAATACAAATACAGTAAATAATACACATCACTTATATAAACTTATGTAAAGAATAAAACATGACAGGACCTGCTGTTATAGGAAAATAATCAATGATGGGCTGGGGTAAGGCCATCTAATGCAAACCAGAGCTACTGTTGCTGAAGACCTTCATGCAGCCACGGCTATAACCAGGGTCAAAACTTTAGTGAGGTCCACATTGCAGAAATGTTCATATTTAATATGCCACAATGCTAAATGTGTATTTGCTATATTATACCTCCATTCTTACATAAACTGCTCTAACTCAAGTAAGACAGTTTCATTTTATTGAGTTAAATATCTTGGTTTACAGTTATTTCTCTCTCTTTCTCTGTGCATGTGTGCATCCTACTTCTTTCTCTCTTGCTTCTCCTCAATGATTACTGGAAAAAAGCATACATTAAAAATGCCATGTAGCCTGCAGAGGTACATAATGCAGGGTACATCAGCTAACATTACTGCAATCAGCTAACAGTACTGTGATCAGCTAACTTTACAGCAATCAGCTAACGTTACAGTAATCAGCTAATGTTCCAGCAATCAGCTAATGTTACAGCAATCAGCTAATGTTACAGCAATCAGCTAACATTACAGTGATCAGCTAACGTTACAGCGTCAGTTAAAGTTACAGCGATCAGCTAACATTACAGTAATCGGCTAACATTACAGCTATTGGCTAACGTTACAGCGATTGGCTAACATTACAGCATGTGAATTAGCTGTTACTATAGAAATTGTAAGGTATTAGAATGTATAAACCTATGAATTGTCTTGCAACCAGCACTACTGTCAGGGCTGCTGTTATAGAAAAGCACCTTCTGACCAATCAGATTAGGTAATTCAACACCACTGTGGTATAAATACACTATATGGCCCAAAGTTAGGTGTCACCTGACCATCACACGCATATGTGGTTCTTACCCAACCTGTTTGAAGCACACAATTGTATAGGATGTCTTTGTATGCTGCAGCATTACAATTTCACTGGAACTAAGGGGCCCAGACCTGTTCCAGCATGACAATGCCCCTGTGCACAAAGCAAGCTCTGTGAAGACCTGCTTTGCCAAGTTTGGTGTGGAAGAACTCGAATGGCCTGCACAGAGCCCTGACCTCAACCCCACTGAACACCTTTAGGATGAACTGAAACGCCGATTGCACCCCAGGCCTTTCAACCAAAATCATTCCCTGACCTCACTAATGCTCTTGTGGCTGAATGGACAAATCCCCACAGCCATGTTCCAAAATCTAGTGGAAGGCCTTCCCAGTAGAGTGGAGGTTATTATAACAGCACAGGGGGACTAAATTTGGACTGGGATGTTCAAAACAAAACAAAAGCAGACATTGATAATACATTACAATGACTATCAGTAATATTCCAATAATAGATATAGAAAAATCTATAGTTACTCATAATTTGAAAATTAACAAATGTCTATAAAAGACGATTCATGTCACCAACCATAACATTAAAACTACTGACAGATGAAGTGAATAACATTATCTTGTTATAGTGGCACCTGTGGGATATATTAGGCAGTATGTGAACAGTCAGTTCTCGAAGTTGATGTGTTGAAAGCAGAAAAAATAGGCAAGCCTAAGGATCTGAGCAACTTTGATAAGAGCCAAATTGTGATGGCTAGACAACTGAGTCAAAACATCTCCAAAACGGCAGGTCTTACAGGGTGTTCCTGGTATGCAGTGGTTAGTACCTACCAAAAGTGGTACAAGGAAGGACAACCAGTGAACCGGTGACAGGGTCATGCTGGCAATGATAGAAAGGTGTCAGAACACACAGTGCATTGCAGCTTGCTGCATATGGAGCTGTGTAGCTGCGGACCGGTCAGAGTGCCCATACTAACCCCTGTCCAGTGCCGAAATTACCTACGATGGGCATGTGAAAATCAGAACTGGACCATGGAGCAATGGAAGATATTTACATCATGTCGGATGGCTGGGTGCATGTGCATCACTTTCCTGGGGAAGAGATGACACCAGGATGCACTATGGGAAGAAGGCAAGCCAGCAGAGGAAGTGTGATGCTTGGGGCAATGTTCCGCTGGAAAACCTTGGGTCCTGGAATTCATGTTACTTTAATACGTACCACCTACCTAAACATTGTTGCAGACCAAGTACACCCCTTCATGGTAACGGTATTCCCTAATGGCATTGGCCTCTTTCAGCAGGATAATGTGCCCTGTCCTGCAGAAATTGTTCAGGAACATGACAAAGAGTTCCTCCAATTTCCCCAGATCTCAATCCTATTGAGCATCTGTGGATGTGCTGGACAAAAAAAGTCCGATCCATGGAGCATGGACTTAAAGGATCTGCTGATAAGATGTTGGTGCCAGATGCCACAGCACACCTTCAGAGGTCTTGTGGAGTCCATGCCTCAATGGGTCAGAGCTGTTTTGACGGCACAAGGGGAACCTACACAGTATTAGGCAGGTGGTTTTAATGCTATGGCTGACCACTATTAACTAATCATTTAATACTTATGAACAAATTCATTAGTTGGTCTGAATATAAAAAAATGACAAATGATATAAGTATCAATGACACTTATATACACTATTATTGACACTTATATACTATTATTGACTCATTTATAACTATAAACAAAAGTGAAAAAAGTGTTTATACAATTTATGTAGTTGCTATCGCTCATGATTACTATCTAATAGAGAGCTAAGTTCTTGCATTATGTTCAGTCACAGATGATTATGATTATATATGTATCTCCATTCACTGTTAACATCTGAGGTACATAGACAAAATATGTGTGTATAAATAGCACTGGACCATAGTTTGTCATTTGTAGCACAGTGTTAGATAAATGTCAAGCACACTATCAAAATATGTTTGGTGATATGTATTTAAAGGTTAAACCTTTCTGTGGGCCTATTAACGCAAAAAAAATACCATTGCAGAATTTCACAAAGTTGACATTGCTTCGCTATTTGAATTAGAGACACATGAACACACACTGTGAAATAATTTGTTAAAACAGAAATGATCAGATGCCATTACAACATTGTCTATTGCCTAAATGTTGGGGTCACAATATACAGTAATTAAATTAACTGAAGAAAGATGATAACTGCTAAGAACCTCCCCAACACCAGTGTTAAAAACCGTAGGACAGTTTTGAAGTGGTACTGCACATAGGCCACGTATATTGATATACTGTTATTACTTCCTATGACCAGTCATTTGAGACCATTTCAAACCAGTATGATTTTATTGAAAGACACTTCTGTTTTTTTGTTTTGTTTTGTTTTGTTTTTTTTTTTTTGTTTTTTTTTACTGCAAATACCCTGTAGTTTTCAGAAAGCGAGTAGGCCTTAAGAGTACCTAAGCAAAATGAGGTATCAAATTGTCATGTGCCATGAGAAGATGAGTCTGGGTGTCCAAATTCAATCTGAAGTTCGGTGGGAGATAGATTGAGAAAGGCAAGGAGGACCTCCTTGGGTTGTGTTTGGTTTTATTTGGGGAGCTATTTGCCAGAGTGAGCTCCCTCTGTCTTCATTACTCTCCCACTGTGTGGCGGATTTAATGACACATCGGCTTCGGCAAGCTTGTTTCCTTGCGCGAGGCTTACAGCTGCGCAACGTTTCCACGGAGACCTGAAAGCTCCATGGCGACCAGTATGAATGTCTGACAGCCTTTAAGGATGGACGATGCCACTGATTTTCTTTGTGATCTGGTATAAGTAATAAAAAGGCAAATATCCTGATAGTAATTCCTGTGTAAAGAAAACAGGATGTGAAGATTTCCATACCTAAAATTGGTAGATTGGTATCCCAACTTAAATGCTGCAATTCCTACAGTGCAGCTTGGGTGAACATTTGTGCCTATATAGTTTGTATATATATATATATTATTTAGTGCTTGTACTTTCTCTGTCTTATTGTGTTACTCAACATGCCTGTGTGTTTGTGTGTGAGATTTTGCCGTTTTTTGTGCATCAGATGCACATTCCATTCAGGTGAGTGCTTCAAAATGGCACAAAGCTACAGAGAGTAGTTTATGGTTCAGCAAGCATTTTGTCTCAAAATGCCTCCAGCATTTTTAGGCTGTGTCTTGCCACCATGACAGGCTCTGCTGGTCTGTAAAGGCTACTAATTCTTGGATTTATTATGAAGAAACTTCAAAAATAGATAGATAGATACATAAATACATACATACATACATAAATCAAATCTCATTGGCATGCACTCAAACAAAATCAAACTACATTGTCCTTTTTTATTCTTTATGAGATAAGGTTGCCAGTATAAACCTAGTGTAAATCAGCACAATCTATTGTATTGTCTACTGAACTGTAGTAGTAGCAACAGAATAAGTAAGCATTCAGATCATTTTATTTTAAATAGAGTATGACAGATGTACGCATAAACAATTCATAATTTTTTTTTTTTTGTAAATTGAAGTTTTATTTTAAAGGATGTATGTTTTTTATAATCTCATGGCAGCATATCAAATATAGGAAAGATTGGGATGACTTTGTATATGCAGCTCCCACAGTCTAAAGGGCATTTCCCAAATATCTGCCAAAAATGGCAGGACTTCCTAGTTTTGCCAAGAGGATGGCTACAGAGTTGCAGAGAAAGAGGGGGAAACATGGTGTATTCTGCCTCTTACTTGTAGCAATGTCCTGTTATTGAATAAGTCTTCTCTTGTGTTCTTCTAAGTCCTCCTGATGACTTGTGGTGGCATATGAAATCTCATTTTCCAAATACCTATTGCTCTCACCTCCATGCAGTGTGACCTTTAGTGTGCACTGTCATAAATTCTCCTCGTCTACAGTCTGTGGTTGAGTAATTGGTGTAGGCGAATAGGCGTGGAATGAACGGATCACCACTATCACCCAGTAGCCAACTATTTTCAAAGTCCTCAATCCCTGCTCAGTAGCAGACTTCAAAAATCACCCAGCTGAAGGCATCATGAGTACTCCAAGTCAGCTTGCCCCCTATGTCTGCTGTGAAACAGCTGGAGATGGGATTCAAGAGTATGTGAAAGGGTTTTCTATCCTCTACACCTGGAAAAAATTTCAATAGCATGAAAACTAATTTTGGTTTCAAGAAAAGTATCTCACATGTTGGAAAGTGTATGACGGTGTGTTCATGTTACAGTAGTCACTTAATGCAGGACTTGTGAGAAGGCAGCCTTGCTATGTCCATGGAAACCTCAACAATCTGCAGGAACACCCAACTGACATTGAACTGGCCATAGAGGATTTGAAATACCTGTGATTAAAAAAAATATCTGAATACAGCAGCAAAGTCTTTTTTTATAAAGATCACTTGATCACTTGACCACTCGTAGTCTTATTTTGTTTATCCAAACATCCATTAATGATTACAAAACCATTAAGCATTGCCATTTGGCAAAAATGATATTAGATGGAAAATGTACTGCTGTGGTGATGTCAACTGATTTGCAGTAATTGCCGAACCACTGTGTGGGGTAGGCTTAACGCCACTGTGCGTGAATCATTGACTCATTGACTGACTCCCCTCAAGAGTTTTAAAAGACGTCACTACAGTGTAGGCGATGCCATTTTCAAGACTAGCTATCAACAATGTCCTTAGCAATTATTGCAAACAAAGAAGCAGTCTTATATTTCCACACAGTAAATGGTTTACTGACATAAGAAATGACCACATATTATTTGTTAATCATTTGCTAATATTACACAGTTTCTGTTTGCCCAGTCTGATATTAGCTGTTTGGTTGTGCACACCTCAATGTGAGGTACCATTTAAGGAAAATCATAGCTGTTTGCCCCAGACTGCCAATCCATAGACCTCTCTAGTATTCTTTAATAATCTATTGCTAAAAAATCCGGCAGATGGAAATCTGTTAAATAATTCTCCCTATTTTGCCTGTTGTTGTGGAATTACAAACTAATTAATGATTATAAACACAATTACTCAAACAATTCAAATTTTGGTACTTGGCGTGAAACAACATGAGGAATTTATGGTATAATAACCATACAATTATGAGTTTCAATACAACTTGTTGTAAGATAATATTATATACATATAGCAGTGTAGCACCATTACACCAATTAAGATTGAAATGTATGAAATACTTTTTTATCTGACATAATAATGTTCAATTGTACAGCATATGATAATTGTATGCTATTTCTGCATTGCAGTATGTTGTTATACAGGTATACTGTAACAGACAAAAATGTATTGTTGTAGCAAAAAAAATACAATTCTAATTCATTTCTAATTCTAATACATTTAACTTGTAGTTCTAGCTGCCAATAATGAATAACTTTTTTCAGTTTAATTTTAGTCTAAATATTTCAGACATAAAAAGCAAAATCCAATTTTCTGGAATAACAGACATTTCCAAGCTCATAAAAGAATAGTCTTTACAATGGGCATATAAGGTTATTAAACTAGAAAAATGTTTCCTAAAAGTTATGATAACTGTTATTTTGCTGCATTTCTCATCTAGTCAATAAGCAGTTCTGTTCAGTTGGAGATAATAGGCTTTGTGCATGTTAGTGCTTACTGGCAGAAACTTCTCCAAATGGGAGAGGCAGACACTTTTGTAAACACGGTCCTCTTAAAACTACATTATGGTCATTAAACATTGGCTTTATCTCCTCTGTTTAATGACTGTTATTTCATATGAATATTTATGAGCTTTCGCTAATCCATGTGGTGCTTGCATCAGCAACTAGCTGCTGGTGTAATTGGAAAAGTATTTTTCCTGATTTCATCGCTTGTCTGTAAAGTCACATTATGCCCCTATTCCAAAAACACTTTGGCCAATCCCAGGAAACCAAAAACTATGGCTAGTGCCATGAAAAAAAGCAAACAATGTGATTCTTTACATTGAGACTCTTTATAAAAGCAGCTTGTTTAATGTTGCAAGGTTTCTCATAGTTCATTTCTGTAGATCCACTGACATCTAAAACTTGTAGGCATGTCCTGTTGCTTTGTCATTTGTTTACTGCACCATAAAATAGGGTACATCTCCAGGTTTATACAGGACACCTGACCATCAAATCCACATGAGGTTCTTCCCCAAACTGTTGCCACAAAGCTGGAAGCACAACATTGTACAGAATGTCTTTGTATGCTGTAGCATTACAATCTCCCTTCACTGGCACTAAGGGGTCCAAACCTGTCCCTGAAGACCTTGAAGAAGCTTTGCAAAGGTTGGAGTGAACTTGAGTGTCCTGCCCAGAGCCCTGACCTCAACCTCACTGAACATCTTCTGGATGAACTGGAACGCTGAATGTGCCCCAGGCCTCCTCACCCAACATCAGTGCATGACCTCACTAATGCTCTTGGGCTGAATGGGCAAATCCCCACAGCCACTGCTCCAAAATCTAGCGGAAAGCCTTCCCTGAACAGTGCAGTTTATTGTAACAGCAAAGGGACTAAACCTGAAATAGAATGTTCAGAAAGTATATATGGGTGTGATGGTCGGGTGTCCACAAACTTTTGGCCATATAGTGTAACATTTTAAAAGCACCTAAATCTAACTGTTACTCATAATATTGTTATGCAGTTGATCCGGCTTCTGTATTCATGTCAGGCATCAGTTCACAGTTTTCCATCCTGGAAATCTCCTTAGAAGGCCACCCATGATCACATATTTTAGTTTCGACAGATAGGATCGGGTTGCTTGGGTGAAGGAGAAGGCTTGTCACTGTTTTCATGCAATTGCAACTCGCTTTTCAGGCAGCAGAGGGATCTAAAAATGACAACCTGCTCCTTTAAACAATGGCTATGCAATGGAATTCATTGATATGTTTTGGGGTTTGGGTTTGTTTGTTTTTCTTTTTTCTCAGAAGTTAACCAAGACATTTACAGAACTACATGGTATGTCATATTTATATCATATTTTATATATTTTTATGTACTAAAATGTAAAATTATTTTACCAGTACATTGTGCAGCCTCAGAGTTGAACAGGTGTTTGTCCACCAGGATTTGCACTTGGTCAATATTCTTACTTTAGATACTAATCAGCCTCGCAACTGAGTTCTGCAATGCCATTTGTTTACTTGTTGATTACAAATGTTGTGTTACCAAATCACTGCGTGGCCATATGATGTCTGTTGCTTTTCTCACAATAAAAACCGATTAGTATGCAGCAAACACAGCTAGAAATTAGCCATGCTTTTAGGATGAGGGCTCCTTGCAAAAATGTTAAACCAGCCTCGAGGGTGTCATTTTTGCATTGATAGTATTACATGGTCACATGCAGGCATCACTAAGGGTTAATTATCAGCACACATCCAGTAATTACAGCCGCATTATGCGACATGGAGGGCCCACTTGCAGCTGCTGCTTGACACTAGAGTGTGTGGCGCTCATCAGCGTTTTCACCATCATCATTGTTATTACCAATAAGGATATTTTTACATTCTTACAAAAACTATTTGTCTTTTCACTTGTTTTTCAAAATTAGATAACATTTCTTCTTTCAGTTGATGAGTGAATGCATCAAAGATGTTAGGTAACAAGCAAGACTTCACTGCGTTTGCATTTTATCACTAAAATATTAATGTCACATTTGGTTGGTCCTCTTAGATCTAATTTAGATTAAATGAAGTCATTTTCTTTAAAGACTGGCTGTGCCTCAAAGAGTTAACCTATTAGCAAAACAGCATTCAGCATCAGTGCTTCAGCTGAGAGCCTCCTCTCACATTGCCTTTTACATAAATAAGAGTTCTTTTTTCTCCCTCGCTCCCCCTCTCCTCTCTCACTCGTCTCCCTCTCTCCTGTTCGCTCTCACACACACCCACACAGAAACAGTCAAATCCACTGGCAGAGGGAAAGAGAGAAAGATGAGGCAGGACACGTGAGAGAGAAAATCGTTTCTTTTAGCACGGCTTTTGCACCTCTCTCTTTCTCCCTCTCCCTTCTCTCTCTCTCTCTCTCTCTCTCTCTCTCTCACTCTCAACCCTCTGGGGTTTGTGGGATGCTGATGAGAAGATAAGATTTAAAGCATATCTGTGTGAAGTCTTTCCTCTAGTTCTCATTCTATTTTATGTCACTGATCCCCACTGATCACTCCACATTAATATGTGCATGCATATAGATTCCTCTTGTGTCAAATCAGACTATAGCAAATCATAGAGCCAAATTTTAGTGGGTTTGTGGATGTTTGGTATGGTTATACAGTGTTCTTGATGAAAAAGGTTGAAATGGTGCCTGAACGGACTGGGGCATGAAAACATTTCCAAAAATAAGTGATATTAATGCCATGTAATGTATTACTTGTTGCAAATTAGAAATGTGGCCTGTGGCAGCACCTATAGCTGCATTGATTGGCTATAGGCAACACATTTACAGGCACAGATGTACACATACAAGTTCAGCTAAGCACTAGAAAATGGCCAGATAAAGTACAAAGCATTAAAGAAACAGTAAATCACACTGCACATTAAATAAAAATGCAGCATTTTTCCAAAGCCAGGCATTCAAACATTTTACTGCACATTGCTTTGATAGATTTATTGAATGCCTAGTGCTCTTGGATCCTGTTTTTGGCTGTGCATTTCTTTTTTTTTCACTTTCTAAGTTTCCTAACATTTTTCTCGCTTCTGCTGTTCTACACCTTACAAGCAGTGGCTATTCTCAGCTGATCTGACAGTTGTTTGCGCTCTGCTACACTGTGTATCTGACCCGTGTCTGACTTGTAGCAAGACTTTGTCACATGTCAAATGACAGAAGTATAAGAGATGACATTGGCGTATACATCGCCACATTATTTTCAGAGTGCATTCATTTTGAATAAAGGAACTTTAGCACCATTCTTTGGTTTAGGAACACATCTTGAGTCAGCTATGACTCAGTGTGTATTTAAATGCTGTGGGCAGATAAGCAACAAAAGCTAGCAAGCAAATGATTAGTTAACTTGGACCTACAGATTCAGGTCATCACACTACAAACCAGCTTTTACCACTGGTCACCAAAGGCGCAAATTCTGGTATTCAGTAGAATAAGCAGACACAGGAATATAAATAACAAGTAGTGATTCAGTTCTTCAGTTAATTGTTCTCCCTACATTACATGACTAATTGATATTGGCTAGCTCCTATAACCAAGCAAAGTTAAGCTAAAGAAGTTCACCAAGCAGAGAAACAGCTCTTTACTATAAACTAGATCGGACCGCCTCTACCCCATCCGTCAATAGGAATTGACCACCAAAGGACCATCACAGGCTCAATATTATACATTTTTAATTTATTGTTTAATTTATTGATATTATTTATTCATTTATTAATTTAATCTATTGTTATTATATCCTCTAGCCCTTAGCACTTGCTAAGAGAAAGACCTAAATGACTAACCACACAATGCACACATGTTGGTGATAGGGGTCACATACACACACATGGTGAAGAAAAAATTGGAAAATCTCAAGCACACAGCATGGAAGTGGTTTCACATAAGAGACCCCTCTGTAAGCTGCCAGGCCCATTTCCCCCAGCACAGCCAACATCCTTTTGACATCTAAGAAATACAAAAATTAACTACTACTATTAACAGCTGGTTTGTCCAAAAATGAAATAAACAGCCCAAAGATCAAAACAGCCATCAGATAACCATACGGCAAAACAGCAGGGGGTATATCCTGCAACAGAAGTACAAATAATTACCATGTCCCAACAGCAGAGAAAAAAGTCAAAATTATACAAAGGAAGCAAAAAAAAAAACCCTCAATATATCCATGTCTAACAAAACACGACTCTATATGTTAGCTCACAGGAGAATTTAGAAAAACCCTTGATGCCTGGCATTGTTACCCAAGGCAGTTAAATAATTCATCATTAAAAACAGATAACCCCAGTATAACTGCTGTGAAATAATACCTTAAGAGAATTATATGGATTGTATAGCCTGACCTTCACTGGACAGCCTCAATTTAACAAAAGCACATTAAAAAACAGTTTTAAATTGGCATCAACACTATATAAGCAAGGTGCAAAACGTCCTGTGCAATGTTACAGCATTGCTGCCTTAAAAGTAAACATCACAACCACTAATTACCTATGTTCCTTTTCACCATGGCAAATCAGACACAATAAATGAATAAAACCATTACTTTATTTCAATTAGGGTCCATGGAGGATTAGTGGTTAGGCCTTCAAGGCCTAACCATTCACTGCCACGGCTTTGGTTTGATTCCTGGCCAGCACCAGCAACTGGGGATGCACACGACAGTGCACTCCCAGTACCGGGCCCAAGCCCGGATAAAACTGGGGAGGGTTGCATCAGGAAGGGCATCCAGCGTAAAAACTGTGCCATATCAAATATGCAGACCGATGATCCACTATGGTGACCCCTAACGGGAGCAGCTGAAAGAATAAGAACAACAACATCTTACTTTATTACAATTATTTCTTGTAGCAGTGCAGCTAAAATGCTGGTTTACATCAGAAAGAAAATCAGGGAAAGAAAATGCAGACTGAAGACTCAAATAGCAGCATTTTTAATTTACTGTCAATGTAATATGATAGAAAAGCGAGAGACAATCTAAACATAAAAAGACTAATGCAATGCTCACCTTAATCGCTGCAAATTTGGTTTAATTTAATAATATGGCTTTCACCCTCATTATTTGGTAGCTTATCAAATACCACTTGATCCCAGTTTTTTCTCATCATGCTTTTACACACAACTTAATGAATACATGAGATACTAAATCAGTCCTGAAATCAAAATGTGTGTGCAGGATATAAGGTACTTTATCATTCTCTTAAATCGCTATTCTGCATAATCGACATAATAAAATAATGCCAATGATTTTTTGTTAATTTGATGTGCTAATGTTAATGCGATGAGTGAAAAGGAGACATCACAGATTTAAACAGGAATAGGCCTATCCTCTTTACCTATCTTCCATGCGATAGCCGGGATGTGAACTTCAGCCTTGGTGGTAGTTAAACGCAAAAGGTGCTTTTATCTGATATATTAACCAAAGCAGTCTTGTTTTCTGTGTACATAACTTTAACAACTGGGGACTCTACCTTGTTGGTTTGAAGACTCAACTGGATGTTCAATTTTATTTCCATTTTATTTGTATAGTGCTTTTACCAAGAGATACTGTCACAAAGCAGCTTTACAGAAATTCGGATGTAGATTTAGATCCCAAATGAGTGCTTGTGTGCGTGATCATTTTTTTGGCTAAAGTAATTTAAATGCAAATGCATTTTTGTACTCTTCAGCCTATATTATTAGAGTGCTAAGATCAGAGCATGTTAGATTAACTGTTCGTTCTAACCCAGCACTATTTACAGTACAATTCTCTGTATTAAAGAGTGAAGTTGAGCTTTCATTGTCCCTAGTGTGAATTTTAATCAGTAATCTGAAGGGAAAAGCCAAAAGAAGAAGAAGAAGAATCTTTAAGTGATGTAGATGTCCACAGATCAGTCCCAAAGGCTTGTCTAATCTAAATTTTGGTGCTTCATGCACCTGTGCCCGTGTTAGTTTGATGTGAGCCAGAGGGAATAGTAGCAAGGAAAGATTTCCTGAGACGTCAAATGGAAGAAACATTTAGAGGAACCAGACTCAAGAGGGAAATCATCCACTTCTGGGTGACACCAGATAGTAGGATTATAAATCATTACTCTTCTGCAGCTGTATACTCTACAGTATTAAATTTGTTGAAAGGATATTCAATATGAGCATAATGTGAATAAGAGTCCTAGAATAAGCACAGGACAGTCTTTATGATTACAGCAGCAGTTGTAATTAGGTACAAGTCTACAGTATCCGGGTAAGATTATCTTCTGATTATCAACTGCTTATACTGCTTGTATCTAGAAACAGCCCTGACAGTAGTAATGCAATCCCAGTTAGTGGACACATAAAACCTTAGGCCTCTTATGATTAGCTTTTAATTGGCACCGCACTTTCTCCCCTGCCCAGTTGTTTAATTTTGCTGTTTTTAGAGAATCATGGTAGTGCATAAACATGTTCCTCAGGTAATCATGGGGTATTCGTGAGTACATGAATTCCTTCCCTTCCCTCTCTCTCTCATATGCTTGATCATTTGTGGCTAAAGTAATTTAAAATGCAAATGCATATTCATACACTTCAGCCTATATTATCAGATTGCTAATATCAGAGCATGTTTGATTAACTGTCAGGTTCATTTTAACCCAGCACTATTTATAGTTCTCTATATTAAATAGTGAGTTGGAGCTTTCATTGTCCCTGGTGTAAGTTTTAATCAGTAATCTGTATGTGATGTTAATCAGTCCACAGATCAGTCAAGAAGGCTTGTCTAATCTAAATTTTGGTGTCTAATGCACTTGGGGCCGTGTTAGTTTGGCCTGTGCATGTAATATGTTTGTGCTACAGATCTACATAATCAAACTAAACATCATTTACTGGATGGGCCCATAGAGGCCCATAAAATATTTTTACAACAATATACTGATAGATCGAGTACAGTATATTATCAAAATTGCAGTGAAATCCGAACATAAGGATGTTTTTCGAAATGATCAATCAATGATGCGTTATTACTCAGCACACCTTTGCTCAACATGTATCCAGTGAAGATTTCATAGGCACTAATCCAGCAGATTGGGCACATCTGTCCATGTGTTAGGAGTAGTTTGCTAGGGTTCATAGTCATTATTAAGGCTCATTCTCTCTGTGTGCGCAGTAGGGAGTGGTATGAGGCGGTGATGATGGCTTTGGACATGGAGAGGACGGTGTCTAAGCTCATGTTTGACTTCCAGAGGAACTCCACCTCCGACGACGACTCCGGCTGCGCTCTGGAGGAATACGCTTGGGTGCCCCCAGGCCTCAAACCTGAACAGGTAAATTTCCCAACATAAACACATAGGCACATGTACAGTTAAGCGATTTTTGATTTTTTTTTTTTGCAGAGGCACACTTTTAGACAGTAAATAGTTATTATTGATATATATTATGGAAATACACACAAAAGATACAGAAAGTCTGTTCACATCCTTTTGTGCTGTTGGGGACCAAATCTACCCATAGGGATAGGGCCTGAAGGGGACATTCGGCTGATTCCCATGAGGAAAGCTGATTTATTTTATTTTATTTTATTTTTTTACAAAAACTGCAACTTTTATTTAAAAACTAAAAGAGGCAAACAGTTTCCTTTTGGTTAATGAGGTTAGTGTTAGGGTTACATTCAGGTGTATCATAGCTTTAATTAGCTGCATTAATAATTATGTCAATGGAAGAATAGTAAGACGTGTGTGTGTGTGTGTGTGTGTGTGTGTGTGTGTGTGTGTGTGTGTGTGTGTGTGTGTACAAATAGAAAAGAAAGGGACTAAAATCACCTGTTTCATAATTACAGTGCCTGCTCATTTTTAAACATTTGTTTCTACTTTATTTGTCATTATTCATTAGAAAACACAGTTTCATTATAGAAATTTTTTTTTTGCCTGTTACATTTTTTGTAAAGAACATTTAGATAGTGATCTTTGTCATTTTAAAGGTGGATTTACAGTTGTAATAATCATATAATTTCAAACTTCCCTTAGAAAATCTGTGATTCACAATCATGGCTAGTTAATGTGATACGTCAACATATTGGTATGGTCCTGAATTGATTGAAAGCCAGTGCAAGTAATCGGAGTGATGCAAGTCCACTCTGCTACAATCAGCTGTGATGTAAATGATGTCAATTTTATATATGTATATTGATTGAGCTTTATTTCACCCTGCCAGTGTTAGCAGTGGTATGTAGGCTACGTAAATGGTTGGACAAACCACCTCTGAAGAATTAATACCAGATATCTGTATACCAGATAATAATCTGCTCTTGTGTCCATATATACAGTTTTGTCTGGAAGTATTTGGACAATGACAGAGTTTTTGTGATTTTGCCTTTATACACCACCACAATGGATTTGAAATAAAACAATCAAGAAGTGCAGACTTTCAGCTTTATTTTAAGAGGTTCCACAAAAATATGGCATTTTCCATTTAGGAATTACAGACATTTTCAGCAAAGTACCTCCATTTTCAGGAGCTCAAAGGTATTTGGACAATTGACTGACAAGAAGTTAATTTACCAGGTGCGGTCCATTCCCTCGTTACTTCAAGACAAATGAAGCAGATAAAAGGTCTGGAGTTGATATTGAGTATTGAGTATTGAGGTATTGAGTTAGCATTTGGCAGCTGTTCGACTGGAGCTACCAATATGAAGTCCAAGGAGATCTCAATGCAAGTGAAGGAGGCCATCATTAGGCTGAAAAGACAACATAAATCTATGAGAGAGATAGCAAAAACCTTAGGTGTGGCCAAATCTACAGTTGCGTACATTCTTAAAAAGAAAGAAAGCACTGTTGAGCTCAACAACATCGAAAGGCCTGAAGACCACGGAAGACAACTAAAGTGGATGATCGCAGAATCCTTTCCTTGGTGAAGAAAAACCCCTTCACAACATCAACAGAAGTCAAGAATACTCTGGAGAAGGTAGGCGTATCATTGTCAAAATCTACAATCAAGAGACGCCGTCATGAATGTAAATACAGAGGGTTTACAACAAGGTGCAAACCACTGGTAACATTCAAGAACAGGAAAGCCAGATTAGATTTTGCCATAAAATATCTAAAAAAGCCTCACATTTTCTAGAATAAGATTCTTTGGACTGATGAAACCAAGATTAACTTGTACCAGAATGATGGGAAGAGAAAAGTATTGCAAAAGAAAGGAACAGCTCATGATTCAAAGTATACCACATCATGTGTCAAACATGGTGGAGGAAATGTTATGGCATGGGCATGTATGGCTGCCAATGGAACGGGCTCACTGGTGTTTATTGATGATGTGACTGCTGACAGAAGTAGCAAGAGGAACTCTGAGGTGTATAGGGCTATAGTCTCTGCTCACATTCAGCCAAACGCTGCAAAACTGATAGGACGCCGCTTCACAGTGCAGGTGGATAATGACCCTAAACATACTGCGAAAGCAACTCAAGACTTTTTGAAAGCAAAGAAATGAAATATTCTTCAATGGCCAAGTCAGTCGTCTGATCTCAACCCAATAGAGCTGCTTTTCACTTACTGAAGACAAGACTGAAGGCAGAAAGACCCACAAACAAGCAGCAACTGAAGGTGGCTGCAGTGAAGGCCTGGCAAAGCATCTCCAGGGAGGAAACTCAGAATTAGAATTTCAGGCAGTCATTGAGTGCAAAGGATTTTCAACCAAGTATTAAAATTATGGTTATATTTACAATTATGTCACTTTGTCCAAATACCTTTGAGCCCCTGAAAATGGAGGTACTTTGCTGAAAATGGCTGTAATTCCTAAATGGTAAATGCCATATTTTTGTGGAACCTCTTAAAATAAAGCTGAAAGTCCACACTTCGATCACATCTTGATTGTTCTATTTCAGATCCATTGTGGTGGTGTATAAAGGCAAAATCACAAAAACTCTGTCATTGTCCAAATACTTCCGGGCCTAACTGTATATACATTGTTGTGTAATGAGAGATATATATATTTATAGCACTGCATTTCGATTGTACTTTATATAGACATGGGCACAGGTCACGGGGTAAAGAAAAGATTTTTCTCATTTCTGGAAAACCACAGCTCAGATGGAGTGTTTTTCTTCCTGTGTGTGACCTGCATTTTGAAAGAAATGACACTACTTATATAAAAAGGTGTGATCATGTGTAACATGGTATGAGGCAAATAAATGTCTGTCAGTGTATGAGTGTTTGGAAGAGACCTTGCAATATGAGAATTGCTGGCCAGGGCCAATAAGCTGTAGAACATTTCATGGTCAGGCAGATGGGGAATGGAAATGACTCCTGTTAAATAATGACCCTGTGTGAGACTCTATCTCACATATAATCTCTCTCAAACACACACACACACCACCTCATGCTGGGAGTGCAAACCCAACATGAAACAACAGCTAAACCATGGTATCTGCAAACTTCCCATAGCTGAACGTAATGGTGGTTCTTTGTATGTAGTTAAAAAGGTTTAACATATTTCTTGTTCTCGACAAGGGAAGTTTTGGTTCTTCCAAGGAGCCCAGTTTATTTCATGTAATAATAAATAACTAGTAATCACATTACATAACACTTTTAAAAAAATAAGATGCTTGTTACAGGTCCCATTTAAATAGTTCATAAGAGAGTAAATCACCAGGTAGGAGGATTTTTCAAATAATGTGACAAAAAAAAATTAAAACAAAAGAAAGCAAAAAACAAAGAAAAGGTGACTCAATGACAGTATCATTGAGTCATCGCCTCCAGCATCAATGCTTTCGTCAGACAGAACAATGACAAATATTTTATACTTCAGGCTGTCAAAATGTAATTTAAAAATTAATTCAAATGTAAATTATCCAGACTTTGTAATCTGTTGAGATTATGTTGCAATTTAGAATTTTTTTTTTTTTTAAAAGATAGATATGTGCATCTGATTGTTATACTCCCTTGGATAAGAAATTCATTCTTTCTTCCTTATGAACCTTTAAAATTGCTCTGGAGTTAATTTTATTAACATGACATTTCTTTTCTTTTCTTTTTTTTATTTCATGGGTTCAGCATCACCAAGAAGGATTACCAGAGTAGACAGTATGTGATATCATTTAGAGCATCAGTGATGAGAGTATTGTTACAAATACACTGTTTCTATAAATAGCCAACCTGGACCCAAGTCACAATTCTGTGGAAGAAAGTGTTCACCTTTAATTACGACAGGCATTTTTTAAAACACACAATGTCTAGTTTACAGTCTTATAGCTTCAGAAATGAAACTGATTGAGTTTTTTGCATTCTTATTGAAGTAATAAAAAGCATGAAAATAGGCATCTTATAATTAATACATCGAGTCATGGTGGCATGGTGGCAGAGTGTGTAGCATTGTCTCCTCCCAGCTCCAGGGTCCTGTACTTATTTGTAAGATTTTTGTATGTTCTCCATCTGTCTGCATTGGTTTCCTCCAGGTTCTCTGGCTTCTACCCACTTCCCAAAAACATGGCAATAGCTGGCTTGGCTATGATAAATTGTGTTTGAATGGTGCCCTGTGATGCAGGGTGTATTCCCTCCTTGTGCCCAGTGTTCATGGGATAGACTCTGGATCCATCGCAACCCTGACCAGAACAAAGTGGTTGCTGAAAATGAATGAATTATTGAAAGAATGAAAAAATGAATGTCATCCAACTAGACAGACAGACAGACAGACAGACAGACAGACAGACAGACAGATAGATAGATAGATAGATAGATAGATAGATAGATAGATAGATAGATAGATAGATAGATAGATTAACTGTATTAATCCTGAAAAGATTGCAGCATTACAGTAGCAGTAAAATGACCACAATGCAAGAAATCTAAAGAAAATACATTTAGAGAAAGGGAACTTATTTCTGTACAAAATCTACCTGTAAATAAATTATATGATGATACACATTTAAGTGTTGCCATGGACTTTACAGCTCTGTGGTCCCTGGTTCCATCCTGAACTTGAGTTACTGTCTGTGTGGAGTTATGCATGTTCTCAGTGTATTCGCGTGGGTTTCCTGTGAAAAAAACATGCAGGTAGGCAGATTAGCTACGCTAAATCGCCCCTAGGTGTGAATGAGTGTGTGAATGTGTGTTTGCATGGTGCTCTGTAATGTTGGAGATATATATATATATATATATATATATATATATATATATATATATATATATATATATATATATATATATATATATATATATATATATATATATATATATATATATATATATATATATATATATATATATATATATATAGAGAGAGAGAGAGAGAGAGAGAGAGAGAGAGATCTCTCCATCTATCTCTCATATATCTTTGATTATAATACAGACAGAACACTGATCAGCAGAGTCATATAGTCATAAGCTAACACTTGTCTGTCCAAACCAATTACCTCACTCAACCACTAAATAAACCAGTTCTGGTTGCCTAGATACTGCTCTCTGCCGACAACCCACAAGCGAAGAGCAGAGTTGTGAGCTTACGTTGAAACAAAGCTCAAGACTATATCCTGATAGAGTTTGCAAACACACACAGGTGCACACACAAGCAGGAAATGAGTCCTATCAAGAATTATCATCATGACACTTATTAAAGGCAGCCACCACATCATTACAGGTCTCAGAACAGAAATTTCTCAGAAACTAGTGTGCATTTAATAACATGAATCTCAGACAAACAAAATGACGAGTGTTAAATGTGCTCATTTTCTGTGTGCAGTTGTGTCATCTATTTGATCTAATCATCTTACAGCATGTGCTTGACCATGAATAGGTTGCACATAAGTTATTGTCATTTTAGATGATATGTAATTGCGTTTTCAGCTAATGAGAGAGGCAGTATGGTTCTGACTGAGGAATCTGTGTGTGTGAGTGTGAGGGTGTAGCATTTGAATCTTGCTTCATCCTTTTTTCATGGGCTGCAGCTTTAATCTGCAATCAGTTCCTGCAGCAATAACGGTGATTTTTTTTTTTTCTGCCTCTGATAACCATAGAAATCACTCTGACCTTTTCTTAGAGAAAACAGCAAGGTGCATGCCTACATTCTCTATCTCAAGTTTGCACTATTATTTTTACTACCAAAGCATGCCGAATGACCATCTCTGGCTTTCATTTTATGGTATTTCTTTAAGACCCTTTTTATTCATACTCACTAATGTCTCATTAAAGGACCCTGATTTTCATTAGACTCAGCCAATATTTTTTGCCCTTTTTCATGAAAATTCTATTTAGGTTTCTCGGCTCATAATTTGTTTATCGACTAAATTTAAGGACTTACTACCTCTTTTAAAAAAATGAACAAGCTTCAAATGATACTGTTTCATTCTGTAAGTGTGGACACTTGATTCCACTGACAACTTGATTGCACGTCTGTGCCATAATGACACTTAGGCATTTGGAACAAGAGAGGCTGTAAAAGGAAAATGGAGGGAAGGAAAAATGAAATGGGTTTCTGCTTTCCTTGTATTCTGGTGTTCTTTTTGTATTATATGGAATGTCTTGGTGCGGAATATGATATGTGATGTGGGTATGTGCTTTGGTTTATATACCTGAACATGCATTGTCTCCAATTTATTGTGCCAGGACATCTGCTGAGACAGTAATATGATGCTGCTAGCATGTATGGAAATAAGATATTATTAGAATCTAAGCAGTAAGATGCTGCTAGGCTGTGTATTAATTTTTCTGTTAACATTTCAACCCACAGAAAGCTAAATGAAAATAATGGGCTGAATAATTTGGGCCGATGTACACAAGCAGTAAACAAAGGCAAGATTGTATGCATTAAAAGTATTTTGCACAAATGCACAGAATTGAAGTAGATGGATTTTATTGCAGCTGAAAGCTTTGTAATGTTTCTAGTGTTTATGGTATGCCTTGTGCAGTGACACATTTTTCTGGTAGGCATTTACTGAATTCAATAAACCGATCCTTCAAAAAGTATATTAACTTTTATGGCTGCTTCAATTCATCTCTTACTTATATATGAATGTGTATGTGTTTATCTGCACAGGTTCACCAGTATTACAGTTTCCTGCCTGAAGATAAGGTCCCCTACGTGAACAGCATCGGCGAGAAGCATCGCATTAAACAGCTCCTACACCAGCTTCCCCCTCATGACAACGAGGTCAGTGCTCAAAGTACTGATGCATTTGCATTACGTTCCAGGAATCTGCTTTTCAACCAACTATTAGCAGAGAGATGAGAGATGGTAAAATACAATTTAGCATGCCTTTAGTGGCTTGTTCAGGTTTGGTTGAACATTTGGTTGCAGACAGTCTCAGTGGAATGGGATTGTGTGAATGGATTAAGAATTCCCTAATGTCTCAAAGCACTTGAGAAACCAACATATTTATGTTAGGATTTGATTAGTGTATAGCACAATAACTAGTTCTATTTTGAAACCCATTTTGTATATATAGTGAGTCCCTCAAGGATTTGGGGTACTCTATGTGTATTAGAGTAACAGGGGTGTGAGTTTGTCTATTTGCAGTTTTGAATTGAATGGGGGGTAAAGGAGGCTCTGTAAAGTGCACTAACATGTTACATGGTCTCTAAGGAAATAAGCACTGTTGTTGCTTGTTAGAAAATGATAAGGCTGAGCCACAACAGCTATGTTAATATAATATAATACAGTATAATAATAAATGTTTTGATAATGAAAATGATGATGATGATGATGATGATAAAGAAAGGTGTTGTTGATGGATGCCTTTAGGTGCGATATTGTAACTCTCTGGATGAAGAAGAGAAGAGAGAGCTGATGATCTTTAGCAACCAGAGAAAGAGAGATAACCTGGGCAGAGGCACCGTCCGCCCTCTCCCCCTCACCATAACTGGAGCTGTTTGTGAACAAGTATGACAGTACAGTAGTTCAGAAATCACTTTAACAGTTACCCTTAGATTAAACATGCCCTAACTGATCTGACTCCTTATCTAAATTAATAATGCCCAAAATAGATAGTTAATAATATTGGAATTTATTCTCTGTATTGTTCCACACATTGTACTCTTTCTTATCTTTTAGTGTGGAGGCCAAATAAATGGAGGTGATATTGCTGTATTTGCCTCACGAGTGGGTCATGGATTGTGCTGGCATCCTCACTGCTTTGTGTGCTGCATGTGTGCTGAATTGCTGGTGGATCTAATCTATTTCCATCAGGATGGAAAGATCTACTGTGGCCGCCACCACGCTGAGCGACTCAAACCACGCTGTTCAGCTTGTGATGAGGTCAGTCCGACAACTTCGGCTTTCAAGCAAATAAGTCGTGCCTGTCTGAAGCCTAATCCTCTCAACTCACCCCAAGCTTAATCGAACTTCACACTCCACTACTCTATCACCTTGACCTCCTTTAATCCCAAAACCATAGCCCCAATCATATACAAAAACTTTTAATCCATGAGGCCCTACATCATTGAGTATCATCTAACCAAGAACCATTGCTTTACCCAAAATACACTTTGGGCCATCAGTATTGAAGCAGAATGTCAGAGTCAAGCTAAATGCTAAAGTTTTGTTAAACAACAAAAAGAAAATCACTAACACATACTTAATTAAGTATTAAAGTTGACCAGTAGGGAACAGCTTGGGATTTTTCTGATTTTCTTCACAGAAAAAGATGATTCTCAAAGATGAATATTGTGATATTATGATATTGTGTGTTAAAATAGAATAATAAGTCCCTACTCTGCAATGCAGTTTATTTTTTACTAACAGACTTTCACTTAACAGTCATGTTAAATACACCAACACTTTAGTTAGCTAGCTACATGAACATGGCTGTTGGTTTTTTTCGGAGAACCGCATGTGTGTCCATCAGTGCGGCTTGCATACCCATAAACCCCCTTTCTGAATTGTGAGGCAAATACACTTAAGTGCAGAATAAAAAGAAGCCCTAGGTCTGTAGTTATATTTGAGGACTGAATATCAACGTGTGCAATTTCAGTATTAACTCCTCACAATGTATGCATAACTCAATTCTGAGTACATCTCTTTGTACATACTTTACATGTTATTTAAATCCTGAAAACTATGTCTAATTCCATCCTATGTTCTAAATTAAAAGTTCTTCTGATCACTTTAGGTCTTTACAGATAGACAACTTTTAAACTAATTTGTTGAGGTCTTGAATGTCATTGATCTTTACTGCAGGCTTTTCTTTCTCTTTTCTAACTTTGTTTCCTACCATATCTATAGATTATCTTTGCAGATGAGTGCACAGAGGCGGAAGGAAGGCACTGGCACATGAGGCATTTCTGCTGTTATGAATGTGAGGCCCCACTAGGTGGCCAGCGCTACATCATGCGTGAGGGACGGCCTCACTGCTGCAACTGTTTCGAGTCACTCTATGCTGAGTACTGTGATGCTTGTGGAAAACATATAGGTATATTACACAGTAATCTCTGCTGATCTGACCTTTTTTCAAACTAGGCAAAAAGTTGCACTTTTCCAGTAATAGAACTCTACTGGTTAGGGAAACTACATCCAAATCCAAAACATGCTCCATGTACAGTACATTATGTAGATATAGTCACTGTCTATTTAATAAAATAAAAAAAAGTCAGTTAGACAGTTGGTTGCTTTTAGTATATTTTGTGTCTCTTTAGCTTTTTATAAACGGTTCATCCCAGAGTATCTAAATGTTGTGCTCAGTATTGAACATTTAATTGTTTTAAAAGATGAAGTAGATGACTGGAACACATGACCATAACATTGTCAAAGTAGAATTTTTAAAAAACAATTGTCATGAATTGACATGGTATTGGCGTGAAGAGTGCACACGGTGACCAGAAAACGCATTATTAATTAGACTGAACAATAACATTAAAACAAGAAACAATTAATTGGAATTATTTTCAGATTTAAAAAATAGGCACACATGACCTCAGTTGAAAAATAAAGCCTGAAATAACATGTGTTTTCAGGGATTACTGCAAGTACATTATTTCTCTTTCAGACACAGTTTTCTATTATATGCACCTTCACACAAGACATCATATTAATTCTTGCCTCTAGAATTCATATTTATCTGTCCCCCTAGGCATAGACCAAGGACAAATGGCATATGAGGGTCAACACTGGCATGCCACTGAAGAATGTTTCTGCTGTGCTCGCTGCCGTCAGTCTCTGCTGGGCCGTCCCTTTCTGCCAAAGCAAGGGCTCATCTACTGCTCTCGCATCTGCAGCCAGGGAGATGAGCCTGATCTCTCAGACTCCTCTGATTCTGCTTTTCAGAGTGCTCGTTCACGCCAGTCACGCCGCAGTGCACGAATTGGCAAACAGGGAGCAAAGAACAACAAGGCAGAAAGTGGCAGGCAGCCATCATCTGGCTCAGCATCTGCAACAGGTGAGCGGCTTTCAGTGGATGCAGACTCCCTTGTTGTGCAAATGGACCTGCTAAGTGTGTCCAGCCCGGCTCCCAGTCGTACTCCAAACCGCACCCCAACAAGAACCCCAAGTAGGACCCCAAGTCGTTCACCGAGCCTGAACCGCAAGCAGTCTGTCTGGATGAGCAGGGAGGAGCCATACTCCTATGAGTCCAATCAAAGAGATCCTTCCCCTTCCCCAAATCCCCATCAGCTACGGAGCCAATGTAGCATCCGGAGCCCATATCCTCCCTCTCCTAGCCAACCACCCGAAGTGGTGAGCCCTCCAGGGTCCTGGCACAAAGAGCAACCAGGGAATAATCCCAAGAAGCCCCCTGTTATGGCAGCCCTGAGAGGCCACTCTTTTAATGAAAATTGGATGCACCATGGGCAGGAATCTGAGTTCCATCCGCCCAAACTGAAGACACAGATGAGTTTCAATGAGGTATCTAGTCATGGGGCTGGGTTCTTAGACAAACGCAGTGTCAGTGTGCAAGGCTTCCCCAGGGAGATGAGGCCTCCACTTCTAAGGAGTAGACATCACATTGGCCCCAGCTTTGGTGAACTGACACCCCTTGAGCAGACACCACGAGGATCTGCAGACTCACTGGCCCTTTCTTATGCCACAGGTATACTCATTCAGCCTTTTCTTAGTAACATATATTTCAGTTATTGTTCACTATTAATGAGTGTTAAAAATACTATTATGGCATGGTCATTATAAGGCAAATATCTGGCTTTGAAAAGATTAACTACATTGAATTTTGTCCCCATTTAGGAAACTCTTTGGATGGGACTACAAGGCGCCAGGAGCACCTTTCCCGCTTCTCAATGCCTGACTTAAGCAAGGACTCTGGTGTAAATGTGTCTGAGAAAAGTGCAATGGGCACCCTAAACTCATCCATGCAGTTCCGCAGCACTGAATCTCTGACATCAGTCCCTAGACCCCTTGCTGATCTGGGAATGCCAGTCAGACTGAGGTACCCGCCACAACTCTACTGGAACTCTTCTAGAGGCCTCAGCTTTGATGAGCCAGCCAAAGGTCACATGAGTCTGGCAGGGAGCATGGGAAACGTTCATTCAGTGACACCACGACCACGACGAGCTAACACACAAGACTCTCCACGACAACAACGGCCAAGGCAACAGCACCATCGCAAAAGTCATAAGAGACACAAAGGCCACCATCGATCCCGCCGCTCACGCTCAGATAATGCCCTTCATCTGGCTGCTGAAAACCAGGGTTACCCTAGTGACCCAGTTCAGAGATTCCATGATGACTTTCAGCGGTTGCCCTCAAGGATGTCACGTGACCCTTTTGGGGGAAATTATGCATGTAGGCAGCAGTTTTTCAGGCCTTGCCCTCGAACCACATCTGACTTGACCTTGCAGGACCCTGGAGGTCCAAGACTAGGCCAATACCTGGGTAGGTACGGAGAGCTGGCAGAAGGTGATGATCACTTTTGCTCCACCTGCTCCTCTTCATCAGAAGCATCCGATGATGAAGGCTACTTTATGGGAGAACCGATTCCTCGGCCAGTACAAGTGCGTTACCTTGACAACGAGGAATTGAGGCAGCGTTATAGTCCCACTTTGATGGGTGGTCACTCCCAGCTACACACACGTAGACGCAGAAAGAGTAAGAATTGCATCATCTCATAAGAGAGAGTTTGTACCTGTGTGAGTGTGGTGTGTGTCACTTTGTGTCTAGATTGTAACCTTATTGAAGCATGATCAAATCATAAACAAGAAAAACTTGATGATGTCCTCTGGATCTTATCTCCGCTGTTTACTGTGACAGAAGATGGCACAAAGAAATGCATCATCTCATTACGCAGGTTCTGTGTCTGTCAGTATGTCTGAGTATGTAACTTTATTCAAATAACTTACTTAATAGATTGTAATCTTACTTAAGCATGATCAAATCATAACCAACAAAACTTGATCATGTCTTCTGGACATTATATTCTCTGTTTACTGTGACACAAGATGACTTCATGTGTGAACAATTTGAATATCACATTAATCATTGTATATTCAAGAACACTTAAGTTCACTTGTAGAAACGTGCAATAAGGATGTGCTATGTACCGGTGGTTTGATAGGAAAAAATAGGAATGAGACTCAATGTGCACTGAAAGAACTGTTTAGAGTCAAAGATTGGTATTGGTGGGTTACCATGATAACTGGCTTTCATTACAAGTGTATTCTAATCTTGTTTATTCAGAAATGTCTTAAACTTGTGTTACTGTATGTGTAAGGAGTGAAATGATTGCTAGCTCAGTCATGTGGCTTGATCTGTCAATACTGATTATGAAGTCTGATAACGAAGACTGAGGGGACTTGGCTTTAAATGCAAATCTTATCTGCCCCAGCTTCAAGGTAAAATTTCTCTCTTCTTTTTTTGCTCTTTAATCTGTCTCTCTATCTTTTATTGTCTATTTGAGAGCCAGTTCATCTGGACCCATATACTAGTTATTGTTTCCATTGTTCTAATTGCTTGCACCCTGTTCTATCAATGACATATTAAAATAACTTACCTTTGCTTTTGAGAATAGCAATGTTTGGTATAGTCCTGTTTTAAATGCAATATAATTTTTTTTCCAAAGTCCACATTTTAATAATGTTATCTTTAAATTACATGTATGTACAGTGATTTTCAAAAGTAATATAAGTCATGGCTGTAGTATTGTAAATGTTATGTAAATATAGTCTTAAATATTTCTATATTTTGTATCCTCAGAAGCATTATTTGTATCATATTGTAGAGCGTTAAATGCATGTATCCCCAGTTCATGTCTTGTATCTGAATTAAATAATATTTCAATTATCAATAAACTTAGGTCTTTATTTCTTTCCATATCGATGAGGTTGAATGTAGATTTATGGATGTGTCATGATCAGACTGGTTCAGCTGTTTTGATGGATTGATATAGATGTGACAGGATCTTATATAAGTGCTGTGTAAATGAACTAGAGTAAAGTAAAAGACATTTCAATAACAATATAAAGTAAATGACACTGAAGTTTCTTGTAATATAATACATTACTGTAATATTATACAATAACCATAATATATTATATATAATAGTTTATACCATAGTGCGGCTGAAGTCTCGAATCAGAAGGTGTGCATTATTTTTGTACAACAGCACTGCTCGGACAGTAGTTTCGGCTGTAACGTGAATGATAGGTTTGTATTAATTCACTCATTCTAATACATTATTGTGTCTATAGTAACAGCTCAGTCTCATATAACTGTATGGTCTGTCGTGTGTTATTCCTTACACAGCGGAATAACATTATGTGCATTTGATTTACTTAAATGTTGTTAATGATTATCTATATTAAGCCATCAATTATTGTGGTGCAATAATTTAACAATTTAACAGCATTTAACTTTAAGTAATAAAATTTATTACTTTTTACTTGTCAGCAGCTACTACAAACATTTTATCAAACTATTTTACTATTAATAAGCTGTGCATGGCTATATATGTATACATGTCTTTGTATTGACCAGATATACTGTAGCTAAATAATTTACAGTATATAGTCATCCAGGGTACAGGGGAAACTTATATCAAGGAAAGTTATGGTTAATGAATTACAATAAAATAACTTTAGAATCCTTTACCTATATGAAACACCAGTTAAGGACAAACAAAGATAAAAGTACATGATCATTTTTAGTGCACATTTGAATGTTTTGTTTATTTGGTTTTTCACAGGAAATATATGTACACATTTAACACACCATCAAGCCCCTGCCCACTTTCAACCCACCCATGGCGGGATAAAATAAAATAAAATAAAATAAAATAAAATAAATAAAATAAAATAAAATAAAATAAAATAAAACAAAACAAAACAAAACAAAACAAAACAAAACAAAACAAAACAAAACGCCATCAGGTAAACCCAAGGGGGAAAAAAGATCATGTCAAGAGCAGTGATCCTGGAAAAAAAAAGTGATGCAAGGTTCTCAAGTCTGAAAAAAGATGTGTCACTTGTGTGTTTCCAAATAGAGAAAATGGGCAACAAAAGCCAATAATCATCATAATCAAGAAGGAAGATTATCATGTTACCACTGGCGTCAACTAAGATGCCTGGCTAAGAGGGTTACACTATTACACTGGATTGTAAGGCAGGATTTTGTTAAAAATGCTTTAAAAGCATTCAAATATTGACTACCAAAAAACCGTGATGGCAGGGCTGTCCCAAAACATGTGGCAAGGGTTAGCAGGAGCTTGAAGACATCTGTCACATAAATGGCCCAGCTCCATATGAATTATTTCAATGCAAATTTGGACTAATTTGACTTTGTTAACCAATGATTTTCTTGATATTTCTGCTGCCTTAAGGCCCGTATATATATTCCGAATTTCCCTTGAGAAAACCTCATGATCATCATTAATTACATTATATTTTACACTGATGTAGTCTTCACAATATAAAAATTTGCAAGAAATGACCACAGTGAGTTCTTTTAAATCAAATCATTGTGAACTGTGGAAATATATAACGTTCACAATATTTTGTCTTCATGGTAAAATCCTAGTGGTCAGACACAAAGCATAACTGCGTTATATACATACAAGCTTTTTAACATTTATTTAAAAAGAAATGAGAACATTGATAGGTGAAAGGGTTCACTGAAAATCTAGTGAAATGTCAGTATTGACTGAAACTTCATCTACTTTTTTCTTTACAGTAAACATCTCTTCCCTATTTTGCGCACATTTCAAGTATTCTCCATGTATTTTCAATACGTGCATGATATTGGCACTTGACTGTTTGGAATAAAGCAAGTGAGTATAGTCAAGTGACCAAAGCCTATATCCTGGTGTAAAAAGAATACCATTTCTTGTCAGACAGACCGACAGAGAGACAGCAAAATAGACAGAGTAATTACTATAGGTCACACACATTTCATGTGGAGCCCTAAAAACATCTACCTTTCACAACAAGACTTCTTTTACAGGAGAACTTCATATCACCGAGGACCAATGTAGATAATTAGGAGGTAATCAATTCTTTGGGAGAAATAAACTATTTTCACTGTAACAGAAAATAAACATACAAGCCAGTGTGTTCAGTTCTGTATATAACCTCGTTAACAGTTTTTTTTTTAATTCTTTAAGAAAAACTGAAGAAAATAAATTTTAAAAAAGCGCATAAAGCTGGCCATAACCCCCATCTTTATCTGGAAGCTCTCTTTAATTTGACATAATTGCCTGCGGGTATAAAACCAACTGAACTGGTCCTGAACATTTCTAATAAAATCTTGCAGAAATTGTTTATTGGCATTTCACCAACTACCTCATGACACATATTTTAATATTTAGTGGACAACATTTTAAAAAATAGTAGTCAAATCAGAGCTGTTTTGGCTTGTACACCACCATAGGAAGGAGGCTTATTCTGATTCGTTTGGCAAGCAGAACTTCTTTAATACAGATTTGCCGTTAAAACTATGGCATTCTAACACTAGCTTTGAAGAGAATAGTTAAAATGCTGCTGCAGTATTTACCACAATTAGCACCTATGATCCTTACACAACCACATGTGTGGTTACAGATTTTCTCCTTTCATGTTGATGTGGCTGAAGAATGCACTATTCCAATGTCACTGCTTTACAAAGTCATCATTCTGTCTTGTACCTAAAGTCTCAGACCTTCACTCATGAATGCATTCCCAGCGAAAAAATTCGATTATGGATGTAGTTGATCATTTTTCTTCAGTGGTTACTGCCTGAAGTTGCAGTATTGCCAAAAAATTTACAGCAAGAGATTCACAACCCTCAGGTCAGTGTGTGTGTGTGTGTGTGTGTGTGTGTGTCTGTGTGTGTGTGTGTCTGTGTGTCAGTGATGCTGGGACTGGGATGGTGTGCCAAGCTCTCTCGAGTCATACTCATGGATAAACTGCTCCATGGCTTCTACACAGCGCAGGCCGATCTCACGCAGGTTCTCCCTCAGCGAAGATTGGATGGGTCTCTCCAGTGATGGATCTTTCGCCACAAGCATTTTTACCACCACACCAAATGTGTCGCAGTCCTGCCGATACACCTGCAGCACACATACGCACACCATACCTTTAGTATTATAAGGTTCTATCTAGGTACTAAGCAGCTTTACGGTAATGGGGCATCAAAGTTTTGACATTCGAGCTAGCAAAACTCTAAGGTACTACAGATACCACAGCACTGTTCGATTCTTGAATCAGAAGGTGTGGATTAATTTTCTATAACAACGTTGCTGCAACAGTAGATCCAGCTATAACATAAAGGACAGATTTATACATTAATGCACTCATTCTAAAGTGGTATCATTTCTATAGTGACAGTTAATTCACAGGGATTGTACAGCTGACACTCCACATAATCTAAGCCTAATAATAAATGGGCAAAGACAAGGAACAATACATAATCATTGATATGGTAAAGTTCTCCATAAATAGACACTTGGTTAAAATTTATGGAAAGAATCTCCCGTGGCAGGGCTTTGTAACAATCAGAATGTTTTTCTGGGAAAGGGAAAAAAGAGAACGTCTTCAGGACAAAGAAGTTTATCTGACCACGGCAGCATGGATTATTTTCCTATAACAGCTAGGCCAATCATGTGCTAGTCCTTACTGAACATGGCCTACACTTCAAGGTTACTTCAAATTTATTTCATCAAAATTCTGAGACAGTTTGAAAGTGGATTTGTGTGACTAATCACAGATAGAAACTAATAACCATGTAAGCTCAAGTATTTTTTTTTGTCTGGCTGTTTAATAACTAATGAATAGTATTCATTAGCATAATAAGTAGTCCTTGAGAGTAGTCCTTAGGATCTAAAATGCAAAATATTTCACTTTTGAAAATCTCAAGATATTTTACCTTTTTTTTATATTTTACAGTTGTACTAAAATATATTTAATTATACAATACATGTTTCCCTGAGGGCTGTGGTCATCACTCTTTTTCCAGGTTCTCATTCAGGGAAAACATCCGTTCTGAACATTTTCCTTCTCTACAGAACTGTTCTGAGCAGGCAGGCTAAGCAGGCAGGCTAAAGATAGCACTGATTAAACGATTACACACACACACGCACGCACACACACACACATATATATATACGCTCTTCACCCAATTATCAGTGAGGAACTTTGGGAATCATCACCCTTGAGATGATGAAGAGAAAAGCAGGAGTGTGAAAATGTGCAGAAGACAGAGAAATGCTCAGTGTCCAGTCATAGGGGATTGCGCACACACATTCACACACACACGCACATGCACACACACACACACACACACACACCTCTACTCATAGTCATACACATCCACGCAAATTACTAATTCATAAGCATTACCGAGTGACCTTTCATACAATTTCACACGACTGACTGCCAACACACACTCTGTCCCAAACCCATACTACATCTAGAATATTTTATATGTCACACTTGTACACTCACCTTACTCACTTTATTAGGAACACCATACTAATACTGGGTAGGACAAACCCCTTGGGAAGGCCTTAGTTCTTCATTGCATACAGGTAGATTCCACAAGGTGTTGGAAACATTCCTTTGAAATTCTGGTCCATGTTGACATGATTGCATCACATAATTACTGCAGATTTGTCAGCTGCACAATCATGCTGCGAGTCTTTCATTATATCGCAAATGTGCTCTATCTGGTGACTGGGGAAGCCAGTGGAGTGCACTGAGCTCACTGTCATGTTCATTGAACCAGTTAGAGATGACTTGTGCTTTGTGACACAGCACATTATCATGCTGGAAGTAGCCACTATAAGATTGTCTGTGGAATCATGCTATTGACACCAAATTACTGACCCTACCATCTGCATGTTGCAGCAGAAATCAAGATTCATCAGACCAGGCCATGTTTGAACATGTTGAACTTCGATTTGCTTTTCTGCTCACCACAGTTATAAAGAGGGATTATTGGAGTTACTGTAGCCTTCCCGTCACCTTGATCAACAAGGCATTTCTGCCTGCAGAACCGCTGCTTCTCACTAGATGTTTTTTGTTCTTCACTCCATTCTTTATAAACTCTAGGAACTGTTGTGTGTGAAAATCCCAAAAGATCAGCAGTTTCTGAAATGCAGCCCTTATGGCACCAACAACCATAGTCAAAGACACTAAGATCACATTTTTTTCCCCCATTCTGACATTTGATGTAAACATGACCTGCATCTGCATGATTGTATGCATTGCACTGCTGCCACATGATTGACTGGATGACTGGCATGAATGAGCAGGGGTACAGGTGTTCCTAATAAAATGGACAGGAATTGTATATTGAAATACATTGTACAGTCAAGATGCACAGCGAATACATTGAATATAAAGAATGTAATGATTATGACATTCAATTTATATATGTTTCCTAGTGTGACGAGTGTAATAATCAGTGTTATATAAAAGCATTACACAGCAAGTTACATAAAATAGCACAGAATGGTGCAATCTGCAGTCAGTGTAGATATTTGATGGTACTGTGTGTGTATGTGTGTGTATGTGTGTCTTTTGTGGACACCAGGTGCATCTACCAGCTACCAGATCACCTTATAAAAGCACCTCAGCCTGACCTGTGGTATCCAGTAAGAACAGATGGACTGTGTGTGTGTGTGTGTGTGTGTGTGTGTGTGTGTGTGTGTGTGTGTGTGTGTGTGTGTGTGTGTGTGTGTGTGTGTGTGTGTGCGTGTGTGTGGGTATGCATGTTTTTATATCCTAGTGAGGACCACATATCCCCACAATGATAGGAATATATGATTGTTTAAACCTTGTGGCTGGTCCCCATGATAAAAAATAAAATAAATAAATGAATAAATGACTAAATAAATATATACTTTTTAAACATAATTTAAATAATAAGAAGCAAAAAGGTTTCCTTTTGGTTACTGAGGTTAAGGTTAGGTTTAGATTTAGGTGTAGGCATAGCATTAATTAGCTGAATTAAATATTAGTAAGGATAGTAAGGCAATCGTGTGTGTGTGTGTGTGTTTGTGTTTGTGTGTGTCTGTGTGTGTCTGTGGGTGGGTGGGTGGTTGGATGGGTGCATGTGTTTGTGCGAAGCGGCTGCATCTACCTGCTACGACACCAATTCAAAACAGCACCTACTGTCGGCCTTGTGGTAACCATAGAGATTGGAAGACAGAGGGAGAAAGAGAGGCAGTGTGTGTGTTAGTGTGTGTGTGTGTGTGTGTATGTGATTCTGTGTGTGTCTGTGTGTGTGTGTGTGTGTGTGTGATTCTGTGTGTGTCTGTGTGTGTGTGTAGTGTAATTTTCATTCTGCTGTCTGAGTCATAGCCCCGTGTGCTCTGCTTGCTGTTCACCAGAGCAAAATAAAAAAGTCTTGGTGCAGGATTGACTAGCAGGAGTGAAATGCTTTCACTCATGAAGGCGGTTCTTTGCCTTGCCTGCTACTGTTACATGTTAATAAAAGAGAATTTTAAAAGATTTTTTCATACGTACATTTTTACAATAACACTCTTTGGTCTTCACAGTCCCTCTCATTATCTGCCTCAATCTCAATCTCCTTCTATATGCGCATCTACAGACACGCACACACACACACACACACACACACACACACACACACACAAACTTTACCTCCTCTATCTCCTCTCTCTTTCTCTGGATGGCTCGACTTCTGGCAGCTGCACGTGTTACAGAGGACAGAGACTCCCTGCCACTACTGATCTGCTCTTCCTGATTGACCTGAGGTAAAAAGAGAGCACAAATTTGCCTAAATATGGGCACAATTTTATTAATTTAAGAACCTGAAATACAAAAATTGAGTAAAATTGTGCACACACATAACAACTTTGTGACCTCGATTTAGCATCACATGCACACAAGATAAAACAGATTCCCTTTCTGGCCTCTCCAGGACTCTGTACCATGGTGATATAAGAGATGACTACATTCTTTTCAAAGTGCATGTCTGTTACAGACATTTGGAGAGATGCTTGCAGTCACTGGCAAAGGCTTGCATGAAACAAGCAAAGCGAAGCTATCTGAATGTCCTTCTATAAAATTATGTGACCTCAACAGCACCCTGAAATCAGCAGAGGACTGTGATTGGGCAGTGATTACTTTTTCATTATAGCATGGTTCTGCACTGTTTATATTATACTGAAATGTGATTACAGTAATATAATAACATTTAGAGAAATGCAATGACGGGCTTGACATTTAGTTTTGGCTCATTGAGGAAGCACACAGTTGAATAGCTGAGGGGGTTATATTTCAAGGTGGGTTGCATTATATTCTGGCATGAATTCAGCTTTTCAAAAAAAAAATAATGTCGTAATAATGTAATGAAAGTTTTACATTTTCTTCATGGTGTGTTTTACATAGGTCAGCAAGGAAAACAATCCTCTGAGCATACTGAAATTTACATTGCTCTACAATAATGACTGTATTTTATTCCTGTGTCATGGATTCCTCTCTACAGTGTAGAACCCCTGACCCAGCACTGACATTGTGTTATTTTTGGAAGAATAAAACCTATAAAAATTATAGTGACCCATCAAGCACTATGAAAAGATAATGCTACTGCTATCAAATCTAAGATATGTGGTGCCATGATATAAGCAAACTGCCTCCTGTCACAGACAGTGGATGTCATTATAATACCAGAAAAAGATATTTTAAGCCACTGGCTGCAAGGGCTATGTTAGTGCTTGAGTTTGACAGACGAAAAAACATTGAGTATATTATACCACATTTCAACTAAGGGGTCTTTCAGGTCAGGATTAGCCCAATATCTGTATATTGTGAAAAAATGAATCGAACATGTAAAGTATGTTACATTTATAAAAATGTATAAAACACAACTCATCTTTCCATATTATATTGAACCCACAATCCTCTGTGCATCTGGCTGTCACATTATGCAAAGTATGTGCATTGCACAACCATCAGACATCATTTTTCGATTTCACGCAGCTATGTGTATTAATTCATTTTCCCATGCAAAACTCCGTGTAACTGTTTCATCAGATCTGAAGCTCATTAAGGTGAATGTTGATCTCTGAGGCCAGTGTCTCCCTGTACGATACAATTAGGAGAGAGTCTCACCTCAGGTTTTTTTTTTTTTTTTTCAAATGAAAGAAGACATTTTGTGGTCACTTACTGTAAATGATAGGGCAGGCCTCTCAGAAGCCACTGAAGATGACCGGGAGCGTTCTGTGAAAAAAAAAAAAAAAAGAAAAAGAAAAAAAAGTGAAGCACAGTTGATATTTACTGTCATTGGTGAAATCACAGTCATAGCAAATCTTTGAGGTATTTATTACATTCACGTTTACAGCATTTTGCAGATTCCCTTATGCAGAGTGCCTTACTGAAGTGCTTTGTCAAGAAAAGAAAAAAAACTTATCCATATGCTAGTATAATAGATCAGGGTCTAAGAACTCCATCAAACTGAATCCCTGTTAGCGAGGAGTTAGTAGAGAAAGAAAAAAGCAAGGGACTTTTTAAGTAAATTAGTGCTCATGTTCATGCTTGGTGAAAAGTTAGGTCTTCAGTTTTTGTTTAAAGACAGAGCCAGTGTATTCGGAGAGCCAGGGGAAGTTCATTCTGCCATCTGGGTCCCAACAAAGAAAAGAATCTTTCTTGCTACATCTTTGGACTCAGTTCAAATATGCTTCCTAAATGTACACTGTATTATGCGATCTTTCCTTTGATCAGGGCCTCAATTAAAATGGTGTGAAAGAAATAACTAAGGCTTCTTTAAGAGGATCTGCAGGGTGCAATGTGGAGAGTTTGCCTCGCAACATTTGAATGCTTGGACTGCTTGATATATACTGGCTCTCTGCCTAGATGCTTAAATTCTCTCTCTTTCACTTTTTTTTTTCTTTCGCTCTCGCGCTCACCCTCTCACACAAAAACACCTTCATTTCTCTCCCACTCACATACACAAAACATTTGAGCTCATCCTCTCTCTCACTGTCACTCTTTAACACACACACACATACACACATAAACACACACACACACACGCATATATATACTGTACATTTAAAAATAGCACAAAGACAATGACTCATGCTCATCTCCGCATATCTCACAGGCACAATGAGCAAACAAGTGAAAGAGAGAGGAACCTATATGAAAGGTTCAGATCAAATCAGTCCATGCCATTTTCACACACATACTAGATACAGAAATGGCTCTCTGATACACACTCCAGCCTGTGCATACACTTATATAGGCAGACATAATATGCATTTTCATGTCATTTCAAATTGGTCGTATCCTTCTCTGAGCAAACATCCAATCATTTACAAGAATATATTTATTGATGTACTATGCTCAGCCAAAAGACTGCAGAGCAATAAGATAATTCTCTGGATACATTTTTTGCTGAAGAGCTGTTCACCAGTTCAACAATTCATCAAGCTGTTTACTTCTCCAGTGATGCAGCTGTGGTTGATGAGTGCATAATGATGAGCACTGAGAAAAACAGCTAGGCAAGGAGCAGGTGGTTGCTCTTGGTAGTAATAATGTGCTAACACTACCACCTAGTGTGGACAATGAGTTACAAGACAGTAGCAGGCACTTTTACATTATGCATATACAGTATATCTGCATAGTAGCAACGTTTATCCTGCACTGCACTACTAATTACTTTATGCTGAATTGTACATCTGTACAGTTCTGTTTATCTGTATATAGACCAGCTCTTATGTTAATCCTTCTATAATCTTTACATTGTCTTAATTATGCTATACTCATTTTATAGTATTGTATTATATGTATCAATTGTATGATCATGCAGCATTTACATTTCCTATCTGGGATGAATAAGGTGTTTTGTTAGTCATGGATGAAAAAATATATATGGTAGAGAAATAAACCTATAGCCATGCTAATTTTTTTTTTTTTTTTTGCAGATGAGATTGCGCACCAGTCATAACTTGCACAAGTTGTACAAATTCTTAGATTTGCCAGCATTGAGAACATGTTTAACATGGATAACAACTGTCACACAGGATCAGTGTTTCCAGTTTCCAGTAAAAACTCACACACACACACACATAACCCAACACACATTTGTTCTTGTAACATTTCATAAACTAGGCATATAGGGTATATTAGTATATAAGGTATATACCCTCGCTGACCACTTTATTAGGAACACCTGTACACTTTCATGAGTGGCTGATTGGGCAATTACAAGAATGAACAGGTGTACAGGTGTTCCTAGTAAAGTGGTTGTGAGTGTATACAAGGTATATAAGGTACTTACTGCATCACACACACACGCACACACACACACACACACACACACACACTGGGATATACCTGGTGTGCTGAATGCTTTCTTGTCTTGCACTGGAGTGGAAGTGCTTTTCTCTGACCTCTTTTCGAAGGGCTGGCTCGATGAACGCACATTTTTGTGTCTCAGCACCGTACTCGGGCTCCGAGATCTAGACGGAAGCCGGAGACTGGAGGCTCTCTGGAACCTGGGGAGCCTCAAGCCAAAACTGGGCCGCCGGGAGAAGTAGTCCTCTCTGGGCCTGTAATAGTAGCTGCAGAAGGAGAGAAGTTATATGAAAAGCTGCATTATTAAATAATTATAAATAATTTAAAAATATATTGGCAAGAATATCATTTGCATTTCCTACTGTTCTCATAACTGTTCTTATTTTGGAGAACCCATGGGCACTTCAAGATAATCAGAATTCTTGGTCACGTGTGTACAAATATAAGCGTATAAGAAAACGAAAAATTGAAAAAAATTCTTTTTTGCTCCAGAAAACTAAAGAAATGTTATCAGGAGAGAAACAGATGTGATTATATGTTGTAGGGTGTCTAGTGCAAACTTTGTGTATACTAACTCTGTGCACTATTATTAGGAGAGTTATGCTTCTCCGGATAATTTGTATTGTTGAACTAGTAGAAAGATTTTGCTTTGTCAGGAGAAAAGACAGCAGTTTTCTCATATATTAGGATGTGCAATCATTATGAACTAGCTTACAAATTATTCTTCTAATAATAATATTTACATTTTTACATACATATTTACTTTTTTTTATAACATTTTTGGGTAAAAATTCAGTGGAGTACTTTGATATACTGTATTATCCAGCATAAATATCAACCTTCTTCTTGAATGCTGCTGACTTCATGAATTTCATGAGTATTATAATGTTCTCTCCAGCATTTTGGCTGCAAATGATTTAACCACATAAAGTTTATTGCTGTAGGACACTTTATTCCTATGTTGTTTTATTATTATTATTATTTTATTTATTTAATTTTTTTTTTGGAAAGCTTTTGGTGCAGTATTAGAAAACATTAAATGTTCTATTTCCAAACTCACAGATAAACTTGTTTTTTATAAGATTCTGTCTGCTAGCCAATCATCAGCCAAATAGACAGCCTTGCCCAATCAACATCTGTGTTATATTTACAATCTGAGGCATGAAGCTTGAGTATGACAAGCTGGAGGAGAAAGTAGCTTTTTGCTGTAGTTGTAGATCAACACGCTTCCTGAAAGTAATAAAAATTAAGAGTATAACACAGTTACAGAACAGGTCTACTGTACTCACTGATTTTCCAATGTATAAACGTTCTGGCACATTAGAAAGTGTTCAGCGCATCAGAAACTTAATATTGTGACTAACATCAGATAACATTAGCATTAAATATTAATGATACTGGTGCTTCATAAAACTGAACTTTCCAGTGTAAGCTAGTGTAATACATGTGTAAAGTATTGTATCTTCTAATACATCTTAATATTGTCAAATGTTTTGCAATTAAATTTCAAGGTAAAATGTCTTGTTTAGGAACAACTTCAGATTTAAAAAAGTGAAATATCTCACATTGAAGATCTTAGAGAATACACTGAGAAAAAAAAAAAGTTACTGAAAACCATAAATGATCATAATGATCATAAATGGTCATAATTTTGAGCATCCTCAAAATGTCTTCTTCTACTGAGTGTATTACTATTTATTAGTTATTTTATGAGATCAGGATATTGCTTAATAAGAAAAAGCCAGATAGAAACTTAAGAACTTACAGAATATTAAGTTTCTGTTTGTGTTTGGTCACTGTTTAAAAATTTACTTCCTAATTGTCTAAGAATTTCAATTATATGTTCATTTGAAGTAATCTTGTTGACTTGTAAATGCAAATTACTGGGTTTTGCTAGCTTTTGATGTTCCATATCTCAAAAGGGCTCTTCACCCAAACATCATGACTTCTTCCTCTTGTGCCACAGTTTGTTACCTTATTTGCCTTTATCCAAAACAACTCACATGTACTGGATGTATATAGTTGAGCAGGCAAGGGTTTAGAGCAAACACATATAAACCTTTGGCTCATCTGCTGTTTTTAATTTGAAAAAGAAAGAAGAAGAAAGAAGACAGCTCTTTTAGAGTATCTTTAGTACTTTCCAGCATGCTCCGATATTAAAATGTGGAGCTCCTACACAAAACATGTCAAGGTTGGCAGGTCTGATACAGTTTTGTTGTTGTTTGTTTGTTTGTTTGTTTGTTTGTTTGTTTGTTTTAAATTTTCAGTCTCACCCCTTACCCATGCCCCCTTGCAATTCACGCCCAAGGTTTGAGTACCTCTGGTTTGGAGACTTCCTCAAGTCCCCAGCAGTGACACAACGGAAGCCCTCGGATTTCAATACACACTAATACACTAGTACAGAACCTTAAATACTGACGCCCCACAGCCCAAACAAGGCAGAATATTATTGTTAACCTTACAATTTAGTATACTTCCAAGAGCATAAATGCACAGTAATTCTACTCATACCCATTTAAAATTCTGACTTTTTTTGTTTATTCTTCTCTCCTCATTTTACTTTTTGCATGGAATGCAAAGAGACTGGCTTCCTTTTAAAAGTGATCTTTTATACCTATTTTGTGCCTGGTGCATAATTCCAGCTCATGTGTACTAAAAGACAGGTATTAAGGAAAAGAAAAAAAAGAACATCAAGCAGATAAAAATAGGACAGAGATATAAATAATTCCAGTTTCTACTGAAGGTTTCACAAGACATCCTGTGATTCCACTTAATCTAGTTGTGTTGCCTGTTGTCAAAGCCAGTGAGACATGAAACTCCTCTGCATTGATGTCACAACTGGTTGGGTAACATGTTTCTTAATTTAATTGTAAATTAAGAACCTTGCAAATTCTTTATTGGATCTTAGTCTCAGAAGCTCAACTTAATTGGATTATACTCCACTAACCCACATCAGGTACTAAAATGAAGAAATCACCAGATCTGACTGAGACAAAATACAAGCGACGCTAGAGGTACCCTTTCTGCTTGGTGTTTGTTTACTCATTTTGCACACTAGAAATTTTCTGATGTAGATGAATCTTGTCTACAAATGATCGCTTAAACTCTCCACACTATTTTAAATATGGACTGGCTGATAGCTGTAGAGATGGCTTGAATGAGGTGTCATTTTGAATTGAACTAATCTGAGCTGGCTACTGTTCAACAATGGCCAAAAATCTGAAAAGTTTTACACTAATCAGCCATAATATTAAAACCAATGACAAGTGAATAACATTGATTATCTCATTACAATGGCACCTGTCAAGGGGTGGGATATATTAGGCAGCAAGTGAACGGTCAGTTCTCGAAGTTGATGTGTTGGAAGCAGGAAAAATGGGTAAGCTTAAGGGTCAGAGCATCTCCCAAATGGCAGATCTTGTGGGGTGTTCCCAGTATGCAGTGGTTAGTACTTACCAAAAGTGGTCCGAGGAAGGACAACCGGTAAACCGGCAACACCAAGGCTCACTGATGCATGTGGGGAGCGAAGGTTAACCGACCTGAGCACGTGAGCATCAGAACTGGACCATGGAGCAATGGTAGAAGGTGACCTGGTGTGATGAATCACGTTTTCTTTTCAAAAATTGTTCAGGAATTCTTTAAGGAACGTGAGAAAGAGTTAAAGGTGTTGACTTGGCCTCCAAATTCCACAGATCTCAATCCAATCAAGCATCTGTGGGATGTGCTGGACAAGTCCGATCCATGGAGGCCTCACCTCGCAACTTACAGGACTTGAAGGATCTGCTGCTAACGTCTTGGTGCCAGATACCACAGCACACCTTCATAGGTCTTATTGAGTCCATGCCTCAACGGGTCAGAGCTGTTTTGGTGGCACAAGAGGGAGCTACACAATATTAGGCAGGTGGTTTTAATGTTATGGCTGATCGGTGTATCAGCTACTTAGTGACAGATTTCATGGTACATAGGTTCAGGCTAATTTGGTGTTCAGCAGAACACTAACAGAGAAAATCTGTTGTTCTGTGGGCATTTCTGAGCATTATTTCTTTGTTTACTGTTACCAGTTTGAACGTTTGCTTTTGCCCTACATTTGTGAGATTGATTGCCTTTTGATGTTCTCTTTACCTGATCATTTACGGTTTATGATTGAGCCTGCTAATTTGGATTTTAATAAAAGGCTTGCATTTACTATCTCCTGACAATTATAAAGTATACTATTAAAATATATATATGAAATACTCCATAAAGCTTAATGTACATAAATGCCTAAGTACATCCATTCTATTGATGGCCTATGGCTTAATGGCTTCACTCTGAAATTTGTGCTATTTATGACTTACCGAGCACACTGGAATCTCCCTCGAGAAAATGGCCGAGTGAATCGTGTGGGACTCCTCCTTACTCTGTTAATGGATCTTTTCTTATCCTAAAAAACATTTGCACACAGTTATAAGAAGATTAATCAAACAGCCCACCAAATACTAAAATGATGTAATATAATTGGGTCTGTAAACGATGTAATATAATTGGGCCATAATACAAATATTAGGTCTGTGAAACATGCATAAGTAAAGATTAAAACATGATAGAGCATGCTGTTATAGGAACATAATCAACAACAGGCTGGTGTGATGCATTACTATGCCAATGACAGCACTTCCTGAAGTGTTGTATTCCCCTTATACCTCAGCAAGACATGTACTGTTTATTCATTTATATTCATTTATACATTTAATGTTGCAGTTCCTATTATCAGTTACATTATAGTAGCTATAAACACTTCATCAGCCTCTGTTTTTTCTCTCTTGAAGTTAATAAGACAAAAAATGCAGCTTCTCATGCTACCAAGAAACTGCAGTCTTCTGTCCTGAAGACTTCCTTGTGACAGAAAACTTAAAGTTACAGCTTTTCCTCTGACTGAGGTGCTAACGCTGGATATTCCATTCAAAAATGCTAAATAATCATCTCTCCATAGAGATAAATAAATAAATTTTATTTATTTATTAAATAAACATAGATTTCACTATATCAACAATTTTTTCACTATATCAACAGTTTTAAAAATCTGTTCATGTGGAGTGTGTGCCATACAACTTCTTGTGTAAGTTGTTAATACAGAAAGGATAACATATACAGCAAACACATTAATATAAGCCGGTGATTTGCCTTGCACTAGGCACTACTTTTAATTATATTAATCAGCACCTTCTGACCAATCAAAATCAAGCATTCAACAGCACTATGGTATAAAATATTATTCTAGAGACTATTGCTACATTTTGTGATAGACCTATACCTTGCAATATATTAAAACGTACTGGTAGAAAGTCTTGATATCACATGGTTAAAGCAAGCATTATTTTGACCAAAATTATTTAGCTTACAATTGTTGGATTGTGTAGGTGGTGCGATTCAACAAAACACCTACAGAAACGTTCATCTGTGCACGACTGTGCACCATGCATCTCTTGCCTGACATCAGTGCCTGACCTCACTATTGCGCTTGTGGCTGAATGGGCAAATCCCCACAGTCATGCTCCAAAATCTAGTGGAAAGCTCTCTAGTTCCCAGAAGAGTGGAGGATATTATACCGGCAAAAGGGGGACTAAATGTCGAATGGGATGTTCAAAAAGCATATATCGGTATGATTGATCAGGTGTCCACATACTTTTGGCCACATAGTGTATTGCAGCTGGTCTCAAATTGGGCAGCATAGAGGCTCAGTGGGTAGCATTGCTGCTACCTGGGCTACCACTGTCCTGGGCTCAAGCCTGAGTTCGGGTTACTGTCTGCGATTAGTTTCACATGTTCTCCCTGTGTTTGCATGGGTTTCCTCCGGGTTCTCCGGTTTTGTCCCACCTCCCAAAATCATGCCTTGGTGTGAATGTGTGCATGGTGCCCTGTGATGGACTGGTGTCCAATCCAGGGTGTATTCCCGCCTCAGACCCACTGTTCCCAGGATAAACTCTGGATCCACCACAACCCTGACCAGGATAAAGCAGTTACTGAAGAATTAAATAAATGTCTCAACGTTTGGCTTAAAAGAGACCTATCAGACTATATATAGTAAAATCTCATGTAAAGCTAAATATAGGCTTATGATTCAGTACAGGAAATACCTTTGATGTTTATCAGAAATACCACCTGTTGCTGAGAGGTGAAATCAGTTAGCTGTGTGTTGCCACATCCCGGAAGAAAGAAGGAGGTGTTTCATATTGGCCGTGACCCAAATAAATAAATAAATAAATAAATAAATAAATAAACAATCAATCAATCAATCAATCAATCAAGTCGTAGTTAGTTAATTAATTAATAGTGTGGGGGAGGATTTCAAACCTCAATGCAAGAAAATGCAAAACAGATCAAAAGCAAAAATCATGACTTGGGATATTTTCATAAGTAGGGGGCACAGTGATTTACTTTGCTTTCCAAAGACATGTGACGTAGGCTGATTGACATTTCCAAATTGTCCATAGTGTGTGAATGTGTGTGAATGTGTGTGCCCTGCAATGGGTTGGCACTCCATCCAGGGTGTGTCCCAAGTTCCCTGGATTAGGCTCCAGACTCCTCGCCCCCGCAACCCGGTGTAGGATTAAGCGGTACGGAAAATGGATGGATGGATCAGAATTCGAGTTGAATTTTAAAGTAGCAGAAGTGTGGTGTAGCCTAATTTCAGTATAGCCTGATTTCAGTATAAATGAAGCACTGCTAAGTGTTACTTTCACTAACCAAATGTAGCAAATCAGTGGAAAGGCTGCAGCAGCATATCCAGGCTGATATAAATAGACCACTGGAGACATTATTGTAGGTTAATAGGTTCTGATGTTCTGCGCCAGTTCCTTTCCTACTTTCACTTTCACTTTGAACAGCGCTTTTGAACAGAAATTCGCAATGGGATGTGTTTCCTGGTATTTGATGAGTCAGGAGTACCAATGCCACTTCCAAACGTTAAAACAGAAGGAACGAGTGATAAGTTGTTGTTTTGGTTTTTGTTTTTTTGTTTTTTTTTTGTAGTAGTAGTAGGAGGAGGAGTTGTTGTTGTTTGTTTGTTTATTTGTTTGTGTTTTATACTCTGCTTCCGCTTGGGGCTCTGCGTACTGTTTTGTGAGCCCCAGTCATTGAAACATTAGTACACACTACTGCTTATAGGCTCACAACATCTTCAGGAGCATTGTCTCAAGATCTCAAAAATCAATACAATAAAATTACAGTTTTTTTTTTTTTTTTAAATAATAATAGTTTTTGCAAAACACACAGACCGGCTCATTTTTATTAGTAAAACATGTATTGCTTTTTAACTCTGCATATCTTTGAATAAGATCTGCAGCTTTTTTAAGCACAACTCAGAAAACAAGCTAGAAGGCCGTGTGTGAGATACATACCGCTTTATGAGTAGAAGAGGATCTCGCTGTTTCCATCCTGTCTGTTCTGTCTACTGTCAAATGCTGTCGCTCACAAGCCGTGCAGTTTCGAGACGATCAGGAAGTGTGAGGAACTCCTTTGAGCTCGGCTCGGAGACTGTTCAGAATTTAAAAGGGCGGATTATTACATGACTGAGCCACTTCTACTTTCTCTTTCGGTTCTGAGTTTGTTTTTTCCACACACTAGCCCGGA
>CM040982.1:20367951-20386942 GCA_022985145.1 Pangasius djambal
TGAGCCACTTCTACTTTCTCTTTCGGTTCTGAGTTTGTTTTTTCCACACACTAGCCCGGATTGCATTCCTTGGAGAGGTGTCCTCAAGTTCGCCGTTTAGCAGATCTTCAATGCGGAAGAATTATGTGTGTGTGTGTGTGTGTGCGTGTGTGTGTGACGCACGCGCGCGTGTGTGTGTGTGTGTGTGTGTGTGTGTGTGTGTGTGTGTGTGTGTGTGTGTGTGTGTGTGTGTGCGGCAGGCAGAGTGTGTGTGTGTGTGTGGCAGAGTGTATGTGCGTGTGTGTGCATGTGTGTGGCACAGTGTGTGTGTGGCACAGTGTGTGTGTTTGTGTGCGTGTGTGTGTGTTTGTGTGGCAGTGTGTGTGTGTGTTTGTCAGAGTGTGTGTGCGTTTGTATGGCAGAGTGTGTCTGTCATACGTTAAATCCTACAGAGTAGTTAGGCTGTTTTTACTTTTTTTTTTTTTTTTTTTTTTTACTTTGTAAAGTCTCAGTCTTGGAAAACAGGAGCAAAAAGACATGGTGATAAACTTCCATCGTTGTATTGACCCAAACAATAAAAATTCTTAATGCATGCCATAAAACGCACACACACACACACACACACACACACATACATGCATACACATACACACACCAGTGTATTTAATGCACTGGATCATCATGTCATATAACATCAAGTGTATCCATCTACGTGCTGCAGGATTACAAACCAGGCCCCAAGTACGCCAACTATTACAAGTTACACCCACAACAAATGCATAAAACATAGGGTTAAGTTTAGGGTTGGGGGGAGTGGGCGTGGGAATGTTATGTAGTGGGCGTGGGAATGTTGTGTAGTGTGATTTGATTGTAGGCGTTCCTTGTAATGGGCGTAATAGGCGTTGTTTATAGTCGTGGTTTGCAGGATGCAGACAGACCCTTCTCCATAACATGACATATGGAGTGAAATTAAATTAGGATCTTTGCCACTGGGTGGCAGTAATGCCTCACTTTTATAGAATGAAAGCTTCTACAACAGACGTTTTGCTGTTTAAGAAGTGCTGAAGATAATTTGGAAGCTTTTCAGTTAGACACAGCCTCAGGCTTTAAGTCTAGGCTCGAAACCTATTTGATTAGTTAAGCATTTTGGTAAATAACTTTTCTCTTAGGTGGGGATTCATAAACTGGGATGTTTTGCTGTTGTCCTCTGGTGTCCTCATGCCTGTGCTACTTTCTGGCTCTCCCGTTTATTTATGCTGTCATAGCTAGATCTGGTTTTGCAGCTTGCTCTCTCACAATGTACTTTTTATATTAAGCACATACCTAATAATCTGTTCTCTCTCTCTGATAGGCTGTACATGTAGGCCTACTCCTTCTGCCTGATGTGATGCCGGTGTTGTGCCCTTTGGCATTTGACGGCAGGAGATGCAAAATAGGACACAACACCTGTTCCAGGTACTGAAACACTTTAACTGCTGTGGCTTCTCTTGCTCTCTACACCTGGCTGATTCACCCTGATGAAAGTTTCTGCACTTGTAACTTACGCACATAGATACCCTAAAGATTTGTACATCCCAAAAACCAGTTTATGTCCAAGACTTACCCTTTCATCTCACCTGGATGCTATAGACTTGTACCTAATAATTAGTGCTGTTCTCACTGTGGTCATACTGAACTTCATTTAGTGCTGTTGAGTTAAGGGGCAGTCTGTTAAAATATTTCCAATTTTTCTCAGTTGTTTACACACTAACATTGGAACTCGAGACACAGTGACCAAAACATGAAACTCATGTAGCTTACCCTATACCAATTTGCACAAATACAAACACATTTCCTGCATCTCACTCATTTTGCAATTCTAAACCACACTTTTTGCAAAACACTACATGCAAATCTCTACATTCGGCACAATCTTCTTTGATAAAATCTCGTGTTCACATGGAAAACACTGCCAATCAGAATGCTAAACTCAAACCACCAGTTACACCAATGACTCCTCAAATACCTGAGCTCTCCTGTTTTGGAGAGCGATGGATGCCAACTTTGCAGAGAGAAGTAGAGCAAGAGGCGTGAGAGTCGGACAAAGAAGGAGGACGGGCAAGAGGAGGACTACGATGACAATAAGAAATAAGCAATAAGAGTAATTTCTAATGTGATTCGGGCCACTTTGGTTGACCATGTGGTCAATGAGGTTCTGATGATGAGGAGGCAGCACTGAAAGTCAGGTCAAAATTGTTTCACTGTGGCTTCAATCATCCAGACTTTATGCACTACAATTGTAGCACTGCATATCAGCCCAGTACTCAATGAATACTGCTGAATACTATAAATTATTGCAAGTGAACATGCGAAAGCCTGTACTTTAAACAGAAAATATGTTCAATGTAGGTATGAAATTTGGAAGTGTATTCCTACTTTGTCAATGCACAGTATTGTTACAGTATATTTCTAATACAGTTTTTTTTACAATTAGTTACATGCATTATCAATACTGTGTTCACATTTTCAAAACTCTTCACACAGATAGTACGACAGCAGTCTGCGTGGACAGATCTGTGTGTCACTTTTCATTGCTTTGACACAAATAGCATTGAATAACCTCTGCTTTCAAAATTCATGAATTCTTTAATCACTCAAACTCAACTTCCAACAAAGCTCTGTGTATCTACAGCTCATTTTTCACATGTTTACGTACTACATTTAGTACATATTTAAATTTAGGGATTAATTTATAGCTGGAATTTATATATTTCTATAAAGCTGCTTTGTGACAATGTCAACTGTTAGTGCTATACAAATAAAATTGAGTCGAACTGTCTTCAAAACTAATCAATATAAGTTCAAATCCAAAGTGGTATTTTTATAATAAAAAAAATTTACGTAATTACAGTATTTTACAGCATTATACATGTATATTTTACAGAACCGAAAGACTACCATGTTGTAGTGAAAGAGAGACACTACTAGACACCTACATCTGACACCTCAATAGGAGACTAAAATAGTCAGTATGGTCAGAGTGAAAAATGCAATAACACTAAAGCAAATACAAACTTACATCATAGAAGACTAAGGTATATCCCAAAATATTGACTAGGTGAGTTTGGCAACACTCGACCATGTGGTATAGTGAATCCACCTGAATGAAGCAAGTCTATAGGGAGCTATTCAAGAGGAACTCAGAAAGAGTCAAAGAATTGCACCATGACTAAGTGCAAGTAAGTTCTATACAGTCCAATACTGTAACTGATCACATCCAATCAGCACTGTAGACACATTGCTGATTGCTGACACAATACTTCACAATACTGAATGCTTTAGGTCTATTTCTGATAATGCTGGGTTGTCTGTTTCAGAAAATTCTTGAGCTAGATGCAGCTGCAGTTCCCCATGTATTCATAGATGAAGTGGGTTTCAACCTCTACAATACCGCACATCTCCTCACTTTCCTGGACACACTACACAATATCCTCATTCGGGTTTCCACCAGGCTGCCCTGTTCTGCTGCTGTTTCATCGACCCCCCCCCCCATTGTTTTTCCGTTCTTTATCTGCCACCATATCCTTCATTTCTCAACTCTACTGAGGAGTGTTTTTCAAATTGGCATTGGTAGGTATATGAACGCAGTCCACATGACTGCATATCCCTTCTACAAGCGATGGTGGAAGCATGTGGTGATAGCTGCTGAAGCATATCAGGGCTGGAGTCATCATGCCAGGAGATACTTTCTCTGCTGCTTGGCCAGGGACTTGTTGATGAGGTCCAGTGGCCAGACAAAAACGAAAAGGAGGATGCAGCCTGATTTTCTTTTTCTTTACAGAATATGCATAAGGCTTATTACAGATCCAACTGTTTGCTGAAATATATAGGCCTCCTGATAAAATTAACATAGTTGTGTTTTCCCCTCATCATAGTGTTTCATGCCTGTGTTCAACTGGTTCTTAGGCAGGTCTATTCATTTGATGTTAAATGTGTGTGTGTGGGTGTGATTTAAAAATTTCATTTTTCATTCATTTTGAGAATACATAGCATTGTTTTGAATGCATCCTTCGCTTTTGCAAGGGATTTGTGGAGTTTTGGATTTTGTGTGTGAGTTTCTGGACTTGTGTTTAGAGTCTTGAGAAAATGAGCCATGCTTTCCAAAAAAGTGTGTAATCGGTTGAAGAAAACTGTAATATAATACTTAGGATCAGAAACTGGACTAAACACTTTCTAAAAATGTTTAATCCTACTGGATGGCGTCCAGCTACTAATTATCATGGTAAGCTCGAGTTCTTTTCTCGCTTTTCTTATTTGCGACACACAGTTATATGATCCCATTACTGTATCATTATTTTATTTACATTAATCTATACTCTGGATGTTATGGCATATGCAGACATACAAAGTGCGATGCATTACACCAGTCATAAAAAAGGCCAATTCAATAATCAGCCTGCACCATACCCTCAGGTTTACTTTCACCAAATGTGATATAAACCATGACAAGTCCTGTGCTGAAGATTTCTGAAGAATCCACCATCCTGTTGTTGCTGTAGAGTTTTAGAAACCTGCTGGTTTTCTACACCCATGAATCTAATGTTGAGCTGGCTGGATCCCAAAGTTGGCAAAAAAAAAAAAATCATTAAACTGCATTAATCACACACAAAAGGATACTATTGTACACCAGGCATTTCCCTTCTTCTGAACTCTTTTAAATATACAAATGATCTTCTGAGCCTGAGCAAGAGAGATTTCTTTTGTGTCTGTGTGTGTGTGTGAGAGAGAGAGAGAGAGAGAGAGAGAGAGAGATTCTCAAACAGGATAAACCGGTATGTGGAAGTCTTACTCAGACGTACTCCATTTAGTCGCCAACGCACACTCCATATGCAAACACACAATATTTATTTTTTTTAAAATCTGACTGTTCATCGAGAACTTTGATATCAAGAACATTCACAGCGAGGTGAGTAAATTGTTTTAATAAGTGGTTACTGTTTTAGTGAATATCAAAATGTCAAATTAACATGGAGAGCTGTAAGTTCTTAGATTTATTTGCTGTTGCTGTTGTTGTTATGTCGGTGTGTATGTGTTTGTTGGGTGCATTGTGAGGACCAATGACAGGATAGTGAGTCTTCACAGTTTTACAGCTTTTATTTGAAAAACTAAAAGACCAAAATATTTCCTGCTGCTACTGAGGTTAGGACTAGATGTAGGCATTGCATTAATTCGTTATCGTAATCATTGTGCCAGTGGAAGTTCCTCAGACAGATAGAAAAAAGTGCGTGTGCATGTGTGTAGATGTACATGTAGAAGGCTACACAATATAGTGTTAGTTAATCAACATTGAAATATTGGCCATTATTAGTATCACAGAAGGCTACAGCATGCAAAGAGCCAACTATCCAGCTGTGACCGTCTCATCTCACATAGTATGGTGGTAGTTCTGTTCTAGTGATCCTAAGGGTTCAAGCACTGCTGTAGAGCCACTGTCTGTTCAGCTCGGTGTATTGACTGCATCCTGCCTCAATTCTTACCCACAAGATCCAATGAATGTAAATGTGCAAATACTGACGGGTGACAAATCAAAGCAAAAAACATCATACAATGTCTTAGTAAGGTGTTTGCAGGGTGGCCAGGTCTCAACAAAATTTCGAGCCCAACAATAATCGCAAAAATGCACAAAATGACCTGAAACTAGCCCAAACATTTTGCTATTATATGAAAGAACAGTGACAATATACACTATATGGCCGAAAGTTTGTTGACACCTGACTGTCACACCCCTAATGTTATAATAACCTCCACTATTCTGGGAAGGCTTTCCAATAGATCTTGGAATGTGGCCGTGAGAATTTCCCATTGAACCACAAGAGCATTTAGTGAGGTCAGGCACTGACATAGGGTCAGAAGGCTTGGTGTGCAGTCAGCATTGCAATTCATCCCAAAGGTGTGGTTGAGGTCAGGGCTCTGTTCAGGCCACTCAAGCTTGGCAAACCATGTCTTCCACGCCGACCTTGGCAAAGCATGTCTTCATGGACCTTGCTTTGTGCCCAGCGGCATTGTCATGCTGGAATAGGTTTGGACCCCTTAGTTCCAGTGAAGGGAAATTATAATGTAACATCATACAAAGACGTCCTATATAAACTTGTGCTTTTGTCACCTGTCTGTATTTATAGAAATTCAACAAGAAAATAGGTTCTTAGAAAGAAATTTATATAGATACAATACTCCACAATACTGCCATATACTAGAATTTTCCATACAAATAACAGTTGACTTCAAATATGTATAGCTGATTTGAAGTATATGAAGTAGCACTTAAATGCTTTAATTAACATTGTAACAATTTAAAACATGATGTAGATAGGACAGAACAAGAAAAAAAAACACATAAATATTGCTGGGAACTTAATTGCACCAACTGGTGGAATATAATAATAGTCTCTTCGGGGAAGAAGAGTATTCAGAATATACACTCATTGAACACTTTATTAGGAAGACCTGTACACCTACTCATTCACACAAGTATCTAATCAGCCAATCCTGTGGCAGCAGTGCAATGCATAAAAACATGCAGATACGGGCCAGCAGCTTTGTGTAACGTTCACATCAACCATCACAATGGAGAAAAAAATGTGATCTCAGTGATTTCTGCATGCTTGTTGGTGCCAGACAGGCTGGTTTGAGTTTTTCTATAACTGCTGATCTCCTGGGATTTTCATGCACAACATTCTCTAGAGTTGCAATGGCCATAGGCTCACCAAAACTGGACATTTGAAGACTGGAAAAACGTAGACTGGTCTGATGAATCTCGATTTCTGCTGAGGCACAAAAAAAAAAAAGGGTTAGAATTTGGTGCCAACAGCATGAATCCATGGGCCCAATCTGCCTTGTGTCAACAGTCCAGGCTGGTGGAGGTGGTATAATGGTGTGGGGAATGTTTTCTTGGCACACTTTGGGCCTGTTAATACCAATCAATCATCACTTCAATGCCACAGTCTATTTGAGTATTGTTGCTGACCATGTGCATCCGTTCATGGCCACTATTTTACCCATCCTCTAATGGCTACTTCCAGCATGATAATGCACCATATCACAAAGCAAAAGTCACCTCAAACTGGTTTCATGACCATGACGATGAGTTCAGTGTTCTTCAGTAGTCTTCCCAGTCACCAGATCTGAATCCAATAGAACACCTTTGGGATGTGGTAGAAAGGGAGATTCACAGCATGAAAGTGCACCTGAAAAATTTGCAGGAACTGTGTGAACTGTGAGGCTGTTTTGATTGCAAAGGGAGTCCCTACCCATTGTTAGTATAGTGTTCCTAATAAAGTGCTCAGAGAGTGTATTTTGTTATGTATGATAAAATGTATTGGCCAGAATACTGAATGTGAAACAGACAGCCATTCCATCAGCAAATAATAATAGAAAACTGACAACCGTCGATGTATACATAATATATGTAATATATACACTCACCATCCATGTTATTAGGAACACCTGTACACCTGCACATTCATGCAGTTATCTAATCAGCCAGTCATGTGGCAGCAGCACAATGCAAAAGAGCTTCAGGTAAATTTCACATCAAACATCAGAATGAAGAAAAAATGTGACTTTGATCATAACATGGTTGTTGGTACCAGATGGGCTGGTTTGAGCATTTTAGAAAATGCTGATTTCCTGGAAGTTTCACACACAATAGCCTCTAGAGTTTACACAGAATGGTGCGAAAAACAAAAAAACATTGAGTAACTTACAGTTCTGTGGGTGGAAACTCCATGTTGATAAGAGAGGTCAGAGGAAAAGGTCAAGAATGGTTCGAGCTATCAGGAAGGATATAGTAAGTCAAATAATCACTCTTTACAACCGTGGTGAAGAGAAAAGCATCTCAGTATGCACAAAACATCAAACCTTGAGGTGGATGGGCTACAACAGCAGAAGACCACACTGGGTTCCACTGCTGTCAGCCAAAAACAGGAATCTGAAGCTATCATGGGCACAGGCTCACCCAACCCAGACAGTTGAAGATTCCAGAAGACATTTTTTCCCCATTCTGATGTTTGATGTGAACAGTAACAGAAGCTCTTGACCTGTATCTGCATGATTTTATACACTGCACTGCTGCCGCATGATTGTCTGATTAGATAACTGCATGAATGTGCAGGTGTACAGGTGTTCCTAATAAAGTGGATGGTGAGGGTATATAGACCACCATTCAGGGTATTTAAGCACATTTGTACAATTGAGAATTGAAGAGGAGGATAATGAGGAATTACTAGAATTACTCTTTTTGGTTGTGCAGAAAAAAAACTGTGTTTTCAGGGTCCATGAATGAAACTGTTCTCAAGTTACATGGAAACTGCTTACAAAAAAACACTCTGAATCAGCTTGTAATATCTAACACACTGCATTTGGCCTGTAGTGGCTGAGCCTCATGATTTCAGGGGGAGATTGGCCTCTGAACCAAGACCTTTTGGCTTCTTCCTCAGGGCTTCTAGGAAGTGCCACTTTAGCACTTTGTGTGCAAACTGGTTGGACTCAAGAAAAAGTTAGTCAAAAATGAGGTAAGAAAGTGTGAGTATAGTGCTCTCCATGCTAAATGGAGTTCCTAGCCTATGTTTGCGGGAAGAATCAGGCTGATGAGCCATGTCCTCCCTATTTCCACGAATTCTTCTCATTTCACTTTATATTGGCCTCTGTCTTTCTTTTCTTCCTGTTATGATGTCTACAGGGGGCCTCATAAGAAATCTGTAACTATAATATCTGCTATAACTACAAAAGTACAAACTGGTGCTTCAAAGGGAAATGACAGTGCTGTTTTAGATAAGTAAATACATGTAGACAATTTCTGGATGGATGGATGGATGTTTAGATGTGTCATGTTTCTGCATATTTTGCAGGATAAGAACATATGCAAGAGCACACATTCTGCAGAAGTTCCATACGCATTGTCAGTCTCTTGCGGCCAATGGCAATGCAGGATATCAAAGGGAATTTGAGGTGAATGTCAGTGATATATATGTCATTAGTAACAGTTTTCGTTTCAGATCAGTACTTATTATAGTGTTTCCTTTCACATAATTGTATGTGTTTCTTAGGAGCTGAGTGACACTGCAAAGGAGCTCTCATGCAGGGCTGGAGAGCTGGATGCCAATAAAGACAAAAACAGATATCCTTTCATTATACCCTGTGAGTACTTATAAACCTTACTCACCACATTTAATCAGCTAAATAGCTGAATCTTTATATAATTTTATACCTGATGGTTGTCACAATTACGAAACAAAAGACCTTAAAGTAAAAATCCACCCTGAATGACTTGCATATTCATCTTTATAATTAACATGTGATCTTAACTGATCACAATGATCTTCAATAACAGTGAAACCTGAACATTTTCACTAATGTTTGAGATTAATGAAATTTGTCCCCCCTATAAAACACCACTGTAGCTGCACTAGCAATTTCCCCCTGTGACGTCAGAGCAACAACTGCAACCCTTTCATGGAAATAACAAAAATTCTGCACCAAGCAACAAATTAGCACCAGACTCGCTAAGCATTTCAGTATAAATATATTTAATGTGTTTCAGGGTGGAGGCCCAAGGAACATTAATTTTCATTAACGTAGAGATAACATAATCAAACTATGTAACCAACCATTTATTACCAAGTTTATTGTGAGGAGACACTGTAAAACGTGTAAATATTGGTGACAATAATTAGAAAGCATTTAAACCACATCTTCATCAATTAAACCTCCTTTAACAAATAAAACTACATTGTAGCTCTGCGCTGCTTCTCTAAGGACTTCCCAAAGGCTTGTGGAGCTAGTTGGACAGCTCGCTTCCTCAAACCTTTCATTCCTACTACTTCCAGAGCAGCTAGATCATGTGACTGAGCAGGCCATTACAGACAGCACTGTCGCATTCCTCTCTAATTCCAAAGCTCGCGTGTATAGTTTTAAGGTGTACTTGGGGTCAAGAATTAAATATTACTCAGAAAAAAATTATCTGAAAATTCCTTTCAGAACATGAAGGTACTAACCTACATCTACAACCTCCTGATACTGACTTGCAGCTAACACTGTGAGCTTCCTAACACATTGACTTTTTGTCTTTCAGATGACCACTGCAGAGTTAAGCTGTCTTTATTGGAGTCACAGCCACACTCAGACTACATCAATGCCAGCTATGTGCCTGTGAGTGAGGCAATGGGGTGGTCATTCACTTATTAGAAAGTACCATTCTAACAGTCCCTGGGTTAATAATAATAATAATAATAATAATAATAATAATAATAATAATACAGCCACTTGAACAGTAATCAGCCAGTGATAACTGTAGTAATCAGTAACAAATGCAGGGCCTTCCAAACCTCTCTAATCATTTTTCAGTATGTAGTTCAGCTCTCAATACAACTTAAATATATGTAATTCATTGCACAGGATATACACAAAACCAATTGCCTATTTTTGATAATATTAATCATTTTATCCACATCCTTAAGGACATACTATAAACTCAAGGAACAAACAATGCAAGTGACTACTCTTCCTATCATAATATTAGTATGAACCTCATCAGCTATGGAATTACAGCACTAGCAAATCCAAAAAGCCAAGACTGAAGGAAGTAATAAGGAAAGAATATAATGCTTCAGGGAAGAGGAAAACTGAATTTCTGTAATTTAAGCACATAATCATGAGCTGTAAGCTGCTGCCTGCCCTCTTAACTCCAGTATCTAATAAGGTTTTAAATGTCATGACATACTAGAATAAATAGTAGAGCATTTGGTACATTCACGACAAGTTTCACAGTATACTCTTCCACTAGGGCTGTACTACCCTGTGGGGTTCAATCCAACCAGATGTTCCTGTAGACCTTGATTGGCTGGATCAGATTATATTACCATACGATTACCTAAACAACACAGATCATTAGGAGTACGGTTGTACACAAAAGCCAAACACACAAACACAGATTTTGTATATTCGTTATACACTCTCCATCCTCTTTATTAGGAATACATGTACCCCCGGTTTATTCATGCAAGTATTCAATTAGCCAATCCTGTGGCAGCAGCACAATGCAGATACAGGTCACAAACTTTAGTTAATGCTCAGATCAAACATCAGAATGGGGAAAAATATGTGACCTTCACCATGGCATGGCTGTTGGAATATTTCAGAAACTGCTCTCATGGGATTTTCACACACAACATTCTCTAGAATTTACACAGAATGGTGTTAAAAACAAAAAGCATATAGCAAGTGGCAATTCTGTGGGCAGAAACACCATGCTGATAAGAGATATCAGAGGAGAGTGGCCAGACTGGTTCAAGCTGACAGGAAGGCTACAGCAAATTAAATAACAATTTTTTACAACCATGGTGAGCAGAAAAGCATCTCAGAAGGCACAACATATCAAGCCCTGATGTGGATGGGCTACAATAGCATTACATTGCGTTCCACTCCTGCCAGCCAAGAACAGGAATCTGAGGCTGCAGTGTACACAGGTTCATCAAAACTGAGGAGTTGAAGATTGAAAAAACAATGCCTGGTCTTTTTTCACTGGCAGAACTGCCACTCACTGGATATTTTTTGTTTTTTGCACCATTCTATGTAAACTTTAGATACTGTTGTGGGTAAAAATCCCAAGAGATCAGCAGTTTCTGTAATACTCAAAGTAGTCAATTTGACACCAATAGCCATGCCACTGTCAAAGTCACTAAAATCATATTTTTTATGCATACTGAAGCTCTTGACCTATGTCTACATGATTTTATACATTGCGCTGCTGTCACATGATTGGCTGACTGGATAATTGCAATAATGAGCATATGTATAGGTGTTCCTATTAAAGTGACTGGTGAGTGAATATACATACGTATATGCTGTATGCTTTTGAGGAGTTATTAGTGTATGATCAGATCACTAGATCAAATGTCAGTTAATCTAGAATGAATAATTCAGAGGTCAGAATCATTCAGCATTTAGTCAATAAATTAATAAGAAAGGAATCTAGATTTGCTAAAAAATAAATAAATAAATAAATAAATAAACAAACCTAAGATGTAAATATTTTTTCAGAATCTCTTATAATCACTCTATATAACTGTGCATTTATATGTGTCTGTAGGGTGGCTGTACAGAGCATGACTTCATCTGTACCCAGGCTCCTTTGCCATCAACCATGGCTGATTTCTGGCGGATGATCTGGGAGCAAAATGTGCAGATTATCATCATGGTGACAGCACTAAAAGAGAGTGGCAAGGTGTGAAAACAGACCAGCCAGTATGGGAATTTGTGTTATTAACACAGATAGAAGCACTTATGTCCCCATTGTAAACAAATAGTAACAGTTGTGTCCTCACTCACTATATCCATGCATGTGTTCATACATGAGATGAAAAAATGCTATCCTAGCAATATTATCTACATGAGCTTCAAATGAGAGACTAGTCAATAATCACACCAAGGTCTTTTACTGCTGCACATGGTGTAACCGAAAGGCCATTCAGTGGTATCCAGAGAGCTGCCTGTGGTCCTTGTAGAAGTACTTCTGCTTTGTCAGAATTAAATAGAAGGAAGTTACTCAGCATCCAGTTTCTAAAGTCCTTTACACATTCCTCAACTTTACTAAGCTGGTGTCTCTCATCTGGCTTTGGGGAAACATATACAGTCATGTGAAAAAATAAGTACACTCCATGGAAATTGTTGGCTTTTTTGACATATCTGGGCAAGCAAACATTTGATCATCTATATCCTATTAATAAAGTTGATATACTTGAACAAAACCACAAGGAAAATTTTTTAATCATTTATTCAACTAAATATCAATAGATGTGATATTCTTCTGTGGAAAAAGTAAGCACAGCCTTGGATTCAGAAGCTAGTATTGCCCCCTTTAGCAGATATAACTTCTTGTAGGCGTTTTCATAATTGTTCACCAGTCTCTGACATCGGCTTGCTGGAATTTTTGACCACTCTTCCATGCAATATTCTTTCAGTTGCAAGATGTTTGAGGTTTTCTTGCATGTACTGCCTGTTTCAAATCCCCCCACAACATTTCAATGGGATTCAAATCCAGGCTTTGACTAGGCCATTCCATAACCCTTCAGTTCTTGTTTTTGAACCATTCCTTGGTGGATTTGCTAGTGTGCTTATTATCCTGTTGAAAGGTCCACTTTCAGTTCAGCTTCAACTTTCAGACAGATGGCCTCACGTTATCTTCAAGCACTCTTTGATATGATGCAGAATTCTTAGTTGCATCAATGAATGCAAGCTGTCCAGTCCCTGAGGCAGCAAAGCAGCCCCAAACCATAACATTTCCACCACCTTGCTTCACAGTTGGTATGAGGTGCTTCTCCTGAAAAGCTGTCTTTGGTCTGCACCAAACATGTCTGCTGTTACTGTGGCCAAACAACTCTGTCTTTGATTCGTCTGTCCAGATTATTCCAAAAGGCCTGGTGTTTGCCTATATGCTCAATGGCAAACTGTAGTCTTGCTCTAATGTTATTTTTAGACAGCAAAGGCTTTTTACTGGCACACCTCCCATGCAGGTCAAATTTGTGCAATCTCTTTCTGATTGTAGAAGCAGCAGTTGCAAGACTTACTAGCAGATCCTGTGATGAAATTTTGGGGTTCTTTTTGAAATAACTGAATTTGCTGAATTTGCTGGGATGGTCAGTCCTGGACAAATTGGCAGTCGTTTGAAATCTGCGCCATGATTTTCATTACAGTGGAATGATGTATTTCAAATAATTTGGAGATCTTTTTAAATCCGTTGCCAGAATCATAGGCATCCACAATCTTTTTTCTGAAGGCCTTACAGAACTCTTTAGAACTTGGCATGATGACACCACACACCTCAATAGCAAAGGGAACACCAGACACTAGATGTGAGAGGTTTAAATAAGACAGGTTCCACCTGTACTCCCTAAGCTGGTTCAAATCACTGGCACCCAATCTTGAACATTTGATTCTAATTTTAAGGATTTGAAGGTATGATAAATGTAGGGGTGTACTTACTTTTGCCATGTGACCGATCTGGTTTTTTGTTAATTTGAATTGTGAAAATTACTACAAAATGTCAATTTAATATAATAATTTCCCCTTGGGGATCAACTGAGTACTATCTATCTATCTCTATATATCTATAAATTATAAACCTTCCTTGGTTTATGTGTATTTGATAGATTGTATAAATTTTATTATTAGGCACTGTTTCAAAGATGATCAAATGTTCACTTGTCCAAATATGTCAAAAAAGGCAACAATTTCCATGGGGTGTACTTATCTTTTCACATGACTCTAGTTGTGTGTCATTAGCGTAACAGTGGAAGCTAATACCATGTTTATTAACAATTGTACCCAGAGGTATCATATAGAGAGAAAAGAGCAGTGGGCCTAAAACAGAACTTTGTGAAACACTATACTTTACTTTAGTATGCATAGAGAAGTTACCATTTACATCTGTGACAATATTATGATCAGTGGTAGCAAGAGCTGCACTAACGTCCAGCAACACAAGCAAGGAGACACAACTCTGATTGCAGGTCAGTAGTAGGTCATTTACCACTTTAACCAGCGCTGTCTCAGTACTGTGATGAGGCCTAAATCCTGACAGATCCTGATAGATTTCATGAATGTTATACCTATGTAAGTTTGAGCCTAATTGCTGTGCTACAACCTTTTCTAGGATCTTGAAGATAAAGGGGAGGTTTGATATTGGCCTATAGTTGGACAGCTGACAGGGGTCAAGGTTGGGTTTTTTGATCAGGGGTTTGATAACTGCTAGTCTAATAGATTTAGGTACATAGAATTGACATAGAAGAGAAGAATTGATTATTTTAATAGAGGGTCAACAGCTCCTGGGAATATCTGTTTGAGGAAACATGTAGGTAAGGGATCTAATACACAAGTTGATGATTTTGAAGAGGAAATAAATGAAATTAGTTCAGGCTTTTGGAGGGAAGTAAAGGATTCTAATGGCTGATCTGATGTGGTTCCATTGTCTATTGTTATATACACTCACCATCCACTTTAATAGGAACACCTGTACACCTGCTCATTTATGCAGTTATCTAATCAGCCAATCATGTGGCAGCAGTGCAATGCATAAAATCATGCAGATACAGGTCAAGAACTGCAGGTAATGTTCACATCAGAATGAAGAAAAAATGTGATCTCTGTGCCTTTAACCATGGCATGGATGTCGGTACCAGAAGCGCTGGTTTGATCATTGCAGAAACTGCTGGTCCTCTGGGATTTTCACACACAATAGTCTCTACAGTTTACACAGAATGGTGCGAAAACCAAAAAAAAATTGAGTGAGTGACTGTTATGTGGGTAGAAACGTCTTGTTCTTTACAACTGTGGTGAGCAGAAAAGCATCTCGGTATGCACAAAACATCGAACCTTGAGGTGGATGGGCTACAACAGCAGAAGACCACATTGGGTTCCGCTCCTGTCAGCCAAGAACAGGAATCTGAAGCTATCATCGGCACAGGCTATCCCAAACTGACAGTTGAAGATTAGAAGAAAAAAAAATCACCTGGTCTTTTTGCTGTCTTCAACTGTTCAAACTTGACCTCAAAACTACTCCAATTGTCAATAAAGTCCACATTGTTTTCATAGCACATCCAGCAGTTCAGTGACTCTAATCTGCTGTAGGCTATATCACCACACTGCATTGGGATGGGGCCAGAGCATATTACTGCATTGGACACCACCTGCTAATTTACACACCTCTACAATGTTAGCCTTAGTAACCTCAGACTGATGAAGGTGTATATCATTTGCTCCTACGTAAATAAATACGACACTAAGATTACCTGCTACGTCTAGCAACCTGGCTCCTGGTATACACCTAATTAATGCTGCTGGTGCTCCTAAAGTCCTAGCTAATTTCATGTGCCGTAAAATATAGTCTCCTATAGTCAGTGCTCTTTAAACAGGCTTATCAGTGGGTGGTTCACTGAGGAGAGCAAACCAGTTTTACATGTGAAGTGCAGAAAAGCGGTGCTCCTGTGGGTGAGCCTTAGTGTTAGCTTTGGCTTTACGACTAGTTATCATGCATTCACCACGCTGTGAGTTGGAAGTTCTCTATCTCTGCCTAAGGCACACAAACTTTCCCATAATTAAACTATGTTACTCCCACTCTTGCTAGCGCATTCTAGCATCTGGATTCACACCTCCAATGCTGCAATCTTCTCCGTCAGAGTGCTAACTAATATACATTTATCACAAATAAAGCTACTGCTAATGGCGGCGGAAGAATGTCTAAACATCCTGTGCTTGACACACTGAACAAGCTCAATATTTGCCATGTTGAATGTTAAACGTACCTTAGGCAAAGCTTTCTGGATATGATTTTAGGCAGATCTGACGGGGATGGTCTCTGCTTGCTGTATTTAGATGGGGGGAAAAAAAACAAAAAACAAAAATCATTCTTTGAGAAAATGAAAGCTTGGCAGAAGGGGAAAGTAAAAAAAAATATACAACAAATGAAAATGACTGAACTATTAACCCGCATTTGGCAGAAATCCATCAGTTTGAGGAGGGGATATTTATGAAGCCACTGTATTCCTGCATTCCTGGATTTTGGATGTGATATATCATCTCATATTGACTTTGTAATCTTATTGCCTGCAGTAGTAATATGTGTTAAATAATCTTCCACAAACTGCAGGAAAACAGTGATTGTGTGTTTGATTGCTGCACAAAACAAATGAAGAGAAACTAAGAACAAATTAAGAATGAATGGAGACTTTACTGGCCATTTAAAGGTGATTTTCAGTGTTAAGGTTGACATTTTCCTGGAATTGCCCTAAAAATGAAAATAACATAATGGTTAAGAAATCATCTAAAATATGTATTAATATGTATTTTATTATATCTGGAATATATGCATGGCTGTATAGGTGCTATGTAATCAGTACTGGCCTCCTGAGAAAGGTACTGGCTGTTATGGGGCTCTGCAAGTCACCACCGTTTCCCGTCGTCATGGTCCAGACTGCTACATCACCACCATCCACCTACGACAGGTGACTCATAAATAACAAAGATAATCGTAAATATAGAATGCATTTTCCTGTGTTTCCATTAATTATCATGGTGCTCACATGTGTTTCAGCATAACAATCATACAGGTAGACACATAACGCATTATTACTACCCTGGCTGGCCTGATCAGGGTGTTCCAAAGGACCACACCTCTCTTGTCAACTTCACTGAGCATGTACGGAAGCAGCTGGATGACACTCCACACTTAGGCCCCACAGTTGTTCACTGCAGGTCTAAATATACAAAACACACACAAGCACAATGTGTCATATGAAATGTCTAGTATCAGCTAGCAGTCTACCTCAGTTCAGATGGATGTAAAGATACAGTCACAATCTAATTAATATTACTCTGATTTTTCAGTGTTAAGGTTGACAATTTCCTGGAACTGTCATAAAAATAAAAAAATCCATGTGTGTTTGTATATGTGCATTTAGTGCAGGCATAGGTCGCTCTGGAACATTTGTAGCAATACTTTGGTTGATGCAGCTCTGTGCAAGGGGGATTCCGCCTGATGTAAATCTCGCTGTCCGAGACCTGCGCAGACACAGAGTGTTGATGGTGCAAAATGTGGTGAGGGAGCGTACCCACAAATTCAACTGACAAATCAACACACCTACACACTTGTGATTCAACCTTGCAACATGCTGATGTTGTCAGGAAAAACAAGTATCAAGTGAATAGAAATACTATGTGGAAAAGTAATGTAATGTGTGTATGTGTGTTCTTTTTTTAGGAGCAATACATACTTGTGCATCAGTGTCTACTTCACTGGCTAGGTGGGAACATGGAGAGACCAAGGTGAGAATCTCATGAGCTCGCACACACACACTTGCACACACGCAATTACATAAGTATGTAATTAATATTTTAAAAAATGAAATTCACTTATATTGGATGTGTAAGGGCCTTTGTTACACTCACACCAATAAATGTATAAAACATTAGTGTATATAACACAAATTAGATTTAGACAAACATAACACAATGTCTTACCAAATACATTTTTATCCAAATTTCATGCCCAAATTTCATTATCCAAATTTCAAGCAATTCCAGATACTTTTGTGGTAAGTTTTCTACAAAAATACACAACAGAATAAAAAACTCTTAGCAACACCTCAGCAACTTAGACTTCCATTATGAGTAAATTGAAGTTCACTGCACAGGACCCATCACCAAGCCTGGGATTTGACAACACCCATCAGAGACTTCATGTATGATTTGACTGTAACAACTACATCAGTACCCTGGTGCGTATTGATTCTCCACGGTCTAGAAAGGCTCATGACCAGGGCATGGATGTGCTTCAATCTACCAAGCTAAGTCTCTAGTACCGAAGAGAGAGAAGTCCGTTAACAAATTCCGCTTCTTTATGGATGGGACCCTGAAACCAGTTAAGAGCCTGAGGACAATTGCTACAATTGTTTCCTGAGGGACACTGCATCCACCCAACATGAGTTGGAGCCATGTCTGGTGGTGGCAGGGCAGTTCAAAGCTTGGATTTACCATCTTGGAAAACTATCATGTATCCTGTGGCCCCTGATAGTGAACAAGGTCCCGCTCTTCACATGGACAAGATGGGAGAATGTGATGGACAAGAATATCATGTGCTCTGAGCTCTGACAGGCCTAGTTCCTAGTCCAGTCAATGTACAATGTCCTCTCAAGTCCATCCAACCTCTTCTGCTGGGACAAAGTGGAAATACCAGCATGCAGGCTGTGCCAGCAAAGTGGATATACTGGAGCATATACTCAGCTGCTGCCTGAAGGTCCTGGAAGAGGAGTACTACTTATGGCATTACAACCACATGCTGAAAGTGGTAGCTGAAATCCTTTGTGACAGCATCTGCCATGGCAAACACCTCCATCCAGTGATACAGACCTGCACGGTAGAGCAGGGGTATGCTGGGAACAGCACATTACTGGCAACTGAGTAATGAAAACAGACACGTTTTCCA
>CM040982.1:20401121-20411502 GCA_022985145.1 Pangasius djambal
TTTTTTTTTTTTTTTTTTTTTTTTTTTTTTTTTTTTTTTAATAAACATCATCTTGGTTTCATCTGACACGGCTGAAGACACAGTCCGCAAGAGCTTACAAAGCATGGAAGGGATCTCATTGTCAAAAATCCAAGACATCCAAGCCCACCTAAATGACCCCAAACCAGGTGGCAAAATGTGTTGTGTTGTGTTGTGTTGTGTTGTGTTATGGTCTGGTGAGACCAAAGTAGAACCTTTTTAGGCATAATTCTAAAAGTTTGGTGCCAAAAAAAAACACAGCTTATCACTCAAAGAACATCATACCCCTGGTGAAGCATGGTGGTGGCAGCATGATGCTATGGGGCTGCTTCTCATCAGCTGGAACTGGGGTTCTAGTCAAGATAGAGGAAATCATGGATATTTCCAAATACCAATCTATTTTGGCACAAAACCTGCAGGGCTCTGGGCTCTGTTAAAGCAGCTGAAGAAGTAGTGTAACAAAAAACCCAAAGCACAAATCCGACTCAACATATCGGAATGGCCTAATAAAAACAACCTGTGGAATGACTTGAAGAGGACTGTGCACAGGAGAGCCCCTCGCTGTTTGATAGATCTGCAGCAGTTTTGCAAGGAAGAGTGGAATAAAACTGCCAAATCAAGATGTGCTAAGTTGGTAGACTCTTACCCAAAAAGCCTGAGTGCTGTATTACAAGCAAAAGATGCTTTAACAAAGTATTAGTTAAGGGGTGTGCAAACTTATGTATCCAGGGTATTGTATTTTTTTCCTTTTCCCCTAAATGTGTCTGTTTGTTTTTCACTTGAATTTTGTTGGTTGAAATAGCATGTTAAAGGTGGAAAAAGATCTGGCATGATTTATCTTGGTTTCATTTTTATATCACACAAACCTGTAACTCTTTATGTCCACCGTATGCAAAGTTAGGCTCAAGGCAGAAAAGTCCATTACGTTGTATTTAGACATTCCCTTATTTCCTGGTCTGGAATGATAAGAATCCTGAACTTGGGACACTATCCACCTGTACATCTGCTCATTCATGCAGTCATCTAATCAGACAATCATGTGGCAGTAGAGCATTGCAGAAACAGATAATGCAATCATGTATCAGGTAAAGAGCTTCACATCTGAACAGGGGAAAAATGCAATATCATGGTTGTTGGCGTCAGAAAGGCTAGTTTGAGTATTTCATAAGCTACTGATCTTCATGCGCAAGTCACTAGAGTTTACACGGAATGGTGCGAAAAACACACAGTGAGTGGCAGTTCTGCGGATGGAAACAGTGCTAATGAGAGGTCAGAGGAAAATAGCTAGATTGGTTTGGCTAGTTTAATGTCATATAAGTCATATCACACTTTCAGAAAAATGTGTTTCTTAAATATTGAAATTCAAATATTTAGCTCACACAGATTAAAGACCAATGGTTGTGTCTTAATAAGCCGTACCATAACGACAGCAACCTCTCAGAAAACAGGAACAAGAAGTTAACCTGTGCAGCTTTGCTATGTACCTCAGTTCAATGTGCTTTACTGGCATAAAATAAGGGAACATTTTTTTTTGTCAGTTGTTATTGCCGTCCGATGGCTTGCCGTATCTGTTCTGATAACAGAAGTAAGATTCTGCAGTAGAACTTCTGTTTCTCTACTGAGAGGAGAACTTTCCAATCAAATGCTAAGTTGTGTTTTACTGTTACATGAAGTTAACACTGCATCCGCCAACATCCTTCATCTGTCCCTGGCTGAGTCCCCAAGTACTTCAGCCAGTTTGGCCTCATTTGAATTCGTCATCCATCACAGCTGCCCCGGTTTCAGGCCGTACCAGGTCCGAGCCATTCTGCGAACCTTCTCTGGCCTCCCCAGCCTCATATCCCCAACTCAGCTTCCACAGATGTCACCTTGGTTCTCTGTTTACTGGGCTCAGCTGACTATCTGTCTGTACTTCTGGACTTTGATAGTACTGTAGGATTAAATGGCTTTTGAGAATACCATCAGGCTCTCAAGTGATGGGACTTGTCTTGGAGCTGTATCGTGGTCAATCCAACCTCACTGTCCACTTATCATCCTCCTGCACCATTACTTTTGCCTCTGCCACCCTGCTGCAATCAATCACATCTATCACGCGATGGCCACAGACAGCCTCGATTGCCAAGCGTTTTCTTTGTAATCTGCAGAGCCACCACTCCAGCAGCAGCAGAAGAACGTACAGTACATTCCTTGAATAAGTAATTCGTACCGTGCTTTGTACCGATGTTGCCTCCCCATCAACCCATCTGCCAATTCTCAGCTTTTAGCTTTAAGTTTTTAACTCGGATTAGTTCTGATTCTACGGTGCTTGGTGCGCAAAAATGGAACGAATCTTATAACCGTGCTTTCATTATTTCATTATATAATATTGAAAAAATGTCGACAAAAGTAACACGGTGATGAGTTAATAACTCAGTGATTAAATGTATAAGTTACACAAAAGGTTGTATACAATTTAACTTCTACAATTTCTTGTCATAGCCTATATGCCCCCAAGTTGGCGACTTGTCTGAACATGGGTTTATTCATTTCAAACACTCCCCTTCAAACCCTCCCCTTCCAGTCCCACCATCTTTCTTAATTTTAAGAAAAGGGCTTCTCCACCTTTCTGCCGTTCATTAGTATCTGTCTGTTCTAGGAACTTGCCTTCTGCCTAACTTAATATTTAAGTAAGATCTGTAGAATTAATGAATATATCTTTGATTAAGTGCTAGAACAGGAAAAAAAAAGCATCTTTAGTGTGGTGGTAATGTATTAATCTAATGGTCAGTACAGGTATGTGTAGGTTATACTTCTTAATCCACTGAACAAATTAATGCCCAACACAAGAGCAGAGCCCAGTGTAAAATGAAAAGTGTAGCACCTGCGATGCTTCTGGGCCTTTCTTCAAACCCGAGGTGCCTGATTTTGTGTCTGTTAAAAGAGTTTTAGTGAAGATTATTGGATATGATCGCTCTTTTGTCCTGCAGGCTTCAAATCTGCCTGCCCCACGTCTGCATGCGAATAAGAATCGCCCGCTCCCGAGACTTCATCAATCCCAATCTAACTTGCTTTCGGCATGAAAACATTGCCAGGCATTCATTTTTGTTTCTCACCAACTTTGTATAGATGTAGGGCATAGCAAATACCCAAACGTGATTTCAGTGTTCGAGTACTGGCATTTCATCCACCCTTTTATCTAACTTTACTGACTGCTCCCAAATATTGACTCAGTTTTTTCCCCAGTTCTTCTTAGGTTCAGTTCATTCTCCTTCTGGAAAGAAGCAGTATCTCCTTCTTCTACCATGCTCTGTATCTACATGTAACCGTTTCTATCATCTATAACAAACACACCATCTCCAATTGTGCTATACTATTTCAACTGGCAGGCAAAATTCAGAGCCTTTCCTTTCCTTTCCTTCCTTGAAGCGAATCCATTCTCTACACCGATTCCTCTTTATTTGGATATAATTTTACCCCATAATCTTAACAAAAAAAGATAGGTTCAAGGTTCTTTATTTGTCACAAACATTACATACATGTGAGATATTAATGTAGTGAAATGTTTTTCCTTAGTGCCACAGTGCAACAGTGTTGCACAATAAAACAGAATATAATTAAAAACCGAATATAATAAAAACAGAACGTAATGAGTAAAATAGAAAAATAGAATAGGATAGGATCTATTAGACAAAATATAGATGCTATATGTAAAAACATGTAAAATGTGTTTAGCAGCTTGGAGGAATCTTTGCAGCTTTTAGAGGAGATGAGGAGGCGATAGTGAAGGGAAGGTGTGAGATGAAACATGGTGGAAAACTCCTCTGGCTACAATGTTGTCTAAAGTTTGGATACTAGTGCGGTTGATTTAATTAACCGTAACACAGTTGTGTATAATGCACAGTTAACGTGTGTTGTGGTTGCTTCATCTTTTTGATGTTTTGCGTAGCTTTCCTAGGTTCCGACGGGCTCATTAAAGGGTGTTGTTTGGGTAACAGAGAATGAGATGCCCTTCCCTTTCAGTTCCAAGTTGCATCAGTCTTCATATCTTCCTGAACTAGTTCGCAAAGCCGTTCCTCATGACACAAGCCAATCAAGAAGAAGCTAAGCCTCCATTCGCCTTAGAGTTTGACGCAGCTTTCAGACGTTGATCTGTTCTCGCCCTGTTCTGTCGTTCCTCCATGTCATCGTCTCAGATGGAGAATTCTGGGGAGGCGAGCAGGATGCTGAAGCCGGAGACAGCCTGCTCATCCTGTGGCGGAAAGGAGCCACCCATTTCTGGAAAAGCTTTCCGTAATAAACCAAAATCCAGGAGCATGTCCACCTCAGCTGTGCCCAGCTGTGCGGAGTTCAGGTAAGAGCAGACCCACATGGACAACTTTTGAACCAGAGTCAAACGCACAGCCAAATATCTTTTTTTTTTTTTTTTTTTTTTTTTCTCAATAATATAAAATGAAACTGTTCAGAACAGCTTAACATTTAACATCCTGTTATTGTACTGACTTTCTCCTCTAGGGATAATCTAATGATAAATCTCTGTTTAAACCTATTTAAATAGCAAACAGCGAATGTGGTGAGGCATTTGTTTTAAATAAAAAAACCCAAGATACTTGGAATTTGTAGATTTAAATGAACCTTTCCTCTATATCTCTATATGACGAAGATGTAATTGGTATATTTATTAGATATTGCACAGAGAAAAGGAATAGATATAATAATATAAATAAATATAATAAAAATATAAATAAACGTCGCTGTTCTTTGTGTTGCCTGCTTTAAAACTTCTGTAAGCTCCTGAAACTACTTCTGATATTTTCTTGTTGCAGCATCTTGTGGGTTTTGTCTTTCCGAACACGTTTTGCAACACGGTTAACACAACCTGTCTTGCTATGTTTCATCCCATAAAAATGTGAACGATGCCGTCTGAGTGTGCATACTGTTAGAGGTACACTGTAATTCTCAAGTAACGTTCATTCAGTTTTTATTATTGGAACCATTACGGACATAGATGACGTTGAGTCGTCAAGCAAACACCACACAAGCTGAACTACTTGCCATCCCAAAAGGGGAAAAAAAAAAATAAATGTATCTTTAAACATTTGTTTTCCTTTAAACTTTAACTCCTTCATTTCTAAATCATGGATCTCATAATCTTGCGGTAAAACGTGCTTGCAAGAAATAAAGAATACACGGTAAGTCTGTTTTTAGATGGGTTAAATTTTCATATACAAATGCAAGTCCTATTTAAAGTACTTTGGTCGAAAGCCTTGCAACTTAACCCCATCTGAAGCATTGGTCTTGGTTATAGCCGTATTCTACCAACACCTCAGAGAGCATTCAGTTCCTTAATTCTTCAAGTTCTTCTTTCAGCATAGATAAGTGCTGTCCTTATGGGTGCGGGTCTGTGCTCGTGATAAAGCAGTTCACTAGTTTGCTAGAAATGTTTGCTTCAGTAATTCCTGCACTATGTATTGAGTCGTACCACCAGTTCTGTTGTCAGACGCACAGAAAATGCCTTCAGCGTACTGCCATCATTTCTGTGACCCAGTTAGCCACTGTTCCATTTTATTATTTTTTTTCCTCATCAAACGGCATATTTTTAGAACTAAAGCGAGATAAGGAAACTAAATGTTGTTTTAGTCTGGTCTGGCGTCGTGTAGGCAATAAGGCAGTCTTTTTAAATACAGCCGCCGACCGCTTTATTAAGAACACCTGTATATCCAACCGATCATGTGGCATCAACGTAGCATCAATTCATGCAGATGCAGACCAAGCGCTTCGGTTAACGTTCATATCAACCAGCAGAACCGAGATGGAGATCTTCAAGCTCGGCGGTCTCTAGAGTTTAAAACAGAACGGTGTGAAAAACTAAAGGGGAAAAAAAAATCCAGTGAGCGGCAGTTACACAGCAAGGAAGCGCCTTGCTGAGGATAAAGATCAGAAAAGGTTGGCCAGAGTGGTTTACAGGAAGTCTACAGCAAATAATCTAAATAGTCACTCTTTACCACTGCGTTGATCAGAAAAGCATCTCGGAACGCACAGTAGACTAGTTATGAGTAAATCTATTGCATGAAGAGTGATCCTGCTTTCTTTCAGAACAACTTAATTCAGCAGGTTTAATTTTACCAATATGTTGTGCAAGTAATTGTCTGTGTGTGTGTGTGTGTGAGAGAGAGAGAGAGAGAGAATGCAACTTCTCCAACAGTGTAACCTTTACTTTGTGCCAGCAGGGGGCATTACAAAACCTCTGTCCGAGTACAACCAAAAATCTGCAGGATTTGCTCTGTTCGAAATATGACATGGTTCCCACAAGACTGGAAGCTGTACATAAAGCAGTGCTTGCTTCGTGGAGCTATAAAATGTCCATGATTTAATTCTGTTTAATTCTGAATTCGTTCTATCCAGTCGTCCCTAATCCTTCATTTGCAATTCACCATCTTTGATGCTGCTAGTGTTTGAATGGAGGCTTTTCATGTGTCACAGGTGTCCTATTGTTCTTCACAGGCATGAAACATCGTCCTTGTGTGCTGTAACGGGGGGGAAAAGGACCTCTTTAATAAGACCAAAAACTGACAAATTAGTATGCATTCATTTCCGCTTATATTAAACTCCCTTTTATTAGATGCTGTTTGTAATAATGCGTCCTAATCAATTATTTCTTCTTTCCTTTCTGCTGCAGAGTGAAAACATATTTTGTAATATGTTTCGTCACTGTAAATGTGAAATATTTAAATACTTTGGTAGCGTATTAATAAGAAAATTGAAACACTGTGCGAATTTCAGTGTAGAAAAGGGACTTGTTGAGTTTAGCATCTGATATTTTACACAACTTTTGGAGTGCAAGAGACTGTACATGTTTAATATTTGTTTTAATAGAGTACTCTTTTTCTTCTATTTTCTCTTCGTGCTTAAATGCAGTATATTTGCCATTATATTAAAAGTAAACTGAATTTTTTTATATATTGAAATGCATTTCATGTGTTGGATTAGTATGTTGCTATTATGTTATGAATGTAGTAGCTCATGTGACCTAAACAGGGGAAGCTGAAGGCATATGACCTTCTCTGTTGCAGTCATATATTAAAGAAAATGAGTGGGCCCAATGGGATATGACTTGTCTTGACATGATCTTTAGATGTCATCTGACCTTTGTACCTATAAATAGGTCTATAAACAGGCTTTATGTAATTGCATAGTGATCTTCCGGACATTGTGCATAAAGTGGAAATTTGTATTATGCTAAAAGTTCCTATTGAAATGTTTTGGCCTTTGACAAAACCATATGGGCTGTTATATGGTATGTCTGTCCTACAGGGCAGTCCATGATCTCAGGAAATGCTCATTTCTGTTTCTGTAATATGGAGCAACAGAATGACTGAAAGTGAAACTTTTAAAGTGAAGTGAACCACAGTTACATGTATTTCTTCTTTAAGATTTCACAGCTAGGGTGTTTGCAGGTTTGTAGAGCCATAAAGTTAACCTTTTTTTTTTCCCCTGCATTCTTTTTCTCTTTGTTTAGGCGGACCCAGTCACTACATGGACCAAGTCCAGTGACCACATTCGGGCCCAAAGCTTGTATGATGAAGAACCCAAAAGCAGTGATGTAAGTCAAAATTAGTTGTTTGGACTCCTTCAGTACGAGCTCGTTCAAGATGAACGTGCAGCTCACTCCGAGTCTTTGGTGAGGACTGGTGGAAAGAGTACGAAACACACTGACTCGAGTAAAACTGCTGCTCCTGTAGTAATAATTCACTTGAGCAGCCTGTGACTAGCACATGTGCAAGAGTAAATAAGTTATCTAGTAAAAAAACTACTTGAGTAATTAGTTTACAAATTACTTTTTCATATGTCTACAATCCACACAACTAATCTGAAATTGTTTTACTCTCTGTTCTTATATTAACTAACCAAGTGAGCTAATGTTGACGTGAACGCCACCTCAACTATCAACAGTATATAAGGAAAGGTATCGTTAACTTGCTGTCTAAATGCCGTCAGGGTTTCAGAAGCTTACTAGGTATGTTAGCTAACTAGCCAGGTCATTCATACATGTTTTTAGTTACACAGTTGGCTGTCTAGCAAGTTATGCCCCTTACACATGATCCTGGCAAGAACTCCACAGGTTTTGTCTTCAGAAAAAAAAACTGAAGATACCTCATAAATTGGGCCAGGGTTGCTCATTTGTCTCCACTGTCTCAGACGTTGCTGCTAAGCATTTGGCGCCTGACTTGTAGATTTTTGTGCTAGACATTTCAAGAAGCATTGATCGGGTCTCGAAATTAAGCTATGTAAAATGTGAGCTCCCTGCCATTTAATTGGCTTACAGTCTGTCAGGATTAAAAGCATTATTGTAAACAAAAATGAACATAGCGAAGTTGAACATTTTATTTTATTTTTTTAAACTCTAGTAAAAGTGCTATATTATATGATATGATATAATTATACTCAAAAAAAAAATACTGTTGCAGTGATCTATGTATTCAAGTGCTGTGAAAGCAAAGCCATGGCAGGTCTGAGTAATGCTTTCTCCTTGCTGTATAATACATCTGATATGGTGATCAGAGAAATCTTTTAAAAATTCTAGCAGTTTTCATGGATACATTGCAGTTCAGGACTGAAGTATCATAATGCAATGCTTGTCAAATCTTTATGCACTAATAGCATAAATGCTCATGAATGTGTCTAGGCCCATTTGCAAATAAACGTGATTAAACAAGAAAGGGAAAGTAAATATATATGTATATATATATGTGTGTGTGTGTGTGTGTATGTATGTATGTATATGTATGTGTATGTATATGTGTGTGTGTGTGTGTGTGTGTATATATATATATATATATATATATATATATATATATATAATGTGTGTGTGTGTGTTTTTTCATTAAAAAAAAAATCTTGGCCTTTAATAGACAGGTTGGACCAAAAGGTTTAAGGTTGTGAGATAATGTGTACAGAGTTTAGTGTAACCTTTGATAGGCTTTTACAATGTTAATATTAATTAATACAGTGTGCTTTGTTGGAGATGGTTTAGATTCCTTGTATGAAAAATAAATATCCTTTTTGACTTGTGGGTGGACAAATCTGGGGAGAAACCGAATCTGTTCGAGGAAGAAAAGGAAGAGGAAGCTGAATACAAATAATTGGAGAAACCCTAGTTACTCAACAACAAAAATTACCTCAGTCATTTTTTCCTGAACTTATGTGTTTAAGCATAATGGCATGAGGTAATGGCAGGACAGTGCAATAATGAGGCACAGAAGAAGAACTACCACTAGAACGAAGAAGAAGAAGAAGAAAAAGAAGAAATAAGTGTTGTAAGCATTACATTTACTGTTAGAGAAAATGAATAATAAATAAAAGTTAACATTAAATAAATTAGGTCACACAGGGAAAACAGAGGTCAGTAGTATTTGCAATAGCACACCTATTGTAACATAATGATAATAATGCATAATCTATAGTAATGATAATTATGTTGACACTAGTGTACCACTCCTTGAAATATGCATGTCCAAGGGATTGCAAAGTTCCAAGATGTATTGCAAACTAAACACCAATCTATAACTCCATTAGTCACAAGATACACTGATGGTGTCCAAGACTCGCGGTAGAGGAGTAAAACCTAACGCCAAGCCACACTACAACAGGATCAACAGGAGGCTCTCAATTTCATGAAAACGAGTTAGGTCATGGCAAAACAAGACAGCGAGTGGTTTTCTGGTGGTGACGTGTGTGTGTGTGTGTGTGTGTGTGTGTGTGTGTGTGTGTGTGTGTGTGTGTGTGTGTGTGTGTGTGTGTGTTTAAAAAAAAAAAAAACACAGCCTGGATCTTATTAAAAAGGATACCTCTGCATTGGCACCAAAAGTTATTTGGTGTAAAAGGACAGTCAATATTTAATAATTAAACCAACAGAGATGAAACTGATTATGAAATGAATTTTAAACCACAGAAACATGGTAATATTTCTATATTATTAAACGTTAACATTTTGTCCACTACTGTTTCTTTATTGGAATTTCAAAAAGCCAGACATTATACACACAAGTGATAAGTTCAACTTGTACAATTTGTCTGTTTTGTCACTTTTTCAAGTAAACACAGGATAATACACTATATTACCAAAAGTATTCGGTCACCTGCCTTGACTCACATATGAACTTAAGTGCCATCCCATTCCTAACGCACAGGGTTCAATATGATGTCGGTCCACCTTTTGCAGCTATTACAGCTTCAACTCTTCTGGGAAGGCTGTCCACAAGGTTGAGGAGTGTGTTTATAGGAATTTTTGACCATTCTTCCAAAAGCGCATTGGTGAGGTCACACACTGATGTTGGTCGAGAAGGCCTGGCTCTCAGTCTCCGCCCTAATTCATCCCAAAGGTGTT
>CM040982.1:20418708-20430624 GCA_022985145.1 Pangasius djambal
TTTTTTTTTTTTTTTTTTTTTTTTTTTTTTTTTTTTTTTTTTTTTTTTTTTTTTTGTAATTTTCTTTCTAATTATGACGCATGAAATGGCATAGCACCATACTCCTGTTGTTGGTATGGTCATAGTATGCAAACGCAGTTTCTTTGACTGTTTTCATCAGTATATTGTGCTGTAAGTGTTTTCTCATGAGGTCCAGTAGCCGTTTGAAAAAGTCCTGGCTTATTCCAAAGTCCTGGAATATTGCAGCCAGAAAGAATTATGGGTACCATATTCGTAATGCGTTAACTTTAACAGTCCTCCTTTTTTATTATTGTTTAGTAGTGATTTTAGTCGTTTGTTTGGAATCCAGTTTTTAAGGTCGCATTGGTCTGTAAATGTTTCCACAGGCAACGCGGCCATAATCCTGCGGAGTCGACTGAAGGTAAAGGTGGTGAAAGAAAACTGGGAGAAAACCAGACCAAAGGAGAAAAATGCGATCATCGCAAACGGGGAAGCTGAGTCTGGCCGCAGAACTATGCAATATCAAGTGAGTGACGGAGCACTGAAAGTCTCAGGACACAGAAGTGTCTGTGTCTGCGTTTGTATGAAAGAAGATACTTGGGTTAAATTTCCTGTTGGTTGGATTTCTAAGAATGAATGTCGCAGTGCCTATTCCACTTTGCGACAGCTTTGGGATGTGTGTGTGGAGAAACCTACACTCAGAAACGTGCATGTCTGCGTCTCTCTCTCTCTCTCTCTCTCTCTCTCTCTCTCTCTCTCTCTGTGTGTGTGTGTGTGTGTGTGTGTGTGTGTGTGTGTGTGTGTGTGTGTGTGTGTGTGTGTGTGTGTGTGTGTGTGTGTATGGTAGTACCTAGCCACCATTGTGTTTTTGTGGTTAGTTAATGTGTACATGCATTATTAAAAACAGTGTGTGGAGGCCGATGTTTTCCCCACATAGGTGATCTGTACATCTGGTTTGTTAGCATTAGCCACAAATTGTCGTGTGTAGCACTAACCACAAATTCCCTGTGGGCATGTCACTGGATTTGTTATGATGTGCAGTCATTCAGTGAAGCCTTGTATTTAGTAAAGCCCTGTAAGATGACTTGAAAAGAATCAATTGCCATATAATTATGCCTAACCTCTCTCAGGTGCTGAATGAGGTCGTTGTGGACCGAGGTCCCTCCTCCTACCTCTCTAACGTTGATCTTTTCCTCGACGGTCACCTGATCACCACCGTACAAGGCGATGGTCAGTCCTCATATTAATAACTTAGTCCTGTTATTACATTATTTCTGCTATAACACCTGGATCTACCACTGTTTCGAAGCACAGCAACAATTTCCATACTCCTCTTCTCTCCCTTTTCAGGAGTGATCGTGTCAACTCCGACAGGCAGTACTGCGTACGCCGTGGCAGCAGGAGCCTCCATGATCCACCCCAACGTCCCAGCCATCATGATCACCCCCATCTGTCCTCACTCGCTCTCTTTCAGACCCATAGTTGTCCCTGCTGGCGTCGAGCTCAAGGTAACACAAGACACCTGAAGCAGATTTGAATCACTGTGCCATTGTCCCTTAACCAGAGTTTCACTAATAATGCATGAGTAATGATCTACCAGAATGCAAAGGGCACTGTAAAATAAACAACTCTACACAGCAGGGATTGACTAGTGGCAAAAGGAAAGAAACTTCCTGGAAAGAAAAGGAGCAGGAAAGGATAGTGTATAAAAGAAGCAAATATACACTACCTGTGATTAGATTAATGCATGAGTAAGAACTAAACACCCTGTTTTTTTGTGTTGTATAGTAACATCCTTGCTATTGCTCCATACAGTCTGATTATAATTCCGTTTAGGACCTTATTCTTGTAGTATTTACTCTAAAACACTTGTCCTTTACTTGTTACAACGTCACTATTTTGCATATTTAATACTGTATAATATGTCTTATTCGTGTTTATGCCACAGCACTGTTGGATTCTCAATTCTGATTGGTCAGAAGGTGTTGATTAATTTTCTCTAACAGCAGCTCTGACAATAGTTCTGGCTGTAATTCACATAAACATGCTCATCCTAATAGGTTGTTATTTCCATAGTAACAGCTCATTCACAGAGACCTGTATTCCAGACACTCCACATAATTGGATTGAAAAAAAAAAACACATTGTTATTTTACACAGAAGAACGTCTATTTGTTTATATGTTGACATTTTCCATGAGGAGAACGTTTATTTAACATCTCTGGCATCAGTCCCTCAGTATTAAGTTTTCTGGCACAGGAGAGGATTTTGCGTTTTCTGGTTTCTCAGTAACATGAGACTGATGAGGGCGTAAGTTAGAACAGGAACTAACTTGTTTCACGGATGTTCAACAGCATTACACGTAAATATAAATGGGGGAAAAAATGTATTGCATTGTTCTTTAATAAATAAAAATGGTAATCCTGGGCTAAGTGCTGTGGCATAAGAGGAATCTCTGAACATAACTCTGCTTTACATCACACCACCCTATCGTTGATCCATTTCTTATAACCGGACACCTCGTTGGGTTTTATTTCTTACATAATTTACCGTTTACCGGACATAGTTACCTGAAACATGACTGACATTGCCCCATGATATCCTGCCTTTAGATTATGCTATCACGTGAGGCCAGAAACAATGCATGGGTTTCCTTTGATGGGAGGAAACGGCAGGAGATTGGACATGGAGACAGGTGAGTGTTTATAAAATCCTTGCAGTTACTGACTAAACCCCACTGGTAAAAATGAACAATAGAAGTCCATATGAAAATCTCCATATGTGTGTATATATAGACATCTGTATCTCATAAAAGACCCACATAACAATTGAAAAGTTTACCAGTATGTAATTGTAAGACAAGTATTACCAATCACATTCTGTCCGGTATCCAAAAACCACATATTCTACATACATCCCTACCCTTTGTGGCCACCAGGATTATCAATGTCATGTTTGGGATACAACGAAGCCAGAACATTTACGTTACCAAAAAAGGCCAGAGTAAAGAACAACTACTCAGGTGCTGCACTAGATCCTAGAACGTTAGCATTTAAGAGGTGAAACTGATCCTGTAGTCATAAAGGATGTGCATAATTCAGGCACGCAGCTAGCACATGGGATATGTTTGCCTTACTTATTATCACTAGCCTTGTAGCTCCCAAGCCAATGTAAAGAAGCAAAGCTCACAATGAACATGTGTTGGCAAATTGACTACATTTGGACTAAGAAGAAAATAGTTCAATTTTTTTTCACTGAACTATAATTTCTTTAATAAGATTCCTCCTAGAATTCAGTAGTTTAGCAAAACAGTGTAGATATTTTCAATGCTTTCTAGCTGTTCTAGGAGAAGTACAATACTCCCCTTTTTTTTTTAATCTTGCAGCAAATCTTGAGACGTGTTGCCCCTGAAATACTGGTTTTAGGAGTTTCTTCACAAATACAGATCGAGTACATTTCTGTATAGCAACTTCAGCTTTCCTAATCTGTGTACTGATCCACCCTGAATGATGAAAGAATACATTGTGAACAGGGGTGGACAAATGATAAACTCATTACTTAGCCCGCTGGGCAAATAAAAGCTCCAGTGTGCTGGCTAGTCCCAAGTTTTGTTTGCCTAGACACCTGATTAACTAGGTGAAAAAATTGGAACTAAAGGAAACTAATGAGAATATGATCATGTAGCACATCGTATTTGCAGCCTCGACAAAGCAAGTCGTTGGCCAGTGTTTCAGCTTCTGGCTTTTGGTGCTCATACGTTTTAACCGCTAAGTGATTGCGTGTTGTGCTTTAGAAGAGTCTTTCCATATTCCTGTGTGTTCCTGATTCTGAAAAGATTGTCTGTAATCTGTGCAAGCTAATAAATCTGACCAGTAAAAAATCTGTCTACTGTCAGATTTTTGCTTTGGCTGATATTTGAATTGTAGCATGTCTAGGGATTCATAACAGCGTAGTTCAGAGGTTCCCAAACATTTTGGGCAAATGACCCCAAATGGACATTATGAATTTTCTGTTACCCCTTAGCCTTGACATTTCTAGCTTCCCCTTTTTGGCATATTTTCCTGTTTGTTTTCTTGATTTCTGTTGTTCCACTGAGTCAGAGTCACTTGACGTTGTCAAGGAGCCAGCAGTAGACGGATGGAGAAATCGGTCTATTTTCATTGTAGAACTCCTACACTAGTGCAGCGCATCAGCGGCACTAACGTAGGAGTTCAGCACTAAAATTTCGAAAACAGTTGCGCACACAGTCGGTTTTTCAAGTTTTGAACTGAAGTTAGGTTGCATGTTATCGGATTTAGTGACTTACAGTTGTCTTCTTTCTCCAGCATCACCATCACCACTTCGTGCTTCCCCGTCCCATCCATCTGTTTCCGGGACCCAGTGAACGACTGGTTTGAAAGTCTGGCTCAGTGCTTGCACTGGAACGTGCGCAAGAAGCAGAGCCACCTGAGCTCAGAGGACGAGGAGTTTTGAGTATTTGCTCGGAAGCACTTTGTTTCATTGTTGTTCTTTTTAATGCCTCTCTGGGACATGTCGTCCCACTTTTGACCACAGACTTTTGCGAAGCTGTTGCTTCTTGGTCAATTTTGTGTTAGTAACCATTTTTAAAAAGAAAACAAAGGAAGAAGAAGAATTCCAATTTGTAGATAGTGTATGACACAACTGTCATAAGATGCCAGGAATATTACAAAGTAGTTTCATGACAACACAGTATGAGGAGTTTGAATGAAACATCAGGTATTGTTAGCTCATGCATGAGGAGCATTTCAGCATCACAGCAATAACTGGATATCAATCAAATCGTGCCTTAAATTACATAGAATGTTAGAAATCCTTAATGGGGCGTGTAACGACGTCTTATATTTGTGTATCAGAGTTATAGATATTCTATAAATAAATGTCAGGCCAGAGGGACTCGTTTGTGCAGGGCACTGCACAAAAAAGCTAGTACATACGTATTTTTTTGTCTAGGAAACTACTGTTTAATTTTAAGAGTCTTACAGGTAAACAGCCACCATAAAGTATTTGATTCCTGAGATCACATAGTTCATTCCAGGTCTGTTGGGACCACTGTTTTGTTTTTTTTTGTTTTTTTTTTTGTTTTGTTTTGTTTTGTTTTATTTTATTTTATTTTTTTCTCTCCAGATTTAAGGTTTCGAGCAATATTTTATTAAGGAATTATGATTATTGGTTACTGTTTCCCCATTCCCTCTCTCTGAGTGTATAATTATGTATATTGAGTGTTGACGTAAGTGTATGGCGGCAGTGTGCGGTTTCAAGTGTCCTTCTCACTGAACTTTAGCTTTACGTCTCAAAATGTTTAACAGGCTTCTCTAAAACAGAAAGACTTATCAAAAGGACCTATTTTGTGTTACTACATTGCGCTTCATGCAGTCACACGCACTTGGTCTAGTTTACTACTATATTATGGCTATTGAAGGTCAACTCAGCCGCCTGTGCCCTGTTATAGAAAAAGGAAACGAGGAAAAATCTGTTTACATTCACTCTCCCTCTTTTTATTTAATCTCTCTTCAGATAATGTACGAAAAACGTTGTCATTAACAATGTCATATTTATGTACTCTACCCGTTTAATAGCTTAGGTAAGTGATGCTGTTGTCCTGGCTTATGTTACTTAGGAGGCACCCTCTTTTATTATTTTTTTTTTTAGCTTATTATATTCAATGAACCCTTGTTCTCAGACCTTTTTGACCTAATGTACATCCATGTGAAGTAGCTACTACTTTCTGAAACCAAAATAACCAGTCTTAATTATTCTCACTGACATAATTAGTCAGTCATCTGTGAGTGACTAGATAAGATGCTCAGGAGAGAATTAGTTTGTGTGCAGGAGTTTCTTGGGGCAGAGCCGAGCTTGCAGTGTAATGAGGTGTCTCCATTCTTTCAAAATCTGCTTTAGACATAACTAATTAAACATTTTTATGTGTTTTTGTTGTAATTGTGCAATCTTTTCACACACAACTTTTCATCACGTTTCTTTGGGGTTTTTGTTTTTGTTTTGTTTTTACACACAAGTTTTTTGTAATGTATCTTTTCAGAACATACTCTAAATGGTTCTTGAATTTTTTTATATAGCACTTTAATAAATGATCCACAGCTGATCAAACTATCAGTAAGATCAAAGCTTGTGTACTGTTGTTTTATGACCTCTACATTTATTGCTGAAGCACACTACAGTTAGTCTGTGGATTTTATTTAAGATTGTGTTTGGAGTTTTTATTTTTGTGGGATAGTATTCTACTGTAGGATAACCCAGCGTATCTTTAATATTACACGGACTGAACTGATTAGTAATGTTATCGGATATATGAGACGAGATGAACTGATCTTGTGGAGATGCACAGAAGAAAGTTCTTACTTGCGTCGCAGTTTTTATTTGTGCGCTCAGTGGCACAGCAAGTAGTGTTGCCACCTCACAGCTCGAGGTTCCCTGGTTCGAGTTTATGTGCATGTTCTCCCCGTGTTAGTATGGGTTTCCTCTGGGTTCTCTGGTTTCCTCCCACCTCCTGAAAACATGCCAGTAGGTGGACTGGTTACACTACGTTGCCCAGGTATGAATGTGTGTGCATGATACCCTGTGATGGGCCGGTGTTCCATCCAGATTGTATTACCACCTCTCGCCAGTGTTCCTGGAATAGGCTCTGGATCCATTTACATTTATAGCATTTGGCAGATGCCCTTATCCAGAGCGACTTACATTTATTACATACTTATACATCTGAGCAGTTGAGGGTTAAGGGCCTTGCTCAAGGGCCCACCAGTGGCAGCTTGGCGGCGCTGGGGATCAAACTCATGACCTTCCGAGCAGTAGCCCAACGTCCTAACCACTGAGCTACCACTGCCCTATGGATCCACTGCGACTATGACCAGGATATGAGAGAGAGAGAGAGACGGAGAGAGACAGAGACAGAGACTCTCTCTATCTTGGCTATAACATAAGCGATAAACTAACTGGTCTCTCGAACCTTCTACAACATTAAACCTAACGATAAACCATTAAAATGTGCGATGTGTCCTTCATTAATCAATTAAACATTGTAATCATTGGCAAATTGCTGTGTTCTAAACAGAGTAACACACTCCAGACCATGCTGTTACATGAAAATAATGCACGCTGGGGTGGTGTGATGGAGCACGACGCGAAGCAGAGTGCCGTAACCACCCTGAACATCTGTTGTGTTATTCCTTACATAATCAATGACAGTGTGGTGTGTTGTGTTACTGTTATTATTTTCCAATAACCGCACATCCTGAAGTGTTTTAATTTAGTAATAAACAACATGTCGTTCAGCCCTCCATCCCAAAACCTTTTCTGTGTCAGGAAACTTAAAGTTACAGCTATAGATAGGTAGATGCACTTTACTGATTGGTCCCCAAGCGGAAATTCAGGGATGTGACTGTTCGAAAGCACTGACACTGGAGACCACTTCCAAAAATGCTAAATAAACATCTTGTCACAGAAAACCTCACCATATCAGTAATTACACACACATTTTTTGTTTAGATTGTGTATGCAATACATGTACTTAGAAATGATAATGTACTGGAACTAAGTGCTTTCTTATAAATCTTGCAGCCAGCACTATTGTCAGAACTGCTGTTATAAAATATAAAATATTAAAATATCAACACCTTGTGACCACTAATAATCAAGAAATCAACAGGACTGTGGTACAATGACAGAACAACCACCGGTTTTAGATTAAAGTTGATACTGCCACCTCTCTATACTTAGTACTGGTGATTTTATACTTAGTAATGGTGATTTTATACTTAGTAATGGACATTTTATACTTGCCCTTGGTGATTTTATACTTAGTACTGGTGATTTTATACTTAGTAATGGACATTTTATACTTGCCCTCGGTGATTGTATACTTAGTACTGGTGATTTTATACTTAGTACTGGTGATTTTATACTTAGTACTGGTGATTTTATACTTAGTAATGGAGATTTTATACTTAGTACTGGTGACTTTATACTTAGTAATGGAGATTTTATACTTAGTACTGGTGATTTTATACTTAGTACTGGTGATTTTATACTTAGTAATGGAGATTTTATACTTAGTACTGGTGACTTTATACTTAGTAATGGAGATTTTATACTTAGTAATGGAGATTTTATACTTAGTACTGGTGACTTTATACTTAGTAATGGTGATTTTATACTTGCTAGTGTTGACTTTATATTTTCTAGTGTTGATTTTATACTTAGTAGCTTTGAATCGTGTGTCGAGAAGGTAGGACACTTTCAGGTGAAGCTCTGTAGCGATGCTTGTGTTGTTTTCCAGATTTGGCGAGTTGTTTCAAGTAGTCTACACTCTGAAAATAACAAAAGTTGAAAAAATAATAATTTTATATTTCCATATACTCTGCCAGTCAAAAAGAATAATTGCACACCCAGTATGAACATTTCTAACTTAATTTAGTATTAAATAGGAATTTATTGGAAAAGAATTCTAGATCAAATTGAATTTGAAATTTTATTTGCAAATCACAGGTATACCATAATAAAATGTAAAAAATAATAATAATAATAATTGACTTGCATGGTATATAACCAATAAATCAAATAAGAATTACTATTACTATAATTACTATTGTTTATATATTATATTGTTAGTTAATTGATTCCACAGCACTACTACTCTAAATTCTTCACTATGTAAACATGCTCAGTGATCAGTGCAAGCTCATCTGCTTCAGCTCTCCGATGCAAGAGGCAAACACATTTACTGGCTGTGCTTCAAAAGTCTGATGACAAAAAGGTGATGAACAAATGAACAAAGCATAGGGTAACACTTTTGTGATTTTCTGTTCGTGCTAGACCTATCTGAATAGGGTCATATTTTATTTATGATATTTAGGCTTTCAGAAGGAAAGAGTTTATTAATTGTTTGTGGAAGTCTCTTCATTATTTTTGTTCCTGTTGGCGGATCAAAACACTTCCCTGAGTTTTGAGGAACTTTATTGTGTCAGAACAAAAATCAGAACATTGTTGAATAATGTGAAAAAAAAAAACAGCACATTGTTGTATAATGGAAAAAAAAATCAGAACATTGTTGTATAGTGAAAAAAAATCAGCACATTGTTGTATAATGCGAAAAATCAGAATATGCCAATAATTTATGCAACATTATAACACCAGGCAAAATCTAGTAAACTTTGAGTCAATGCATTTTTTTTATTAAAAATAAATACACTTACAAATAACAATTCCATAACAAAATAACAAATGCGTCTGATTTTTTTTTTTTTTGAAAAAAAAAAAATCATATATAACCTAAGAAACAGCACCACCTAACGGATTTATTCCGAATTATTGTAGTTCAGAATAAATCCATTAGGTGGTGCTGTTTCTTAGGTTAGATCCGCCCTAAGACATGGGAGAACAGTGGCCAAATCAGTTCCTCAATCCAGTGGCTTAGCATTTTAGCTGTGTATAGTCAAAATCTTGCAGAAATTAAGAAACAATACAGCAGATACCATTTATGAAATGGCAACTACATGTTTTCTGAATAAATTTCTGGGTGTTAAATCAAGTCCTAATTTTATGTATGAGTTTATATAGGCAGAAATTGGTTAGCTCATGAGCGGGTTACACTTGGAAACTGGACTGAAGTTAGAGGAGAGCAGAGTAGCTAATTAATTATTTGTGTTTTGCGGGTGACCGTTAAATTCATGCTCAAGGAAAAAGATGAACCATTTCTCAGTCTTTCTAGACTAAAATTTATGAGGGGAGAAAGTAACAACTTGATTTAAAAAAATTTTGAAAAAATTTCTGAACATAGATATGATGTTCAGAAGTTTGTAAGTTGACGAGTTTGGAAATTGGGTCAAAATGCTAATGATAATTTATTTCATAAATGAAGAAGAATTTAAAAGAAAAAAGAGTGCGTTCTTTAGAATTTATCATTCCACAAAACTACCACATACAGAGCGGTCGAAGAGATGAATGGAATAAAAAAATTTTAATACAAAGAGGGGTGATGGAAATTAAATAGCAAATGAACACTTTGCATTTTTGTTTATTATTTATTTTACTCAATGTATCATTTAAGCATTTATCCTTCTCATTAATCATGGTTTTATTCTTCAAACCATCATCGGATGGCCATTATGACTTTTTTATTTGTTCCACTTGCATTTTGATCAGATAGATTTTGACTTCACATGCATTTCTATCCAATCCAATACTAACCATGTCCACTCTATTTTTAGCCTGGTGGCACACACAGACTCCCTCTAGAACATGTCTGAACCTTTGGCCCAAATCATCATGCAGGAAATAGTTCATGCTGCACAACAGGACAAAGTTGAGAAAAGTTTAACTTTATGCAAATATGGAGCGACTTGGTGCAGCGACTACCAATGGGAGTCTGAATTGTTTCATGGGCCCAGACAAGCTGTCTTTTGGGCTTTCACCCTAGATAGAAGGCCACAATGGCAAAGAGCACAAACTGCTTCTCCTTCATCTTGTACAATATGATGCCTATATACGCTGGTGAGTTTTATATGCAAACGCTCTCCCTCCTGAATGTTTAATTTTAGCAGCAGGAAAACTGATTTGTTGCCACCCACTGACTATGGCAACCAGGAGTACGAACGCCTACTGGTGACTTCATAGTACAGTGACTGGTGACTTGCACCGATAAAATCACTGCATGTGTGAACGTACCTGCAGAGCTGATCAATTTTGGCTGTTGTGATCTGCTTAAGACACCCCCTACAGGGAATATACAGGGACAAAAAGTTTTGATGGGAATTCAATGGATCATTTTTGTGATCTTGTTGACGATACTCCTTCCCTGTCTTTCATCCAGGCACTCGGATTTTCCACCTACCTGAATGGATCATTGAAAAAAGAGTATTAGGTGGAACCTGCCACTATCTGAGGTGTGGCTGTACTCCTGTTTAGCCTGGTGTGTGGAGAAGAGCCTTATTTTGGAGAACACGAGATTGTTGATGGTCACCTGTACTTCCCTGATGTCTGTCTGAGAAAAGACAGAAGCTTTACATTCAGACCTGTATACAAAGCCGGGAATCTTCCAAAGCAAAATGGCTAGAGGTGCGATTACAGAAAATGATAGAAAATGAATAAGAAGAGAAGTTTCAGAAGATTTATTACTGCACACGCAGCCTGCCACCTTATCAGACTGAGGCAGGCTACACATGCACCCTGCCTCAGTTTGATAACGTGGTGACTGGAAGGACACTCTAAAAGACAACAAACCTTCGAGGAGATCCTCATGCATGACTGGTTCTGAGGTCAGGTCACTGTGGAGGGAGTGTAAAATTATGATGTCCAGTGCACATGGATGGTACTACACCAGTATTCAGTTCTGCAAAAACTGATTGCTATAATAACAATCTTAAATGCATGTAATTAAAGAAAAAGATAAGGTAATATTCATTGTATGAGACACAGCGCTAGTTTTTGTTAAGTGGAGGAAGATGGACTCGGAAATGTGCCTGTTTCTATTGATGAATTCCTATGATTCCTATGAAAACCTTGGGGTTTCAGCAGTGGTGTCACTAGGGGATATTGTTCGGGGTGTAACGATATGCACAACTGCTGCTGTTTAAGAAGTGCTGTAGTGCTATGATTAAGTTAGGAAGTGGACTCTTCTGGTGCTGAAGGGCAGAGAGCTCTAACAGTGACTAGGACATGGTAGTGACATAGAGAGCATGTAGCTGTATCATGATAGTATCCCAATTATCCATATGGTTTACTAACCATATGGGCTCAATATATATATATATATATATATATATATATATATATATATATATATATATATATATATATATATATATATATATATATATATATATATATATATATATATGTGTGTGTGTGTGTGTGTGTGTGTGTGTGTGTGTGTGTGTGTGT
>CM040982.1:20430724-20481757 GCA_022985145.1 Pangasius djambal
CATCTTTGGGCAATCCTCCAGGAGGCTTGGAGTAATATATCAAGTCAATGTTTGAATAAACTGACTGCTCGGATGCCTAGTGTTGTCCCTTATTATCAATGCAAAATGGTCACTAACTAAAGAGGATTTATGCTGATATTGCCCAAAAACCCTATTTTGTTCAGGCGTTTCCAAACTTTTGGAGGGCAGTGTACTTACAGCATCATTTACACATGCAGAGCATTCTCTGACAGAGTATACAGTAAGGTCCATAAATATTTGGACAGTTACACTGTAGAACTTTTACTGTAAAATTTACAGTCATTTACTGGCAGCAGAGTAAACTAAACAGGGTTTGTATTCACCTAAAATAAAGGGCACACAAATGATCCACTAATTTGCAGATATTGACACACGGAGAATTTTTACCGTTCTCACCTCTGCAATAAATGTTTCATATCCCACAGTCTTCTGGTATTTTACCGTAAACCAATGCACTGCTCTAACTGCCGAATCATTTACAGTACTATCCTGCAAAATAATAAAAAATAATTTTGCTATAAAATAAATACTGTAAATTTACACTATTTTTTTTTTTTATTTACAATGTATTGTTATTTCTGCTGTCTGCCACAGTATATTGGAGTTGAAATTAAATAATGAATATGAACTCAAGTGCAAAAGTCTTTCAGCTTTAAATTTACATCCAGTTTTTGAGGGACTTAAAATAATTAGACAACTGACTGCTTAGCTGTTCCATGACCAGATGTGTGTTATTCCCTCATTATTTCACTTACAAGTAAGCAGATAAAAGGTCTAGAGTTATTTTCAAGTGTGGCATTTGTATTTGGAATCTGTTGCTGTTAATTGTCAATATGAAGTCCAAAGTGCCGTCACTGCCATTGAAGCAAGCTGTCATTAGGCCAAAAAATCAAAACAAACCCATCAGAGAGATAGCAAAAACATTAGGTGTGGCCAAATCAACTGTTTGGTACATTCTTAATCTCAGCTCAGGAACACCAAAAGAAGTAACTGCTAGCTGTATATATATATATATATACACACAGTCAGGTTCAGAAGTATTTGGGCAATGACAGAGTGTTTGTGATTTTGCCTTATTCCAGATCACATCTTGATTGTTTTATTTCAAATCCATTGTGGTAGTGTATAAAGGCAAAATCACAACAACTCTGTCATTGTCCAAATACTTCCGGACCTGACTGTGTGTATATGTATATATATACACTGTATATACTGTATATAAATATAAAACCTCTGTGCAAAGCCCCGGATGTTTTTAAATCCTAGAAATGTCCCTGGATCTGACAATGTACAAGCACATACAATCTCAAAGCCCCATTCACTGCCCATTTAAAGAAACACTGGCTGTCACTGTCCCATTGACGCACTCTATTCTTTTGTAGCTTTTAACCTTACAAACAGGATTACATCAATGCCCTACCAGTGGACACCTGAAGCCTCAAGAAATGAACCATTTTTCAAAACAGTTGGCTGTAAATGTCAATGCTTTCATGAAGCGCCATCATCAAAGCATGTTTTTAGAGAATAGTGAAGACAAATCATGAGGTTTTTTACTGAAAAAAAAACAGGCTCGGTCCACACTGGTTAGTTTTCACATGAGTGAAAGTGTAGGCCAAACCAAAAGTAAAGTATCTGTTGCATCAGTAGACAGATTTAACTAGGCTAGGCTTAACTCAAAGGTTCTGATAAACAAAACAGACAGCGTCAGCACCAGAAATACGTATATAAAATGAAAAGGCTCAGTAATGTCACTAGTGAAATACAAAATACCTAAAAGAATGCTTGCGTGAGAAACAAGTTCACCGTGGTGTGCGCACATTTCTAATTTGCAAGGTCTGTAATACACATCATAGCCTAGTATTTTACATTATCAACTCCATCCTTTTCATTTTCTCGATCTTTGCAACATATCCTACAACAGAAATGGTATCATATGTATTGTAGATACACTGTCTGCACTTACACGTTCCCTTTGTTTGCCATAGTAAGGGACATTCCACCAGTAGAGTAACATTTTGTCCCACCATAAATTTTCAAAGAATACATGCACAGAATGTAAAAAATAATAGTTGTATAAATTGCAATTGTCCTATTACAAATCCAAATAAAATCACAAAAGGTGGTTTTAAAATATTTTTAAAATACCAGTAACCTTACTGTACCCCTAAACAGGCTGTTTTCTCTTGTCCCACCTTGCTGACAGTCATTCTGCATGCCAAATATAATAAAAATAAAGTATTAAGTTTCTTTTTTGTATGGTCAGATTGTTGTCTTTTAAAGGTAAAAACATTCATTTTCATAAACATATTTTAAGCAATGATAATTATGCATTTAAACCATATCCCACAAAGAATGTGCAACCCTGTTACTGAAACCCATTTACCTGACTAAAGGAAGAGTAAAACCAGTAAGTCACATGACAAGCAGGAAGTTTCTTCATCAAGACCCTGTCTAACAGGATGGCCAAGAGAAAAGTATGTCCCCTAAACTATTTATCATTTTTTTCAAATCTTTTCAGCATTGCTTGTCTTCGTCTAGCTCAACAGCTCAACTCTGTTACTAAGATTATAGATATGAAAAATAACACATTTTGAAGTTGAAAGTAACACGTGGTTCCAAAGTTAGCATCCTTTACTGAATAATGGCTAATGGCAAACTAGTGGTTTTTTGAAGAGAGTTGATGACTCAGTAGTACTCCAATGGTAGAATATCCCCTAACACACCACACACATATGATTGCCTTTTCCAACTGCAAACTTGTTCCAAAACCTAGCCTAAAAACCACCATCTTGGCAACCCAGAGAGTGCCACATCACAAAGATTCACCAAAAGATATCATCTTTACTAAATCCTTCGAAACATACTGCATTACTTCGTGCCTTTACCTCAGTGAGTGATTCCACAAACAGCCGTTTGTGTCCCACTGATACCAAATATATATGTAAAGTAAAGGTAAAAGACATTTTAACTCAATATAACTACACTTTTTTTTCCGAATGCATTCATGTGTGAATCTGAAAGATAATTTTCCATGAGTCATCCATTATAGGTTATTTACATTTTAACATACACTGTAGTTGTGCTCCACAACATTCAATGAAGCTGTTACTTTCAAATACTTTCACCTCTATGAAATATTTGGAATACTCCATAACTGACTTGTTCCACAGGAAGTTGCATCATGTGAAGTTTCTTATTCTTTTTTTTCCCCCTTTACTTTCAGTGATATTGTGATATTGACTGAGGTCACTTTGAAAATATAACTCTGTTACCCAAATTATATTGAAAGTAAATTATTAATTTGAAAAAATTATTGTAAGTAAATCACTGGAACGTCCTTAATGTCCCTCATGCTACTAGCATGGATGCTAGCTCACCACATGTTCTTTATTTGCATATTTTATTCAAAATAAATAAATAATAAACTGTGTTTAAAAAAATGAGACATTGCTGCCAGAGATGGGTCAACCCATTTTAAAATAAAATGTAATTTTTAATGGATAAATGGCACCACATTTGTGACGATCCTGAAATACCCTTCACATTTTGGTGTGTTTTTCCTTCTCAACCTAGTTTTTGGTTTGCTGATTAGCTGAGGAGTTGCATCGTGTGAGCTGGGGGCAGAGACAACACCAACGTGTCCTAAGTGTGACTCTGGGGTTGAGAAACACTGCTCTGACTCCACTCATACTTCTTTTGAACATGTGGAATATTACTTCTCATCTTTTATGCATGGCTGAAAATGTTTTCCTTCCTTCAGCTGAACGCTGTATTTTATTCAGACTCTTCAAAAGCGGTAATCTTTCAATTGAGGATCTTATGCAGTTTGAGAGTTTCCAAAAGAAATTATCAATCATGTGCTATGCAACAGCTTCCTAATTTGATACACAGCACACTTCCTGTGAAGTTCCCAGTTTTAACCGACAGCCAACTGTTTATAAAAGAAAACAAAAAAAAAAGCCTGACACTGTATTTGACACAATATATATAGCAACTTCATTCATTCACAAAGAGCATCTATAAACATTCAGGATCTGGTCTGAGCCTATAAGAAAAGATTGTTTAAAATATATTTATTCAATTTTGTATCACAAATACATGTTTCTGAAAGTAACGAAACCATGCTATCAAAACTCAGAAAACAATACATATTTAATAGTTAAACAGATAAACTTCTCTGTTTTGTGCAACTTTTACAAGTGCTCTGGTGATTACAGTGCGTCAAGTAGAAATAATGCTGGAATCTACAAAAAAAAAAAAGAGCATCAGTTATCCAATAAAAAAGGATATTACTTTCAAAATAGACAACAAACTTTGGTATCCCTACATGGGGAGTGGTAATAAAACACACACAGAGGAGAGAGCAATGAACTTTTGCTCCTGTTTGTTCATAACACTTCCTTAACCCCGAGATCATTTGTCTGTGTGACATTAAATGATAAAGCGTTCTGAGGTCAGTGTAAAAAATCATAAATCAAAAACCATGTAACATTCATGGTAAAATGTGCTTTCAAAAGAATAACAGCAGAGGGGAAAAAACACCACATGCAGTAGTGTCCAAAAGTCTGACAGCACTAGTGAAAATGCGTGTTTTGCATTTTTTTTTTTTTCTTTCAATTTTATGGTATGATATGATGATAGTAATACGATTTGAGTGAAAATCAGAATCTTGAAAATATTTACATGAATTTGAGATTTTCATAGCATTTGGTATGTCCCCTTTTTGCTTTAATGACAGTGTGCACTCGAGCTGACCCAGATGCCACAAGTCTCAAATCCATCAGCGTGTCGTCTGAACACGTGCTTCAATAGAAGAGATAAGACTCACGGAAAATCTGACCTTTTGTACAGTTAACATCTTGTTTATTGAATAGTCCTTTTTTGTTTGAGAATTTTCAGAAATGTATTTCCCGTTTTATATTTAAAAAAAAGAATCCCGGATTTTTTTGGTCTCAGACTTTTGGACCCCACTGTTCATGCCAGTGAAATGAATCCATTGTTGCTGTTTTTTTTTTACATGCAATTCATTCCACGTGTAGCAGTTCGTCATTCATTTACATGACTGAACAATCATGACTATAAAAGTATAAAGGCTTTAACAACACTCTCAGGAAAAAAAAAAAAAAAACTGTACTAAACTGTACCTTTCCTTGTCACTGGGGTGGACCTTTATTAGGTATCTTTTTCTTAGAAATGTGCATATAGTGTACCTTTGCACACTTTGCTCTAAAAGGTCATTACGGTCCAGTGATATACTCTATATATCCACGTTTCCAGGTGACAGATACGTGTTAAAACTATAAAAGATCATTCTACCAACCCAGTGTCAGTTTAGTACCCTTCCTTCTGAGAGCTCTGGAACTGAAACCACAAATCTGAACGCCTTGTTATTACTACCACACAAAATTGTAATAGGATTTGTGATAACAGGAACCTTGTTATCTGATATTAAGACGTTTTGATAGTGATTTTAAGTGCTTCCCATTCCCATATACCATGCAGCCTTATTATCTGTTGAGGATTTTAGACTGATGTTATATAATTAGAAATAATATATATGTTAAGACTATATAACATTTTAAAATGGAGTGGCTGAATTACATTTTGCATGGACACTGCTACTAAAATGTGTAGACATGCAGTTTGGCAAATATTGGACACTTACATACATACTGATATGTATCCAAACATAAAATAACGTTTAACAGAAATACTGACAATAATACATGACGTGAATATCTAAAATAGCTAAAACGTTCGCAAAGCCAGTAGTTTAAAGCGTATAAAAAAAAGAAAACGGTAACAGATAAAGATGTAACTAATGAATGTCCAATCACTATATGATTCATTTGGCATTTCCATGTCCAATAAAAGCAATCTTACCCTTTACCGATAAAAGTGAAACCCTCAGGGCATTTGTTAAGGAGTTTGGAGCAAGCGCTAGATTTCTGAAGACTTTGAAATAAGCTAAATGGCAGTGTTGGCTCTCACTTTGTGTCTGAAATTGATTTGCAGACATCTGTTCCAGCTGATGAACCTGCGTAACTGAGGTTTTGGTCAGCTGTAAGTGCATGTTTAACAGTGAAATGAAGTTGCATTATTGTACTCCCTGCTGACTGGCGACAGTGCATGCTGGTTTTCCTTCTGGCCCTCTTCATAATGATCCTTACTGGTTTTCTGTAGCAAACACTTTTAAGAGAATGGAGAGAAAACATGATCAGACACTCAAGACACAGCAAAATTACAATAAAGGAACGTGTGGGTTTTAGTCAAAGTAGAACCGGACAGAATTATTAAACAATTATACAGAAAAAGCACAACTCTCACCCTGGCACTCAGTTATCCAAACCTTTAGTGGCATGCTAGCATGCTTTCTCACCACGTCCTGTTTGCTTTCTTACTCTACATACTTAAACAAACCAATAACAAGCAAAAAAGATTGCCTAAGGGGAGCACACTCGTAAAATTCTTTCATTCAACAAATCTTTGGCAAGTGTGCACAGAAATCACTGACATCAGTCAAGTGTGCAGAACATAGAGCTGCCACTAAACAAACGATTAGATATTATAGTTTAAAACATTTGGTGCATCACATCCAGTGTTTATTTACGTTTTGGTTGTTAGTCTGACGATTCAGAACACGCATTTCTACAGCACTACAGCTCTGTCCTTTGGATCACCTTGCTCCTTGCAGGTCAGTTTAACAGCTATGCAACACAAACGACACAGCATGTTTGCTTCACTTCCTACAGTTGGATTGATTCAGAGTTGAATCTCATTGCCTCTGCAATCTAACAACATTTTTTTTTTTTTTACACTCCCATCAGGCAGTATTTTTTTTCTTATGTGCGGTGTACAACTAATCCAAAGCAAAGAGCAAACGAACCAAAGGTATCCGTTTGGCACTGAGTCAGACTCCGCCAAAGGTGTCAAAGCGCTTTGTCGTTGCTGGGTTGCGAAAAGCCAGCCAACCAAAAATATATAGCTGACAACAGTAGCTAAAAATCCCAGCAATGCTGCTGTGCCTGATTCACTCCTACTGCGTACCTGCTGTTTTTATAATGGGTCATGAAGTTGGCTATAAAGAATCAGTAATTATAAACCTGCAGAATGACCTGTATGATAGGTAGACCTCATAAACTGGCCAATTAGAGTACATACAAGGTATCTAAAACTGGCAACTGTGTTAAATATTAATATCAGATAACTTTTCATTTTTACTTCAGTAATATTTTATGAAAATAGAATAATAGTAGAGTATCACTATTATTTGATTATTTAACACAAACGGTGTTAGATGTGAAACTATTTTTTAAGTCTCTGTGACATGATCATTAAAATCAACCAGGCTACTAAGAGGACTACAGCTTTGTAATTTTCAGTGTTAAAAAAAAAAACAAACAAAAAAAAACAGTCAGAGTAATGCAAAACTTTAGTAGATCAGTCATTAAAACATTTTCAGTAAGACAGCTAAGAGCAATTTCAATGAGACAGCCAAGAGTAACCCAGGAATACAAGGTGATTAAAAAAAATAAAAAAAAAAAAAAATATATATATATATATATATATATATATATATATATATATATATATATATATATATATGTTAACACTTACTGGCAACCTTTTTTTTTTTTTACAGGTTTTTTTTCCTTTTCTTTACAGTAATGTTGTGGTTTTTATTTTTTTATTGGGAAATTGCTATCAGACTGAGTTTGGAGCAAGGAAGAAAGATTACTAAATACAGTCTATAATTATTAACCTAAATTCCTTGTGTTATAATCTTACAAGGGTTGTTACAACAGTGTTACTGTGTTGTCATATACGCTCACTGGCCGCTTTATTAGGAATACCTTTTGTGCCTGCTATTCATGACGTTATCCAGTCAGCTAATCTTGTGTGCAAGGCATAAAATCATGCAGATACAGGTCAAGAGCTTCAGTTAATGATCACATCAAATATAAGAATGGGAAAAATTTTGATCTCAGTGACTTTGACCGTGACATGGTTGTTGGTGCCGGACAGGCTAGTTTGAGTATTTCAGAAACTGCTGCATTTTCACGCAAAACTCTAATGGTGCAAAAAAAAAAAAAAAAAAAAAAAAAAAAAAAAAAAAAAAAAAAAAAAAAAAAAAAAAAAAAAAAAAAAAAAAAAAGAAGTCAGAAGAGAATGGTCAGAGTGGTTCCTGCTGACAAGAAGTCTATGGTGAGGCAGCCACTCTTTACAACCGTGTTGAGCAGAAAAGCATCTCACAGTGGGCACAGGCTCATGAAAACTGGACAGCTAAAGATTGCAGCAGGTGATGTTTTTCTAATCTTAAATGATTTTATACATTGCTCTGCTGCCACATGAATGGCTGTGTAAATAACAGCATAAATAAATTAGCCAGTGGGTGCAAGTGTTAGCACTTTTTTTTAAATCATCCTGTATTTCAGTAAATCAGACTGACTCAAAATATGTTTTCTTTTGAAAACAAGCACAGCAGCCCTTACTTCTCTCCCGCAGACCCTGGCCGAAGCTGCGGTACAGATGGAACAAGCCCCAGAACAGCACGCATTTGATGGTCACCGAGATCACACAGCCTGTAATGGAGGCAGCCTCCAGTATGTATGTTTCACTCTGGCCCCAGTCAGACACGATCTATGAGGAAAGCAAAATGGGTTTCAAATGCTCCTGAAGGCTTCACTCACATCCAGACTTACCATGATGTATTTTCTTTTATCCAATGATACACAGTGTTTAACAGAATCATGTACATGATGTAAGCAGGACTGTAAATAAAGGTGTGCTTCCAGACTCACCGTATATAGCAGGTAAATGAAATAAGCCAGCTGAGGTAAGTTCAGGAGGGTAAAAATCCAGACCAGTGGCTTCACTTCTTTTAAAACCTGAAAAACAGATGAAAAGCAAATCCTAACTGATTTCTGATAACAGAGCAGATCTTAAAACCAGCTCACGGCAATTCCACCATTTCCTTATCCCTTATCCTTGCCACATCTAGACAACCAAATCCATGTCTGGTTGGGGTGTATGCAAAAAAAAAAAATCAATATCAACATCATCAACCATTATAGTATGATGAACAGATTAGTAGTCAATAAGTAATAACAATAAATAACATTGATCATATATATATATATATATATATATATATATATATATATATATATATATATATATATATATATATATATATATATATATATATCTCAGCACTAAATATGTGATTTTATTCATCATGGTAGTCTGCATGACAGTGTTTAATTTCTTTTAGCGTTTGTTCAGGATAGAAACTTGGCTCATTTAATATTTAATTAAATCGACAAAGTTAAATCTGGTCTATTTGAGATCACGTAACTCTCTGCAGGTGAGACTGGAAAGCAGTTGAGCTTTGGGCAATAAACATATTTGCAGAAAAACAAAGAGCACACTTCTATAGACTTCCTGAATCAGACGCAGGTTTGTTCAGATTATGTGCAGAAAATATTTATCGACGGGCTGCTGGAATGAATAATATAACAGTAGTGGATTATAGAACATTGCTACTTCTCTGTTACCAATACTAAAAGAATGCTAGTCTGTTCCTTGTGGTCATTAATTACACTGTAGTTCACATGCATAAGCATAAACTAGAATGAAGCTTCTTCTGAACAAATGAATGCATTCAGTAGATGACAAAAAAAAAGTGCACAGGGATTTCCAGGGTCTCTTGGAGGTCTGCAGTCCACCAGAGTTTTATATAATCCTTATCATAACATGTTCTTTAGTTCTCAGTTAATAATTACATTTAGGAAGTGCATTAGAACAGAGAAAATCACAAATCCTGTGAAACAGCTCTGATTTACAGTGACTTACAGAAACGGCTCCAGTGGCTGCAGTGATTATTGCCCAAACCACTCCAATTCCCAGAATAATGGAATGAGTTTTGGACACAGAGGGGCCTGATGTCAGGATCAGGATGCACAAGCACAGCTGTTCAACAGAGCAAAACACAATTAAACAGTCGTTCCTCAAAAACTTTTCATTAGATGCAAAGTTCCTCATGTTTTGTAAAAAAAAAAATGAAACCAAGATAGATCATGTCAGATCTTTTTCTACAATTAATGCAATATGGCAACCAAGAAATTCAAGTGAAATACAAATTGAAAGAGAAAAAAAAACCATACAATAACCTGGCTGCGTAAGTTTGCACACCCCTTAACTAATACTTTGTTAAAGCGTCTTTTGCTTGTAATACAGCACTCAGGCTTTTTGGGTAAGAGTCTACCAACTTAGCCCAGATTAATTTGTTAATTTTGTTCCACTCTTCTATCAAACTGCGAAGGGATCTCCTGTGCACAGCCTTCTTCAAGTCATTCCACAGGTTTTCAATAGAATTTAGACCTTAGAAAGTGTTTACTTACTATCACATTTATACATAATATTCGCTTTTTGTTTAATGGAATATCTCAGTGATTCACTGGTTATTAACTCGTTCACCAAACACCTACAGCCAGGAGAGATTTTTCACTTTTTTTTCCACATTTAACAACTTCTTTTATTCTATATAACACTGCTGTTCAAAGCAGACATAAGCACAAACTTCACCATCATTCTCTGTAGTAATGATGTTATCTAGCTACAGTGGGTCATGAGATTGAACGAGAGGCCTAAAACAAATTATTAGCTATCAGTAATTCTGTGTTACTATGAGGAAACCATTATGGTTGAAGTTTATAACGTGGGGTCTCATCACAGTTATACAAACAACTTGAATTTCTGCCATTTATCCCTTCCTGTAATTTGTACTTTGACTTGCCACTGCTTGCTTAACCTATTTACTTCTAGTTTCTCTAAAGGCATTTTGAATCCTTCTCAGCTGCTGTTGAGAACATTTCTATTGGTCAGCGAAGCATGCTTAAATAAATTAGCCTCAGTGTAACCTAAATCTATGGGGCATTTCACCAAGTGTAGTTGATAATAACGTTGTTTAAATCTGGGGTAGAAATAAATCAGCCCCAGCCTCTATTTCAATACATGCTGTTGTTATTGAGACAGTCCTCGCTGCAGAACCAAAAGTCCTTGGGACCTGCTCCAACTCATCCTATAAGCCTAACCCTAACCCCTAACCCACTCAACACTGTACATCACAAAACATCCCAGTTAAAACACTTATCCAGCTTGAAACACACTGAGCTGTCGCCACCATCTGGACTTTTGTCTTGACTTGGCCCAGGTAGGAGGATCCAGATTTGGTCCAATGACACGTAGACTTTATGTGCTTATATACTTATATACTTCTTGGTTCCACAAATAAAAATAATCCACTTTAAGCCATTTGTTAACAGCACATGATGTTATGAGATGATGTGGATGGCAAAAATTTAGCCTTATGCTTATGGGATTTTTTTTTTTTCCTTGAAAGAGAGTGGAGGATAATCTCTGCTAGTCCATTTCCACTAGCCGGCCCTGATCATATCTCACAACTAGCAAATTACTTCGTATCCCACTAAAAAGGTGAAGAAAAATGCTATGAAGTTGGAAAAATGCATATAAAATATTTTAACACTAATATAGGAAGTGAACGGACATGCACGTACAGCCAAGATCAGAAGTTTACATGCACTTCTAAGGGAAAAGCATGTAATGACAGTCTTGTGATTTCACGGATTTCTGCATGTGCTCTTTTTCTGTGAGAGAATGATTGGAACACATCATTCCTTTTCACAGAAACATTCACAAATTGAAGCTATTTTATTAATGTACTCTAGAAATTCAGGCAAAAATATACATACAGCCCATCTAATATTTGGTTACATGTCCCTTAGCCCTTTTCACCTCGATCAGCCACTTCTGATAGCCATCACATATTGGTCAGGGCTTGTGAAGACCATTCCAAAAGCTTAATTTTAGCCTCGTTTAGTCATTCTGCAACGAGTTTTAAAGTGTGACTTGGGGCACTGTCCTGTTCGGAAAGTAATCTTCATTCTTCATTATCCATCCACTTTTTTTCCCCCCATGCATTTCTCCCTAATTTAGTCTTGGCCAGTTCCTAATTTCCACTCACCAGTCAGCTCTCCCCTATCATATGACAGCTACAAACCAGGGAGGGTGAAGGCTTTCACATGCTTCCTCTGAGATATGTGAAGCCAGCCAAGTGTATCTTTTCTAAGATACGGGGCGACATAAATTGAAGGGGGAGAGCTGACTGGTGAATCACCCCTGTCACTCAGAGAGCACAGTCTTTATCGCTCTATTGGACTCCCAGCCATGGAAAGCTGTGGCATCGTTGAGATACAAACTTGCAATCTCCGGACAATTTCTGTTTCGCCATTCTGGATTCCGTCCACTTTATGCAGTGCACCGGCTCTACTGGCAGCAAAACGGCCCCAAACCTTAATACTACCACCACCATGCTTCTCCTTTTCTCCTATAACATACTTCTGGTCATTGTGGCCAGATAACTTTTCTTCTTCAGAAGACTTTCTCTCTGCTAATGTGATCAGCAACAAACTACAACCACAATTAAAAGAAGAAATCACCTGAGCCTGAAGATCAAAAGTCACCATTGAGAAGCAGAGATTGAGCAGGCGGTACTGCGTCTGCAAGCTTTCCAATGCTCCGCCTACCCTGAAGGCCATCATATTGGGCCTTAGGATGAGCAGCAAGGCACAGATCACATGCACCACACCCACACATATGATGCACACAAACCGCACCTGCAAAAGAAATAGTAACCTGAGGAGTCAAACATTTGCTGACAATCTAGACTAAATCCCTAATGTGTCAATCACACTTGTTAACAAACTAAAGTCTCACTTGGTTTATGTCATACTGAGTCTTTATGGTAATTTCATACGACACCAATCTGTGCTTCATAAAACCCCTGGACATTTACATTAGAAGATGATTAGGGGCTTGCAATCTTGTACTGTGTGTAACGGTATCATCTGGTTTGTTCTTAAGCAACATAAATTCATGTATCTGTGCTTTGAGTCTGTTCCTATTTTAACTTCTGCATTTGGAAAGCCCCAGATCCTGCTTGCAGCAATTGTCTTAGGCCAAATTGCATCTTAGATGCAAAATCTGTGGCATAAAACTACACCCAAAGGAGTGGTTTATTGTGGTTTGTTGATGTTGAAATGACAGCTGGTGTACCGTTAGCAGTATTTCTTTCTCTTTGAGTACGCTGAAGTTGACGATAGAGCGCACCATGACCACAACCACACACACCCCAAAGATAATCAGCTCCTGCATGTTCTCCTGCAGCACGCCTCGTGAGATGTAGTATACGCAGAACACTAGGTAAACAACACAGACACACCATACTTAATAAAAACACACCGGCTGAGTTGCATACTACTCATCTGTATAAAGTGCAAATCACTGCTGCATTCAGTTACCAGGACTTGTACAAACTTGTCGTAACAGACCAGAGTAACTAGGCAAAACAACGTGAAAGTGAAGCAGAGCAAAAGTGAAAGTGAACTTTTAGGATGGTCATATCAGGCCAATGACTTAAGAGACTAGTCATGTTGTCTATATCAACATAAAAAGCACAGAAGTGGATCATGGTTTGTGAAAGAAAAAAAAAAAGCCCGGCCCTTATTCTACAGAACATATATTGCTCCTTACGGATTCCCACAAGCTGGATGAGAGAGACACTGAGGTCATCATCTTCGCCCTCTTTCCATCCCTCCTTCACGATGTTGACTATAGTGATGATGAGGAGCACCAGCATGGAGAGGAGTGTGAAGCAGAAGTAGACCTTCACTAAGCACTGGAGCTCCGACCACTTCTTTATCTGGACAGAAGAAATAAGACGTAGTGCTGAATGGGATGTGAGAGAGTGAGTTAATGTGAATCATGCCCCAGAGTCAGATGACCTACTGGTCCACATGGTGTGGGTATCAGCTCCCCGTGCCTCGGCATCAGGTTTGGAGAAAGACCCTCCATGCTCGCCTGGCGCTGAGGCAGCAATGGACTGCAAAGTCAAGAATGAACACGTTTTATATGTGTGTGTGTGTGTGTTTGTGTGTGTGTATGTATATATATATATATATATATATACACACACACACATACATACATACATATACATATATATATATATATATATATATATATATAATATGTTTGTGTGTGTGTGTATAAAGAATATTACATATCAGCCTAGTAAAAGGCACTGTAAGTCATAGACAGAACATATATTAATATTAATAAATTTTCTGAATTAATGAAAAACAATGTCTGTCTACAGCAAGTGTGTAGGCAAGTAAAGTTTTCAGAACCTCACGCTCTGCATCCTCATTATGCCACATGGTTCACCACTCATCATGACTGATGTCCACTAGCTAGACTACTATCAAAAATATATATTTAAAAAAAAAATCCTATGCTGATAATCGGTTATAGCTTCGTTTTTCATCAGTACCCCCAAAAACTTCCTCGTAGGAATCTAACCCAAATGGCTCCCACGTACAAGTGATGTCAAATAACAGCATCTGCACCCTACGTAGTGCACTACGTCTACAAGGGAGGTATTTGTAACTAGTCCCTAGCTGTTTTTAGCTTACTGCTAACGTCAAGCATCGCAACAGGTGGATTTTACTGAGCACTTACCGAATCTCGTCCATTGCGCCCAATCCAACCAGGACACTTACGCTTTCAGTTGTACATTAGTCATATACTTTCCAATGTTTTAAGAAACATTTTAACAAGCGGGAGGGCTGGGAAATGACAATACGCCCACTTCCGCTTTTACAGCTAAGCGTTTTTTCTAATCAGTAATGCGTGTTAAAATTGCATTATACTTACATTCACCTACTTATTTTATTTTTTAAGTTTTGTTTTGTGTATACGCCACATAATATAGATAATATTATTCAGAATTTATATCTTACATTATCATATTTACACAATAATAAAGCTGAAATAATATTTATTAGGAAAATATTTTGAAGGCGTACTGCGCGATTTTTGCGCAGTTAAAAACCAAATAACACTTTCCGTCCAATGGCCCAACCACGATTAAAAGGTTGGTTCAATCCCAAATGCATTCACAAAGCATACATAGCGCACTAGAAGCTATTGTTTTATACAAATTGGGAGTGAGCTTATGTAGGAAGTGAGAAGATATTTGGCATTTGGCACATGAAAGGAGCGTCGACACGTTGTGGTGGAGTAAAGGGAAGTCTTGCGGCGTAGAGATACATTATCCGTGTTGAATAACAGCAAACCAGGGAGAGGTTATTTGAATTGAGGATTTGGTGGAAGTGTAATTGTGCAGCTCACACGCTCGAGATCTGATTTCAAGCTCCACTGTTATGTTAGCTGCCTTAGCAATGGTGAAGTGGTGCAGTTTGCTGCTGGAGAGCTGATTTGCCGATGGTAAAGAAAAGCAAAATGTGGCAGGTAACGTGCTTTTCTCTTCTCTGTGCAGTTAATAAACTGGAGTTTACATTAGTGGGCTTTCCTGATGGGTTGGGCTTTTGTGTTTTTGGTTACTGGTCAGATTATAAATGGTAAAATTGTTGCCTAGCTTTCCTCTTGGTGGTGTTGTCCAGCACAATCGAGGTGTCTTAGTTCAAATAATCAAACTCTCTGTTTGACTGTTGTGTTGGATTAGAGCTGGATCTGAACTGGTGATGATTAGATCATGACTTATCTCCTCTGAGTGCTTTATTCTTTCACTCTTCACTAAACTGCACGTCTGGAAACGCCTCAAGGATTTTAAGAGACTTTTTTACAGACAGGAAACTACTTTGTTGAGGTTTACTTTTCCACTGGTTACAGACTACTGTGTCAACTTGTACATTTACACATCCAGAGGGATTAATAACTCAACAAACAAGGCTCATTTCCGTCTTAAGCCCCGCCCAGTTACTATGGCAACATGCAGCCTAATTAGTTTTAACAATAGAATAGAATTATTTATTAAAGCATGAGTAAAGTAGGCTACTTGTTATGCTATGTTATGCCAGGATTAAAATACTTGGGGTGTGTTGTGGGAAAATAATCAATGACTCAATTAAGGATTTTCCTATAAGCACATGTCCTAAAGTGTTTTATTGCTCTTATACAACAAATTGCCAAATATTACATTTATTAATGTCATGTCATATTTTAAAAGCTTATTTTTTAAACGTGCTTTTATTGTTGTAGTATCTCGTATCACCCGCCTCCCCCCCCCCCCCCCTTGAAGTCAATAAGACCAAAAAAAAAAAAACACTAAGAAAAGTGCAAACTTCTCTGTCTTGAAGACTTTCTGTGGCTGAAAACCTGCTGATTCTTACAAAGTGCTGCCACTGGAGACTGTTAAAGAAACCATGTCAACGAGTATATAGTTTTCCATCCATCTATCCATCTATTTTCCATGCCGCTTATCCTACACAGGGTCACAGGGAGCCTGGAGCCACTCCCAGGGGAATCGGGGCACAAGGAGGGGGACACTCTGGACAGGGTGCCAGCCCATTGCAGGGCATGAGAACACACACTACAGACAATTTGGAAATGCCAGTCAGCCTACAACACGTCTTTGGACTAGGGGAGGAAACCGGAGTACCCGGAGGAAACCCCCGAAGCACGGGGAGAACATGCAAACTCCACACACATCGGGCGGAGACGGGATTCGAACCCCCAACCCCGGACGTGCGAGTGGGATATGGATGAAATACTTGTAGACCACAGTTTTATGAAATTTACCTAACTTGCTTTGCCGGGGTAAAATGTAGGTTGTAAAAACAGTAGCCTGCAGTGACGTTTACTGCACAATCAATCATGTGTCTGTCTGTTGAAAATCTAGTGAATGATGGGGTCATTTAGTGAGGAAAGCCTTCAGGCCACCGGCTCACAGATCATTCTTGAGATCTTATGTGATCGCTGTAGATTCTGGAAACCTACACTGAAAACAAATGTCGTAAACTGTCCACATTGCTCGGCGCTTCTTCACCAGTGGCGAATAGTAGTAATTACAACACAGTAAGGCGCCACATGATGTAAAAGTAGGAATTCTTTCTTGACGGTTGCCTTGCACTCAGGTGTGTACTTGACTTATTTATTACTAGACTGCAGACTTGTTACTGGTTGCTAAAACCTACAATGGGATTCTTTTTGGTCATTTTCATGTACAGTATTCTATTCATAGTGTATAAATACTGCATAATTGGTGTTTAATTAGTTGGTATTTTAAGTACTGCATATTTGGTATGTTGTGCCTCATTTTTCCAGGTTACCAGCCATCTCATTTGTGTTAAAAGCTCTCTGGTTGTCCTCATACTGATGGTTATAGTGGTTGAGGGCAACCTTAATATTTATATCGCAAGGGAGCAGCAAATGGTATAATGTTTTCAAGCATTCATTTGACACATTCTGTGGGTGCCAATAATTTTGCCACATATATTCTTGAGATTACAAATACTGCTCTTTTAAAGTAGTAGTTCCTAGATGTTATTCTAGAAAACATAAGCAGTTTGAGTGGAATCATATAGATTGGTGTTGATTTTAGGCATTTATTTATTTATTTATTTTTTTGCACACCAGTGCCTTTTGAAGGGCACCAGTATTTTTGGAGATATTGGCTAGCGAAGAAACGAATCTGTTTTGTTTTGGTGTATTTTAGTCTTCTGCTGAAAGCTTTTATGAAATGTTGGGGTCAGATTTGATTTGATTTTCTACTACTCTAATGCTTAGGCTAGTACCTGGAACTCTTTCAGGTCTCCTTTGTGCAAATTTGATCTTTCCTTATGACTTCACAGAAGATCGGTACAGCATCATAGCTTGTCATTTGTCTGGGTATAAGACAGCACCATCATCATGTGTGTCTACACACGTACTGTGGATGGAACAGGAGACAGGGTGATACATGAATGTTCTTGATTTTAGAACAAACAAAGTAAGTAAACTGAACAGGCCTGAACAGAGCTGGCACATATACAAAGGCATAAGTCGGAGAACCTCAAAGAAAGTTTAGAGGGACTAATTAATAATAAAAACAATTAAAATGGTGATTTGGTAATGGAGAATCTATAGTCATTACATCAGTCATTACATTCATTACAGAAAAAACGAGGGTCTTTAGAGCCAGGTGAATCTGTGCACTCTTTGCTTTAACTGACATGAAAACGTGTGAGTCAGTCAGAGACATGTGCTATTCAGTAAAACTGTGATGATTACACAGTTCCAGGCTGTCTCGTTTGTGTTCCAAAATTTGACTGAACAAGTCTTGCAGCAAGCAGGAATCTGTCTTCTTGTTGAGACTTGCTTGTGTAGTTTCGTCGAATCTTGCGATATTTTTGAACACCTTTAGTTTGGGCCTGCGCATTCGCACGTCTACAAGTCGTTACTTTGTGTAAGGACAGTGCAGAAGTACCAAGGCCGAGTCCTCGTTAGGGTAGTATGTGATACTATGGAATCTGACCCAACAAGTTTCTAGATGATGGCAGGTTGGTCCTCTATGACAGCAGCGCTAGCTTTTCATCTTGTATATTTTTCCCAAGATTTTTGCTTAAATTACTCTTGGGTAATTCCCACAGACTAGTTAGGTCTGCCCTACCATACGACAGCTACCATCAGGGTAGAGTGAAAGCTGTCATGTGCACCCTTTTATATAAAGTTGATATCTTGTGGTTTTTGCTCCTGATCAGCATGTCTTGTGGTTTGAATGTTGAATAGGTGGCGTTTTGTCTTGGGCTGTGAATATGTCTGTACCTCTATGTGCACTTAAGAGCGGCACTGTGTATTTCTTGTGGTTCATGTTTGAGTCTACTGTTCTGATGTTTAAATCTTTGCTCTTTGTTGGTGTTATGTCGTTGTTCCATGTACTAGTGGTTCTCAAAGTCGGATCCAATCAAAGTTGTTTGTTTGTTTGTTTGTTTGTTACAGTGGTGGAAATTACAACCTGCCGTTATCAAACTTGCTTTACTTGTGATTGAGCTCTTATAGCTATTACAAAAAAAAACCTCAGTAGCTCAAAAAACAATGTTAGTCACGTCATGTTGGCCCTCGTGTGTTCTGTTGGTGGAAAGTTCAGGAATAAAAAGCTCCAACAGAGAGCCAAAATATTATTCCACACCTTTGAATAATGAACCTCATATTCAAATAGATGGATTATGTTCATAATAAAGTCTGTGGAAATAATTTACACTTAGTTCCCTGGATGCACACAGTTTCTGAACCGCTGCCCTATACTGCCTTTAGGTAGTGTTTAAAGCTGGAGCAACACTTTAGTGCACTCAGACAAATCTTATTTAATAGCATAGTTCAGCCCTTCTTTTTTTCTTTTCTTGCATTCTTGTAGTGTACTCCTTTTGCAACTGCATGACTTCCAGAAATCTTGGGAAATCTTTCACTTTCTCGTTGCCCTTTCATTAATCATGGTGAGGTGACTGGATCCAGCCTAGTAACAGCTGAAACAGCGTACCGTCAGGCTAAAAACAGTAATTAGCATACATCTAGTGTACACAGATGACATAACACACAGCACAACTGCTCCTTTGTAAGACTTCGACATAGGCAAAGAATCTCGGCGTAACAAAATAGCATAATTGTTACTGTCAGTTAGTGGTACTGGCCTATCTCTCTGCAAAAATGTCCTCATTCTAACTGTACTAATAATCTCACACTGTTTTACTGAATACACCAACTTCTGCCCTTTATTGCAGAGAACATCCGACTTCCACCACTAGACTCTTCAACATGCTCCTCGTTTTCCTTTGAGTGACATTATACCCTCTGCCATGGAGTAGATCTGTCGCTTCACTTTCTTCCCCTGCGTCCTGAAGAGTGGGTGCTCCTTGTAAGCCCCGCACTCACTACGTGCGCCATGTCGAGCAATGGCCGAGTGGGGAGATCCATGTTCTCAAAGCTTCTTTTGCCGTTCAGGAGGCCGCGTCAGGAGCGGGTGATCTTGGCGCGCAGCGAGAGCGTACCCAGCGAGCATGTCTTGAAAGTCACCATTACCGAGACGACGGTGATCGAAGCCGACTCGGGCGTGTGGAATTCCAGATCGCTGGCATACCTCGGCTTGTGGTACTTCTTCAGCTTTTGTACACTCTTTCTCAACAAATACATCCTATCCCTGCTGGAGGGAGAGCCAAGCGTACTGGGTGAGTGGCTGGAACGTCTGCAGACTTCTTGCACGCATGAATGAAGTTACTTGTCAGCTTTGTTTTGAATCACGATGATAATTGAACGTTACATATCAGTACAGCATGTTGATGTATATGAAGTTTCTGTTCTTTTTGTGTACATAAGGTATTAAAGCCAAAATAGCTTAAGACATTCGGCTGACATTTTACAGTTGCATGTGGGTCAAAGACTGGGTGTGGCGTTGTTTCTAAAGGTTGCTCATTTTGTGCATGAGCATTAAATCATTCCACTCTTACTTCCTTCGTGTGTAGTTTACAGTTGGAAAATATATATAAAGACGGACATAAACTGAGATTATTCCACAGCACTATTGAATTCTCAAATCTGATTGTCAAGAAGGTGTTGAAACCTTTCAGCTTGTGCTGTTACAGAAAAATAATCAACAACGTGGTGGTGTGATGCGGCCCAAGTTACTGTTACCACCCTGAAATTCTTTTGGTCTCAAAGTGTTTTATTCATCTTATACCCCATTTACATTTTTAAAAAATTTATTAATGAACAACACATTATTGCATTTAGCGTTGCGGAACATCCACGAGACGGGTTAGTTCCTGTGCCCACGCCTTATAGCAGCTATAAACAGTTGTTCCTTGTCATGTGATTGAGAGATCAGAAAGCGCAAAGACTTTCCCGTGATAGGAAACGCACTGACAAAGCTTTACAAAGCGTTATGTTAAATAAAACGTTGAATAAAAAGTCTCCTAAGCTTCACCATATCAACGATTGTTAAATAACAACTCATTTTTAAAATCCATTTATTATTAGCCTTAGATTATGAAGAGCCCCTGCCATGCAAGTTCCAGTGTATGAGATTTTACTACTGAAATGATAACAGATTAGAAAGAGCACATTAATGTAAACCCATTGTTTGAATTGCAGTTGGAACTACTGTCCAATCCGTGCTGTAATAGAAAACGAATCTGACCAATCAGATTAGAGAATTCAGCAATGCTGTGGTATAATATTCTATAGCAGCAGCTCTGACAGTAGTGCCGGCTGGAATTCATATCACAGGTTTATATTAATATGAACAACAACAATAATAATAGTATATAAATATAGTGTATAATAATAATAAGGAATAAAACGCCATTTATTATGGTGAGGTTTTCTGCAAAGATACATTTATTTATTATTTATAAAAGGGGACTTCACAGCGTTTTGAGGGAAAGCTGTTCCTTTAAGTTTTAGAATGGTGTTTATTAGCGAATTCCCACGAGCGAACTTGTTAGTTACACAGTTTATGTGCGCACACTTCCACTTATGCGCTATCGCAGCACCAAGCAAAAGCCGTGTCAAATTCTCCAGTGTGCATCCCTTGTGTATTAATGATTAACAAGATAGTGTGCAGCGCTACAGCGTGGCACTGGCTCTTTATATAGCTATGATTAATTTATAGGTGAATAATGTCAAGCTTGCAAAACAAAACCGCTTTAAGGGGTTGTATTTATCCGATTTCACAAAACAGCGGACTATACCCAGTGCTACTTCTTATCCTAATGAAATGGATAGTTTGGGTTTGAGGATGGTGATCTATGTACCCTTTAACGTTCATAAACTGCTTTCTGCTTTCTTTCCACTGTCAGTTGCTGAGTAAATATCACAAGAAACTCTGCAAATGCTGTGTCAAATTCTCTAGTGTGAGTCCCAGCTCATCTTATCTTTCAGGTGCTGTACAGATGCTCTCCACCACAGTGATTGGCTGTATCAAGATGTTTGTGCCTTGTTGCCTGTACCAGCACAAATCCCGTGCTGAATACCCACCCAACTTTCTCATGATCATGCTCTTCGTGGGATTAATGAGGTGTGCCTCGCTGTTACCATTAGTTTTTCCTGTCCATCAGTTTTATAAGAGGCCTTATCTCCCAGCAATTGACCTTGAAACTCGTATGATGAGTGCTATTGGTGCTATTAGAAGGTTCAGTATCCATCTGCTTTGTTTATGAGGCTTTATGTGCATACATTCAAATCAAAACTGTACTGTACTGTAAACTCCTTCCACATAACGTTTTTGAAATGATCCGTGCATCTTCTATATTGTATTAGCTTTTCTAGTTATGATGCTAGACACGGAACAGATTTATTTTAACCCTTGTGTTGTCTTAAGGGTCAAAAATGGCCCGCCACTATGTTTACCAGCCGAGAAAACGAGTGGTGTTTCTGCACTGTGAAGAGGGAAGACCCAGATATTCACAATGTTCCTGATCAATGATTGATCAAACAGATTGTTTCTTCATGAAAAATAGATTTGGGGTTTAAAATTCAACTAAGCCACTTTATTTTAAGAGGTTAGTGAAGGCAGGTCATTTTTGACCCTTAGGACAAAGGGAGTAGACATAATGTTAAGACCGCACAAGGGTTAAGAACATAATCCAACTGTTCAAATATAGGACACGTCAGGTCCCAGATCACAGTATCATATACAGGCCTACTGTTAGTTTTTTAGCCATTGGGGTTTGGATTAAACCCATTCAGTTCAAGCGTACAAAACATTCATTAAAAACATAGATTAGTTCGGTTTTACTCTGTTCAGTAAAATCCATTTTGGTACTATAAAGGGAAAACGCAATATGTTAAATTAGCATTCTGTAGCCTGTTGTGATGATAACATGCAAATGTTTTAACGTCTTTCCTAGATAAATAGTGCAATATGATTTTTATTATTAGTAGTATTTTTTTTTTTTAAAGTAAATCTTTTCCTCTTTGCTTTCCTGTCAGGTTCACCACTGTGGTGTTGGGGCTGGTTAGCCTGAAAAGCGTAGCCGTGTCGTTTGCTGAGACGGTGAAAAGCTCAGCGCCCATCTTCACCGTCATAATGTCCAGACTGATACTGGGGGAGTACACAGGTAACATACAGACGTTTGAAGCCAGGATGTTGCTCATTCTGAAATCAGTCACGATGCTCACAACACAGAACTGTACCTTTACTGACTGTTTACTCATTTCGTGCTGCAGCCATCTGTCGTATCAGCATTGCTGATAAAGCTTGCATTAATGATTAACGAGATTATTGTGCAGCACTGCAACATTGCACTAACTCTAATTTCTCTGTGATACATTTCGAGATGAATATGACTATTTTGTCAGGCCATGAAGACCAAAGCAGCACCCTGGGGCTATATGGGTCAGATTTTAAATAATGTTAGACTACAGTATATCCTATATCTACAGTATATCTATATCACATATAGATGTGCAATTAAAACATTCAGTGTAATGGATGGCATGAATTAGAGGATGGTTAATTATCAACCCTTGTAATGTTCATAAACATTAGGTTTATGAAGGTTAGTCGTTGAGTAAATAGGACTCTGTAGATCCACAGAGAAATTTTTGGAATATTTTAACAGCTGATTTCAGTAACAAAGCTAATTTTGTGTATTTGTTTTTCGAGCGAGAGAGAGAAGTGAGTTATAATGAAAGAGAAGAGTTATAACGCAAATGATTACAGGAACGTCCTTGTCTTGAGGACATTACACAACATCGATTGGAATTAAACAGTCATTCATGAATAAATAAAGAATTTGCTGTGGTATAAGAGGAATAAAACACTTCAGGATGTGCTTTCATAAGAAAAGATTTAACTTTGGGATGGTAATAATAACTGCCATTCATGTCAGGCTGCATCACATCACCCCAGCTGTGATAGTGTTCCTATAACAGAACCCCCCGAGGGTTTTTATTCTGTACGTTTTGTTGTGACTGTTTTGGGTTTTTTTTTTTCTTCACGTTTTTAAGCTGGCTCAGTGAGGAAGCCAGAGGCAACAATATCTCAGTAGAACTCGGACAACAATGCCAATACCTAGCATACACAATGAACTTTCTGTAGGAATGTCGCAAATAATACTCATGCCATGCATTTGATCTCATCATTAACAGCATGTTGTGTGTTTGATCAACAGGTCTTTGGGTGAACTTGTCTCTGTTCCCAGTAATGGCCGGTCTGGCTCTCTGTACAGCCACTGAAATCAGTTTCAACATGTTGGGCTTCTCTGCTGCTCTCTCCACTAACATCATGGACTGGTACGCGTCATTAATACACATTTATGTTTATAGCCCTTGCTTCCAGAATCTTGTAGTGCTCATTAACGTTAAAGATCATCAAAAAAAATAATCATGAACACTAATTTCTGTTGGTTTTGCATTGTAGCTTACAGAATGTATTTTCTAAGAAGCTGCTAAGTGGAGACAAATATAAATTCAGGTGAGTGTTTCGTGTTCTCAGTGGTGCATTCTGTACTAGAATTATCCACACGTCATGCTACATGGGGATTTCAGCCATGGACTCCTCTATTATGACAATAATGAGCCAATACATCAGAGTGGTGTAATGTTAATTAACAATTAAATTACTGTCTTGTCGATCTCTTTGGGCAGAATGCGTTCATCTCCTGTAACAGCAGCTCTGTCAGTACAATATTATCGTCCCTACACGTTATTACACTGCCACGATATCCAATGATGTTGATCACCGATTATATTAAGACCCATATAGACCTGCCAGCTATTATGCATTTTGCGTAGGCGCTCCGCAAATCTATTTTTTTCTCCGCAGTCTTTTTTCTCTCCAGTAAAACAGGAGATGAGCTATTAGACGTGTCATCTGGAGCGATTTGCACAGGTGTTTTGAATTTCAACATTAACAGACATTTCCTGTTAGTTTTTGGGCAATAAAGAAAAAAGACTGACGATTTTGACCCGAAAATATTAAATATGGCCACAACAGAGTGTCAAATATGACATTTTTAAAAAGTGTTCTATCCTGCACTCTCTTGCTCTGCTCAGCACTGTGGAAATATCAGCCACGTGAATATTTGTGAAAGGATTATATCAAAATGTGCTGGGTTTTTTTTGTTGTTTTGTTTTTAACTGTTTTAACTGTACATAACTTATTGCAATATTTTAAAATGGAAAATCGTGAGCAGGGAAAAATCAATAGCGCACAAAAGACTGGTGTTATGTGACTAATTTAATAACGAATTTAAACATTTATTGTTATTTAACAAAGGAAAATGTAGAATTTTCGATCTAGTGACGATTTCTGGAAGGAGGAATTGACTTAACACTTTGGAAGGAGTCTCCATTGTCAGAACAAGTTTTCAGCAACGGGAATGACTTAAGAAGCGAAGACGTTGCATTATGTGGTTTCTCGGTTTACAAGCTGCATTTGTGTGCTCCGTTTGGAAAATACTTAACTTCAGGGGGTAAAAGTAACTCTGCTTTGTGTTGGGCCACTTCACACCTCCACCTTGTTGATTATTTTCCTGTAACAGCACACCCTGTCGTATTTTTTTTCCCCTTCCATAACTCTGTGCCTTATGAGGATACACCTAGTTTTACAGGAGTGTAAACCAATATGAAGCAAACAAAGATTGCTTAAACACATTTAGTCACAGTAATGCATCTAATAATATATTACATAACACGCTCTTGATAGCGGAATTACTTTTGGACCCTAAAGTACGTTGTCAAAGCTGTCTTTAGAACCTCGGTCATTTCACAATCCTAACCTTAGTGCTTCAATTGCACTGAACTTTTTAGTGTGCTATAAGCACACTAAAACATATTAATCAGATATGCTTTCATTTTTCTAATTCCTTTTACTCGGAATGCTCTACAAGCCTCGTCTTCTCAGATATATCGTTTAAAAAATTCCATGCTCCTTAATATTAAGCGATGTGTTATTAAACATTAACGTAGCATGGAATTGGAAGTTGGAATTGCTATGAAAGTGGCTCATATTGTTTGTTAATGTATATTTTTCTCCCATTTAGCCCTCCAGAACTGCAATTCTTCACTAGTGCTGCTGCAGTGATCATGCTCATTCCTGCCTGGGCCTTCCTCATGGTCAGTCAGTGCTTTCGATGAACTGTAAAAGTACTCAATATCAGGGTTTGTTACAGTGTCATGTTAGTCAGCGTATGTGGTTTCTACTCCTCTTTTTTTATTTTTTTTTTCGGGCTCGGCATGCCACCTTCCTCACAGCCACTCTCTCTCTCTCTCTCTCTCCACTCTCACTCTTTCATTTTATAATGACAACCTGATAAACACTGACAATGTAAGAGATTTTCTCAAAAATATCTTTCTAGTCCCGTCTGAATCAGTCACGTCAGTTGTTGTTGTTGTTTTTTTTTTTTTTTTTTTTTTTTTTTAAATAGACTGAGCACTCCTGCATCGTTTTACCTTAAAATGACCAGTAGAAATAACCCCAGGTAATATGCACAAAGTATTTGAACACTTAAGCTACGCTTACTGATGTATGAATTTCACTGCATTAGAAAACAACATGTCAAATCAAGTGGCATGTATTTTAAAGAAAGATGCCACAAGCACACTCTGCAAGCAAAACATTTCCCAAAAAATAGATTGTTCTGTTAAAAAATAACCCAATGGTGGCTTCATTAAAGATCAGAGTTACAGTGTTTTAGTATTTCGTTTGCCATCTTGGCAACATTTGGGCATGGAATTGACCAGTTTCTGTACCAGCTGTAGTGGAAGATTCTGTCAAGCCAACAAAACCATCCACACTAGAGTGCTGAAAACTGACAGTTTCTTCTCCATTGCATCCCATAGATGCCCCGTAGGGTTTAGGTCAGAGCTTCGTGAGGGCCATTCTAAGATTAAAAAAAAAAAAGGTAGCTGGTATGATTTGGATCATTACCCTGCTGAAAAATCCACTTCTGCTGCTTGAATAATTTCTGTGCAGATGTTTTGTAAGTTTGCACCCAGAATGCCTCTGTACACGTCTGAGTTCGTGATGCCATCAATGAACACAAGCTCACCAACACTGCAGGAAAACCAGCCCAAGCCTCTTTGACATTCCCACCTCGGTACAGTTTGGTTGGAATTCTTCTCCTTGCTTTCTCCACACAAACACTCTACCATCAGTTCCATGCAACTTGGATTCATCCATGAATAAGACAGTTCTGCAGAGGCTGCTGTCTGTGTGTGTTCTTTTGTAAATTTCACCCTTGCTTTCTTATTCTTGAAGCTGATGAATGGTTAATGCCGCATTACTCTCCCTCTGTACTCATTCACGTTGATGCTGTTTTGAATAGTTGTATCTGGTAATTGTTACTGATGTCCGTAACAATCCTTGCTGTTGTTTCTTGCCTTTTTTTTTTTTTTTTTTAATTATTTTATTCCCAATTATCCTGCCCAGTCTACTGGTGGTCTTTCTGGGTCTGCCTGTACGTTGTCTATTTACATTCACAAGTGCTTCACCTTTAAACTCCTGTTTAAAGTTTTGCTGACCTGGCTCAAAACTTATTTCCCACTTTCTTCCCTCTTCTTTGCCATTCTTGCAACTATTTTTAACCAGCTGGTCCGACGGTAATTTATAGTGGATGTTTGTAGTCAATTATCTTCAATTTCTTCCAGATGCCCCTAGCAGAGTAACCACATGGTGTAGTTCATCACATTAACTATGTATTAAGTATGACAAGCAGAATAATCTTAAGTCTCCACATACCTTCTTGTCTAATATTGAACAGTATATTTATTCTTTTTTATATTTTTAACTATAATCCATTTTTTGGGATTGTGGGTTTTGCTTGAAAGGTTTGCTTGTGGTATGTTTCTTTAAGATACTTGGCTGCCTCTTGGTTTGCCACGTTGTTTTCTAATGCAGTGAAATTCCTAAATTTTTAAAGTGTTGCATAAGTGTCCAAATACTTTTTGGGGCCACTGTATATCCAGTGAGAACTGACATTTTTGAAGTATTCTTTTTTTATCCAATGGAGGATAAAGAGCTTTTGTACTTTTTCTTAAGTATGGAGACACTCCCAGAAGCACTCACTCTTTATATAATTTATAATCTCCTGGCAAAATGAAATGTTGGCCTTGTTTAAAACGTGGAACAGTATTATATAGACGACATTTAAAAGGACTTGTCAGAGAAACGACGCGTTGCGGGGCGGGGGTGGGGGTTTTAGGTGAGTTATTGTGTTCCTAGCACAGGTAAAACCTACAGATGTGTTCTGCTCAGACAATTAAGCACAACTTGTGCAGCCACAATCTCTACAACAGGCATCAAATATTGTACTACTATGACATTTACATGTGTAGTATGGTTGTAATTTTCCATATGACACTCCCATCTCTTGTGTTTTACACAGAGTTTGTTTATCCTTTTCACGTCATTCGTAACTAGTACAGACGTCATTATTAGACATGCGCCCATAAATCTTATGCCACAAAAAGAACATGTAGGGCTTGTTTTTGTTTCCTTTTAGCTTTTTTTTTTGTTAGATACACAAGGAAGTGCAAGGAATCTTTGGTACTATTTGTAATATTTCTGTTAATTTGCACCACCTGCTTTTGTGTTTAACTAGTTGATTACCATGATACCCTGAAACGGTGACCTCTTTAGCCTATCTTATCATACCATGAAATTTTCAAACCGTCACACTGTTTAGGACTAGTGTATGATTCTGAATCCATCAGGTGCATGAATAAAGGAAGTAAGTGTTAAATTATAAAGCAAATGGCTGCATACATCTCGCACTAAACCCTGGGCTTTTGTAGAGCCGTGTGTATTACATAACTGCATTTAGAAACTCGTCTGCAAGGTGCAAGAATGCCAAGATGACAGTCTGTTTTTAAATTACGTTTAAGCTCATACCTGTAAGATATCTGGTTTGTACACTTCTGTGCTCCTCCATACCTGGGTATGCTTTTGTGCAGTTCTCTAAGGAGATTGTCTTCATTTGTTTATTTATTTTTGGAAATCAAAAGTTTCAGTGTAAATCTCATTTCTTTTGAGACACTAATACAGAACATACACAACTAAGAAAAAAATGTATATAAAACGTGCACAGTGCTTTATAGGTTGATTTTTGTACTCACTAGTAAATAAGTAAATGCTTCACAGAGCATTGTGTGAATTTTAATTATAAACATGTCCTCGGTCATGCTGTTGAAAAAAAAAATTCATAATTCCTATGCAGGTTCAGTCTTAGCCTAAATTAGGAATCGGTCGATTTTTATTACAGAGATTCTCTCAATCAGATGAAGCATGTTTGTATAGGTAGAAAATAGGGCCCACTAAGCAAATTGTGGATTCACAATGTCACCTGTAACTCTTCTCCCTCTTGCACCGCACAGGATATCCATTTGTTTGGAAAAAGTGGGCAGGGCTTAAACCTGACCCAGGACATTGTGGTGCTGTTGCTGTTTGACGGAGTCCTGTTTCATCTGCAGAGCGTTACAGCCTACGCCCTCATGGGACGCATTTCACCTGTCACTTTCAGGTAGGAACAGCATTCAATCTCTGTAGCTGTTATCATAAAACACTGACAGATGTGTACTTAGAATACAGACTGATCACCATAACTGAAAATACACTGAATATGAAAGACCTGTGATAGAGACTGTGGGAAAAATTGAAATGGGGGGGAAAAAACATTTAGTAGAAATTTAAGTGGAAGGTTTCGACTTGTCAATCAGCTGTGTCGTGTTAGTATTTGGTGATTAAAGATTCGATTGATAGGATAGTTTAAAGGATGATGTTGGAGCCATTTTGTTTGCTTCTGGCATGTCGTCTGACATGTCGTTCCTCCCTGTAAGGGCTCCTTACAATGTTACAATGTCCTTACAATTTGCATGAGTCTTATAAGGAGTTTAAAAAGAGAACCGTGCGATGTTCATAACTGGGGTGTTTCAGCTAGTGGGTGGGAACTGACAAAATCAGCAGAAAATGTGGTTTAAAAATTCATCTTTGCTGGTGAAAGATGCACAGTGGATTGTATTAATGAATCATGAGAGCAAATGGAGAGCAAGTCGATGTCCGATGATGTGAATTGCAAGAAAAGTGTGGTAAAAGGTTATTTTTAAGATCTTAGTGTTATTTTTTTAATCTTTATGTCAAGTGTCCTAATGGTAATATCGCATGTACTATTTTAACTGAATAAATCAAATGAACAAATACATACGTGACTAATTAAAGGAAAAAACAGAAGATTTGTTATTTTGTGGGAGCCATTGTACTGGCATGGTTTGTGTTCCTTATCCCTTTAGAGTTAGGAGTCATTACAAATCAATACAAAGTTATTCTGACTGATCGTCTTTATCCTATGATGAAACGCCTATCCTGATGGGAGTGGTCTCTTCCAGGAGGACACTGTCCCCATGCACAGTGCACAAAGTCTCACTGAATGCTTCGATGAAATATGTTGATGAATGTTGTAAATCATATGATCAGATCATATCACATCACCAGATTCCAACACAGTTGAACATCCGTGGGAGATTTTGGAGCGATGTCTTAGTCCGCACTCTCCACCACCATCATCAAAACACTAATTGAGGGAATATCTTTTGGAAGAACGGTGTCCAGTATAGTTCCAGAGACTTGTAGAATCTGTGCCAAGGAGCATTGAAGCTGCTCTAGTGGTTTGTGGTGGCCTTACACCTCACTAAGATACTTTATGTTGGTTGTTCTTGTAATTTGTCTTTATGTCTGTACTAAAAGGATACTTAATTGGCTCACAGCGTTCCCCGAGTGTCTCATTTCTCCACAGCAATTCACCAAAACTCCTGCTTTTAAATGTTTCTGTTAGAATATCTGCTATACAGGTCTCCGTGAAAGGGTTGTTACTATAGAAATGACAACGTATTAGCCTGAGCGCTGCTGTTATATCTTCTGACCAATCAGATTTGAGAATTCAACAGACAGCGCTGTGGTATAAGGGTAACTTTCACGATGACTTTCAGAGATTGAGTCAAGCTTTCACTCCTTGCCTAATAATCTTTTTGTGTTGTTTTTCTTTATCAGTGTGGCAAGCACAGTGAAGCACGCTTTGTCCATCTGGCTGAGCATCATCGTCTTCAGCAACCCCATCACACTGTTGTCTGCAGCGGGCACCATAATGGTGTTTGTGGGCGTTATGCTGTACAACAAGGCCAAACAAGTGCAGAGAGATACTCTGCATGCTCTCGCCCTGTCCGCAGATTCGGACCACAGACCCTTACTTCAAGAGTCCAACATGAAAGCAGCTGATTGAATCAGATGGGACTTAAATCCTACGAGGATAGAAGTTTTTATATTTATTTCAGTTTTCCAAGAGATGGAGAAAAGTATTATTCCAACTATTTTTTGCAACACGTCCTCATCACGTTCCCCTTATGACGTATTAGATACCTCACGTGAGTGGTCGCTTGCATAAAAGGTATACGGTCTAATAAGGAGCAGATTATTAGTTCGGAATTGGCCAGACGTAAAATATACTTTGGTGATTGGTTCGATTTCTTTTAATCTAGGTATACGTGCAGAGTCACGTTGCCGTCTTAATTAGGTGACTTCCTGATTAGTTGGCAGAACATAGATAAAATATATTTAAATATCTAATGCTTCTGTACATTTACAAACGTCTTCTTCCTTTTTTGCTTGCACATATACAATCATATCGACGCCTAGGGACGATCTAATCAACATCACTTGGTGTAATAAAATGTTGGAAATGTGGTGAGGGAATATTAGCAAGGTTGTGTTGGAACAGAGGATTTGTGGGTGGAGAAAAGAGGAGTTTTAACCCCAGAAACAAGCTGATCCAGTGGTACATATCCTTTGAACATGCCTTAAAATCCACTGCCTACATACTTGTACAACTATTGATCAATGTCAGCCTTGAAGCTCAAATACTAATAACATGCTAATATTAACTGTACCACTGTCAGTATAGCTTGGGCATTTAACTATTCTGAAAAAACACAGTAGTTATCATTTTTCAGATTTCATTATCTATGATGTTTTTTTGTTTGTTTGTTTGTTTTTTTTTTTTTTAAAAAGATGGTTAGACCACTAACAAATAAGGCTGCTAAAAAGATATTTCCCAGTGAGTCAGACATTTATAAGACGAAAAAAAAAAGAAAGCTGACTTTATAAATGATCTAGATTTCAGCCAAAGTGGACATTTTTATTATGTCTTTTTGAAGATGCGGAAAAGACGACTATTATGGTTATAAACAAGGCTTCAAAATGAATATTGACCAAAAAAAGCTGTACGTATATTTAGGAGCCAGATCAATCCAGACCATGAATGACCAAAAGTAGAGCAATAACAGCGTGTAGTTAAGAGCCAGACTGGCACAGTGATGGACATCTCTGGTCAGTTTGTCCTCTTGTATCTATTCTTTTATCATTCCTTTTTTTAGTCCACAAATTTTACTGTAAGTAGCTTATCCAGTAGTCAAATTTATGTAATATTTTCTCATTTCAAGGTTAAAATTTTCTATTCAGATAATTTCGCTTCTTTCTAGAAATAAATGCCTGACTATTAGCTAAATGTGCCTGTTCATAGAACAAACTATTTAAAGCTTGAAATTAGAAGGAAAAAAAAAAAATTCCAGAAATAAGCTTAACTAATACAGGATTATTATAGACCTTTTTTTTTTTCTCATTTCATGATTGAAATCAGACCCGAAATGTACCACGGTTATTCAGGTAGCTCCTGTACTTTGAACGAGCTATAAGCTGCTCCACTTTGTTGTGACTGTGGAGATGTTAGTTCTTTAAACCGTGATCTTTTTTTTTTTTTTTTTTATACCGGAGTGCAACACAGCGCATCCTTAGGTATTGTGTGACCAATTGATACATATTGATGTATTGTTGCATTGTATCTTTTTTTTTTTTTCTTCTTCTTTCTGATTGTAGAGAGATTTGTTCTTTAGTCAGTAACACAGTTCTGTTTGGTATACAGGGATGATGCACTGCGTCCATGAGTATTGATATAAGACACTTTGATGCAGATATATTTGCATTGTACTGTTAGTCGTTCTGATTTGTCTGCCATGGGGGCAATTTATGGTTTCCACCTGACCTTATAGTCTATTTTTTATTTTTTATTTTTTTCCCCACTGGGCCAAATGTCTGTTGTTACTTGCCGACAGAATATTACTGACAGAACCTGTGAACAGCCCTACGACTCTGACAGAACCTGTGTTCCTTAGACTACTGAGCTAAAGACTGTTAAATAATCAGTCAGTCATCTATTTTACACTCAACTAAGAGCCTCGGATCCTTGTCTTTTACTTGATCTGTGTGGACGGGAGTTGTACATGAAGCTTCGTGTTCTAAACCTGTGTACTGACATTTCAATTTCTAAAATCACTCTCATTAGCCAGAAGTTTTAAACTATAATTTAATTTCTTTCATTTACTATAAGCGAACATATCAATATGATGGTCTTAGTAGCAAAAAGACTGCTATGGCAATGTTTGTTTGTTTCTATATTAACGACTAATGAGGTTCATGTTTTAATACTGAAAATGATGTTTCTTATGTATTTTTGTCTGTACAAACTGGTCTGACCTGTGTTTAAATGTGTAATCCGTTCATTGATGAGGTGTACAGATATCATTTTAATTTGGAGGAAAAATTGTCATGAATTTAGTCTCAGATTTGTATTAAACGGAATACATCTTTTCATGTTGTTTTGTCTCTTTCTGGTCGACTTCCCTAAAGATTCTGCAAGAAATGAGTGACAAATTTTGCTTTTGTGTGTTTCAGAAGCACACATTACATGACTGTACATATATAGTAGGTGCCTTTATGTGGTTGGGGGAAAATCCACCATGGAGGTAAAGAGTCCAATTTTTTTTTTGCTTATATCTCTGCACACTTGGCAGCACTTGGTAAGAATCACTGCCACAAAAGAAGAGAACAAGTAATTACTTTGCACAGGAGAAAACTCTGAGAATATATGTGTGTATTTATGAGCGATTTTATGTACTAGGCATATGTACATATACACCGATCAGCCGCAACATTAAAACCACTGACAGGTGAAGTGAATACTATTGATTATCTCATTACAGTGGCACCTGTACAGGGGTGGGATATATTAGGTAGCAAGTGAACCATCAGTTCTCGAAGTTGATTTGTTGGAAACAGGAAAAATGGGCAAGCGTGAAGATCTGAGCGACTTTGACAAGAGCCAATGTGACAGCTAGACGACTGGGTCAGAGCATCTCCAAAACCGCAGGTCTTGTGTGGTGTTTCCGGTATGCAGTGATTAGTACCAAAAAAGTGGTCCAAAAAGTGGTCAGAGGAAGGTCAAACGGTGAACCGGCAACAGGACTCGCGAAGGCTGGCCTGTCTGGTTTGATACCATAGAAGAGCTACAGTAGGACAAATTGCTTAAAAAGTTAATGCTGGCTATGATAGAAAGGTGTAAGAACACACAGTGCATCGCAGCGTGCTGTGTATGGGGCTGCGTAGCTGCAGACTTGCCAGAGTGCCTGTGCTGACCCCCGTCCACCGCCGAAACCATAATGTTAATACTACAGCCTACAAAGACATTTTAGATAATTATATGCTTCCAACTTTGTGGCAATAGTTTGGAGGAAGCCATTTCCTGTTCTAGCATGACCCCTGTGCAAAAAGCGAGGTCCATGAAGACATGGTTTGATGTGTTTGGTGTGGAGGAACTTCAGTGGCTTGCACAGAGCCCTGACCTCAACCCCACTGAACACCTTTGTGATGAACAGGAATGTCGGTTTCGAGCCAAGCCTCCTTGTCCAATATCAGTGCCTGACCTCACAAATGCTCTTTTGACTGAATGGGCACAAATTCCCACAGATACACTCTACAGATATACTCCAAAACTTTGTAGAAAGCCTTCTCAGAAGAGTAGAGGTTGTCATAGCCAAAAAGGCCATATAGTGTGTATGCTTTTTTAAGTGTATTAAATAACAAAAACAAAAGTGTCTGAATACTTATTTACCCTCACTGTGTGTGTGTGTGTGTGTGTGTGTGTGTGTGTGTGTGTGTGTGTGTGTGTGTGTGTGTGTGTGTGTGTGTGTGTGTACAGCGGGGTCCAAAAGTCTGACACCACTGTTTGACTGACATCAATGCTTTAATTTTCTGTTCTTTTCTAATTTAATACAACAATTTTCATTATATTACTGGCAACAACTTGAGAGAAAAGTAGAATCTTTGAAATATTTACATGAATTTCAGAGTTTCTTAGTATTTGGTATGTCCACTTTTTTTGCTTTAATGACAGTGTGCACTCGAGCTGGCACAGACTCCACAAGTTTGTGCAAAAGCTTATGATCCACTTTAGATCAAATCCATCAGAGTGTCATCTGAACACAGAGATTAGGCATGAGGAAAAACCGGCCTTTTGTACAAAGCAGTTAACATGGTCAGTATCACTCATTTGCCTACATTTAAACAGGGACCTAGAAATAGTGCACAATCTTGAATATTAAATATTCTAGATATTGCACATTTACTTTCTTTGCTTTAAATATTTCATACTAAATATTTCATACTAAACTAAAATAAAATACTAAAACTTTCTGTTTATTTCCAATTTTTAAATGAAAATAAAAATCCCAGATTTTCAATGTGGTCTCAGACTTTTGGACACCACATGATTAGAATCACATAGTTTCTGCAGAATAGTCAGATGCACATTCTTCCCAAAGGTGCTCTATTGGATTCAGATCTGAGACTAGGGCGGCCATTGAGGTACACTGAGCTCATTGTCTTGCTCATGGAACCAGTCTGAGATGACTTCATTCAGACCGGAAGCTTGTGGGATAAAAAAGACCACGTTCATTAACACACACACACATAGCGTTCAATTCATGAGTAGGTTCTATAACAGCTCATTCACAGGGCCTTGCTTGGCAGATGACATAATGTGAAGCTAATAAATAAATAAATAAATAAATAAATAGGATGTGTTGGTATTTAACAAAGACGTTTGTTTGCCATTGTCAGGTGTCAGCTCTTTCTAACACTTTCCTGCCAGATGAAAGTCTTCAGGACAAAGGACTTTGCGCTTTCTGGTTCCTCTGTGTCGTGGCAAACTGCATTTCTTGTTTTATAAACTTCATAAGAAAAAGAGAGGCTGATGAGGTGTTTATGGCTCTTGTTTCATGGGTGTTCCACAACATTAAATGTAACTATAAATGGATAAAAAGCAAGACCTAGCTTTCATTATTAAATTATACATTGTAATTGTTGACACATTGCAGGGGTGTAAGAAGAATAAAATACTTTATGGTATGCTGGTGTAGGAAATGAGGGGCATGGTGGCTTAGTGGTTAGCACGTTCGCCTCACACTTGTGGGGTTGGCCGTTAAAATCTCCCCTCCAATGTGCGCAGTGTGCGCGTGTTCTCCCTGTGCTTCAGGGGTTTCCTCTGGGTACGCTGGTTTCCTCCCCCAGTCCAATGACATGCGCTGTAGGCTGATTGGCATTTCCAAATTGTCCGTTGTGTGTGTGATTGTGGCCTGTGATGGATTGCCACCCCGTTCAGGGTGTCCCCTGCCTTGTGGCCCCGAGTTCCCAGGCTCTCCTGCGACCCTGTGTAGGATAAGTGGTACAGAAAATGAATGGATGGACGTTGTAGGAAATAATCCTACAACGTAACAGTAACCTGTCTTTGATTTGGGCCGCATCACACCACCACATCATTGATTGTTTTCCTATAATTGCACACCTCATTGTGTTTTACTCTTTACATAGTATGTGATTATAGAAATGACTTCACAAAACAATGAAGGCTGAGTCTGGGGAGAAGTCTGTAGGGAGGTTGCCATAGTAACTCGGTGTATTCCTCAGAGACAGGTGCATTCCTCAGAGGGCGCACGCGAGTCAAAACACACAACGACCGTTATTACATCATTAGTACATTATCTATCCCGGTGCATTATGGGATTAAAATAGAGTACCTGATATCCTCTACTGTGTTTTCGGAGAGCACTACAAAATGGCAGATTCTGAAAACTGGGCACATTATGAAGATAAGGGCACAGTTACGGAGTACTTAAACTTGTCCTCTAGATGGCAATAATTACCTAGCAACCTGTCTGTTACCCGGAAGTACTTTCAGACGGCGGAACGTAAGCATTTTGTTTTTCCGGTACTTTAAAAACGCGCCGAGTAACTTTCAGGTTTGTAAACTGTTTTTGTAATACAGTTATACTTTTTTTTAAGATTACTTCTAATACGGCCTAAAATACTTTATTAAATGTTTACATATGTTTGACTGATATCCAGTTAGCGAACGACAGATTAACAATGTTCTGTGAGTTAGGATAGCTGGCTAGCCGCTACTGCACTGTTTAGACTGGCGATAAAGCGGGCTGCATGTCAAATAGCGTCCTCATGGACACCTAGTGCACTAACGAGTCTGTCACGGCGCAGTCTCGCCATGCACTGTGTAGTGCAGTTGTATTGTGTGTGTGGAGCCATTTGATATTTAGCCCCACGTTATTTACCGTGTGCTAGCTCAGCTAGCGTTGCTGCTGAATATGTGATTAAAGTTGACAGTTTGCTTCAAACAAACTCTAGATTTGTCAAGTAGCCGGGATGCTAGCTAGCTATTCTCTGAAATTCGGGTTAATTTGAGTAGCTAGCTTGCTAAATGAACCGTAATGGTGGGATTTTGAGTGTTATAAAATGCTAATAAGGCTTAAACATTAATGCCAGCCCTTTAAGTGTGAAATAAGTGTCACTGAGCCACTCAGTACATATTAAAATAATGAACCTTATTTAAATGTGTGTATTTGTGAGATATAGTTAATAACTATAAGAGCTCAATAATAATAATAACAACTTTGATTTTCATCACTGTAACAAATTTTTAAAGAATCACAGACCCTATTACTATTTATATATTATTTATATTATTTATATATTACCCTAATACTATTTATAACTTTTTTTTTTTTTTTTTGTCAAATGAAGAACATTCATTTGTCTGGTGTTTTTGCACATGTTTGGCTATGTTATAAAAGTTTGCAATACCATTTTTCTATTAAGAATACATGTGTGTTTTTTCCCCCTATTAAATAGTCCTATTGAATAAAATGTAATGCAGGGTATGATTGTGGATTATGAAGGAAAGATTGAATTGATTTTTTTTTTTTTATTATCACTCTTTCCAAAAATGGAAGGCGGCACAGTGATCATTAGCAAGAAAACAGCTTTTAGTGACTAAAATGTTAGAGGTATTAGCTTTGTTTGTGTGTTTGTTTGTTTTAGCGAAGTTCTGGACCTCTAACAATTGCTTGGTGTTCTTGAACATTGAAGAACACAAAGTTCCAAGCATGCCTGAAAGGGTAAAATACGATTTTGTGTTTTTCGTAATGTAAAATGCTTGGCCCCACATTCACGTCTCACTGTCCCATATCACATTTCACTATCCCTCTCCATTTTCTCAATTTCTTCCCACAACTGTTATAAAGAAAAGTTTAAATTGACGTGGGCCTTGTTCCCTCTGCTGTAAGTTGTTACAGACCAAACCTACTTGAATTGTATGCTCTCGAATACAGTGTTAAGCACTAAACTGTCAAGCTATTTGTAATAACTGAGAGTGTTAACCTGCTCTGAGCATCTCAGGACTCCTGATCAGTTAAGAAGGACAGACTGGAGGATATACTCCAAACCTAAAAGCCTGAGAAAATAGCAGGCACAGATATAAGTTTAATCAGCTACTGAGCACAGTCTTTGCAACTGATACTAAAAGGTTTTCTGTGTATCACTGATTTATTGCTCTTCTCTTGCAGCTGGTCGTGACTTGGAGCTGATGGGGGACGAAAAAGACACCTGGAAGGTTAAAACACTCGATGAAATTTTACAAGAGAAAAAACGCAGACGAGAGCTTGAGGAGAAGGCAGAACCTAAGCGCTTGAAAAATGTAGGCTAAGTTTTGTGTATTTAGGTATAGCTTATGTATTAGAAGATAGCTTGAAATTTACCTTAAGAGATAACTCTCTAATCTTTTTACTCATGTTTAACAACATTGCCTTGTCAGTGGTTGATCGATCATTGGATCGCACATGTGTCACTGCTAAGCTTGAATAAGCCAGAAGCTCACGTGCATTACCTCATTTATATCAAGTCATGATTGTCTCAGTTATTTCAAGTCTCAGTTTTCTTAATGCTCAGTTAGCTCAAGTCACATAGGTCAAGTCACAAGGATAAGAGGAGACACAGGAGCCACTCTACAGAAGGAGGTAGTCTCAGGTCTTGGTTATCTCAGTTGTCATATCTAAAGTCTGCTATCTTAAGTCTGTGTTATGTCAAGGCTCAGTTATCTCAGGTCCCATTTATCTCAAGTCTCAGTTATCTCAGGTAATCTCACGTCTCTGTCACCCACCTCGAGTCTCAGTCACCTCAAGTCTCAGTTATCACAGTTATCTCAAGTCTCAGTTATCTCAGGTAATCTCACGTCTCTGTCACCCACCTCGAGTCTCAGTCACCTCAAGTCTCAGTTATCACAGTTATCTCAAGTCTCAGTTATCTCAGGTAATCTCACGTCTCCGTCACCCACCTCGAGTCTCAGTCACCTCAAGTCTCAGTTATCACAGTTATCTCAAGTCTCAGTTATCTCAGGTAATCTCACGTCTCCGTCACCCACCTCGAGTCTCAGTCACCTCAAGTCTCAGTTATCACAGTTATCTCATGTCTCAGTTATCTCAGGTAATCTCACGTCTCCGTCACCCACCTCGAGTCTCAGTCACCTCAAGTCTCAGTTATCACAGTTATCTCAAGTCTCAGTTATCACAGTTATCTCAAGGCTCAGTTATCACAGTTATCTCAAGGCTCAGTTATCACAGTTATCTCAAGGCTCAGTTATCACAGTTATCTCAAGTCTGAGTTATCACAGTTATCTCAAGGCTCAGTTATCTGAGTTATCTAAAGTCTGAGTTATCTCGGGTAATCTCGCATCTCAGTCACCTACCTCGAGTCTCAGTCATCACATTTATTTAAAGTCTGCTCTCTTAAGTCTGAGTTATCTCAAGTCTCAGTTATCTCAAGTCATTTGTCTGTTATCTCAAGGCACAGTTATCTCAAGACATTTGTCTGTTATCTCGAGGCTCAGTTGTCTCGAGGCTCAGTTGTCTCGAGGCTCAGTTGTCTCGAGGCTCAGTTGTCTCGAGGCTCAGTTGTCTCGAGGCTCAGTTGTCTCGAGGCTCAGTTGTCTCGAGTCATTTGTCTCTTATCTCAAGGCTCAGTTATCTCAAGGCTCAGTTATCTCAAGACATTTGTCTGTTATCTCAAGGCTCAGTTATCTCAAGACATTTGTCTGTTATCTCAAGGCTCAGTTATCTCAAGGCTCAGTTATCTCAAGGCTCAGTTATCTCAAGGCTCAGTTATCTCAAGACATTTGTCAGTTATCTCAAGGCTCAGTTATCTCAAGACATTTGTCTGTTATCTCAAGGCTCAGTCATTTCAATTGTCTCAGTTATTATAAATCTTAGTTATCTGAAGTTGCAGTTATCTCAAGTCTCAGTTATCTCTTGCAGCTCATCCTATAGGCAGCAGAGGGCTCTAAAAAATTGCAAAATGTTTCCTCTTTGGACAGACGGATGATCGGGAATCCAAACGTGACACTCCAGAGGAAGGAGAATTACGGGACCACAGGATGGAAATAACGATACGCAACTCTCCATACGTAAGGGAGGACTCAACAGAAGACAGGTGCCCCACATAAGCCCCTTTACTACTATGAAATTACGCTATATAACATTCTAATCACATCTGTATCATATAATGCTAATCATCATAATAATATCTACAGGTGTTAAGTTTCTTCATAAAGAGTTGTTTCGCTCGGAGCCCCATTTTAGTATCTAATGGAATGTCAGTGTAACTTTACTCATATTGGCAGAAAATACAATCTAACTGCTGTTCCCAATTTAATATAGAGGAGAGGAGGACGACTCGCTAGCTATAAAACCACCTCAGCAGATGTCCAGAAAAGACAAGTCGTACCACAGGAAAGAAGAGAAGCGGAAGGATAAGAGGAGACGCAGAAGCCATTCTACAGAAGGAGGTAGCCACCATTGCTGTGATTACTATGTAGTAGTCCTCAGACGGTTTCCTTTTATGAATCGAAGTGGGTTTTTTTTTCCCAAGCAGGAAAACACATCCGCGCAAAGGACAAAGAGAAGGAACGGGAGAACGAAAGACGGAAACGACAGTGGCAGGACGACAGCAAAGTTCGCAGGGACTATGAACGACAGAAGCGCCGTGATCAGGCTAGGGCCCACTCACGCAGGGAGAGGTGATCACACACGGACACACACAACAAGGTGGATGCAGAGACCTTAAACGCAAACAGTGGAGTAAAAATTTTGAAAAGAAGGTCATTTGTCATAAACTTATTGAGCAGCGTTAGGGTTAAACAAAACCCCTGAAACAACTGATTAAATCAGTTACCTACATATTAATTGATATGAACAACCATCTGACAGGACATCATTCGTTTATTTGGTACATCATTACACTTTTAATCTACAAATGGAAAATGACAAGTTTGAGTTTCATTGCTCAACGCAACGCATCTGAACAAGTGCTTGCGTGAGAAATAACAGCACGAGTTGTTGACTCTGTCATTATGTGAGTTTGTTTATACGAACGTTTTTTTTTTTTTTCTCTTTTCTCTTCTCCCCCCTCGTTTTTCTCTAAGTGTGTGTAACCTGTTGTACCTCTGACCCCTGCTCATTTTTTCATGCATGCTGAATTTACTGTTGTTTGAACAGTCCAAAAAAAAAATGTGGCAGGTACTGAAGAGTTTCTCATGATCAGCAAAATAACAGTCCAGTTTTTCCCTATTATACAGAGAAGTTAAATTACCCAGCCATGTGATGAAAAAAATAATAGTTTAAAATATTGCATTGTTGGTTTGAGGATTTTTATTGTGCCATAAATCCAAAAATCTTACGTCAAGATAACTACGTCTTCTCACAAATTCTCATTTGTCTGCTGATGGAGTGTTTTTAGCAGAATGTATTTTTCTTAGTACTGTAAATAAATGTCCCAAAGAAGCAGCGCCTAGCCAACATGGATCAACAAAATGTGTGACAGGCTTTTTACGGGCCATCCAAAAAATCCCTTCTTCCAAACTTGGGTCAGAAGTAATTTCTGGCGGATGGTTGCCTAGAGGAGGGATGCAACATGGAAATAACTCTGTCTGGTAAAAGTGGGGGTTGCTTTATAATGCGTAGGATCTTCTAGCAATTTTAACATCTTGTAAATTAATGGCTGATCGAAATTTGAAATGGATTAGGCTACGTTTACTGATTCAGACCGCTGAGCTGCTGGGTTTGTGATTGATTGGCTGAAGAGCCTTAGGGAGGTTTGGTTGTTAATAATGCTTACACACTTGGATGTGTTGGAGCTAATGAATTGCAACCCACTGACCACCTTTCCTGTTTGGTCTGCAGGGACCGCCTGGAGCAGCTGGAGCGCCAGCGTGAGAGGGAAAGGAAGCTGCGTGAGCAGCAACAAAAGGAGCAGAGAGAGCAGCGTGAGCAGAAAGAGAGGGAAAGGAGGGCTGAGGAGAGGCGCAAGGAGCGGGAGGCACGACGGGAAGGTAGCAGTGTGCTATATTTGTCATTTCTAATGACAGCACAATGGCATGCAAAGTTTTTTTTTTTTTTTTTTTTTTTTTAAAAGTGTGAATAAATATTTTTAGAGATTGGTTTCAATGTTACGTCAAGTAATCACATTGAAATGTACTTAAGTTCACCTGTGCACAAAACTTCAAGTGGCTCAAGCCGCATAGACTAACTGCTCAGTTAATCTTCGCTCTATCTATAATATTTCTGTTGATGCAGGTCCCCCTTCCCACCACCGGGGCGGCACACTGGAGGATTACGGAGACAAAGCTAAGTCTAGGCACCGCAGCCGTAGCCGGAGTCCTGCTCGTCTACAGAGAGAGCAAAGACCAGAGAGTAGTGAACAGCGGCGACCGGGTTAGTTACACCAAGCCGAACACAGCCATACTTGCACTCATGGGTTGCTGTATAGAGCGAGTTTCACCATATTCTCTCTAAGGGAAACATGTTTACTTGGTTGTCTTTATTTGGATATTGGTTTACGATATACTCCCCTTTTGCTGATCAGTCTGACGTATATCAGTTATAAGCCTTGAATTAGGTGAGACAGTAATAAAAGGTCATTTTTTCCTAGTGACATACAAAAAAAAAAGCTTACAGTATAAAATGTTGAAATAGTTCTTGGAGGCTTCCTGTACTATATTCGTCAAATTCTTTGGTACCTGTCACCTATTATTTTAGTATTTTAGCTTCCCAAGGAGTCTTGACTGTGAGCTGAGGATTCCATTTTCCTAAACGCAGCCTGAAAATGTCAGTAAAAATCTATGTTGCATTAAGGTGCAGTTATCACAACACAAATATAGAAAAGCCATAATTACTGCTCTTTTTGTAAGCCTTGGGAAAAAAAGTCTTTGACATATTAACATAAACATTCTGTTCCCCAGGGGAAGATTTGCTTTTTGAGCCAGTCATAGGCTTAAAAATAAATCCAGCTATGCCGTATGTGTTTTTAAAGAATTTGGACCGATTAAGCGTATTCTGTGTTCCAATATAGTTAATCAAATAATGAATGAGATTACATTATTGTATTATATTCAGTGCATTACTGTAAAATAAGCTTTTGGAGTTTCTGAACGCTGTGGGATAGTGTCGATTCTTTATTGTGCATTGTGTTGGCATATAGGATGTTTTTCTCTTTGTGTTATCGTGGTGCCCTTCTCACACATGAAGAGAACTGTTGGTTCAAAACACAGTGTCTCTAGTCTCCATGGCGCAGCCATGTTCAGCCCCTTGAACTTTTCACATTTTGTGCTGTTAGAATTGAAATTGGGATTTTTTTGCTATTTGATTTAGACAATATTTAGAAGTGCAAAATATTTTTTATCGAGATGCCAAGGTTAATTATACAAAAAAAAAATAATTCCAGCATTTGTTGCTTGCATATTCACTCCTCTGGGTCAATACTTGGTAGACCCACCTTTGGCATAATTACAGCTGCAAGGCTTCTGGGATATGTCTCTATCAGCTTTGCATGTCTGGATCCTAATATTTATGCCCATTATTCTTTGCAAAATTGCTCAAGATCTGTCAGACTGGATGGAGACTGTTGGTGAACAGCAATTTTCAAGTCTTGCCACATATTCTCAATCAGATTGAGAGCTGGGCTTTGACAGGGCCGTTCTAGCACATTCAGGTTCTTGGTTTGAAACCACTTCAGCAAAGCTTTGGCAGTATGTTTAGGGTTGGAAGGTGAACCTCCGCGCCAGTTTCAAGTTTCTTGCAGACTGGAACAGGGTTTCTTTTAGGATTGCCCTGTATTTGCCCTGGTTCCAACCATCTTGCCTTCAACCATGACCACTTTTCCGAGTCCTGCTGATGAAAAGTGGCGTGTCTGGGCTATGGTTGTCCTGTGAACAGCTTCCACCATCTGAGCTGCATATCTCTCTAGCTCCTTCATTGTTACCCTTGGCCTCTTGGTTGCTTCTCTGACTAATGCTCCTTTCTCAGTCACTGGCTTTTGGTAGAATGCCTCCTCTAGGTAGAGGGTTGTGTAATATTCCTTCCCCTTTTTAATAATGGATTTAATTGTGCTTTGCGAGATGTTCAAAGTTTGGGATATTTATTTTTTTTTTTATAATCACAACCCTTTGCCAGAACTTTGTCCCAGACTTATTTTGATAGATCCTTGGTGTTCATGATGCTGTTTGTTTAGGCATGTTCTCTAACAAACTCTTTCCAGGAACAACTGGTTGTACAAGAACTAATTAAGATGTTTCACAGCAATGGGGGTGTATACTTATGCAACCACAATTTTCATGTTTGTTTCTTTGTAAATAGTTACACACACTATATTGATTTTTCCCTCCTCGCTTCAATATTATGGGCTGTCTTGTGTAAATACCTGATATACCTAGAACCTGGAACTGAAATGGACTTCATTTGGCTTATAACACTACTTATGCAAGACATTGTATGCCTTATGATCATTTATTAATCATATTACATCTTGTATCCATATCATCCATATCAAAATATTAATACTTGCTTGAAGCACTTGTTAAGTATTAACTATACCTGGTCAGACATGATTAGAAGTATTGGTCAGAGCGCAAGGTCAGGCTCAAGGCTGCCCCAGATCAGTTATAGGTTAGGGGTCTTGCTCAAGGGCCCAGCAGTGGTAGGACAGGGCAGTGGCACTGCCCCCCCCCCCCCCCCTTTTTTTTCTTTTCTTTTTCTTTTTTTTTTTTTTGCCTTTCTTCTCCCCCCTTTGCAGGTGCATGCCTGTTACAGCCTGCCAGCCTGTTACATCCTAAGGTCAGGATCTGGCTGAGATCCTTAACCACCGAGCTATCATGGCCAGACAGAGTCTATGACATGAACCACACCATATGTGAATTTCAAAAAGCCTTTTTATAAATCCACCATAACCGCACTAGTCTACTTTTTACTTCTTTTAGATAATTGCAGTTCTGCAGTCTGCAGTCTCCACATGGACCTTCAACAATATGACACGTATTTATATTAGGCTGACATTACATCACCAAAGAGGCGATTTGGGAATCATAGACCATTTTCCAGTCCAGACAAATAGAGATTAGGATCTTTATGTAGCTGTTAACACTGCTTTTCCAGAATAATAATAATAATAATAATAATAATAATAATTATTATTATTATTATTATTTACCATAATATTTCTAGATAAACTGCACCTAAGGTTTTGTCTAGCTTCAACGTATGACATCTCCAGACTTTTTCATTTCACTTTACGTTGTATATTTATCATATTGACCTTATGTAGTTTTTGCGGAAGCATAAAATACATACTTGATTTCACATGAATATTTTACTGCTATTTTATTAGTCTAGTCGCTGGCTTAAAGACTAGTAGTCTGCTACTTTTGCAACTGTTATGGTAGCTATTAATAAGTGCATATAAGGTTATTTCCACACTGTAAAATGAATTTCAGCCAAAGCTTTTCCTCCAAGTCTTAATGGACCATTCTAGCCCTGCTTGTGTGGTAATAAGACACTTTTAGTGGCGTGTGCTAGCCATTAGAGTTCTCTCACTGGCGGAGTATGTTGTGCGGTCTGCTGCTCGGAGGCCATTAGATCACCCGGTTTCCTTCGGTGTTTTTGCGAGATCACTGGAGAAGTGATAAGCGTTCCCAACTCCGTGCCGAGGTATTATGTAACAGACGTCTGAGTTTTTAAAATACTAGCACTGATTGCATGAACATCATTATTTTTGTCCTCAGCGAAAGAAGAGAAGCAAGAGGATTTACTGGCTGATCTTCAGGATATCAGTGACAGTGAGAGAAAGACAAGTACAGCAGAGTCTTCAATTGGTAAACGCATACATGCACACGCAAGAGACTAAAATTTACAGTCAGATATTACTCTGTTTTGCACATATACGAAGTTGGTTACCAGTGCATTATGAACTTTTGCAATTAAAGGCTCAGCTTCTGGTTCAGAGGAGGAGGAGGAGGAGGACGATGAAGAGGAGTCGAGCAGCCAGAGTGAGGAAAATGAAGAGAGAGAGTCGGGATCAGACTCTGAAGGATCTGATCAGAGTGCAGGTCAGTATCCATCCAGCCTTGGACCTGAATACTCCCAATTACATTCTCCTAAACCAAACTGAAGTGCTTTGCAGGTAAACAGAGACCCGGTCAGTTTTTTTTCCGGTTAGTTCTGGCAGTAGCAAGTCACATAACTGACTTACCAGATTGTACACAATTCAGATTATGGAGGTGGCAATGGTTAATACGTAGTCCGTATTTGTTCTATTTTTAATATGAATAATTAGTTTTTTATTAAGAATGGTTCATTATTTTTTTTATTTGTAGAAGACGTGAGCGAAGAGGAGCAATCCGAAGAGGAGGAAGACGAAAGAGAGAATGGCAACCACATACCTGCTGGTGAGGGTGGGCTTACAAACCCAGACACTATATGACTCATTTCAGTCTTTCAGTTTACGGGCTTCTTTTTTTAGTCCTGGCTGCTGCGCAGGCCAGTAGATTTGCGCTGTACTCTTTTCCTGAAAAGCAGCTATTACAGTGGCTTGGTGCTGCTTAAGAATAAAGAATTATAAGAAATATTAGACTTCTACAGCGAATATGAAAATCTGTGCAAATCAGAAATTTGTAGTCATGTTACACACAGTCATGTGAAAAAGTATGTATGAAATTTTTATTTTATTTGGACGTATTTGGACATCAGTATTTGATCTTCAGCACTAAACAGCATGAGTAGATAAGCATTATGTAATAGAATAAAAAATAATAGAAATTTGACTCCGCATTTGTTTAAAAAAACATTTTTTTTTCTATTGAAAAAGTAAGTGCACCCTTGGCTTCAGTAACTGATATTGCCCCATTTGGCAGAAGCAACTTTATGTAGGCATTACTTAAAACTGCCTACCAGTCTTTGACATCTACTGCGAGGAATTTTTGCCCACTCCTCCATGCCGAATTCTTTAAACTGTCCAGTGTTTGAGGGCTTTCTTGCATGTACAGCCTGTTTCAAATCCCTCACACACCATTTCAATAGGATTCAGATCTGGGCTTTGACTAGATCATTCCATAATCCTCCATTTCTTCCTTTCGAGCCATTGCTTGGTGGATTTAATTGTATGTTTGGAATAATTATCCTCTTGGGAATTCCACTTCTTCAGTTTCAAAGTTTCGACACATCTCCTCAAGCACTGCTTCGTATGATAGAGAACGAGTAGTCGATTCTGGGATTGCAAGTTGACCAGGCCCCGAGGCAGCAAAGGAGCCCCGGACCATACCATTTCTCCCGCCATGCGTTTCAGTTGGTGTAAGGTTCTTTTGATCAAATGCGGTCTTTGGTTTTCGCCAAACATGGCTTCTGGTACTGTGACCAAAAAACACTATCTTGCCTAGGTGCCTGGTGCTTGCCTAGATATACTTTAGCAAACTTTAGTCTTGACCTGATGTTCTTTTTAAATACCAAAGGCTTCTTCCTGGCACACTTCCCAAATTTGTGCAGTCTTCTTCTAATGGTAAAGGCATGCACTTTTGATACCAACAGTGACAAGAGCTACCTGCAGATCCTGTGATGAAATTCTGGGGTTTTTAGAGACTTCTTTTAGCATCTAATCTTCCATTCTCAGGTAGAATTCGCTGGGGTGGCTTGGCCTGAACAACCTGACAGTGGTTTTAAATCTTCTCCACTTGTAGATAATCTCCTCTGGACAGTGGAATGATTGATTTCCTATATTTTGGAAAACCCCTTCCCAGACTCATGGACATCTACGTCCTTGTTTCTGAAAGCCTCAGAGAGCTCTTTTGATCTAGGCAAGATGATACCACACACAAAAAGAAAAACGAGACCACATATCTGAGGTTTAAATAAAACAGGTTCCTCTAAGATATTCGCCAATGGCGTTCTAATCATTAGCACCGGCTCATGTGCACCTGTTTTCATGTGTGTATGTAGGGGTGTGCTTACTGTTCCACATAAGAAAATTGCAGTTCTGTTTATTTCAGTTGTATAAAGGATGACAAGACTGATCATTTGAAGTGTTCAATTATATCACCTTTATCTATCAACATCATTTAAATGAAGACCAGATATCTGTATGTCCAGATATTTTGAAAAAGTCTAAACTTTTCATGGGGTGTACTTACTTCTTTACATGACTGTGTATTCTTTTTATGATATTTTACAATATCCTTAGCAAGCTAAAAGGCAGGTAACTTATTAGGCTCTTACTTTCTCAATACAAAAAAATCAGTCTCAGTCATTTCACTAAGGCCAAACTACTTTTTCCTCGTTTTGTGCTTCATGATGCTGGATCTAGGGGAAAAAAGAAAGTTTGCTCCAAATAAGGTGGTTTTGTTCATTCTGGAGTGGTTTAGTGTCATTAACATGAGTCTTTCTCTACAGTCCCAGAGTCACGGTTTGATCACGACTCGGAGGAGAGTGTTGAGGAAGATGAGGGTGAGGAAGTAGACGCGGGAGACGTGACCCCTCAGTCTCATTCTCAGTCAGCCACACCAGAGGAAAATTACGTCCCAGATTCGCCGCCAGTCTCGCCTGTAGAGCTGAAAAAAGAGCTGCCCAAATATCTGCCTGCCTTACAGGTATGTAGTACGGCTGTCACCAACCAGGGCTCAAACTGGAGGAATTCTTGAATAGCTACGAGGCACACCAATGAAATTGCAATTATTTATTTATTTATTTTTTTAACTATTGGTTTTAGGTTTTTACGTAATTAAATTTGCTGCACTATATACATCCAATGGGTCAGTGGGTGTCTAAATTGAAATTATTGGCTAGAAAACTAGTTAACTCTGGAATACACAACATTGTGCGTCACTCTTTGAAAAGTGGCTTCGCTCCATACTTTCGCCACAGTTGTATTTTGTTAGTCAGGGCTGTTCACTGAAATCAGTTAATGCCTTTGTTTTACGTTGCGTTAAGGGTCTGCACTCCATGTGAAATTCCTCACCCGAAATTTCACTCCCATAAATTTCCAATGGGGAGTAGCAAAAAATGTGCTGGGGATTGTGGGATAGCGAGCAGCAAGAACTTCAGTCACGGTGTGGTGTGAAGAGTTGAGCTGGTTTCAAGCCACACAGGGTGACCAACTGGACAAAACCATTGTTCTGTTGTCTGTACTCATTTACATCCGATCACATTGTCCTGTATACATATAGTTCCGTCTCAGCAACACGGATGAAATATTAATAACTGCTTTTTCTGATGCATGTTGCTAGTTTGTATTGTTTGACTTTTTTTTTTTTTTTTTTTTTAAATAGATGAGTACTGTTTTTTAATAGCACATATAATTGAGGACGCGTGTCTTTAGCTGCTACTGCAAGTAGACAAAAAAATTAATAATTATAACTTGATAAGATACTTCTCATATTTAGAGCTAAATTTATGTAGTAGCCTACTGGAATAAGAAGATTTATTTGAAAGCCCTGATTTCATGATTGACAGGCTCATTCACGCTCTGGATTGTAGACAGGCACACTCCTCAAGGAGCATGGCACTGGTGAAAGGAGCAGAGGATGACATCCATGCTTCATGCAGTAGACATTTAGCCTTAAAATTATTGTTCCCGAAAACAGGAAACTTGCGTGGAGTTTAAAACCAGTGATGTCTAGGCATCGAAAATAGAAATTATTTGTAAAATTCAAGTTTCTGTGACGTGGCAGCATGTTGGGTAGCATTGCTCTGGGTTTGGCTTGAAGTATGGGTTACTGTGGGTTGTTTGGTGTGTGGGTGGGTGGTTTGGTGGGTTATGTGTTTAGTTGGGTTGTTAGGCTTCCGTGAAATGCCCACCTCTCTAGCAATCATGTCCCCAAAATATCCATGCATTTTTTTTTTTTTTTAGATGGTGAATAATACCATAAAATTGGTGCTGTTTAAATGTGTTTATATTTACACTGGCCTTGGTCAAGGGCCCAGTACTACTGATCACGACCTACTGATCTGTAGTCCAATGCCTTAACCACTGAGCTATCCAATACATACAAAATATATATGTTTTTGTACGTATCCAAATCAAGCATTATTTAAATGGAAACTTGGTCTTTGTGGAATTTTATACTTGAGCCACTCACCATCTTCCAGTGCACCGTAACATGACTGCTGCATCTCTGCTTTGCCTCAAGGGCTGCCGTAGCGTGGAGGAATTCCAGTGTCTGAATCGTATAGAAGAAGGCACATATGGGGTGGTGTACAGAGCCAAGGACAAGAAAACAGATGAAATCGTAGCTCTTAAAAGGCTGAAGATGGAGAAAGAGAAAGAGGGATTTCCAATCACCTCCCTCCGAGAGATCAACACTATCCTGAAGGCCCAACACCCCAACATTGTCACTGTCAGGGTGAGCTATTTACACCTTAAGAGTTTTCCTGACCTGTTAGATAATTAAATAAAATCACGGTGGATATGGTGATTGATTAATAAGCTGATATTAGTAAGGTTTAAGAGCTCATTTTTTTTGTATCCATGTTTGTTGCAGGAAATAGTTGTGGGCAGTAATATGGATAAGATCTACATAGTGATGAATTATGTAGAACATGACCTAAAGAGTCTCATGG
>CM040982.1:20481857-20516857 GCA_022985145.1 Pangasius djambal
TTTTTTTTTTTTTTTTTTTTTTTTTTTTTTTTTGCCATTTTAAAAGTAACATGCACTTCCCTTTGTCTGTCTCTCTCTAGGCGAGGTGAAGACGCTGATGATTCAGTTACTAAGAGGAGTTCGCCATCTCCATGACAACTGGATCCTGCATCGTGACCTTAAGACCTCCAACCTGTTGCTGAGCCACAAGGGCATTTTAAAGGTGCGACCTGTCTAGTCAGAAAACCGCTTTGGGTATCTGTCTACCTTTTTCTTGGCATCTAAATTTTTCCATGTTTCGTAGCGGAAGCTGGTTTCCCTTTACATTTTAATATCTAATGTAATAATACTATTTCATATTTTGTAGGTAAACCCATCCTGTTAATGTTGTAACACAGTATTTCTTACACTTCGTTTGCTAATAAAAACATTTAAAATAATAGATTACACTTGCTGGTCATATGCTGGTCATCTGCTGATTAAATATAAACTGCAATGGTTGTTATTTATCCCCGTTCCATGAAATCTGTTTAAATTTGATGAGGTTGTATCAATTCTATTAAGTTTTTGGACTTTGGACCGTATGTGTTTTGTCAGGAACGTTGTTCTTGGATGATGTGTGTGATGTTTGTGTTGTGTAGATTGGCGATTTTGGACTGGCACGAGAATATGGTTCCCCGCTGAAGCCGTACACACCGGTGGTGGTCACTCTGTGGTACCGTGGCCCAGAGCTTCTTTTGGGGGCAAAGGTCAGTAATGCATACTTTAAATTGTAAAAGCTGTGCCTAACCTTCATGCTTATTTTAAAGTTGTATTGTAGTTTCGTTTTTTTTCTCCAAAGAATGTGCTAATGCAACTTTAGTTAAGACGTGTAAACGGATTGATATTATTTTTCATGACAGGAGTACTCCACAGCTGTGGACATGTGGTCAGTGGGCTGCATATTTGGAGAGCTGCTAACCCAGAAACCACTCTTCCCGGGCAAGTCAGAGATTGACCAGATCAACAAAATATTTAAGGTGAACTTTTATACGGATACTTAAGTTGTCAGAAGATCTTGTACTTTGAGAGAGAAGCAGTGTTTTTGGGAAGTTGTTTGGGAAATTGAGGAATTTGGGGAATAATTTACAGGACAAAAACGTTATATATATATATATATAATGACCATATCACTGATAACAACAATGATTCATATGATCAGATAAGTGATCTAATGTAGCCGTGGTGTTTGGCAAGTTCCCCAAACCCATTTAAATGCTGTTTGTTATCTTAGGTGTGGGAAGTCCCCCAAATCCTCTTAAAACTGTTTGTGCTATAAGCAAGAGTGTGTGTGCAGTTGGTTTTTCCTGTGTCATAGGACCTCGGCTCTCCCAGTGAGAAGATTTGGCCAGGCTACAACGAGCTGCCTGCGGTGAAGAAGATGACTTTTACAGAATATCCCTATAACAACCTGCGCAAGCGCTTCGGCGCTCTGCTCTCAGACCAAGGCTTCGACCTCATGAACAAGTACGTTTTGGATTTTCAGGTTGCTTTGGGAGCGCTACTCACACAGCCCTATTCTCACAGCATCAGGTTTACTTAGGAAGTATGTTAATCACATACAGTTGCTCCTCTGTGGTTTCATTTTTGTACAAAATGGCAGATATTTTATTAGAAGTCAGTAACGTCCAAATGGACAGGAAAAATAAGAATCAAAATCTTTTTCACCGAGCAAAATATGTATAAGGAACTGTTGATGTAGACATTAGCATTTCATACAAGAGGGTAAAAACATTGCATAAATAAATACACATCATAATGTCTAGTGCTACGAATTATGTTCCCAAAAATAAGGTGATGTGGTAAGTATTTCTATGCACTATAATATCAGTACAGTATAGTACTTTATCCCACAGCTCTGTTAAATTCTCAAATCTATAACTGCACCTCTGACAGTAGTGGCAGCCATAATACAAATCGCAGGCTTATATCAGTGCGCTCACTGGAACACGTTAGCATCTCTTTCATTTATCATTTATCATCACACCAGCCTGTTGTTGATTAGTTTCCTATAACAGCACACCGCCAAGTGTTTTATTCCATACACATGCTAAGCCAACATGGCTGACTCCCTAATATGTGATGTTTTTTGTGGTTCTGGAGCTGAGTGACCTAAATATTTCAGTAGAACATTACAGGTTATTTATATATATCACACTTGGGTGCGTGTGGGTGTGGGTGTTCTATGCACACATGCACTTATGTGCTGCGTGTTTGATGTGAGCAGATGACCGTGTCTTTTTTGTAGACCGGGTCTGTCTGGAGCAGCAGGGCCTTGGGTCTGTCAGGAATCTGTCTGGCATGCTAGACACAGGGCAGACTGAAACAGCAGCCAAATTACACATGCTAGTCTGCAGCCCTGATGATGTCAGGAAAAGACCCATTTACTTCTTTTCTCTCCTGCTTACTTGGATTTGGATTTTACTTTGGATAGCTTTCATGAGCTTGTAGAGGTGCAACAGTATACAAATGACGTCACGGATAAAGTAATTAATGAAATATATTAATAAATACAAATGTAAAAATTTATAAAATGTAAAACTGTTGTAGTTTTACAGTATTTCACATTGTGTAGTTGAAAGCCAATACCAAGATGCAGACAATATCCAGCACACCCCCACCCCACCCCCCAAACCCCACCTACTAGCCAGCTCTCCCCTACTACACGGCAGATACCAACCAAGTGCTTCCTCCGAGACGTGAACCTTAGAGGAAAGCTCTATCTGCCCTCTTCCTCATACATGAGACGCCTCACGGACGCCCATGATTGGCTAGTGTCACTGTGATTGACAGGGGAGCGAGAGTATGCCATCCCTCCAGCCCAGAGGCCAATTTTGCTCCCTTGCCTCTGATCCAAGGATGGCTGTATTATCTCCTGGATTCGAATTCACAATCTCCAGGCGATAAAGCTCCCTTATTAAAGACAGCCAAGTGATTCAAGGTGGAGTTTAGAAATTAGCTAGAAACATGTTTCTAGAAATCTCTAAACTCCACCTCATGTTAACATTTGAGTAGTTTAAAAAAATCTTTCTGCTATATTCAGAGCAAACTTCAGAAAGGTCAAAATGTTTTTTTTTTTTTTGGTTTTTTTTTTTTCTCAGAATTTTATATGATAACATTCAGATGTGATGGACTGTTGATTTGAGAGATGACGCAAACTGAGCGAAACAGGCTGAAAAACAAGGAATGTTTATGCACAAGCAGAAGGAAATGTACTTGTTAGTTAAACAAGCAATCTTCACATAAACAATAGTGACTGGTCATGCTGGATTCAGCTGCTGCATTGCAAAGGAGGTACTAGTGCAATCAAGATTGGTGTGCAGTACATTGGGCCATATGTCGCTGTTAAATAATGCTTTACACGAGCCACTCAGTACTGAGCCTCACTTCTTTGCCATCATTGCAGTTTTATTGCACTTAACGGCAAACTGCCAAACCATTCTGGATTTGGATTAATCTGAATTTTACAGTAGAATTATCGTTCATAAGAAGAGTTGAAAGCAGTAGGGAAAAGACAGCTGCAGACAAAGTAGAGTGGGCTGCCAGATTACACAAAGCTGAGTAATCCACAAAACCCAAATATTTTTGCATGGTGTTTTAAGTCAGCTGTTTTACAATGCAGTTGATGGATTAGTGGCTAAAATAAAAGGGAAGCTCAAGAAAAATACGAGCTTGGGCTAGCATGCAAGCCATTTTGTCTCTTGTGTAAATCAAGCCTACCATCTCTCACTGTTAGATTCCTTACCTACTGCCCCGCCAAGCGGATCAGCGCTGATGAGGCTTTGAAGCACGAGTATTTTCGGGAAACGCCGCTCCCCATCGAGCCCTCCATGTTCCCGACTTGGCCGGCAAAGAGCGAACAGCAGCGGGTGAAAAGAGGAACGAGCCCCCGACCCCCAGAGGGAGGCCTGGGCTACAGCCAACTGGTAGGAGACACCACTGCTAAACTGCCAGTGTTGTGCCTGGAAGGCTTACTGTACATGTTGAACTCAAGATATCATTTATACAGTATTGTCTGATTTTGGTCCTAAGGAGTCCCACCATGCATTCAAACTCTGCTGAAGCCAAAACAACCAACTTTAATGTTCTCTAACTGAATACGTGCCAAAAAGCAATGAATAATATACGTATAGGCTGAGTGATCGCATACAACACCTGATTTCTCTTCTACACACTTTTTCATGCTCACAATTCTCACCACTTTTCTGTCTTTTTAGGGTGACGACGATCTGAAAGAAACTGGCTTCCACTTGACGACGGCCAACCAAGGACTGTCCAAGTCAGGCCCAGGATTCAGTCTGAAGTTCTGAGGTAAAAGGCCAGAGCCAAGGGAGTGTTTTTTTTTGCTCTTTGTGGCACTAATGCCAGGACTCGGTTTAAGAGACTCCCTGAAAGCTGACCAAATGTTCCTCTGAGGCTCCCTGATGCAAACTGTTAAAAACAGTATGAAGATGGAGAAATTCAAGTTCTATCTGTTCATCTACTCCCAGCAGTTAGAGGCAATGAACTGCTCCTCCGTCACACACAATCCCAAATTGGGGTTCTGGCTTCTGATATAATTGCATTTTTCTCTCTTACTTTTTTTTTTTTTTTTTTTGGGTCATTTACTGCTGTTTGTCCTGTTTGTGTTTTAGCTTCCACTCTATTTCAAGTCTGATCCTTACAGAGTTTGAGTTTCATATGTTTTGTTTAAGCGACAGACGAAGGACTGTTCAAGTTGAAAACCGCATTCCAGCCTACACACACTGGATTCGTAACTGGAGTTGTGTAATAATGCGGTTTGCCAAACGTGTCGGTCATTGACACAGGTGATATTGTGTTGTAAGAAATAAACTATTTCCAAGTCTATTTACACACTTTTACTATTTCTCACATTTCTGAAGCCACTTGGTATGCAGTAGTGATTTGTTGTTTTTTTTTTTCTTTTTTTTCTTTTTTTCTCCTAAGAGTCAAAGCAACAGTTGAGGACAGTTACGAAGCTGACGTTTAAAACAGAAATGACAAAAAAGTGGGGAAAACAGTCAGGGCAGCCTTGAAAGCAGCTCCAGCACCAGATGTCCAAAAAATGATGTCATTCTGTGCACTGCACACACTCGGCACAATCAAGTCCGCCTCCTCCATTTTATTAGCGAAGAAGCCAGAGCGACTTTCCATTGAATACATTATTCTCCACTTTAACCACGGATACTTAATGATTTGGGAGTTTTAAAAAAAAAAAACGGGAATGAGAAATAGTGTTTTAATTTCCCAGGTATCATATAGCATCTTGTTTCATGGTGAATTAGTGAAGTAGTCCTGACTCACTGGGGTCTGCCTCATTGAATCATCGTAGTCTGCCTGGGTTTTCACTTCTTCAGTAGTCACAGTTGCTAATTAAATGTTTGAAATTTCATACAGCTGAAATTCAGCATGGATTTTATAAAGTACGTAGACTGGTCGAAGTGTGAAAATGGTGCTGAGGATCGGAGTTTGTACTGAGCATGTCACAGGCAAGTGTTGTTTCCTCATAAACTAAACCGATCGCTATGCAAATTAGGATGAGGATAACCGTTGTTTCGTGGTTAGTCACGGTGTATGAGAGCTACCGTAACAAAATGCAGATTAAAATGCTTTTCCGTGTGCCTCGTAGGCACTCAGTTTCATCTACAAATGACAGTGATGTATACTGACTATGTAATAGATTTTATGGAAAGGTCCTGTGTGAAATGTTTTCACGCTTTTTCTTCAGTTTAAGGACACTCCAGGAAGCGTTCTTTCTTTCTTTCTTTCTTTCTTTCTTTTTCTCCTCCCGCTGAGATCAAAATGAAAACAAGTATTCATTTTCACCACTAGCTTGTGTCTTTAAATGGTTGATTAATACCATGGCACCGTGAAACCATGATATTTTTACATTAGGTTATCACACTGTCAAAATTTCCAATCAAACACACCTAATACAAATATACTCCTTGCAACACTAGGCTCCTTTTGAAGGGAGTGGGTGTGGGTATAGGATTAGGGACATTTCTACTTTGCATTCATAGAATCTTGATCTCATGATGGGTTTAAACATGTTTCAGCTTTTGTAACTTTTTAACTCTGTTGTCTAATAACTTTTTATGCCGAACTGCTGCATCAAGCAATTTATTCAACATAGGAGAATTTGTTTTCCACAATGATCCACAATTAGACAGAAAAGCCACAACTCTTACAGAATAAATTTTTTATTTAGCACCTAAGGAAACAAATTTACAAAAAAAAAAAACAACAGAAAAACCCTGACGTCAAAATATTGATAGCTTTATGTATGCATCTAGAGGAATATGTGCCCGAGTAAGTGAGGTTCCATGGTGCTGGGGTGAACTTAAGCCTTTGGTTGCATCTCATTTGTTCTCCTTTTCCTCATATACAGCACTTGATCACAGACTTTTTTTTTTTGGATGAGGACAACACAGTGGCTGAGAGGATGGAGCACTTATTTTGGATAAAACCAGTCTGTGGTTTCTGTCAGTACTGTTTCATGTTGTGGCTTGACATCCTCAGAAGCGCACCCGTAGCTTCCACGAATAGGTTGTCAAAACCTTGTTCTTCTTCCTCACGATGCAGGTGTACGTACCCTCGTTGATAGCGTTAGCCACAATACTAATGTGATCGTCTTTCAGGGTGATGTAGCCAGGGTGAGAGAACTCCAGCAGCTCGCCGTCTTTATACCAGCTACAAAGATCAGAGTGGTGAAGGTTAGTGGATTATGAGTGAACCTAGAGGTAAACATCTCTTGAAAACGCAGTCCTTTCTTGGCGGACCACTTTTTCAAACTTCCAGACTGAGATCAGTTCATCAGTACAGCTGATGTTTATTAAAAAAAAAAAAAAAAAAAGTACAATCAGATCATCACTGTTCAGTGATTGGGTTAGGAATGGGGGGAAAAAAACAACACCACTCACTCCACTTTTCCTTGCTTTGCGGCAATTTTCTTTCCACAGCGGAAGGTAAGTTTCCTTCCCTCAGCAACCAGCTTGTGTTTGGTCCGTGGCGGCTTTGGAGTCGGGGCGACGGTAGGAAAAGGGAATGCTGTTTGGGTATAATGACAATCTCAATACAGAGCAATGAAATGTGATACTGTAACGTCTGCAACATGTATTTAAAACTCTCTATGGAATTCATCGAAACGTCCTGGAGCCTGACCAGGTTTCTCAAGGTCTAAGCCAAACTGATCTCCAAAAAAGAGCAACCACTGACACTGTTAAGTAACGTTTACCCTGAGTTCTGAATATGAATGATCATGTCATCCACATTGTTGGATACGGAAATATTTGGAAACTTTACCGACTTCTAACTCATTGTAACCGCAAATGTTTTGGTCCTGCGCCACACAATGTTGATCATTGTGCATCTGCCCACAAGCCACATGCAGGGATTTCAGTGGCTTGTAACCAGATTTCACCCTGACTGCAATGAGAGCCAGACTAGGAGCTGCCTTTTCTTCCAAGCAAACTAAATTTCAGCTTTCTGCACCAGTCTGGCTTGAGGGGGAGAAATGTTCCCAGTGTGGCGTTCTAGGATACAGACCTATCTCAAAATTTCTGGAATTCTCAAGTTTATCTACTCTGCTTCATTTAGTAGCCAGCACCATGACTTAATGATCTTGCCTTTTTTTTTTTTTTTTTTTTTTTTTTTTTTTAGTCTGCTAAAGGGCTTGAAACAAACTTTGTAAAACCTAGGCTTTCAGACCAGCAGGAGCTGTCCGTGAAAAAACAAGGGGGCGGATATTAAGCGGCAACGCTCATATTTTATTGTTGTCCGCTCAGAAAAAGGAGGTGCTTCGACTGAGTTGAGGATGTTGCCGTTTCTGCTGCGACCTCATATGAGAAAGATTATACAGAATTGCATCATCTAATTAGAAACATCGATTTGAAAGCATCATTTGAGGCTTTTGAACTTTCCTTAGTGCTCAATTAAAGCTCAACACTCTTTTTGTCCTCTATTACGTAGTTAGCTGTTATGTTAATCCAAGTACCAACACACTGATTCTATATAAACAGCTCCACTACGCTGACTTATAATAGAAAAGTGTCTCAAACCGACCAACTTGCTAAACTATTTGAATGGCTGAGTAGCCGAGATAAACACTACATCATTTCATTTTTTTATGTGCATCAATCAGCTCCAAACAATGTCGAATATGTTAAGGAAATGAAAGGATGTATTGTTTTTCTGAGCTACTTGGTCAATAAAATAACTACTATTTAGAACTTGCTTGCTTTAAAAGGAAAAATGCTTCCACCTTGCCATGGGAAATGCACTTAGACTATTGGACCAACACTTTCTGTGATTAGTACGTTTAAGAGATGCTGTCTACTAGCCAATCACAGTGGTGGTGGGCGGGTACTTTTGTGTAGAAAGTCAGGGGTGGAAAATGTAGCGAGAAATTATGTAATCAAAGCGCAAGTTAAAATAAGTAGCTATTTTTTAAATGTACTTAGAATGTTAAAAGTATTAAAGTAAATTTAACTGATGAACTTGATGTTTTCATGTGAAAAGTATGTCATTTTTCTACATAAACGATGCCATTTTGCCAAAAAACAACATTCAGTTTCTCTAAGTTTACATGTTCATGACTAATGCTGTGGACTTTGAATTAATCAAATGAATTAATGATTAATGAATTAATCAAAAGTAAAATATCAGGTAAATAACCAATATGTACCAATCCCTAGAATTCGACTTGCTGCCAGTTGCGTTAGATACTGAAATCTGCGCTAGTCTAACCTTTTCTAGGCATCAGCAAAGAGAACAAAGAAAGTGGATGTCGAGTTGGAAGTGTTTACAATTTGCACATTCAGTAATGCGGTAGTGCCACATGTCCAGAGTGTCTTATTTAGAGCTTTAAATCATGACTAATATTATGTATTTCACTTCTTTAGTAACAAAAGCATACATATGCATTGCTGTTGGATGTGGTTTTTTTTTTGGTTTTTTTGGAGATTTTCAGCCATAAAAGCACTAAACAGTATCAGAGTATCTAAACCTTACATTTTTAAAGACTTCTGATTGGGTTTGAAAAAATAAATCCAGATTTGAGTTCTCAAGATTTGCAAGTACATTTCTGATCAAATCTTCTAAATGTGCCTTCAAGAACAAAAGTATCTTTCCTTCAAGATTTTTTATTTATTTATTTTATTTTATTTTTTTGGTGGAGTGGTCAAGGCACAACCAGTGTAACTGATAGGTGATTGGCTAAGGCAATGCCAGATTTCACAGATTATCAATTTCTGAAAAACTCTAACTCTTACTGTAACAGAAGTCACAGCTGTGGGGGCAGTGCTTTTGCATGAGCTTTCTTTTGCTTTCGCAGTAGCCTTTCCTGGACCAAGCGGGACAGATAAATAATCTATCCAAACATCCTGGAGGGAGAGACAGAAGAATTAAGAAGGGAGGGAAAGATGGGCAAGAAGAAAGTAGAGAAAGGACATTTTAAAAGAAGCCTTTAGAAATTCAGAAGTAGATTCACGTAAACTCTTGCTGGCTACCTCTGAAAAAAATCTAAGGAATTCATTCTGAGCACATTTCTGAGAACATTAATATCCCATGCCAAGACATTTCTTCACAATCATTACTAAGCATTGAATCAGCATGCATTTTTACAAGTCCCTGTCTTGGTTAGCCTATCTCACTGCTCCTGTATTAAACGAAACCAGCTGTTCTATCTGCGCACCGTATAGTCGCTGGAGTCCCCAGACGTCGTCCTGTGTTACGAGTTTGCGGCCAGTTAGCGTCGCGTTGAGATGCATTATGGCTGTTGGGTTCTGCGAGTGCATCAGACCCAGTGCGTGACCAATCTCGTGAGCTGCTACATGCACCAGGTCAGTCAGCCAGACTCCTGCTCAAAGAACAGTCACACACACTCATGTAAGGACAGAATTACCTTCCTGCAGTGTTAGTGCTAATAAGGTGCAATCGCTCAATTAGCCTATCATGTTGCAGCAGCATAAAATGCATAAAATCATTCAGATGCTGGCCAGCCAAGAGCAGGAACCTGAGGCTACCTTGGGCACCAGATCCAATCAGCATGGATGGTTGAGGATTGTGAAAAAGACCAGGTGTACCCAATTTAGCCTCGGATTCCTGTCCTTGGATGACAGGAGTGGAACCTGATGTGGTCTTTTTTTTTCTTTTTTTTTCTTTCTTCTCAGTATTCGGCATGTCGTGCATTCTGAGATGCTTTTCTGCTCACCACGGTTGTAAAGCGTGGTTATTTGAGTTACCGTAGCCTCATGTAAGAGGTCATTCTGCTCTTACCTCCCTCATCAACGAGGCATTTCCACCCGCTCACTGGATGCTTTTTTGTTGTTCGCACCATTCTGTGTAAACTCTAGAGACTGTTGTGCGTGAATGTTCCAGGAGATCAGCAGTTTCGCAAATACTCAAACCAGCCCATCTGACACAATCAATCATGCCACGGTCAAAGTCACTGAGATCACTTTTTTTTTTTTTTTTCCCCCAGTCTGGTGTTTGACGTGAATGTTCACTGAAGCTCATGATCAATATCTGCATGATTTTACGCACTGTGCTACTGCCACATGATTGGCTGACTGGATAATTGTATGAATCAGCAGGTATACAGGCATTCCTGTTAAAGGGGCCAGTAAGTTGTTTAATAATATAAGAAACCTAGACCTTTTGAATAACTGAAGACATTACACTTGACTTACAGTACTCTGCAAAAGTCTTAGGCACATGCAAAGAAATGCTGCACAGCAAAGATGCCTTCAAAAATAATGAAATTAAATGTTTCTACATTTTTTAAAAAAATACTATAAAGAGCAGTAAACAGTAATAAATGAAACAAAGTCAATATGTGGTGTAACGATCCTTCGCTTTAAAAAAAATGAGTAGTCTCAGGAACAATTAGTGCAGTTTTATAAGGAAATGAGCTGTAAGTGTTACTGAGCATCTTGCAGAACCAGGCACGGTTCCTCTGGAGACTTGGACTGTCGCACTCGCTTCTTATTTATGCAGCAAAACCCAGCAGCCTTCATTCTGTTTTTTTGTTTGAAAAGCGGTCTCTTATGTAATCTGCTGCTTTCTTTACTGACATACAAACATTTTTCTGTAACATTTAATTTTGTGCTGGAAAACTAATGTTTGGAAATCTAACATCTGTTTTTGTACTGAATCACTAATGTAGAAGTCATAAAATAAAAATCTATAACAAAGTTTGTACTAAAAAAGACTTTTGCACAGTACTGTAGATCCCTCGTGCACTCTTAAAAATTAGTTGCTAAGGGCTTTTTGAAGATCATGTTAGATTTCTAAAGGGGATCTTCTTGTAAGGAAACATTCTCCTGTATAGAGCCTCTAAGGATTCCCCCAGAGAGACTCATGTTGACCTCTGACACCTATTTAGATAATAATAATAGGCAAATCCATTATGATGACATTGTGTCTGATGTGTTGACCCCATCTGACCAAGTTTATACGCTAGATGTTTTGAATTAATGTCCAAATGCCTCTGACTCAAATTCCTTAAAGAATACTTTGATGTTTTGTGATCATGAGCATATTAATTGCTGCGTAGTCCCTGAGGTGATATTACAGATTTGTTAAAGTTTAGTCACCCAGTGACTGCCAGGGACATCATTTACGCCTACTCCAAGGGCGTCTTTCCTAAACCCCCACAGCCAAGAAGGAAAAACAGCAAACATGCCCCACACTCAGTGGGTTTAGGCTCCTTTTAGTGATCAATGTTTAATCTTTTCCTACTGGGGGTAAATGGCTTGTGCTGTAAATGCAGCATTTACAAGAAATCCTGGTGAAAATCTAGGATAAATTCTGGCGAAGTTGTGTTCTTGAACTCAGCCGTCTAAACAAAGGCCAGAGAATGAGAATTGAGATTGATGAACATGGGAAAGGAGGAGTTTTTGACTCCAAGTCACTCGCCTTTCTTCCAGCTGAAGCGCATGTTCCCCAAAATCCAGTACTCATCATCATCAAAGTGGATCTCTCCGGTAGGAGGGAAGAAAGCATGTGCCAGTTCACCGGTGATGCCGTCAAAACAGTGATGCAGGTGAGACTGCAGACAATCCGTATGATTTACTGGGTAGAAGCCTGCCAAAAGAAACGGAGCGCTTGTATTCATAACTCGTCATCAGATCGATGAACAGAGATGACTGACATGAGATCAAAACAGCACACTCTTCAAAGGCCCTGTGGAACATAAATCGAAGGCGTCCTCAAATTGAGGCTCCGACTAACTTTCAGCATCTCCCAGAAGTGCACGTATGTGGAAGATAACTCTAATTTCTCTGACACGTACATTCAAAATCCCCGTTTCATTCGGCCCAGAATGTCCCAAGTGTTGCCAAATGTCCGTTAAAACCACTGAAAGTAACCGCTTGGGGCGCATATTGTTTTTATTAGAATTTTAACGCTAATAGGTTTTTTATGTGGATGAGCCTGGCACAGAAGTGAGCCGAATTTACAGTGCATTTCCATTTTAATTTAGGATTTACCTAATCGGAATGATTTCCACATGGGCATAAAATGATTCAAACATAGGCTTTTAACAACATGCACTTTGAACCAAAATGTGTGGAAAGCCCTTCGTGCGGTCAAATTTTGACATTTTCTGCTATATACAATCCTGAGAACTCAACCAGTAGTACATTTCTAGCATTTTAAAGTCTGCGTACCCCCCAGCGCCACTGAAATACAACCCACACATCTCTGCATTAACCTAATCTACTTTTGGGAGACAAAAAAAAAAATTACAGCCACATTTTAAGGAATTTCAAGTTCTCACTCTGAGTTATAAGAATCCTCCACGTCAGTTTCTGTCTCAACGCCGGAGGTAAAAGTCACTTTTGGAATTTAAGCCACATTACCGTCTCTCCACTCATCACTCCACTCGTTCATTCAGTCGGTTATTTTGACTAAATGTCTTTTACCTGATATTTTTTTTCATTAGGTCATTTAAACATTGAATTTACCGCCGTGTTTTGTTACACTGGCTCTTTACCTGACGTGATCTGGCAGAAAGCCAAGGTAAAGCAACCTAACTAAAAACATTTTCCATGTCATTTTTTTTCAACATTTTTATGCTTTCTTAAAGTAGAAAAGTCAAAGTAGATTTTTGTTTTGTGTGTCATTTTTGGCTTTTCTTGCATTTTTTTTTTGCCACACATTTGAGCACTATTTAGTAATTCTGAGAATCATCATTAATAATCAATGATCTCCAAGGTGCAAATCATTTAGAGGTCATTTGTTTCAATATAATTATGGCCAATAGTGGCTAAGGTTCTGTGTTAGTGGCTGGAGAGTCTGAAACTGTCATCTTGTGGGCCCTTGAGCAAAGGCCCTTAACCCTCATGTAAAATAGGCATGATGCCTCTTTTGTCCAACTTGCATTCAGGATTTTTGTGCCTAGCCACAAGTATTTTGGCTTTCTAACGAATAATACAACAGCAAAGATGTGGCACAAAATCTGGACTTCATCCACTTTTCTGTCATTAAAGTGATTTAGAGCTATTTCAAATGAATGGAACTAATTATACCCTGTTCAGTTGGGTTTGGTTGTGATAGTTTCCAGACATAATATGTTAACAAATGATGTCTGCAATCAAGGCCAGGAATTTAAGTGAACATTGGCTGGGATAAATCTGGTTTACTATTTTGATGGATTTTACAAAATACACTGCTCGCGTAGCTGTAATGGTTTGTTAAATGGCACTACATCTTGAATTAGTAATAAATATGCATGTCAATTTTAAATGTGCAAAGAAGACTGAGGGTGTGTTCAAATGAATTTGGATTACCTCTATCAAATAGCGTTTACATGTATTAATAGATAAGCAATTCCTAAGAACAGGCTTTAAAAATGTTACATAAAAAATACATAAATGATCCTTCTCATATCTCCAAATCAGCACTATAATCCAGCCACATTATTATTAACATTTTGTACAGTTACAAAGAATATTTCTATTTTTTCTTGCATATTATAGGTATTTGTTTGTTTGTTATTTGTGTTGACTTGAGCAAATCGGGATGAAAAATGCATATACTCCACATCAGAAATTCTACTTTTATAGAAAATGTTTTTTGTCATTGTTAATTCTCTGCTTAATTAATGTCTCTCCATTGTGTTTGTAACTGTAACTTTTTTTCGTATGTACGGCATTGTGAATATGCAAGTCCATGCTCGTACCGATTTTGATGTCGGCCTCCTCATCGACAGGCACCTCTCTAAAGCTGAAAGGTGATACGTCGCTCCACATGGCAAAGGCCTTGGCTATGCCCCGGCGTGTGTCACTGGCGTTCATCAGGTTCCTCGGGAATGACAGCAGTCTGCAGCAGGAATTGTAAACATAAACAGTACCTTTTCCCCAAATTCCTCGATCAAATTCTGCAGAACTGATGATGATTCTTGTACGATTGGCAAAATGTCTTCGAAATTAAACCTCTTGTTCACTCTCCTTGACGTTCTAAATGTCCTGGATGGCTGAAAAGCTTCACTGACTTTTTACATAACACTACACAAAAAAAGTCCTTATTCTACAGGCTTGTAAATGACAAAATAAGGTCATACATCATGGTTTGAGCACTTTTAAACAAACGGCATGCCTACTTGTAGGTTAGCTTGAATTTGTCCCATTTCAGTTTCTCCGGGGTCAGAGTGTAACGCTTGTTCCTGGAAAGGTGAAGCACGTGGGACCGGGCGTCTTTGCGGATCCCAATGATCAAAATGCCAGACATGTGAGCTTCTTCCTTGGACAAAAAAAACTCAGATTAGCCAAATGGCAAAGCCTGTGAGGCCTTCGCTCCAATATGCGTGACTCGTCTCCTGATACAGATTTAATAGTAGCACTCCTCTGATAGTATTAATGGCTTGTTAACCAGAAGCACATCTTGAAGGAATTAGGCAAATAGATTTGAATTTGAAATGTGCAAACAGACAGACGCTTTATTTAAATAGGTTATGTAACCCTTAAAATTGTGTGACTTGTCTTTCTGCCTGAAACCTGCTTCATGACCAGTGCTAGCACTGCTGCTTTATAGAAAATCTATGTGGACAGGAGCGAAGAAAATAAAATCATTCCTTTGGGTATTTAATCTGAGAGCTTAGTGTTGACTAACTAAAGTGACAACTTATTTTTTTAAATGAAGTATCAATGTCCATAATGATGTATTAAGAAGCCTGCAGTGGCCTCATTAAAAGTACATCAGACTCAGATGGCTGCAGTATTTCACTGTGCACATGAGGTTGAAACTGTTATCCAATATCTCCACCACGTGTATTACATAATTACGCCATTAGTTACTAGAGAGAATATGTCAGGAATAAAACACAGCGTGGCGTGCTGTCACAGGAAAATAATCAATGACGGGGTGGTATGATGCCGACTGACATGAAGCGGAGCTACTTTTCCCACCCTGTAGTTGATTATTTTCTTCTAACGGCATATCCTGAAGTTTTTTTATTCCTCTAATACCACAGCCAATATTTTATTCCAATATTTTATTTTATTAATTTAAGAACGACACATCATGTCACATCACACCATGAAACAAGTTAGTTCCTGCACTGCCAAAAAATAAATAAATAAATAAAAAAATCACATCTTGGCAAGTGACAGCATCCTGCATAGAGGGAAGCTTATCTAATATTTCTTATTATGCGAATATTACATAACAAATAGCATTGTTATAGACCATTCAGCCTATTTCTAGACATATTGTAAGCTTAAAATATTGGCAGATGATTTCTAGAAATGAACGTTTAAATTAAGCAAAGCTATCTTCCAAAAGAATGAGACAATTTCAAGCTTGAAATGGGTACAAAATGTCTAGATAACAGGCTTAATCGTTTATTTTTCGAGAGAAATATTAGTTGAATTTGCATATATTCAAGCTATTAATAAAAATTTTTACATTTTTTTGTAGTGTTTATCACTTGTGTTATTGCAGTCGTTCATCATGATCGTTTTTTTTTTCCTCTGACTTGAAGTTAATGGGGCAAAAGTGCAGCTTGTCACGTTACCGTGAAACTGCAAAGCGTTAACAAAGTGGAAAACTGTTACAAAGCTCTGATGAATTTCGTTGGTATTATTTCCCAGTATATAAACAAACTAGACTAATTTAATAATGAAGGATTTCTTAATTAACGTTTGATCTGTCTAAATTAATGTGAAACCCCCCTGAGAGCTGTTTATTACGCCGTTCATACACAGATTACAGTATGCATAGAACAGGAGCTTCCTTGATTCTGCAACACAGAGATGGCGACGCAGCAGTGGTATTAAACGAAGATGAATTATTGAAGCTTGACTTTCTTCAAGCCAGCCAACACTAGCCCTGCTACAGGCTGCTCTAATGAAAGACATTCATAAAGGATATTGCTACAACTGAAACATCTACTGCACTTACAACCTCTGCCGTTAGTGTGCATGTTTGAAATGGTGCTCTACACGTGGACCTTATGTAACTATCCGAGGATGACAGTTGAAAATTTGGGTGGCTTTGTCAGTTCACGAGCTGGCAAGCTTAACTTTGGAACAAGCAGGGGAAATAAAAATTTTTGATCACAGTGCTCCACGGGAATCGTCCCCACTACGGCCTCTCACATATGCACTAGATATTCCATAAAAGGCAAATGATAATTTGGCAATTAACTTCTTTACTGAGCAGGTATAAAAGCAAAGTACATTTTTCTGATATTTTTCAGGAAATCTTTTTTTTTTTTTTTTTTTTAATTACTTATTAAAAGAGAGTTTATAGAAAGTGAAGGAAAAAAAATCTCAGTGACTTTTATTTTGTTGTGTAATTGTATCCATCTTGAGATAAAGATGCATATGAAGAAGCTTTAAACTACTGCGAGAGTAACCTAATACTGAAAGTCCTCTACATTGGAACACAGAAACACACATCACACATCACAGCAAGCCAGAAAGTGTCTGGGTTAAAAGTTTACAGACTTGGAATGAAACGTCAAGCTCTTCCACATTTTACACAGAACTTCAAGCTCAATGTCTAGATGAACAGTAATACAGAAACAATGTCTGTATGTGTTGCAACGTACAATGATGAACTTTCCATTATGCTAATCCCCTGGTCAATATGACCCATCTGGATTTCTTGTAGAAACTGATAACAGCAGTTTATAGAGAAAGAGAGAAGACAGACGCCTTTTTTTTTTTTTGGGCCAGTGTGGGAGAGGAGACATTCCTGAGTGGAAACAGTCCCAAAACAGGCCATGTAGCCTGGCTTTATATCACATGCTTTTTCAGGCTTGTTGTTCTAAGCTGCACTCTTGGCAGACGGCGTCTCTTTTTTCCTAAAGAAAGTCAATGGAAAATGACATCCAAAGTCCAAGGCAAGCGTGGCAGTGTCAGACCCTCAAACGATGCCGGGTCTGCTTTAGAGGATCAGCTTGGATTGCAGCTCGATCACGTAAGATGATGTTGTATGCTTGAGGTTTTTTTTATGTATCATTCAGACTAGCAGCGTTTATTCATGGACTGTACAGAGGAACAGTTTACAAAACCTCGAATGTCAAGCTAATAATATCATTAGACCAGGTGACTTTTTTTCCCAAACTTCTCCAATCTTCAGAAGCCGTCCAGTTTCTGTGAGCCTGTGTCCACTGTAGCCAGTTCTTGGCTGACAGGAGTGAAAACCAATGTGGTCTTCTGCTGTTGTAGCCCCAAGGTTCATCGTCTTGTGCAATCTGAGATGCTTTTCTGCTCACCACGGTTGTAAAGCGGGATTATTTGAGTTACCGTAGCCTTCCTGTCAGCTTGAACCAGTCTGGCTGTTCTCCTCTGACCTCCCTAATCAAGACATTTCTGCCCACAGAACTGCTGGTCACTGGATGTTTTTTGGGTTTTTTTGTTTTTTCTTCTGAAATACTCAAACCAGCCCATCTGGTGCAAAAACAGATCAAGTTGTTGGCCTGTGTCTGCATGATTTAATGCATGGTGCTGCTACCGCCACATGATCAGCTGATTGGCTAACTGCATGAATGCACAGGTATACAGTGTTCCTAGTAAAGTGGTCAGTGAGTATATTTCAAAAAGATATTTGGCTAAATACACTGAGCCATTGATTCCAGGAAAGTGATCATATTTGCATCATCCATTAACCTTTGGGGTTGTCATAGGAGTTACGTGAGTTGCCAAGCTATCTCTTGTCTAATTGTATTGTGATTTCAAAGACTTTTCACCACTTATCTGAACGGCTTCATTAGTTCTACAGTGGAAGTCGCCTTGACTTATTATTAAATAACCTCAAATAACCACACTGTGATAGGATTCGGAACCCCGTTACAGAGGCGGGTTTTTGCTTCTTCAGAAAGCATCCATTAAATGGATCTAGCCAACTTTATAAAAGGTGTTCTCAAACACCACCTGAAAAGCTTTTTTGTTTATGCAAGTCAAAACAGTCTATTAAGGCTGAGCAGACTCCGCATGGTGAATAAAAGCATGGTTCAAAAGTAACAGAGTCTTGGCATTCGCTGCTCAAACGAAGCCATGAATAGTGCAGCTACTTCACAGTCCCTCCTGTCATAAACTCTGCCAGGAACCACTAAACCTGAACCTGACATTACACTTGACTCGAGCAATGTTTACCGTCACAGTTCTCAAGCAAAATTGGTCAGCCTCAGTATCTGCAAAAGTCTTTCCATATGGACCTGACAGACTTTTTCTCCCAATTTGTTGGGTTTAGGCTAGTTCATTGCAAAATCAAAAAGATTCAGTTAACATGGTTTCGCATGGTGTCTAGTTGGACTGAAGGAAGGAAAAATCTATTCTTGCAGAGTTTAAATTATAAGATGTGACTGATAAGTACCTATAACTTTAGTGAATTATTCTGTAATTGTTCTCAACACATTAGATGCAGCAGTGATATTGTACTGGTTAAGGATCTGTGCTTTCTGACTGAAAGGCTGTGAGTTTAAATCCCAAATCCCAAACTTCACATACCACTATTGGAACCATGAGCAGAACCTGTAACTTTCAACCGTCAGCTATACCTAAGCTACACTGGATAAAATTGTCAGCCACATGGGTGAGGTGAATGCTCAAGCTATCATAAGCCTTTCAGGTTTAAGCAATAAACTGTGACTAGGGCTGCACGATATTGAAGAAAAACACGATATGCGATAACTTGTTAAATAAACGATATGTGGTACTATAATGCTATAAGTGTGTAAAATCAATTTAAATTATATATTTATATATTTAAAAACTGAAAATGACATAACCACCATAAATGTTTCATGTTCTGTTTAGGAAAAGAAAGCAATCTCTGCTGTCTGCATATCGCATATCGCGATATTTACATTTGCGACGTTTCGATAATTTCGATATATTGTGCAGCCCTAATTGTGGCAGCTGGACTTTAGATGAATGTTTACACTTTGTTAGTACAAATTTTCCTGGCTTCATCAACCTTCATTAACCTCTTTGACTCCTAGGATCCCTTAATGGGCCAAGACTTGCATCCCACCCTCTGGTAACTATATACCTTTCCTGTTTCGCTGTTGTTATGGTTTGATAATGATATGGTTTGAGATGAATAATTGGATAATAAGCTGGACTTTTGGTTGCTTTGATTAGTGATTATGGTTTGGAAAAAAAAAAAAAAAACTGCCCAAAAAAACTACACACCCTAGTGTTGAATGAACACAGCTTTTACATGAGCCAGGCTGAATCTGACTGTCAGGAGAGCATGTTTTATGTTAACCCTTAGCAATGGCTGATGATAATGTAAAGAAACATATGGTTCCAACTACGGAGCCTTTGGAAATGAATGAAAGATTTCTATCCTGAGGGGAGTGGTCTCTATCAGGATGACTCCACCCCCATCCGCAGGGCATGAGGGCTCACTGAATGGGTTGATGAGGAGGAAAACTGTGTAAATCATATGCTTTGGCCTTCACACTCACCAGATCTCAACCCAGTTAAACACCTATGGCAGATTATGGACTGATGTGTCAGACAGCACCCTCTACCACCATCATTAAAACACCATTGGAGGGAACAACTTCTGAAAGAATGGTGTCCTTCCTTCCAGTACAGTTCCAGAAACTTGTACAAGCGATGCCAAGTTGCACTGGAGCTGTTCTGGTGGCGTGTGGTTGCCCAACACTTTACCAAGAGACTTTACGTTTTGTCACCCGTCTGTAGTTTGGACCATCTTGAGTTACAGGATTGCATTGAAATCAGTCTTTATCCTAAGAACCATGAAAGGTTCTTCTGTTTGTCTTTCTCTTTCAAAGTTTCACTTTCAGAAAAGGGTTCAAAATACCGCTTTAGGAAGTCTAAGCACCCTATAAACGTAGTAGAGTGTACTACATTATTTAAAAGAAAGAACTGCTGTACAAATCTTGAGCATTGGAGGTCTGTGAAATGAATGTTAAACTCCCACACTTTGGAATTCACTTCTTCAAAGTCTCTGTGATAGTTCCTCTACTTCAGTTTTCGAGCTGAACCAGAAACTCTTCATTCAGTGCCATTCCAGTTCTCATGCTGAAGTGTTATGGTGTCCCTCTTACTGTATGTACACTCCTGCTTATGTCCTTTGGATTTGTCCTGTCCATCCTGTGTCATTTAGTCTTTTATTTTATCCATTTATTTGTCATTATTCTATTGTATCTATTCATTCTGATTCATGTTTGTTACATTTTGACTTGTGTTGCGCCTATTATTTCAGATTTCTGTCATGGATTTTGTAAAGCGACCTTGAGTTTGAGAATATATATATATATCATCATCATCTTATTATTATTATTATTATTATTATTATTAGTAGTAGTAGTAGTAGTAGTATTTTGCACATTCCACACCACATATTTCACACATTTGTATATTTTTTATGGTACCGTGTATGTATATACCATATCTTGCCATTTTTCTATTGTACCACTTACATATTGCTCATATGTAAGTATACTATATATATTCATGATCAGATCTGTGTATACAAATCTCATCAGTGTGCCTTCTTATTTATTGCTTACTTGACTACTATTGCATCTGGGTGTATTATTATTGTTATTATTATTAATATTAGTAGTAGTAGTAGTATTCCACCTATTCTCCCTTCTACACTGAAATAATAATAATAATAATAATAATAATAATAATAATAATAATATGTATATTATGTGGTTAATTAGATTTAAGAGAACATATTGCATATAGTTTACATTAAAAAAAATATCAAGTTTCTCATCAAAACGTGATTTCATTGCTTCTACTACATTTTTTAAAACAAGTTTCTAACTACTAGTTTTAATTATATAGAGTGAGTGTGATCAATTCACACAAAATTAACGTACGCCAATTACGTTATGAAATCTCGCGAGGACGCTGGCGATGACGGGAACTGAAACTATAGGATTAAATTAAAGCGATTAGAGGCACGTTGAGTGATGGAATAGTACAATGGTAAATGTGGGTGTTACAGCGCGCCAGCAACCGGGGTTTGATCCTCAGTTCAGGTGCGAGTTCAATCTTACTCAGGGCTCTGAAAATACATGATTAAATGTTAGTCAGTTCTTGGGTTAAGAGTTTTTTTTTTTTTTAAACCATTCCATCAATAATACTAGTTCATGCACAGAGTAGCTTCCTGACCCATGTAGTGTCTAGGGAATAGGACGCTAATTAGGACACTACAGATGTGTGTTAGTCACATGCGGCGGTTCCACTTCGCGCCACAGCCCTTCACCGCAAGAAAGAGTACCGCAATGAAGCGCGAAAAACAAACTCACACCTTACCTCAAACGTCCAGGCAGGAAACGCTGCGGCTTGCTGCACAGGCGCTAAAAACACGCCGAGCAGCCCGAGAGCCACAGCCAGAGCCAGCTCTTCCTTTCCCCGTACCATGTCTCCGTCCAAAAGTGTACCCGCAAACAGCACGTGCTCAGTTTCTCCACCATCTATTCCTCTTTAACGCCTCTGCTTTCCATCTGAGCTGCGAGTTCCGAGTCCAACGTCCTGCTGGAGTGCTGAAGTGTTCAACGCTTCTCCTCACCCCGATGCGAGTGGCCGTGTTCCAAACTGTGGAGCTGCACTTTTCCCTTTTTTTCTTTCCCCTCGGACTCTTCAGCACACCTCCGCGGTCTCACATTACTCCAACTGAGATCAGAAGTATTCGGAAAGGAAAGCAGCTGTAGACTACTATACTGAAGTCCAGCCAGGCAGAGCTGGCAGTTTTTATCAGAACTTCAGCCTGCAGTTTAGGCTGTTTTACTACCATACTGTACTCTCAGAAAAAAAACTAACAAACAAAAAAAAAAAACACTGCTAATCTGTGCTATTAATAAACTGAGTGCTAAACTGTCATTTTTGCTCTTGTTTGCTCTCTATCACCTTTTGTACCTTTAAAGGTGCAATAGTCATTTTTTTTAATGTCTTACTTGTACAAATAACCTGATAGATAACTAAAACATGATAAAAACACACAGGTTTAAGCTTTGGCCTTAGCGCAAGTGTATTAAGTTGCTGAGAAAACCCATTTGGAAAACTGATTTCCGGTCCGGAATGCTTGTTTCTGCCTCCTGTCAGTTATTTTATACACACTACACCAGGGGTGCTCACACAACTATGATGGGAGAGCTAATTTTTCATATTTTTATTATAGTAAGATCCACTAAGATATGTAAAATATGCACATACACTCTAAATTTGGAGTTTGAGAAATTATTTTGAGAGACTTGTTTTTATTCAAATATTGTTATGCAACCAGTTTTCACTGAAAGAAATTGCAAAAGTAATATACAGAAGCGGGGGCATGGTCGAGGATCAGTGGCAAACAGAGAGGAGGCGGGTTGATCAGGCAGGTAACGTGTGATGATTTTCACCTGTGTCTTGTTTCCGCCAGTCTACTTATTTGTGTCTCTTTGTGCATTCAGTAACTGCTGTAACCAGAGAGAGAGAGAGAGAATGCGATACAGTTGGTGGAGCTTGTGAGACACGTGTGAACGCACACACACACACACACACACACGCCGCAAAGCATGAACTTGAACTTGACGGAACAAAACCTGCGAGTCCGGGAAGGACTCGTTTCAGTTGAGCTGTTTTGGGCTTGTTAAGTATTTGAAAGTGCGCTGGAAAGCGTGGACTGAATAAACATGAGAACGGAGCTCAGCAAAAATTTCACCTGTCTCCTCTACACTCCCACACATCGACCAGTGGTTGTCTTAGGATCGACGCAATGAGCACCCCTGCAGTACACTCCACAGGCCAACGCAGATCATGTGGCCGGAGCTTTGTGAATATGGGTTGGTATAGGGGGTGGAATCACAGAGTTTTTAAAAAAAATCATTCAGAAATCATTCGAATCCACCTACTTAACTGTTTAAGACCTAATATTGCCCAATGCACCTTTAATAATACCTTTACTTTCACCTGGAAACATGGATATAGTGTACCCAGGGCAGTTTCTGAACATTTAGGGGCCCCACATGTACACCAATCATATTATTTTTATATTCAAGAAGGAATAGAAGTAATACTTCATTATCATGGATGGAGGAGGGGAAAAGTTTAACAAATAATAAAATCAAAACCGCTGAATGAGAACTATATATGCATGGAGTTAAATGTCTTAACAAGCAACATATATAAATAAAACAAATAGAAATTTAAAAAAGAAATAAGGTAAAAAAAAAAATAAAAAAAAAACTACTACAAATAATCTGCTTACTGTAGCACCGATATACTTGCTAGCTATTGGCCCTGGCTAAGGCCAGTCATTTAGACATGACTGGGGGAAGTTGAATTTGAATTTGGCTTTAAAATGTGCCTTCATCACTCACAGTTGATTCTAATACTGATGATGGTGCAGCATATTTGCTTATCGCACCTGAAAAAAGAACTATCGGTGACTGACGTTTCGACCACCTAAGAGGTGAAAGGTCAACAGCCTACTATTGTCATAGTAACAAGCTAGCAGCTTAATGTGTGTTCCAGTGGTGGAAGACGTATCCAGATCCTTTACTTAAGAAAAAGTACTAATACCACACTATGAAAATACTCCACTACAAGTAAAAGTCCTGCATTAAAAACTTAGTTAAGTAAAAGTATTTAAGTACTATCAGAAAAACGTATTTAAAATATCAAAAATAAATGTACTCATTGTGCAGTCAAATGGGCCCCGTCATTGTTTTACTATTATATATAATATTTTTGGATTAATATTACTGCTGTATTTATGTGTATGTTGCATTTTACTGCTGTAGATGTTTAAGGTTGAGCTCATTTTAACTACTTTATATACTATTGATAGTTTAATCTACAGCAATACATCATATTCTATAAGATCATCATACGTTTGTAGCATAGCTGTCCTGTGAGAGCCACGCATCTCTAAAAAGTCAACTTTTCATGAGCTCAGAAAAAAAATGTGACAATGCATTTTCCAGCTAATCCAAGGGGGTTTTAAATAGTTTCTTTAGATTAAGAGGTAGGACAATTTCCTCAACATGTAAAGGAACACTTAATCCTTCATTTTATCACAAATATTCAAAATCCAAAGTTGCATAAAATGGAAATACTCAAGTACAGTACAAGTACCCCGAATATGTACTTAAGTACAGTACTTGAGTAAAAGTACTTAGTTACATTCCACCAATGGTGTGTTCGCCTTGCCTATCTAGCTAGCCGCTGACCTTTTCCTTTTCAAAAACATCAGCAAGCTGAAGAGGCGAAGCTTCTTTTTTTGTTTTCTGACATTAGTTTATATTAGTTAACTAATTTAGTTATGTAAATTGTAATTTCTGTTTTGTTTTGTTTTTTTTTCACTTCACAAAGGCTCCCCTCTGAAGCTGCCTGATATATCTACCTTTTTTCCCCTCAAATGATTGTAAAGTGTAAATTTTTGCATGTCAATTTTATAAATCTTGGGGCCCCCTGGTGGTTTAGGAACCCTAAGTGACCTCTTATGCCACTTATAGCAAGACGCTGTCCTGGCTGTACCTTTAAAATAAAGATTTAAGGTACATAAACAGAGTGTAATTTGTTTTTTAGAGTAAAGCTCTAAAGGTACACTATGAACCTTTCTTGTAAAAGATACATGCTAAAGCTATAAAGGTTATGGTACCATAAGAGTGACGAGGAAAGTTACAGTTTAGCGCACTTTTTCCCTGAGAGTTTAAAATCGCAGATACTGGCACCATTAGCTTATCAGTTGTCTTGTGTCATCTTTCCAAAGTCCATTTGTTTGAGTTCAGAAAATCTGGCTGGTAAATGGAGTATGTGATTTGGCAAAAATATTATGAAAAATTAAGATATTTTTGCTATTATGTGAGGGGGGACAAATATCAGGAAGATGTAGCCTACACACTGTACCTTTGCTTGTTACTGTTGTGGTGCACTCAAGTGTACACGTACACCTTTTTTATGTTTATCTTTTACCTAAAAAGTTGTATATAGTGTGCCTTTAAAGGTCATTATTGTCCAGTTACGTACTTTAAATCGTTTTCAAAGGTTCCACATGAAAGATACATATTAAAGTGTTCAAAAGATAATTTAATTTAAAAAATAATGTTCATTTTGCTAAGATGGTACAACATTATATTATATGAATAAAGTACACCTACAATTAGACACATATAATCATGATGTACAATGAATTGTAAAACAATATTAAAACAAAAACTATTAAGATTATTAACAGCAATAACGTCATGTCATTTCTATTAAATATTTCTGTACAGAAAATCACTTTCTTTCTTATTGGAATGGGATTCATTTATTACAAGTTTATTAATGTATGACATGTCTTATTCTTTAACCATTTCTGGTTACATTCGTTGCGGAAAATCCGCGAAACAACTTAGTTTCTGTTATCTCTTATGTCGATGCAGCTATAAACAGTTCAGTGACGTTAATATGAAAAAAAAAAAAGTGTCATATCATGTTACTGAGAAACCAAAATGTCCTGAATAGGTGGAAAATCTTACGGCGTTACAAAGCACTAACACTGAAGTTAAATAAACATCTCCTTAAAGGACACTTCACCATATGAATAGTTAATAACATCAAGGTTTTTAAAAATGTATTAATTTATTTATTATTAGTCTTAGATTATGTTGATTATACGTCCCTGTATTACTATAGAAACAGTAACATATTAAAACAAGTGCATTAATATAAGCAAATGGTAGAAAATAAGATAATTTTTTGGATGCATGTGCAAGTATTTGTGTCTGCTTAGTATTTGCTTAGCAGCCACGCTTGTTTTGTGCTTTGCTATGATAGGGTTGGGTCATGGTAAGTGTGTAGACAGCACTACTAGCCATAACAGGGCTACCAGATTACTGACCATTTGTGGAATATTAAGTAATAAGTAAGTAAGTAAGTAATAAATAAGTCAGTAATTAAGTAAGTTTATATTAAGTATAAAATTAATATAATTCATTTTATTTAACAGCAAATTGTTCACAGTCACAGTTCACAGTTCACAGTGGGAGATTTTTGGAGTAAAGTGTTCTCTCTCCACCACCATCAAAACACCAACTGAGGGAATTCTGGTAGCTTGTTGTGGCTCAACATCTTACTAAGACACTTTATGTTGTTTTGTCATTAATTCATCACCCATCTATATATATCGTGTATACAGTCTGTGGTAGTAACAGAGTCACTGGCCTTTCCTAGAGATATTCCTAAAGATATTTCCCTCAGTCAGATAGTGGGTAGCGTTGTCGAGTCACAGCTCCAGGGTTTCATGTTTGGTCCTGAGCTCAGGTTGTTGTCTGTGTAGAGTTTCATATGTTCTCCCCGGTCTGGATTGGCTTCCTCCAGGTTTTCTCCCACCTGCCAAAAACATGCTGCACTAAATTTCCCCTGTTTGGTGGAAGTGTAGTGTAGGTGGAAGTGTATGGTTCTCTGCAATGAACTGGCTTCCCATCCAGGGTGTATTCCCACCTTGAGCCCAGTGTTCTCTGGATCCAGGATGCTTACTGAAGATGAATGAATGAACATAACAATATAACCTGTGTTAATAACATTGTAATTGCAAAACATTGTGTAATCAAATGGGAAAAAAGAAGACACACTGTTCCTGAATGACCACAAAAAAAAAAAGATACGTCTGAGCATGAGATGCAGGTGATAAGACTCTATGTGTGTCAACATGTCACAACCATGCACAAATTCACCTTGTGCTTTTCCACACATTCATGAGGGCATGAGTCATTATGTTTACAGGATTTGGCAGACACTCTTATCCAGCTTAACTAACATGTATCTCAATTAATACAAATAAGCAGTTGAGGGTTAAGGGCCTTGCACAAGGGCCCAGCTGTGGCAGCTTGGCAGTGCAGGATTTGAATTTGAAATGTTCTAATGTGAAGGCCAGTGTCTTAACCACTGATACTGCTACTACTGCCCAGATTCATGACCTTTTTCCATAAGTGGGGTCCATGAAGCATAGCCAGGGGGTTTGTGGTATATTTTTTAAAGTGTAACTCGCAACCTAGTCTGGAGCCTATCCCAGGGGACAAAGCGCACACGGTAGGGGACAGTCTGGACAGAGTGCCAACCATCACAGGGCACAATCACACACTACAGACAATTTGGAAATGCCAATCAGCCTACAACGCATGTCTTTGGACTGGGGGAGAAAACCAGAGTACCCGGAGGAAACCCCCGAAGCACAGAGGGGACATGCAAACTCGTCGCACACAGGACAGAGGCGGGTATTGAACGCTAGCAACCACGCTAACCACTAAGCCACCATGTCCCAACACTCACTGATTTGAAAGTAATTATTAGGCTATTTGACTGTTCCCTTAAACTGAATGGATTTAATCCAAACCCCAAGAACTCAAAAGTATGTCATCTTATAAATAATGTCAAGTTCTGGAATAAAACGCTCTATGGCTCCAGTAACTAACCAGAATTTTATTGTATACATTTAAATAAATGAGCTTAACTGAAGAGTTGGCTTTTGTTAATAAAATAATAAAACAATTTGTGGCAATTATTGGCGGCCCTTATGAAAAGGCTTTTTGTTTCCGCCCGGACCGACCACGCTGTTGTACATTAGAGGGGCGGAGGAAATGGCGTCCGTGTGTTTGCTGTTAGCAGTGAGGTGTTAGGTGAATGGCTAAGCTAAATACCCTTAGAATTGACACGTAGGCTGTGAGAGTGGCAGCAGGTTAGGATTTGAGCTCTTTGCATTGCGTTGGGGGAAATTACAGAAGGATGTGTGTGAAATAGCGCTTTATCTTCTCAAAGTGGGACAGAGAACAGGTATGATGCGAAATGCTAACTAGCTCTGATATTGCCCTGAACTTCAAACGCGTACGAGTGTCTCCTAATCCTCTATAATCTCAGCCTGGCTAGCCATTATTAGCCTCTAGCAACTTTTAATGAATTAATAATTAGCTATAATAAACTTGAAATTGGTTACAAAGGCATTTAAAGGTCGTGGTGGTTAGGGTGCAAATAGTTTTAGAATTGGGTTTTATTTGCTGCTACAGTAATTAGCTACCTTGCTAACTAATCCGCCACTTGACCTCGGCAAAACTACGTGTCTGTATGTGTTATGATCATGTGTTTTGATCAGTGCCCTTAACTACCATCACCTATATTTAAAAGTCTCTCTGATGGTACTATTGTCATGTCTAATGAAGGTTTTCTGGCTTAAGTACAGTGCAGTATGCCAGACCTTTTTTTTTTTTCTTCTTCCCCTGATTTCTGAATGCAATCTTTGTTCTCTTATTCGTGTGTGTGTGTGCGCACCAGGTACACTGAGGTAGCGATGGCAGCTGGCCAGAAGAAAACCAGCGCAGAGACGTACTTGCTGTCCGGTTCAAATGGCCTGAACGGCTCAAAAGCACAAGGAGTGACACTAACAGAACAAAACTGCAATGGCAAGAATTCCCGGCTGGCCAAGATGGCCTCGAACGTGCAGGAGAAGTGTGCGGCGTACGTCCTGGCCCTGCGGCCATGGAGCTTCAGCGCCTCTCTGACGCCTGTGGCTTTAGGAAGCGCCCTGGCCTACAAACTGGAGGGCTCCGTGGACCTTGTCATTCTGCTGGTGTGTGCTGTCGCCGTCCTGGTGGTGCACGGCGCCGGGAATCTCGTGAACACTTACTACGATTTCTCCAAGGGAATCGATCACAAGAAGAGCGACGACAGGACTCTGGTGGATCGGATCCTGGAGCCGCAGGACGTGGTGATGTTCGGTGCCGTGCTTTACTCGGTGGGATGTCTCTGCGCCACGTTGTTGTATTTCCTCTCTACGCTGAGGCTCGAGCATCTGGCGCTCATCTATTTCGGAGGGCTCTCAAGCTCCTTTTTGTACACTGGAGGTAAATGTGGCTAAAAAGTTGGCACACTTCTTCACACCGTTCCTCCAAGTCCTGGTTTTGTGAACGTCGGATCTTTGGTCGTTCCACTGCACTGATGACGCGCAATATTCATATACGCAGTTCAGCATTCGGACTTCCTGCTTGTGCTGTGCAACATGTTGTCTATAATTCCGCTGAAATATAAGCTAAAATATTGGCTTTGAGAGAAATCTAAAGGTTTACGTTGTGAAAATTTCTTGTATTTAGGATTAGACTAGATTAATTTAGCAACCCTAAAATCAGCTAAAACATTCTTGAGCAGGCCAGTTTACCAAAGCGCACATGACTCCTGAGTCTTCCACCCAAATCAGCTGAACTGTAATATCGACTCGGAGCTCTGATTCTCTGCACGTCAATATTTATCCTCCACACCTCCTTCACAGTCACACCAGCAGCAGCTGTGCCAAACTAACCCTGAGAGGTGGACGAAAAAAGCACACTACACCAGATCATGTCGTAGATCAGGGGTTCTCAAACTCTTTGCAGCCAGAGACCCATTTATCCATGAAATAGCTGAGAGAGAATCAATCGCAGATAATACAAACTACCTGAAATTAATAAGGTATTCACATGGAATTATTCACCTCAACCTAAAATGTTCACATTCCTATTCCATATGCGTGGAATAGTAATTATAAAGGGTTGTTTTATCTGAAGTTGTATTTCATATGGCAGGTTTTATTAATAGCCCCTCTCTCTTTGTCTGCTATGATCTTTTTTCCATGCAAATTGGAATAGGAATTGAAACTAAACCTGTTTGTAGGTTACCTGCGTATTTTATTTTGGCCGTCACAGAGAGGACACAGCTTAAAGTACATACTTGTTGCCTTTTATGTTCATCCTGATTGATAGCCTTTGTACATTTATATTAATATTGAATTGAATGAATATGTCACTCATATTTTCGACTCTTCTGTTGCGCAGGAATCGGTCTGAAGTACGTGGCACTAGGGGACGTGGTGATCCTGATCACGTTCGGCCCACTGGCCGTGTTGTTTGCGCACGCGGTGCAGGTGGGTCACCTGTCTGTGCTGCCGCTGGTGTATGCCGTGCCGCTGGCCTTGCACGCCGAGGCCATCCTGCACAGCAACAACACACGCGACATGCAGTCAGACCGCAGTGCCGGCATCGTCACGCTCGCCATCCTGGCCGGCCCGGCGCTCTCTTACGTCCTCTACAACGTGCTGCTCTTCGCTCCCTACGTGGTGTTCTGTGTGCTGGCCACGCGCTACACCATCAGCATGGCGCTGCCGCTGCTCACGCTGCCCATGGCCTTCCCACTGGAGCGCCAGTTCCGCAGTCAGCACTACACCAAGATCCCGCAGAAAACAGCCAAGCTCAACCTGCTCGTGGGACTCTTCTACGTCTTCGGGATAATTCTCTCGCCGACGGGGAGCCTGCCACTGTTCTAAAAGAGCGCATCCGTTCTTATTTTCTTATTTTTATGCTGTAAAAGAAATTGACTTCATACCTTGTCACTGTTTCTTTTTATTTTACTGGACCTTGTATCTTCTTAATTATTTATAGCAATTTTTTTTCAGCAGTGGAAGTCCATAATCCTGCAAAACACACTCAAGCTTAACCTGCTAGTAGGGCTAGCCATCTTCAAGATTACACGTTACACCACCCAGAAGAAAAGTGCAAAGAAATCCGCTTTAGGTTTCTTGCCCATTTTTCTTTCCTGCATTTTAGTGGAAAACTTGTAATAGGGTTTGCAACATTTTCTTCTTCTTTTTTTTTTTATATATATATATATATAGTTATTTCTCAGTTTAAATTGCTGTTTAATTTATGCTTCAGGGCTAACAAACATTTTGCAGTGGTACACACACTAGCTGGAAAAGTCAGTATTCTATGAAATGGTGTGTGAACAAAGCACAGTTGCAGAGCTTTGTGAAACTTCAATTCCACACACCTGGAGAAACAGTTTATTTTCAAGAGTTTGGAGAGTATTACTGATGTAACGGTACTAGACTGACAGTTGTCCAAATCGAACTCAGTTATACGCTGTGTGAACAGGGCCAGATGTACTGTGTGTTTTAACGCTTCAGCACGCTGACACTGACCGGCTTGTCACATGTTACAGCAGCTGGTCAGTCTGAAACCAAACTGAAGCCTTCTTTCTTTCAAGAAGGGAGAATAAAAATGATTTATGTACATCTCCTCTAAATAACTGTCTTTGATAAAGATTTGAACAGCATCAGGTCTTTAAAAAAATAAATGACATTTTAAAGTAAGCGCCTCAACTATATTTTTTAACATTACAGATCAGAGACGTGTCCAAAACGCTAGTATTCAAAAGAAGGGCTCTTATTAGGATTTTCTCGAAGTTAGTTAGATGGTGTTCATAGATACTGCATCACAAAGAAATGTTAAAAGCAGAATGTCACACCTTTCATACCAGGAGCTAGCTAACAGCCTCCTAGCTATTCAGCTAAGCAGCACGAACAACTTACCAGCACACTGAATTGGGTAGCAGGGCTGATGCTGCTTTCGTGACCAAGTGGGAAAGGTCAGTTTGAACGACTCTCCAACTCTCAATTCCTACTCAGAAAGGTCTGTGATGTCACTTCAGCACGGCTCTCCTACTGAAAAGCAAGAACAAGAAATAACAGCGTGATTTAAGAAAGTTTTTTTAAAACAGTGATTTTTAAGCAGAGTTTCAGTTAATATTTCAAATCACTAAATACTAGATGATACTTTAATAATTTAAATATTAATTTGCTTTCTGCAAGATTCTTTGATCAAAATGCTTGTCATTTTCAGGACTATTAACAATCAATTACCACATCCACTTTAAGAATAAATTAAAAACTAATTAACCAACTCTTTAATTCCCTTTTTTGTAGACAGCTAACAGCGTGTATTCATTTTATTTCCGACTTCAGATGGCTGAGTTCACAAGAAATTTCTAATGTTGGAAGTAGGAGGTTCCAAGTTCCCAGTTGTCATGAACGCAGCATAAGCCCTCCCTGTCTTTCAAAAATAAAAAGACATCAGCATAAGATTTAATTTTTGGCATCCAGATCAGATTATTTCCTTTTAACAAATGTCTTAAGGAGGATTTTGGATTTTTTGTGGAACCTGAGTGCAACAGCATCACCAGAGGTTGTAAGAAAAATGCGAAGAAGTGAGGCTGGGGCTGATTTCTTTCCAGCCCAGACTGTAGACTCCTGCAGCCTATCAGTGACAGTCATGTGAGGTGATTACACAGATCTAAAACACGGCATCAGCAGTGATTGAGAAGGTGAAGGTGAACTACAGTCATGGGTGTAAAGAATGAGAACGAGGGGGATTATTTACTCCATCATCCTTTTTTCCTCCTAAAGAAATGTCTTTGGAGGTGAAACTAAAACTATATAGACTGAGTATACCTTGTTTATTCAAGGGCAAAATACACAAAAGGACAGATTCCCGCTTTCTTTTCTTTTTTTTAAATCAAAAGGGTACAACTTTCCTGTTTAACATGTTTCATATTCAGAGGAAACACAGTATAAACCCAGTTGAGCAATAAATAAATTAAAAAAAAAAGATTGGGAAATAATGAATGCAGCTGTCTATCTGTGTTTAAGTGTGTAATAGTTTGCTTCACATCATTCTTATTATGCCATCGACCTTATATGAGACCTTGTGATATGAAGTGAAGTGACTTGTGGCCAAGTGTGGTGACCCATGCTCAGAATTTGTGCTCTGCATTTAACCCATCCAAGTGCACACACACAGTAGTAAACACACACCCGGAGCAGTGGGCAGCCTTTTTTTGCTGCGGCGCCCGGGGAGTAGTTGGGGGTTCAGTGCCTTGCTCAAGGGTCTCACCTCAGGCGTGGTATTGAGGGTGGAAGAGAGCACTGGTCATTCACTCCCCCCACCTACAATCCCTGCCGGCCTGAGACTCGAACCCTTCAGGTTCACCTTCGGGTTACAAGTCAGACTCCCTAACCATTAGGCCACGACTGCCCCCGTAAATAGTTTCATCATCAAGTTACTGAAAGATATTAGATAGATATATCTTGACCAGCCGTCACTGCAGTCAGCCAAGCCTAAGGCATTGGTCCCTCAACCACTGAGTTTCCAACATTTGAATATTACTGTTACAAAGCCTCATCATACTCTTTAAGTAATTACATTTCTAGCTGCATCTTTTTCCTTTAGAGCTGAATGTAGTCCATCTGGAGATCACAGTTTTTATTTACTTCTTCAGATGGGCCTTTTATAGCTCCTTGATATACTACATGGTCAAAAGTTTGTGGAAACCTGACCATCATACAGCCTCTTCCAGATTTAAGCGCGAGAAGGTGCAGTCGGCGTTCCAGTTCATCCCCGAGGTGTTCAGTTGGACTGAGGTCAGGGCCACTCGAGTTCTTCCACTCCAACTTTGGCAAACCATGTCTTCATGGAGCTCGCTTTGTGCACAGAGGCACTATCATGCTGGAACAGGTTTGGGCCCCTTAGATCCAGTGAAGGGAAATCTTAATGCTACATCATACAAAGACATTCTATACAACTGTGTGATCTCAAATTTGTGGCCACAGTTTGGAGAAGAACTACATACGGTTATGATGGGCAGGTGTTTACATACTTTTGGCCATATAGTATACTCTAAAAAGTCTACATTTTGACATTTTATTTAGACATATAGCTTTGAGCTAGGAATGATGACTTTTTGTGCCATGTTGTGCTATGGAAACAGAATAACCCTTCTCTTTTAGAGAACAAGTTGTTTCAGTATGAGATCCAATAATCAGACAATGCTTTATTTGACATTCAAAATAGAGCTCAGTTGGGCCAATGCAGCCAGCACAGCTGTCTTCTCATCTTTGTCCTTTAATGGAAGATGCACAATTGTGGACTATTTAAAAGCCTTTAAGCAAAATCTGTTCAGGAGATTCTGATATAGCTGGCGGCCCACAAGAGTAACAGCTCCGTCAGTTGAAGATGATCATGTTCCAGTCTAGACTCAAAAACCTTCTCAGTTTAAAAAAATGTAAAAAGTCATAAAGTTGATTTTACCTATCCTATACAGGCACTTATATACTGGGAGGTCTTTGTCTCTGACCAGGGATGGCATAATTTAAAGGACTGTTCTGCAAGAGTGCCTGTTTCTCTGCTCCCCTAACCGCCCCCCAAACCCCTCCTCGCCCAACCTGCCTTCGCCGTTTATGCTACAGAGGTCAACAAGTCTAGGTCTAAAATTATACTCAAATTAAGGAAATGAAGCAGCTATAAGCTTAGCATTTTGGTAAGATCAAAATGATGATGTGATGCAGGGAGATGTGAAGTTGATTCATTTCTAAGAACAGCATACAGAGTGTTTTTTTCCTCTTCTACCACAGCAATTTACAGCAATTGCATTTATATTTATTAATGGATGCACGTCAATCTGTGCTGTGCCCTTTTAAACAGAGGGAGGCGCTGTTTCCTTATCAATGAATGCAATTTCCATCGTGACGTCACACCAATGCCTTTGTTGTGAAACCTGCAAACCTGGAAAAATATTCATTTTCAAGAAGCAATCAAGGCAAAAAAAAAATTTGTCATTTCATCATTAAGGGCTTGATCTACTGTCAAGCAAGCACGAGCCTATAAATAATATTGCCACAAAAGGACTTTATAGCAGTTTCACTGAAAATAACATCTT
>CM040982.1:20521857-20623767 GCA_022985145.1 Pangasius djambal
AGCAGGGGATTTTGTAGGGCTGCCCAGATGTGTGTGAGTGTGTGTGTGAAGGCGTCGGGTTTCTGACTGGCCAGCTTTGAGACGAAATATAAATGCTGTAGATGATCTCAGGCCTAAATTGCTACTGATGCAATTTATCCTGGAACTACATTTAGTGTGCGTTAGGAAGATCTACTCTGAATATGATTAGGACAAGATCATATTATAAGGAGAACGTGATTGTATTTATTGTTACCACTCCGAAGTTGTATCAGCCTTGCTTTATTAATTCTTATACCACAGCCAACGTTTGCCGATTGGCCAATGGTTAAAACTTTTTGTTAAAAAATGATGTCATGCTTTTTTTTTTTTTTTTAAACTGTTTAAAACCATTTAATGTTGTAGAACATCTGCAAGACAAGTTACTTCCTGTTATCACTTAGCTCATAGCAGCTATAAACAGTCGTTCCATCACCACCCTCTCTCTTATTCTCTCTTTTGAAGCGTATTATCAAGAACCCGGAAAGTCCTCTGTCCTGAAGACTTTCCTGTGGTGGAAAACGTAGCAAGTGTTCAAAGAGCCGACACTGGAGACTCCTTCCATAAATGTTAATAAAAGCTGCCTTAAAGAAAGCTTTTCCATTTCAAAGATTATACATTTGTCTTTGTTAAATAACATTAAAAAAAGGTTATGTAGATGGAGGTTAATGAGCTGTTATTATAGAAATGATAATGTATTAGAACAAGCTTATTAACTGAATTACAGCCAGCACTATTGTCAAGAGCTGCTGTTAGAAAACAATTCATCAGCACCTTATGACCGATCAGATTAGAGAATTCAACAACGCTGTGGTATAATAACATGTAATAGAGAGTTATGGGGTCAGTGGGTGCTGCTTGCGCTTACTGTGTGTTAGAAACTCACTAAAGTACTGTGATTGAAGGCGATTAACTTGTCTTGTATGTTGTAGAAATGAAGCTGTAGTCATTTTTGTTGACAATTTCCAGATTGTACCCGTAACTTCAGTGTTTCCTCCCAGGCCAAGCCCCTAAAATAAATACACTGGTACCGCTTTGGCTGAGGCTTTCTGAATTAACAAACAAAATGATTGACAGGCAGTTAGATACGTCTCCCTGTCCTGATTGGATGGATGCTGGTTTCCCACATTATTTGTTTTTATTTGGCATTTACAGAGAGAGTTTCTTTTGTCTGAGCAGATATTTTATGACAGCTGCCATAACCAAGTCATTTGACTTAAAAAATCATTGACCTCACCTTTGAATTGTTCCATAACCACATGTGATGGTTTGAATATCACTGGGTGTGTGGAATGTAATGGTTTGATTTCATGACTAAGAAAGTAAAGAAGCTAAATAGGAACACGCCTTTTTTTGCGATTGCAAAATGTTATAGATATTTATTGAAGTCTGCAATGTCTGTTGATTTACCAAAAGATGTAATATTATATCATACTTTGTGTAGAATACAGGATGTTGCATTGCTTTTAGTGTATCATCAACTGTGTCTAGGTTTGTGGATTTTGTGAATGTTTTTTGTGAATACAAAGATGTGTATGTGATCCAGAATGAAACGCAATCGGTATCCATTAGGCTTGTGTGATATATTTCTGAGTAATATTACACTACCACGATATCCAGTGATGTTTACTTTATATTATATTGCCAGACCTGCCAACCTATACATATTTGTAGGAGCGCCACAATTTAACATGTATCGCTAGTAAGAGTTATCAGCCAAAAATTGCCAAAAGATCAGTATTTTTCTCCCCAATTAAATGGTAGATGAGACAACCAACACATTAATCTGGAATGATTTGCACAGCTGTTTTAAACTTGCAGTTAAATACATTTTTTTTGTTTTGTTTTGTTTTTTTTCGCTGCTCTGTACCGGTCATTGCTTAGATGCATTCAAACCCTTTGGGCAGCAGCAACAACAACAGTGAAAAATGTCAGCCATGTGGACATTAAACAACTGATTTGTAAAAGCGTTATGTTAAAAAAAAACAGATGTGGTGTTGTGGTTTTTCATTGTTTACTGCAGAATCATCTAAAAATCCACCATCTAGGCCATTTTTTTGCGATTGCCACTGCCAGCAAGCAGTTCCTGACTGCAAAGATGATATTATTCTGCATTCCTGTGCTTTCTAAACCTGAAATGGTGGAATTATTTTATTGGATAACAGTTGTGGATGATCTATTGTTGTGGATCATTTATTTATTTATTTATTTTTTTGTTTTTTTTTTAGTATGGTAAATTGTGAGCAGGCAAAAATCAATATCGCATAAGTATAGAATCCATATTTCCCAAAGCTGGGCCTAGGTTTTTTTTTTTAATAATTAATTTATTTATTTATTTTTAAATGGCACCCACTCACAGACAGACACACACACACACTTGCACTCACCCACCTCTCTTTCAGCTGTGAGCTGTGTGCTCTTAGGTATCTTTAGACATGGGATTCAGGTCTCAATGCCAGATCCTTGTTCATAAAAATCCCTGAGCTTTAATGCCATTTCTCTCTTTTATTATTCTCCCTGAGCCATCTGAGCCCACAACCCAACCCCCGGTCGCTTTAATATGACAGATGTTCTAAGCTCATACGAACACATGCACATAGACGCACATAAACACATACATGCACCATACATACATACATACATACATACATACATACATACATACATTCATACACCAACTTGCAGCGGGAGTTGTAAAGTGTAGCGTGTATGTACATTACTGTGTGTGGGTGACTGGGGTTTGCCAGTACTAGAAATAGCAACGTGTGCAACAGAGCAGTGGGCGCAGGAGCCGTCAGCTGAAAGCTCTGCATTCGCTTCCCCGTGCCCTCCTGCCTAATCCCTGCTGATAAGGCACACAAAGGACTAAATGCCGACCGGGTGCTCCAGCAGCACACACCAGCTCCCGTAACTTGCAGCATTTCCCCCCCCTCTTTCGTCACCCACAGAGAGAGAAATACACTCAGAAAGGCCTTGGTGAGTAAGTGCCAATGATTATTAATATTGCTGATCTTCTTGTCTTTAATCACTAGCCTAGGTTGTGCTAGTTATAGTGTGTTGTACTGATGACACCAGATTTCAAGTGTGAGGTTGTAAGTCACTTGTAAGAAATGCACGAGTGTGTAATTTGTACCAGTCATTCTTACTTAGGCAGTTGATTTCTAACTCGGCAAGCTGCCACCATACCATTAGACAATTCCGCATAATATTAACTTTCTGTGTTTGTGATTTTTAAATCAGGTTTTAATGTAAAACATACCCAAGAGCAACAGCATGTATCCAAATTGCCCCAAAACGTGTGTGTGTGTGTGTGTGTGTGTGTTTTCTAAGAAATTTCCAGACCAGGCTCATGATTATATTGTCGTCATTATCAGTGCTACTTCAGTGGATCTTGTTTGCAGTATGATGAGGAGATAAGTCCTCATTATCCGTACAGGGGATAGCTTGCCTTAATGTGACCTATGGGAAAATGCTGAGTTTAAACAAACTCTGACCCTTTCTAATAATTGTGTAAGCTTGACGAATGTCCTCTGGCTATACCTTAGCCAGAATTGTATTATTTTTTATTTTTGGCTCTTGATGCAGATACTCTTTTGATGGTGAGATGCTTAATTGGAATGTACACATTGTCCCCAAGTTGTTTAAAAAAAAAAAAGGATCATTGTAGCAATGTGGAAGACCAAGAAATTGGCTAAAACAGTGGTGTGTGTGTGTGTGTGTGTGTGTGTGTGTGTAAACTAGTTAGATGTATCTAGTGGTAGCAATGTGTGACTGAGTGAGTTCATCAGGGTTAGTAATGCCTTTCGTAAGATGTTTGAATTACGAATTGTGAAAAAGGATTATTAGCCTAATGACTTACTCCCAGTGCACGTTTTCGTTCCTCACTGTCATAACTACACACCTTTTCTATTAGTTTCAATATAGTTACTAAAGAATGAACGGTAGATGCTGAATAATATGTTTTCAGATGACGAACAGAATATTGCTCCAGCTTTAAGGAGGCTGAACGTTGTAGTGGTAAAGGTCGTGCTCCATCATACCTACGTATTTTTAGAGCCTGTTTAGGCTTGTTTTCGTGTCAGCTTTAACTATTTATAGTTCTGTAAACTAGTCAAGAAAAGCTTTAAAACCGTTTTTTTTACAGATTTCCCTGAAACCGTGAACCTCAAACTACCTAAATTGTCTAACAGTAACCTCTAAAAAGCAAAGCCCACTGTAGTATTTTAGGGGTAATCAGCTGACTCGGTTTTTTTCACTCAGCTTTGAGCCTTGGTAACAGTTAAAGGCCATTTGATCTAATTGGATAAAGCACAGTTTATGAAACAGTGAAGTTTACATGAACAGGAAATGGAGGAGGCAGTTACCACAAGCAGCTGTGGTTCAGATTCCAAAACCTTATACAGTTTTTTTTATTATTTTTTTTTTTTATACAATTTATTTATTGCGAAATCTAGCACAGCAAACCACATATGGACCACAACAGGTGTCTATTATCACCGCTTTTAATTGTTAGCATACCAGCTGAAGCGATTGGCATCAGCCTGTAAAATGTAATGAAGTGACCAACATAAAAGTCAAGGAAGTGGAAAGAATGCAGTTATTTGTTGTGGAAGATACGTTTAAAATAGAATTAGCCTCGTATCTAAGGCACTCGTACCCAGAGGTAAAGTTACAAAACAGTCTGGGAATTGTTCAGCTGTTTCAGGAAGGGGGTCATTTCTCCGTTGGCTGGGTGAGGAATTCACCTTCAGCGTGCAACCAAGTTGTGTTTAATTCTGCTCTTCCCCAACATAAAGGTCTGAAAGAGGACCAGAAATGTTTATGTAGAAGGAAAACCAGTGGGTTTAACATATGGGAACATGTGGCAAGAGACAGAAATGCTGTGTATGTATTTCATCCAACTGTCATCATAAATCTCTTAAAGTCCAAAACACTAAAAGCTGTAGAATATTTTTGACAACACTAAGCCAGTACTTAGTCTAAAAAAGGTAGGTGTTTAGTATTATTATTACCTTTCATTATTCTCATGAGCCAGACTTCAAGCCTGAACTTTTTCAGTCCACTGATTGATTAGCCTATATCTTGCTCTTGTCACTGTGTTCCTGGTGGAAACACGTGTACCAGAGTGCATACGCCTGATTCTGAAGCTTGTGGCCAGAAAAGTGTACATATCAGATTCACTGTGAGCCATGAGCAGAGCGTCTGAAGCTGAGACCAGCTTGTTATCATCGCTATTAGGGCTGTACGATATTGAAGAAAAATGCGATATGGGATGTGCGGTACGATAATGCTGTAACTGTGTAAAATCAGTTGAAATTATATATATTTATATATTTAAAAACTGAAAATGATATAACCGACATACGTTTGATGTTCATTTGAGGAAAAGAAAGCTATCTCCGTCGCCCTAAAACACTGACTTATTGAAGTATTAAAATCATTCAGTTATCGCAAACCGTTGTGGCACACATATTGCGATATTTACATTTGCGATATTTTGATCATTTGGATTTATTGGGCAGCTGTAATCGCTATGAATTTTAACATGTGCAGGAACCGATTATACTATGGCTATAACTGTGAACACTTTCTTTTTGACCGTTTCTATCCCTAAATCAAAGCACCTCATTAAATGCTTTATGTCAGATTTTTCTGCTTAACATATGCTGTCTAGTTAGATTTCTAAACATTTTGCCTCTTTAGATGTGTTAGCTAATGATGGTTTTCGCCACGTTTCGCTGAAACAGGTGATTAGCTTGTTACAGCTTTGCCTGCTAATCTGACAATCCATCTGAATAATAGATTATTAGTGTCCGACGTAATCTTAATTATCTTGTAATCAGTAGCTGCTCATTTTCTATGCCATGTTAGATGTTTATAATCATGCTGACTCGCGTAGCGTATTGTCGGCTTGTGAATTTCTGAATGCCATTTCTGAACGTTTGTCCTATTTTCAAGTGATACATTTCAGTCCAGAAGGACACAGTGTCCACCTCTGAACAGAGAGTAAAGTTCACCCAAAAAAACAAACAGTTGTGGACTAACGCTGAGAGACTTCCCGAGCCAGAGCTCGCTTACACACCACTCTGAGAGCAAGTCAGAGAAGAGCATAGTTAAATGTCTTACTGGAAATTAAACCACCGAAGATGCTCCGACCACAGAGGATGCTCAGGTTTGAGGTTCATGTGGTGTAAGTTGTTTTCTTTCTTGTTAGTGTAGTAGCTTATTGGTTGTATAGGGTCAGTGGCAACAGCATGTAAATGTAGTATTACTATTATTATTAAGAGCTTGTATTTGTAGTTGTTCTTTGCACAAGTAAAATTTCTTTTCTTTCCGTTTGTTGAAATCATGCTGGTCATGATAAAAATGTCATTTTATTCGGAGGTTATGTTACTTGATTCTTCTCTCACACCACACGTCTGTGTAAATTTTCACAAAAAGACGCCTGTTGCTTCAGGGCCAGTGAGACAAAATGGAAAACTATTTTTTTTTTTTTTTTTTTTTTTTTTTGATGGTTCTGGAGAGTTGATGTAATGCTCCCGGTGCGTTGTTTATCCTGGGTGATTATTGATTTCCCTCTGTAAACTGCAGGTCACCATATGTGTCTAACAAAAAGCCTGTAATAAAAGCCAGTTCCTGCATTTTCACTCTCTTAGTCTGAGGAACTGTGCGCTGTAAGATGGAGCTGGATTTCGTTCACACATTGGGAAGACATTTCGACTTGCACTTTCGTGGATCTTGCTCGAAATACTGTTTTCACCTTAATACGCAAATGTTCAGAAATCGGCTGGTTATTTAAAAGGTGGTGATTGATCCATAAAGTAGATTTACTTTCCAAAAATAACTGACTTGTTACAGCTCACTTAAATGATTTTTCAGAATTTGGCTTATTACCAACCTTTTTTTTTTTTTTTCCCCAAACTCAATAAGGTACTTTTGTGTCACATATAAACTAAAGGTCGTTTTTTTTTTTCTTATTTCCTGTTATGTAAACAGTTTAATAATGGCACTACTCTCTAATTTCCCACACTGACTCTAACACTTACCTCTTGAGTACATCACTTCGGTACTTATGCTAATAGGTCACACAGTGATGGTTTCAAAAGGTTCCAGGTTTTTTAATTTTCCCGCAGAGCTGTAATCCCCACTCCAGCTTTAGTTACTGTACACTTTAATACTGTCCGAAACTCAGGAACTTGCCTGAATGGTGTTTACACGGGGCTAGACTGCACTGAGCCAAAGGAAGCAGAAGTTCCTGTTGTAGCCTTTTCCAGTTTGCCAGGTCATGTACAGATTTGTCAGAAAAGCTCTCGGGTTATAAAAGCCACAGTTTATAATGGGATGGGCGATATTACAAAATTATCATATCACGATATTTCAAGATATTTCAATCCTACACAATAAATATTTATATGTATATGTGTATATATATATACACACACACACACACACGTACTATTGTTGTGTATGCAATTGTTATTTAAAAAAAATTATATATAAAAAGATTTCACGATACCTATGATATGTCATAAAAAGTGTACTGAGTGAAGTGTAGTGAGCTTGGAAGCTGACAAAACTGTTTTGTAAACTGTTTTGAGTTTTGTAAATGTGAATTATATGTGTCGTTTTTTTTTTTTTTTTTTTTTGCTGTGTTGTATTTAATAATTTTACATTTTTGCCATCGTTTTTCTTTGTTTTGGACTCAAATTTACAGATCACAGGTTTTGAAATTTAAAAAAAGTAGTCATATTGCTCAGTTCTAGTGCTAGCAATATTTTGTTACAAATGAAAACATCAGTGTTAAATGAGTGTTGGAAATGTGTGTAAGTCTAAAAGTACAGTAAAAATAATTTACAGTCAGAGCTGTTAGATTTGACAGAGATTTAGGATCATATCATTACACACGTATAATATACACACAGTCATATGCATGTTAGAGATGTCATATGTCATTACGCTTAGGCTTTAGAGATGCAGAGGCTGAGATTAGCTGGTTAGATAAAAAGCAGGCTAATAAATGAACAAATAAATTTTAAAGCAAATTAATAAATACACAACAAAAGCAACCAAGCATTTTTTTATATATATGTATTTTTTTTGCTAGCTAAACTTAACCAGCTAGGTTGCTACCATCATTCCCGGAGCCGCATGAAGCACCACAGGGAGCAAGTAAACTCGTTAACTTAGCTTAAAGACAAGCTCTTGTTAATATGTGAAGTGTTGGCTTTCATAACGTCAAGTTTCTAGAAAAACAAGACGTTTCTTCATCAGCTGTGTAAACAAAGTGTTTCTCCAGTTTTATTACTATATACATGACCTAGAACAAGGGTTCACAAAGTTTTTGTAGCTGAGGACCCCTTTAACTGTAAAGTAAGGAAAGTCTTATTTAAACGTGTAGTATTTTGTTAACTTATTGGACCCATAGGCCTTACATCTTTGATCCTTCCACCTAGAGAACACATTAGGTCCTAGCTGACATTATTTATAGGCTGACCTGTTTGAATCGTTGAGGTTTGGGTTGACCTTCAGTTCAAGGGACCTGTCAAATAACTGTAAGAACTCAGTAATAAATATGATAATTTTGATAATGGTGGCTTGTGAATTCCTGTACTTTACTGTAACTAAAGGAAAAAAATCGCAGATCCCTTGGCTATACTTCAGACCGCACTTTCAGAACCAATGACATTGTAAACATGTGTTCTGTAGTAAAGGAATCTTTAAGAAGTAACTCTCAGATTCTTACAACATAGTGGAAAAATGCTGAAATATACACTCAGGTTTTCAAAGCAGCAGCAGCCTCTCAGCCATCTCTACATTCCTGTAAAAGCTTGCGGGAGTTTTGACTCCCTTTTTCGAGCATGCATCTGTAAGCAGGTTCCTGTTTAAAGCATGGTGGGAGGTGCTGTTTGGATGGCCTTTTCAGCATACCCACAGTGGCACTCTCATCCATCTGTTTGCCTAGCTGAGTGGTTTTTCCCTCCAGTGTGAACAAGCTTGAATAAACTGGCATCAATGAGTGCTAACAGGTGGCATGGCTGAGGAAGGCACCATGGGGGCACAGGGAGCATGGGCACCTATGTTAGTATGTCACTGTACTGAAGTGGGAGGGGTTGCAACAAGGTCAGTTTGGTACTCCATTGCCCAGTAATAGCAGCATTATTAGGCATTCTTTTCATTATTAATCTCTCTATTTCATTTTGTACTATTTGGCTTCATAACCCTTAGTGGATGAATAAAAAAAATCTATGTACAATGTCTGTCTATGTAGTGTGTATATATAGTATTTACATATTTTTTTAACTGGCATTTTGTTATGTTTGCTATGTTTCCAAACTCTGTAATATGTTTTAGTATAGTAATAGTTTTTGTTGGAAATATTCATTTGAGATTCTGGTCCATGTTGACATGATTGCATCACGCAGTTCCTGCAGATTTTTTGGAAGCACTTTTATGCTGTGAATCTCCCTTTCTACCACATCCCGAAGGATTCAGATCTGGTGACTGGGAAGACTACTGAACAACATTGAGCTCATTGTCATGTTCATGAAACCAGTTTGAGGTGACTTTTGCTTAGTGACATGGTGCATTATCATGCTGGAAGTAGCCATTAGAGGATGGGTAAATTGTGGCCATGAACGGATGCACATAGTCAGCAACAATACTCAAATAAGCTGTGGCATTCAAGCGATGATTGACTGGTATTAACAGGCCCAAAGTGTGCCAAGAAAACATTCCCCACACCATTACACCACCTCCACCAGCCTGGACTGTTGACACAAGGCAGGTTGGATCCGTGGATTCATGCTGCTTGCACCAAATTTTGACCCTACCATCTGTGTGCCTCAGCAGAAATCAAGATTCATCAGACTATATTTTTCCCCATCTTCAGCTGTCCAGTCTTGGTGAGCCTGTGCCCACTGCAGCCTCAGCTTTCTTTTCTTGGCTGACAGAAGTTTAACCCGACATGGTCTTCTGCGGTTTTAGTCCATCCACCTCAAGGTTCGACGTATTGTTCATTCTGAGATGCTTTTCTGCTCAGCACAGTTGTACAGAGGGTTATCTGAGGTACTGTAGCCCTTCTGTCAGCTCAAACCAGTCTGGCCATGTTGACCTCTCATCAACAAGGCGTTTCCGTCTGCAGAAGTGCCATTCATTGGAAGTTTTTTTCTTTATTGCACCATTCTGAGTAAACTCTAGAGGCCGTTGTGCATGAAAATCCCAGGAGATCAGCAGTTACAGGAATACTCAAACCAGCCCGTCTGGCACCAACAAGCATGGCACGATCAAAATCACACAGATCACATTTTTTCCCCTGTTCGATTGGTTGATGTGAACATTACCCAAAGCTGCTGGCCCATATCTGCATGATTTCATGCATTACACTGCTGCCACACGATTGGCTGATCGGATAACTGCATGAAGGAGTTGGTGTATAAGATATAAATGGATTGCATGTGTATTTTTGACAGTATTTGTTTGACACTTGTGCAAGTCATTGTGCATCATAAAATTATCATCCTAAATTTATCAGCTAGCTCCTACGTAACCTTCTTTAGAACACAGTGTGCTCGGACAGCTACACTTAAGAGTAGACGATGTCTAGCTAAATGTTAAGATCTGATTTACAGTGGGAAAGTAGGAAAACAGGAATGTCTGTGAAAGAGCCTGTGAAAGAACACAGACACAGGTTTGAACTCATGAAGAATATCACTCTTTTAGAAGCTCAGATATTTAGCCATAATCACACAGGTCTCTAACTCACTTGTTATCTAGTTAGAATTTGAACTTCGGCTGCATAAATGCAGTTACCTTTTTAAAGCTTTTACATACAAAGGATTAAAGAAAATCAAAAGATAATGGGCTTGTGTTGTACAAGTATACCAAGAGTGCAAATTATAGAAAATTATGAGTTTGGAACGAATAACAAATTGGCACTTTTTGATAGCACATGCCACAATTTTCTCTGTAAATACACTTTTTTTTTTTTTTATCCCTCCAGAGTAACATTTCATTTGAAATTGCTGATTACAAGGTCTAAATTAAGAATTACATGTGTAATTGAAAATGGCATTGTGCTGTAACCTATTCGTCTTTGTTGTAGCTATTCACAGTCTTCAAATAGCATTGAAGCGCTTTGCTGTGCTATGTACCAGCAAGTCAACTTGCTAAGTATGCAGTGGTTGGATGTACTGTGACCACGTGTGCCTTCATTCTTTGGAGTGCTGAAGTAAACACACTGGCATTCTAACTTACTGCCAACCTAAATATAGCACCACTTACCAGTTTGGAAATATTACCACTTACATTTCCTACTTACTTATTCGAGATGTTTGAAAGGTTTGTTGGAGCACGAAAAATATAAAATTTGAAGCTTTGGCAGGGGAGGAAGTGGTCCCTTATTGGCATATTTCATATCTGGAGTTGCAAGTATTTTTGTTTACTCATACAATCAGTAACATCCACAGTCTGATAATAAAATATGATAAAGTTTTAAGTTAATTAAGCAGCAATAGCTCACAGACACGCCGGGTTCTCAGGCTCCACTGGCCTTGGCGTGTATTCCACTTTATCAGAAGAAGTGTGCCATTGTCTTTCTTCCATTCACACATACCTGTAGCTTGGTTGTGCGTTTTCTGTTTTGTACATTTCAGTTATGCTAGGAATGTTTGGTATATAACATGTGGCGAATGTTATCTGACTTCTGGCTGTGGTGAAAAGCGTGAAACAGTTGTATCATGCTTTGTACTAGCCTGAGTTCCGACTTTAGAATAGTCACTATAGGAACGAATCCAAAATGGATATTCCAAGTCAGAGACTCCGAGATCAGACGTATCTAGTAAGGATAAGTAACATTAGAAGATGATGATAACATTTGAAACATTTTTTAAATAATGACTCTAATAATCCAAATAATGGACAAGTGCATTAACTAATGTTTATTCCATCCATCAGTAGAAATGGGTATATTGACAACCAGTATAAAATAATCCCTTATTTCATATGTTTGTGGCAATTAGTTTGGCAAAATTCACAAGAGAAATTGAGTGGTGGGTTCCAGTATTTACACCTGAAGACCCAGAGTTAAGTTCATTATCAAATTTAGTTCGATGCTGTACAGGGGTGTAGCGAAACAGCCTTGATACAATACATTTTCAATACAGTGAAAATAAGCATTGCCTGAATATGTCCCTTAGGTTTCTGTTTCCAATTAATTAAATCATCCAACATGGTAAAAAGTGCAACTATTTGAAAATGAATAATGAGGCTGTGTAGTGTTTGTGTGATTAACTCAGAATCTTAGCAGTGTATAACGAAACAAAAGCTGTGTATTAGAATGTAACAAAATAAAAAATGCCTAGCTGTTACTGGCATGACTCACAATGTGGCCTGTCTGAAGCACAAGGCTTTTCTTATTCTCTCAGAGTCATGCAGCTCTGTGTAGTGCCTGAATCCTGTGTTCTCCACTACTGGATATGAACTTCCCAATCGCTACTGTGATCTCTTTAGCCAGGAATGAATCAGCAAGGGAAGGTAGCCTGAATGTAGCAGAGCGTTTGCTGTGCGTGTGTGTGTGTGTGCGCGCACCGTATTTAGTACACTAGTATACTATTGTATTGTCTAGTGAATAAAATCTCTGTAGCCTCTGCTCTTTATTCCAGATAAAGAGGGAGCACTTTTTTCCCCCCAAGAGTAGGGTGTGTACTTGATTATGCAGTCCGTTGAGCTATTGCTCAATACGCAGATGTATTGAATTGAGAGCCTTGTATCTAGTGAAACAATACAACATATATGTATGTTGTATGCTGTAATTTATTCGATACTAATTTCTTTTATATAGTTTGCGCCATAGATGGAATAAAAACGAGTTAATGCTGGTGTATTTAGTAAACATTTAGACTAACCTTGTTGTATTGCTAGTGTTACTTTTGGGTTATTAATGCTGAAGTTTGTTCGTGTTCCCCAATGTATTAAAAGAAGCCCTGAATAGAAGGTTTCGGAATCAAATTGACCATACCCACCAAATGGCACTTTTCAGGTCAACCTGGTTCACCCATAAGGTTTCACTCTAAGCAGCACATCCAACCACTAAAGATTCCCACTGAGCAGTTTAAAAACACCCCCCATTGGGCAGCAACTGCATATGATCATTGGGGCCTGATGACAGTGTCGCAAGGGCACATTTGATAGGAAACGAGGAATTTGTTTTGAACCCCACATTTCAAAACAAAGTCTTGTATTCAACTTATCTCCTTATGGTGGTTTTCAACCAGTTCTTGACTGATTCTTGAAGACCCTCCCTTTTCATATGCGAAGCTAGTCAGATGTAGTTCGTGTGCAACCACAGGACAGGTTCACGTCGTTGGACTCGTGCAGTGCTTATTTTCATGCCTCTATCACCTTCCAAAGGCAAAGGTTTAAACCTTAGGTCTCTCTAGCAATGGGTATTTTTGTTGATCACCCATTTCTTCCTTTGGTTGTTTTTCCCTGAGCCAAGGAGCAGGCCTTTTGGGAAACGTCCTCCCTCCTCACATGCAATACAGCACATGGTCTCACGGTGAACTCTTTAACACTGAAGCAAGCCACACGATTTATTGGCGTGAGTCTAGATTTACTCTGAATTTTAGCCAACCTGGCAGCCCAATTTGTGGCAGACATTATGATGCTTAACAATGATATTTAGCCAGGATGCTATGTGTGGCACTGGCTTCTGTTGAGGATTCTAGGACTGATGATCTCAACCACAAGAGCAATTCCCCCAGGCGTGCTGAAGCTACAGGCATTTCAGAAGCACCACAAATGGAAGCGTGTGCTGGTCTTAGTGAGAGGGACCCAGGTTCTAGCTTGCTGGAGATGCAGGATTCTTTTCTAATGAAAGAATCTTGCAGGATGGGGAGCAGAGTGGCACCACCCCATTGGACACTGCCCAATTTCCAAAATGCCAACTTTTTTCAGGAACTGCCAGACAAGTTTCTGTGTGAAAGGTGCATTTGACCACCCTATCAGTAAATCCCAGCACTGTGAATGGCATCTCTCTGTGGTCTCATAAACCTTTTACAACGTTTTTGAAAGGGGCACACGTTTCCGTATGAGCTTGGCATGGAGTCCCCTAAGACGCCTACTTACAAGCCTATTTAACCTTTAACATAAGCTTGGCACATAAATCGTATTTGACCGTAAGCCTTGCTCCATCATGCAACAATCTCCCCATTCTCACGCCATTTTATCTTGTGTGTGGATTTTATGTTTTGTTGTTCATGTTACTCTGTCAACCATCTTATAATTCTAAATAAATCTAAATAAAACCTGGTGCATGATCATGGGTAGCCCTTCTGTGCAGTTTTCACACCCCTCTACCAGTAAAAGGGAATTTAGACAGAATTATATAATTATATCATTTGTGAACACGCTTTCACTTTTTTTTTTTCAAAGTTTTCTTTTAGTTGAGTTTTTGGTGCTTTTAGGCATTTGGAAAAAAAGAGCATTTTTTTCCCAGCAAACGTCCAGTAAATCAGGGTCTCAGTGTTCTGTTTCAGTAAGGTAGCTGGGAAAAAAATGCTCTTTAAGTTACTTGTGGAAGAACATTCCGTATTGTCGTTGTGTGGTGTCATTCTCTGCCTCACAGATTAATCTCAGGGCTGCAAGTGTACACATTCAGGGCTGTGTCCCGAACAGTATAACGTGCTCTAAGTAATATACCTAAAAAGTAATAACAAATATGGTGTACTGACAAAATTTTTGGTATGGTAGTGTGCAGTTTGGGACGTGGCCACGTATTCACAACTCTGAGGATATAAAAAAAAATGCTGTATTAAATTTCTTCAGTATTAGGGGATCTTTATGAGAATAAAAAGATGTTTATTATTTATTGCGCACATCAGTGTGACACTCACAGTTATCATGTGAAAGATCAGAACTTCTTGGTCTCTCAGTTGTAATCTCACAGATTACAGCTCACACATTGCTTGCATTCATTTGCATCGGAGGTGGCCCATCCAATAATAAGGCCAATAGATGCCTAGTCACTTCTGATGTGTGCATTTTTATTACCCAATCTGTGTTCTCCATATATTTTATTATCTAATCTGTGTATTTTGTTCTCCACCCTGGCAAACAGTGTTAGCATGCTAGCCAAAACACAGAGCAATAAATATGTAACACACCAAGGCTGAGCAGACACCTGGTATAACTGAGTTTGAAATACAAAAATAGAGAGAAACATACAAACGCCTCGTGTTAGTGAATAGCCAGCTATTATGAATGATCTAGACCAACAACTTCACAACTGGATAATGATACAAATTCCACAGAGAGGATAAGTCATTTGTGTGTCATTCAATAGCTTCCCATCAAGTAGAGAACAAATAAATGAATTACCTCACTCCACTTTAAAATTCCTCTTAAATCATTTTTCCTTTTAAGCAGACGTGTGCCAGGTTTCAGTATGACTCCTCTGGAATTCTTTTTGAGATGCGATTACACCATAGCTATTGAGAACAGTTAGTATACACAAAAACCTCCTTCCAATATCATTTCCTCTCCTTACTTTGCACATGACGCTACTTACGTAGTTACCCTTTGTAAATTACCCAAAACATGCCCACAGATTGCACATGCAAATTAGTGCTTATTATTTGGGATCTTAATAAATCAGGGTCTAAATGGTTAGTATATCGTCAGAGCTAGCACAGATCAGTGAGCTGTGATCTGACTTAATCATTGATAAGCTGGGTGATGCAGCCAGCAGCTTTTATATTTTGCTGTGTGTGTGTCCATGTTAATACAAAGCATTGTCCAATAACATTGGAAGCATATGGCAGAAGAGAGAACATTGGTCCAGATACACACTTCTTTGACCCTGCAGCTTTGCTGAATCACTCCGTGTGCTTGGCACAGAACTTGCCCGTGAAAGCCCTCTCCAAAAGTCAGAGTGAATGGCAAGAGGAACTCTACAGTAGTCCTGCAGCTCTGAGTATCTGTGGGGTAAAATCAAGACTACAGAGTGGAACAAGCTAACTTTAAGATTGATTGTGCATGGTATTGCTAAAATATTGGCTGTAAGAATTTGAATCCTTGCATTGCCTTCTTATTTGGGCCTATTCCTACTTCCAGGATTTGGAACACTGGTGTTAAGAGACACTGCAGGATTTTTATCTTCCACAGATGGGTGCATTTGATTTCGCTGCCAAGTGATTAAGCAAGATTATTTGCTATTTGATAGAGTTGCAAAATCAGGTGAATGTTACTCTCAAGCAGTTACTCAATCGCCATAAGTTACAGACTGATATTAACACATCTCTCGTACAATCATGCAGTTCTAGATTTAAATTGCAGTATTAATCATTTTTCCTTCAGGTTCCAGAAAGTGTATTTTTTGTGTTAAGTTCTGCATCATTACTATTAGGACTGGATCATATGACAGTATGAAATTGATACATTGTCTGGGCATTTTGTGGGGTATCACTGGTACTTTAATAAGATTGCTGTTAAAGCGCTGAAAATACTGTGAACTATTCACAGTAAAAAGTCAACAGTCCTGTTTCACACCTCTAAACCATTGGCAATACTGGCAGATGGGCTGTTCACTTGGCATTTTCAGGTCACCACAAACTGCCACATGGGGCAGGCCTGCCTCTCACAAATCTTATTCATGTAGAGCCATGCTCTCAGACCCCTGGTTGGCATCACAGTGTCTCTCTTCTACCCTGTAGGGAGGCCAGTGGCAATAGGATACTGTCATACTTGGAAGACTGACCCCATATGCCCCTACCAAGAAGCAGGGCATCTAAGAAACATGAGGGAGCAGTGCTTTGTTGGAGAGATAAACAGATAAGTGTCAAGCGACTTTTTCTGCACTGCACAGAATCTCTTTTCAAGATTGGCCTCACTGAGAGCAACTTATCTGTAGGGGCACTACACTGTTGCCTGTGGGTCTGGCCGAACTGAGAGAAACACTTCTGAATGCAAGTACACAGGCCAACTCATCGAATGGACCTGGTCTATTTCTTGATCCCCTAAATCCTGATTTTTATTCTGTTTTGCTAAAAAAAATGGTAAGTCCCCATCTAAAGGTTTATGTGGCAGCAATTGCAGTGTACCACAGCATGATGGATGATAACTCTCTGGGGTCTCACAGGTTTATTACAGTCATTCTAAAAGAGGCAAGGTGCCTCCATTTACCACAGTCCTCTAGGAGCTCTGCATGAGACCTCCCACGTGCTAGAGTCCCTTATGTGTTCCCCTTATGAGCCTGTGCAGGATACTTGAAATGGGTATCTGAAAACTGCCTTTTTGCTAACAGTCTCAGCTAAAAGAGTTGGGGAGCTACATACTCTGGCAGTAAGCTTCCTTAGGATGCTTTGGTGGCCATACTACTCTGCTATGACCTTGTGGTTAAATCCAGGATTTCTGCTTATGGTCATATCACCGAACTTTGTGACTCGGCAGTCTTCAGTGAGGGTGAGCCTGCTGAGAATTGCTTGCTGTGTCAGTAAGCACCCTATAGTATTATAGGGTGACTTGACTAGATGGCAGCCATCCGACACTCAGACCAGCTGTTCATCTGCCACAGAGGAAAGACATGGGGGCTCCCTTGTCTAGGCAGAAGCTAGGCCAATGGGTGGTGGATGTCATTCAATCAGTCTGTAGATGGGCTGGACTCCCAGCCCCTACTATGACATGTCACTCTATGAGGAGTGTCTCTTCCTCACTGGCCTTTAAAGGTACTCTGTTGTAGAATGTCTGTGCTTCTGATACCTAGGCATTACCATGCACTTTCTCCAGATTCTACAAGGTTGACAATGCCCCTCTCAGTGTGAGTGTGGTGGTAATCTCTGAGCATCTTCTTTCCTGTTAGTCCTAGAATAATGATGTTGGCATGTGTGTTTTTCACTGCCTCTGTTGGTTAGAAGGCAATAGAATGCTAGTCACATATGTAACTCTGGTTCTATGAATCGTGGATAAACACAAGGGTTTCTTGTAAATCAGAACCAGTGCTTTCTCGGTGAGAAGGATTCAGGGAAACATGGCTGTATGACGGCAGTATTTATTGTAAATACCGTATCATACGTTACTTGACTCAGCATGCTTGTATGCTTGTGCATGCACACTAGGCAGCATGCAGGTGTTTCTCACTGCCCTTAGTGGTTATCCATGGATAGTAGTATGATAGTTACACACATAACTAGCTTATCCACCCAAACTAACTGTTTAAACTTTTTTTTAAAGTAACTGGGGAAAAAGTCATTTAATTTTTTGAATTAGTTTTTTATGTGAGACTACTGTTTTGCAAAACTAAAGCATGTAGGGAGTTTCTGGAATAGGTGTTCTGATTTTCTTGCAGGTAAGAATATCAACTTCCCATTATGTTTTCTGGTATTTTTTTATTTGAATTCAGACAATTACTCGCTATCTGGAATTTGCTTGTTTTGCTAAATAAAACCGAAAGTTCAAATTTTAGGTATCTGAATGCATCTGAAGTCTGATGGGAGACCAAGATTAACCTTCATGTCACACAAAAATGGAACTAACAGTGTTATTTGGATGGAGCATTGCATTCCTGTAAGGCAGCTGGGATAAAGGTTACTGACGGATAGATGGATGGCTTCTGCAGTGCTGTAAATTATAGTGCTGTAAAAAGTCCCTTAGCATCACTACCAAGCCATTTCCTTTGAAAACAACACAGCCTGTTCGGGCCTCGATGAGAAAGATACATATAAAATGGCAGTAATTCGAATGATACATCAGCTTAATGTATGAATAATTGGCTTTACTTCAAAATTCCATATCAGTTAAATTTTTACTGTAATTTATTTGACTTCATCACTTCTTGTGAAAAGAGAACCTAAGCAATTATTTGAAGACTTCTCAGGACAACAGAGCTCTTTAGTTGGGTGAAAGTGGTTTTGCACCCAGGTTGAATCATTCACATTTGATATGAATATAAAATACCTTCCTGAGGTTATAGGTTATTAATTCAGGAAAATGAGACTTTGACTTAATTCTTTATGTTCCCCCTGAGTGTGCTGCCAGCCCTGTTTGCCCATGCTGGGCTCTTGCCACTTTAATGCTCTTCATCAAGTTGGAATTGCCTTCCAGTTTGTCCCAAAGGGTGTTCAGTAACGTTGAGGTCAAGGCTCTGTGCAGGCCTCTCGAGTTCTTCCACTCCAACCTTGGCACACCATGGACCTCGCATTGTGCACAGGGGCATTGTCATGCTGTAACACGTTTGGGCTAAGCCCCTTAGGCCCTGTTCACCTGCCATTAAAATGTGTCCTGGGTGAGCAGATCACAAGTGGACAGCTGAGACGCATAGCCATTCACACCTGGCATTATTAGTGCTGTCCTATCAGTTTTGCAGCATTTAACTGAATCTGAGCAGAAAGTATAGCTCCATATACTTCAGAATTCATCCTGCCACTTCTGTTAGCAGTCACATAATCAGTAAACACCAGTGACCCAGTTCCATTTGCAGCCATACATGCCCATGCCATAACACTGCCCCCACCATGTTTGACAGATGATGTGGTATGCTCTGGAACATGGAGCCCTTCCTTTCCTTCCCCATACTCTTCTCTTCCCATCATTCTGGTCCAAGTTAATCTTGCATTTGAATTGGTCAGGCATTTTTTTTTTTAAGGAAAGTCTAATCTGGCCTTTCTGTTCTTGAGTGTTACCAGTGGTTTGCATCTTTAGGTAAACCATCTGTATTTACATTCATGAAGGTGTCTCTTGATTGTAGACTTGGACAAAGATATGTATACCTCCTCCAGAGTGTTCTTGAGTTGGCTAGATGTTGTGAAGGGGTTTTTCTTCAACAAGGAAAGAATTCTGTGATCATCCGCTTTAGTTGTATTCCATGGTCCTCCAGGCCTTTTGGTGTTGCTGACCTCGTCAGTGCATTCCTCTTTTTTAAGAATGTACCAAATTATTGATTTGGCCACTCCTAAAGTTTCTGCTATCTGTCTGATAAGTCTTTTTTTTTTTTCCAGCCTAATGATGGAGGAACTATGTAAAAAAAAAAAAAAAGGCTGTAATTCCTAAACGGTTAATGCGATATTTTTCTTAAACCCCTTGAATTAAAGCTGACAGTCTACACTTCGATCAAATCTTAATTGCTTAATTTCAAATCCATTGTGGTGGTGTCCAGAGGCAAAATTATGAAAATTGTGTCGCTGTCCAAATATTTATGGACCAGCCTCTGTGTGATTTTACATATATATAGATAGATAGCAATGTGTCTCAAATTGCATACTTATGTACTATCCTAGACCATTTTGTAGTACTAACACTACACAGTTTTCCTATTATGGTTGGTATTTGAATTTTATATACCTCTCATGTAGCCTTCAACTTATAGTATGTTTTGCATACCAGTTTTCTGGATCTTCTAAGATTTGAGACACAGCTGATTACAATAACCCTGACTACGGCAGAAAGTTTTAAGCGAAACAGAGCTCGTCACTGTGTATGACATGAAGTCCAACTTGGAAACCTGAGGGACAGGGATTTTTTTTGGCCCTGATGTGCCAACTATAGTGAATGCTGCGTTTAGTCCTCAAGATCAGAGGTATTTTACCCATGAGCCCACTTCCCATTTTTTTGGAGAACCCACACCTCCCCCTCAAACCACTTCCCTCCAGAAACCATGAATGGTTTCTTACCATCGCAGAACTGCAGTCATGCCTTCTGCATTTTGGAAAAGCAGATAAATAATTTCATGGAAATTTAAAATTATGTAACCAAGCATAATGTAGAACAGAATTATTCATCAGTAGTGAAATATGAAAGTCAGGTCATGAGCAGCTGAAGTCTTCTTCATTAATCTTTTGGAGTTTTTATGATTTAATGTGATTTAATAAACATTTACTATGAATGAATTTTAATGTACCATAATGTTATGGACTTTTCTGTGCATTAAGCGTTATGTAGGCTCAGTCCTAACAGTTTCTGAGGGGCAACTATATTACCTTTAATTATTTTAACAAAAGCAATGCGACATACAGTGTTTTAAATCAATGTCCAATTATAATTACCGTCTACATTATTTGTAAAGTGTTACATTTTGCACGTCATTGTAGGAACGTAAAATCAAACACACATTGATAGATTGTATTTCACCATCACAGTGAATTTAAAAAAAAAAATCATCATTTCCCATGACGGAAAGCAAGAGCACCGTATCGAGCAAATTTCAAGCAGAGCGCTTAAAACAGCTGTGCAACTGTTAATCATTCCACATGCTCTAGATGTACATAAGATATGCAGGTGAGTGTGTCAACAGTGCCACTGCTTCTACACGCAAAAATCACGCGGCAAGTGTAAAACAGACTCCCCTCCTTTGCGTCGGGCCAAATCACACCATCCCAGCGTGGATTATTTTCCTTTAACAACATGCCCGTTGTCTTTTATCCCTTATCTATTGTTCAAAGCTTTGTGTGACAACGGAAAGAGATGTGCCACCTCCTGACTTTTTGTAAAGCTGTGTCAAGACATGCAAATTCACACTTCCCACTAGACTGGTAAGCCAGTGCAAGAATATTTCTTTGGTTTTATGTCACAGTAATCCTAAATTATAATTCAAGAATAAAAACATGTAAGGCGGTCAAGACATTTGAGGTCGTTTCCCCAAAAAGTTTGCCAACCCCTGTGTTAGTAGAGACTAATGCACTGCACTGATTGCTTTTAAACCCAAGCTGTTCCCTGTGAGATTTTCATTTTTAGTGGGAAGACATCTGATTTGTGGTCAGATGGGTGGTTTTGTATACATTGTGTAGCACTCCACCAGTGAAACCATGGCAACCAGCAATACACTAAACATAGGAACAACCACTAGTGATCAGGGTAGAGGCAACTAAGTGATGTACGGTGGAATATCTGAGCCAGTAAGTGCCGGAACTATGATGGAGGCATTGTTCAGATCAGCAGAGACTATGAATAGAGAAGCATTAGTAAAATAAAAGACATATACAGTACATACAAAAAGGTATATTTAGATCAGTGGATGAATTGACCCAGTTTCAGTTTAGTTGTATGTCATGAACATAATTACAAGCTCAACTATCTTAACATCAGTATAATATTTTAAATAGGTTAAGCCCTGGCCCTCTTATCAAAGAACTGCCAGACCTTCTTATAGAACCATTATTTGCACATCCAGAAAAAGGTGTGTGATCAGGATGCACAAGATTCTCAAACCAGTCTGTATGCATTTTTGTTCTCTTATTTGAGCACACCTGAGGATGGTAATAAAGGCTGTCAAATGCTAATTACCTGCCTCAGGTGTGAATATAAGAATAGTGTCCCTGACTGACCAACTCCCTATTGTTAAAAAGAGAGCAACCTGCTGTCATAGATAATGTCAACAGTGCATAAGCATCAACATCCCACTGCAGTGTGTCCCCTCTACCTAATAATGCACCTACTCTCCTCCACCTCCCACTGTGGCATGTCACCTTCACCTTCCACTGCAGCCTGTCCTCTCCACCTTATACTGCTCCCTCTTCCTTCCACCTTCCACTGTGGCTTGTCTCCTCCAGCGTTCTCTGCAGCCTTTTCCCTCCACCTCATACAATGCTCACTTCCCTCCACCTCCCACTGCGGCATGTCTCCTCCATCTCATAACGTGCCCACTTCCCGCCACTTCCCAGTGCAGTCTGTCTCCTCTGCTTTCTGTTACAACTGATACACCTACTGCCTAAAAAACTACTATGAGTATTCCTCCCATCAGGCAGATATTCATATGTATATTCAAAGCCAGTCATTAGCACCCCTAGCACCTTACAGTATATTTAGCATCACATTCGTATTCATATAGACTATTTAAAGAGACATTCAAGGCTTTAGCGATGTGATTTCTCTTAGTAGCAATACATCCATCCAGCCCTAATATCAGTCAGGTTCTCAGTTGAATGACAGTGCAGAAAACTCTCAGGGGATGTCAGTATTAATGACCGTATCATTAATACTGTTGCCTGTAAGCGCAGCAATCATGAAAGACAAAGTAGACTAACATGGTAACACTGCATGCAGCAATAAATCACTTACTGACATAAAGGGGGACCCGCATTACAGAAATAATCATTTTTGGCTTTCTCTAATTTTAGCTAGCTGGTTTGGGAGATTATTATAAAAGTTATTTTTAAAACTGTATATGTGTTTGTGGGAGAAACAGGGCGAGTCACAATGTCCAGCTGTTTACAGTCTTGGCCATAGACTTCATGACAAATTTGCTAGTGGACCCAGAGCTTACTAGGTCATACAGTGCAGTCTGACCGCGAGAACTGATTTACATCCACAAGGGGAATTCTGTCCTGTGTACAGCAGTGTGTTTATTGGTGTGGAAGAAAAATGGATGGGGCTGATTTCATCATAAGGTCAACTTGCCCTCTTTATACAATACACATACGCATGTCTGCTTCAATATGCCAGAGGTTTTTCTGGCCTGGTTTCATATCACATGATGCTGTCTTGCATTCTCAATTAGTGCAATTTAAAAAACCCTGATTTTGTGCAACATTTGTATTGCATAAGGAAAAAAATTGTTGTCATTGTTATATAGATTGGCAGGTCTTGGAGATAGCTCTTTTTTTTTTTTTTTTTTTTTTTTTTTTTTTTTTTTTTTTTTTTTTTTTTTTTTGTGGATTAGCATTTGTTGCTAACCTTATCCTCTAATCCTCTTTACTAATGCTACAACTTAGATTCACAATTGTGATTAGATTAGAATGCAACAACAGTCATGTCTCTTGCTTTCTCTCCTCAGTCACCCCTGACCTGTCTCCGGAGAGCCCCCTACTCGGCACCCTCCCGCTGCCACCAGCTCGCTCACGTACTAGCGGCCCCAGCAGCGGCGCCACCACCCATCCCCCCGCCGAGCCGCCTGCGCGACCCCACCGGAAGCGCGGCGGCGAGGCCGGAAGCGGCAGTGCTAGCCCACCTGTCCGCGGTGCCATGGAGGTGGGTATGCGTGTGGTGCGTGGCGTTGACTGGAAGTGGGGCAACCAGGACGATGGTGAGGGCCATGTGGGCACAGTGGTGGAAGTGGGGCGCCAGGGCAGCACCAGCACACCTGACAAGACAGTAGTGGTACAGTGGGACAGCGGCACTCGCACCAACTACCGCACCGGCTACCAGGGTGCCTATGACCTGCTGCTTTACGACAACGCACAGATTGGTGAGTGTCAGCGGCTACAACTGCTAGGAGAGTATCTTGGACTGCCAGAAACATAATATCAAGGATATGTGGGCCAAGATTTGTATAACTACTAGTTTCAGTGTACTGTCAATTTCATTGTACTTTCAACTTACTGAGTAATTCATACTAGTTACTGAATAATATGCTTTAACAACTGAATGATAAGTGAGAAGTTGAACTGTGAATTTAGGCCAAGGGTATTTTTATGCTTGTTCAATTTGTGTGTCTTGAATTTTAAGATTGTGAATCGTAGTCAGAATTGGTGACTTAAGTCAGCAACTTCAGATTTAAAAAAATACATCAATATCTGATGGTATAGTCTCATGCTATGTGCTTAACTGTATTTTCTGGGCAGCTTATTCATATTCTTGAAACTCCCTGTGTGTGATTCATGCCTCTAAATTTGGCTAGGCTTTTTCCCAGTTGAGCTCTCAGAGCAGGAGTTTTTCATTGCATCAAGACCATTCCTTTTACAAAGAAATTAGTTTTTAGACTAATATGATTATGTCCCGTTGAGACAAAGATAACAACACAAATCTAGTTTGGTCAAATACACTATATGGCCAAAAATATGTGGACACCTGGCCATCACAATCATATGTGGGTCTTTCCCAAACTGTTGCAAAATTGGAAGCCCACAGTTGTGTAGGATGTCTTTGTATGCTGTAGCATTAAGGTTTCCCTTCACTATAACCAAGAGGCCCAAACTTTTTCCAGTATGACAGTGTCCCTGTGCGCAAAGTGAGCTCCATGAAGACATGGTTTTCTTCATGGTTGGAGTGGAATTCGAATGGCCTGCACAGAGCCCTGGCCTCAACCCCAATGGACACCTTTGGGATGACAACAGTGGACATCAGTGCTTGACCTCACTAATGCTCTTATTGCTGAATGGGCAAATTCCCACAGCACATTCCAAAATCTTCAACTTGTGGACCACAAAAAAATCACATATGGCTGTGATGGTCAGGTATCCACAAACCTTTGGCTATATAGTGTATATTGATAATATATTAAGATAGTCATGAATAGTCCTGGTTATGAGAATGGCTTTAAATTGCCATCTCAGTTCAGCAATCCGGTCCTCAGCATTAAGATCTGCAGTAATCACATGCTTGTGGATATTGTTTTGTGCATTAATTCAAAGCTTCTTACATATTAAAGGAAATATTTAAATGTCATCCATGCCATACATGAAGCTTAGGGGTGGAAATTTAATGTAGTTATTCCATAGTGTTTTGGTTTCATTGTCTGATACGAAATGGTTAGACAGTGGTGCTGGACATTGTGGAAGAAATATGCTCTGAAGGTCAAGGCTGTAGGCACGTGAGTGGTGCAACAAAGAAACGTGCGCCCTTGGCTTCAGGAAATTGTGAGTTTGAATCCAAATGATTAGATTCCTGTGACTTTTGCCACAGGAATCTAATTTTAATCTGGCTAACCGGTTTAAACTAGACATATTAATGTATGTGGTTTAAGATCTTATCAGGATGCAGTGCAGTTTGAAGACACATGAAATGAACAGGTTCAAACAGGGTCTTAGACAGCCAAACCATCGGCAACATTCCATCCGACCATGCCGTAACGTAGGCAAACAAGTATCCGTCAGTCCTTGTTATCCTAGATTGGCGTGTGTGAATATATAGAATTCTCTCACTCCCTCCAGTGGTGCAGGTCTATATAAAGTGGTATATACGGCCAGCACATGCAGTTTCCTCTAGCTGCAAAGTCGCTGTCTGTCTGCCTGTCTCACCCCCCCTCTCTTTCTCACACACACACACACATTCTTTCAGCAGTTAAGCCATGCCCTGGCTGTATTTATAGCCAAGTAAATGCTCATTGCTAACCTAAGATGCCTCTTTGCTGCACCATTAAAAGCAACATTCTTCTGCCTTGAATGATTCTGAGTAATGGAGCGAAAGAGCATGTGAAATAAAGAGCGAGAGAGAGAGACAGAGTGTGAGCGAGAAGCAACGTACATGGAAAAGGGCACCAGCTCTGTGTGCTCATTATCCACTACCTTAAAATGAATGCAGAACTGTGTGAGCTCAGTTTGTTATGTCATCTCATGGGCTCCTCTTCTCACAGAGTATCCGACTAGTCCTCACACACTCCTGTTACATGGCTCGTCATAGAAGTATCCATGCTTTAAATGCTTCAAATTTAAAATGACTTGAATATGATACACCTTCTCCATTATTCAGCTTTGTTTTCTACATAACTTTAACAAAGGGAATGTAGCCACTCGGAAAATAATTGATCGATTAATTGGTTCATTCTGCTTAAATAACCGCTTGATTCTGGTCGCGGTCTTGGTGGATCCAGGGCCTATTCTGAGAACAGTGGGCGCAAGGCAAGAACATACCCTGGATGGGACGCCAGTCCATTCGAGGGCATTACTTTTATAATAATAATAATAACAACAACGGCAATAAGAATAACAACAATGTAACATTACTATAATTAATGAATGTTTTGTGGTGTTATCTGACTATCCATGGCTATTTTGTACTGGTGCTCTTTTGTTTGTACATCAAAAAATCCTATTCGATCTGAGCATTTTTAAATTCTGATTTGGGTGACACTCATGGTACAGAAAGAGAGAGATAGAGAGAGATGGTTGGGGGGGGGTTTAGGGCGCTATGGAATCATAGCAGGGAGGCTTTGTAGAAAAAATCTTTGCCCCTGAGATAGGCGTAATAATTCTAGGTACTGATAAAGAACCTGCACCTATTTGGGGATTGTCAAAATGAATACATTTCTACTGTTTACTGGTTTTCCTAGTGAAAGAATTATCTGATACATGGCAATGATCTAAATTTAGCACATATTAATTCCTCATACAGTTCTTTTTTTTTTTTTTTGAGTACCTTTATGGCATCTTTTCTTGTTAACATACAGGGTGTCCCAAAAGTCTCCATACACAGGGGACTATGTACGGCAGCACTACGTGAGTTGTGCCTTCATCAGTGGATGTTCGTGGACGTCCACTTCTCGGTTGGTCCTGATCCAGCTATGAGAATGATTTCAATCCGTTCTTCTTTTATCAAAGGTATTCTTAAAAGCTATCTGAAAAAAATTATATAAAATATAAACTAAGTATGAAAAATTTTGGAAGACACTTTGTCTTTGACATTAATTTCCCCCTATGTATGGAGACTTTTGGGACACCCTGTAGAAATGAACTCCTCGCCCTGTCTGGCTGTACTTTTGAAACGTGAGCTGTGAGTGACATGGAGCAGTACAGTTTGCAAAAAGAAATTAAGCAATAACGCAGGCACAGCAAATTAAGTAAGGAGGAAAACACGACAGGACATGCTATTATAGGAAAATAATCCACGACAGTGCGGTGTGATGTGGGCTGACATGAAGCGGAGTTACTGTTACCACCCCGAACAGCATGTCCTGAAGTGTTTTATTCCATTTCTACTACAGAAATTTGCCAACAGTTACAATTTTTATTTATTAATGAACAAACACTGAACAGGAGTTGTTTGATTCATAACTCAATGCAGGAACATAATGTGTTAAAACAATTGTCAGCTTCAGGAACTGCAAAACCCTGCAATCATGATCTGTGTACAGACTAAAGGAAGAACTGGAATCAGCTTCATTTTCAGTGAATATGAATCTCAAATCAGCACTTTGTTCAGGGAACAAGCAAACAAAATACTACTACGCTCTAGCGATGCAAACCAGTAAGACTCATCAGCTGCCCTGATGTGCGACTGTTTCTAATTCCTAGCTCATATCATCGTCTGCCTCCTCCTGTAGGTGTGCGCCACTCGAACATCATTTGCGACAGCTGTAAGAAGCATGGCATCATGGGAATGCGTTGGAAATGCAAGGTGTGCTTCGACTACGACCTGTGCACACACTGCTACATGAACAACAAACACGACCTCTCGCACGCCTTCGAGCGCTATGAGACCGCGCACTCGCAGCCGTGAGTACACCAAACCTCGTCTTCTCACGTCTCATCTCATCACTTCTCACTAAAAATTTCTCCGTCTTCTGCACGGCTAAACTTTATACTGTTCCTGCCAGCTCTGAATGTCACAGTCTTCTTCTTCTTCTTCTTCTTCTTCTCCCAACATAGCCTGCTGTTACATAACCCATGAATTTCGCTCATGGCACAAGTCAAAAGTATATGAAAGTGAATTAAAATGACCATATCAAAGCAACTCGCACAATATTTGATGGTGCGCATCTTTCTACAGTGTATTTGCATCAGATGTACTACAGTTTTGCCCAGCACAGTTTGCAGATATCTTTGCTTATGATAAACTAACATAGCACAAAGTCATGACGCATTTTTATATCTGTTTTTGTGTGTCAGAAGCATCCTGTCCCAGAGGAGAATGACTTTTGCTGCTTGCACCGTCAAAAAATTAGGTTAGGCATACAGGAATATATATATATATATTTTTTTTGTGTGTGTGTAGGTGTTTGAATTGATGACCCTGTGCTCTTGTAACACACAACAATTCCACCAGGTGCTTCTGGGTGTGAAGCTAATTATTTTACAACCACTTACAGTATCTGAAGTATTTGAATTAAGTCAGTGAATGCCCATTTTGTGGTCTGAGCACGAGGCTATCTATAGTGTGGAAAAACACCAAGGCAGATTGTCACCCAGCAGCTGGGGGAAGTAAAAAAAAAAAACAAAACCAGAGGGAAAATATTTTGTCGTAGAATCATGTGGATGACTGGAAGCACGAATAATTAAAACAAAAGAAGTCTCTGTTAATAAAGACAGGAAAGTGCCGATCAGGAAACACATAAGTATTAGATGAGACGTAGTTTCCCTTAATATAGTAATCTAGTACTGAACACCTGTGATGTTTACTGACACAACATGCATCATGCTTGTGAACAGGAAAAAGATTGTTTTTATTTCATGCATAGTGTTCACACCTATGAACAGTCACTACATGGCTGTTTTTTTTAAGGAAAGTATAAGACTTAAAACACTTAAGAACATTATTGTAATTTAACGTGAATTTCTGTTTAGACCATTTGCCGTATCTTTACGAACTTTCTACACAAAATCCCAAATGAACTTAAATAAATTTACATATATTCGATTTTTTAAAGCTGTTTTTTTGTTGTAGTTGATTGACAATATATATATATTGGCATAAAAGTGTACCTGAAATAAATAAATTCAGGTATAATGTTTTGATATTCCTACACATGGACAAAAATCATAGGAGAATCCGTAGCCGATAAAGTCAATACGTAGTACGTTTCTGCCTTTTGCCGCTTGTTTAAACCTTCTTGTTCACCAGGTAACTAAGATTTAAAACGAATATTCAGGACAAGACATTCATCTGCTCGTCCTGGGCATGTGGCTCGTGATTTTTGCCCTCCCATGAGGTTAAAAGTCAACTCTTTATCACTAGCTGTTGGCTGTAGATGTACAGTACTGTGCAAAAGTCTATCCTTACATTCACTCTAGCGAACAGCAAGTCACTCATGCTTTTCAGCATAATGAGGGCTGTCAGGTTTTGCCTGCAAAACCTGCAAGTGTGACAGTCAAGGTCTTCAGAAGAACTGTGGCAGGTTCTCCAGGATGCCTGGAAAAACTTCCAGCCAAGTTCCTTGTAAAACTGCGCGAAGGTTGTCACATCAAATAGTGACTTTATTTATTGCATATTAATAATGAGCTCTCTTTATGAGTTTGCTGTTTTTTTTTCCCCCCACTGTATCATTGACTGTCTATTTTTAGTATCATTGAATAAATTTTTTTTTTTTAATCTCCGTGGCAGCATGATCTTAATCTTAGTCACTTCCTCTCTCTCTCCTCTCTCGTTTTTTTTTCCCCCCGTCAAGCATTAACATGCGTCTGTCGAGAACTCGCACTGTCCTTTGCGTGCTTACCACAGAGCACTTGACCTCTTTTGTAAACAAGAAAAGTCCATTACTGAGGCGAAGCTGAGGTTAAGCCTCTAAGTTTGTGTGCTAGTAGCATGTGGTGTTGTGGTGAGCAGCCTCTGTGTTCCTGCACCACTGATAGGAGTCTCGTACCGTAAACAGGCTGCTCCTTTCTCGGCTATTCCACGCTCGCTGGCCAACTCTACAGGAGATCCATATTTGGCTGTTATGATCTGACAAGGTTACTTACAGCCCTTCCAGCAGACACTGCTCCCGCAGCTCTGTCTCAGTCTCTGCCTTTTATTGTGCTGTTTTTATTTCTTTATTTAGTGCTGGAGTACTTGGAACATCCTGTCTGCCTGCCCTATTTATTTATTTATTTAGTGTTTTACAAATAAATTCCAGGATTAGTATGTGAAACGGCGATCCTTAATAGCGCAAGACTGGACATGTAGTGAACAAAAACTCACATCGGGGTATCTAGAACAGTCGGGTTTAAATATAAGCTTAATGACTACCACAGCGGAGGTGTGAAGAGCGAGCAAGCTCTGTAGCGCGTTACATAAAAGCCCGAATTATGACACTCTTCTTTTGTAATTCGGTATCTCCGTCTCTCAAGGTCCTATTTCAGCTTCAACACGTGAGAAGCGCATGTTATTATATCTTTATACCACGTAGCTCAAATCTGTTTTTTGACATAAACTGTTTAATAATTATTATAATTATATATATCATATATTAATGATAATTATATCAACAAATAAAATGTGCAACCTGTTGTTCTTTAATGAATAGAAATTGTAGTCATTAGAAATCGCTGTGGTGTTAAATGGGATCAAACACTATGGGTTCTGCAGTTATTGGAAAATAATCTGTTTTGGGAAGGTAACAGTAACTCAGCTTTGTGTTGGGCTGCATCAGCCTGTCGTTGATTATTTTCCTATAACTACATGCCTCGTTGTGGTTTATTCCTGACAGGCAGAGGTGGGAAGTACTTAAGTAACATTTAAGGTATTTGTGCTTTAGTAGTAATTGTAAATGAATATTATATTAATGTACTACATGCTCACTCTTATTATAGCTCTATGAGCAAAAACCCAAGCATTTTATTTCATGTTATTTATTATATTTGAACATTTTCATTAAAAATCTTAAAGATGAAAACTCTTATGTTTTTTTTTTTTTTTTTTCCTTTGGGTCAGCTGTCAATTCGGCCTCATTTTGTATATTTTTTTTAACTTTATTTATTAATAGCTGTATTTAAATCATTGACTCAAATTTGTTCCGGTTTGTATGGATACTAAAATGATTATTTGCGCAAATACTACCTTTGAGTCTCACTCGCTCTCCATATATTTCATTTCATTACAAAGAATCATGAAGGATTTATGCAAATGGCACGATTAAGCGTGGACACATTTGAACTTTTCCAGTTATTATTCAGATTTTCTGGTTATTATTAAGATCTATCTATCTATCTATCTATGTATGTATGTATGTATGTATGTATGTAAATATAATTGTCCTGTACTTTTTCTCTGTTTGTATGTGAAGATCTTCTGTTGTTGCACAGATTCCACAGAAGTTGAAGGGGGCAGGTGTGTGTGGGGTCAGGGGCATTTTAATTTGCATATGTATGAAACCTGGCTTTCCATTAGGATAAAAGTGTCAACTTCTGTGTATGACAGTATTTATGGAACTGCCACATCAAGCTATTTATTATTCAGCCTTTCAAAAGAAGTGTTGGGTGAATCGGAGACCTAAATAGCACTCTCTTCTCATTAAATTCCTTTTTACATGGAATATGAACCACTCCGATAAAGAAATGAATAGTAAACAAGAAAATCTGCCTTGCTCTGGATGTTTCATTCTTTCTTCAGTGAAGCAGTGGCTGACCTGAGGGGCACCAGAGCTGAAGAGCTGAACAAAGCTCTACACACTCGAATACAGAATTCACCGCATTGGCTGTGAGGAAAAAAATCTCCTGGGAGCTGGCATGAAACATCACATGAGAGGCTGTCTTGCTTACTTTCATACACATGCACCTGATATAGAAAATGCAATCAATTCATCTCAGAGCACTTAAAGCTTTTTTTTTTTTTTTTTTTTTTTTGAACAGTCAGATTGTTTTGATATTGTAACAGAACATTTGTGGTCACTGGGAAAGGCAGTGGTCCGAGAACGCTATGGGTCCATGAAGCATAGACATCGCAGACATCGAGTCAGCCAATCACGTGGCAGCAGTGCAATGTGTAAAATCATGTACATACAAGCCAAGAGCTTCAGGTAATGTTCACATCAAACATCAGAATGGTGAAAAAAATGTGATCTCTGGGCCTTTAACCATGGCATGATTGGTGGTACCAGATGGGCTGGTATTGCAGTATTGCAGAAACTGCTGATCTCCTGGGATTTTCGCACACAACAGCCTCTAGAGTTTACACAGAATGGTGTTAAAAAAAAAAAAACATCCAGTGAGCAGCAGGTGAGAAGGCGGAAACGCTTTGTTGATGAGAGAGGTCAGAGGAGAATGACCAGACTGGTTTGAACTGACAAGAAGGCTACAGTAACTCAAATAAGCACTCTTTACAACCGTGTTGAGCAGAAAAGCATCTCAACATGCACCACAAGCATGCACAACCTTGAGGTGGATGAGCTACAAAAGCAGAAGACCACATCGGGTTCCTCTCTCGTCAGCCAAGAACAGGATTTTGAAGCTATAGTGGGAACAGTCTCACCGAAACGGTTTTAAAAATGCTGCAATATCTATCAAAAAGTAAGTGGACTGAACTTTTGATGTTTTCACTCAGCGACACCTGGTGTGCTCCTCAAAAATACATTGTTTGGACATCATCCAATTCACAGTAGCATACTGTTATAGTAATTATTTCAGATTTTCCTCTCATGGTATACAGCCATAACATTCCCACTGTCCTAAATCGTTCAGTGTTGTGCTAGAAAACGAATTAGCAGTGTTCTCACGGATTCCAGAACTCAGTCAGGAGCCAGTCTTATCACACTGCCTCTGGAACGTGGATCAAGACTGAAGGAGAGCTTACACTTTTTATGTGTATTTGGCGTGGGTCCATATTTGATAAAGCGAGAAATTAATGGGGATAATTTCTGAGAAAAGGAGCAAATGCAGCATTAGCTTGTTGTATCTGATTAGCTTTGCGATTTCTTGAGGGAATAAACAGGCGGTGAATAGTATTAAAGGATTCCATCTTCACCTGAAATTGAATCTTCGGGGGAAACTAGATTATCTCGCTAATAGCTGGAGCACAACAGAAAGCTCTGGGTTCATGCGATGTGTGATGTGTAATGCTTCTCTCATGATTCTGCTTGTGGAACTTCTTTTGAGAGCAATGATAAATTTAGATACGTTCAACAAATCAAACGATTTTCTGTAACTGCAAGGAGAATTGCTTCTCCGTTTTAATGAATATAGGTTTTATAGTTTTTTTTCTCTCTCCACTTTTGTTTGTTGATTGCTGAAGTGATCATATAATAAAATCAGATTAGTGTCTTCGTTTTTTGGCCTGAAAAGCAAGCTGAAGCATGTACAGTGTCTGCTTTGGGAAAATATGACTGTCGTGTGTACGATAATGTTTTTCACTTTACATGGGGACAGCTGTCCTCTGAGGTGACTGTGTGTGTTGGGCTTAAGAGCATATGGCCCTCCCGTATGTTCACCAAGAGAAGGAAACAAAACAACCCTCACAGCTTGTTAATCGGCTCACGCCTGACGCTCGGTTAGTTGGTTTCTGTCGTGGCTGCTAGCCGCTAATCTGTATCCTGAGGTAAACAGGCGTGTATTCTATTTCTGCTGATGCCGGACGTCCCCTGGTGGTGTTAGCAGTACCAGTAAGTCTTTCCGATAGCTCTGTGTTAAGCTGGTATGTTAGTGACTAACCATATAGTAAGTGTGTTAACATTGTAGTCAGGTGACCATCATCACATGACCATCATACTCTGTGCCTCCTGCGGTGACAGTGACTGTGTTTGGTACAAAGATGTGCTTTAAAATCCAAATCAGCTACTTGTTAATGTGAGTTAGTCAGCATTCTAAAAGTATTGTCAGTATCTCAGAAACATGTATTGTGTATTGCATAATATATCACATTATCAATATCATCTAGTCTCATACCACAGTACTGTTGAATTCTCAATTCTGATTAGTTAGAAGATATTGATTAATTTTCTATAACAGCAGCGCTGATAGTCGTTCCAGCTGCATGGCAAAGCACAGGTTTATACCACTGCGCTTATTCAAATATGTTATCATTTCTGTAATAACACCTCATTCACATAGCATTGCATGGCAGATGCTCACATAATTTAAGGCTAATAATAATAATAGGTTAAAAGGAAAATGCGTAGTCATTGATATGTTGAAGCTTCCTGTAAAGAGTTTATTTAACATTGATGGCAGGAGTGTCAGGTGTCTTGCTTTGTAACGGTCAGTAAGTTTTCCACCATAGGAGAGTCTTTTGGGGCAGAGGACTTCAGACTTTCTGGTTTCTCGGTACCATGACAAGCTAAAAATCTTAAGATAAAATCTTTAGTAAAAAGTGTAAAGGATTTTTCGTTTAGTCTACAACAGACTTTCTCACAAATGTTTCCAAATAGAAATGTAGAGCGATTAACCTTCCAAGGAAGGTTGTGTATTGTGAAAGACATATTAATGAACATACTTGGCGGACTTGTCAGAGCTCATTAAACTGTGCGCGCTAATAATATGATGTGCTCTCTTGTTGCCTATGCTAGTATTTGGAGAATAGTTTCAACTCTTGATCTTGCTTTCATTTGCAAACACACACACACACACACACACACACACACACACACACACACACACACACAGTGTCTGGGAGATTACACCTGACCCCTGCCTTCTTATGTGCACCTTAGCTTAGTTAGTTAAACTAGAGATTTGCTGTTATTTTGTTCTAAGCCTCCAAGGCCGAGATGTCTCCTTTTCTCTCCTTCATGGACTACTCAGACAAATTTTGAAAAATCAGAAACGGGCACACTGGCTGAGACTGAGAACTTCTCATCCCAAAAGGAGTAAGCGCCGGACACGTTACAGCTAATTTGCGTCATTTGGTGGACATGTCAGAATTCACTGTAACTGATGCGAGTCTTCCTGCTGAGCCTGTGGAGGAAGTATGGGAATAGGCAGTTCCTTTGCGCCGAGATCAGACCACATCTTTACAATAAGGTCCGTATTTGGCTCTCTTCCTGACGCAGTATAGGGAATGTTTTGAAAGGTTTCGCAATGGTCTGGAAGAGCTGGCTACCAAGTCTGCTATCATTTGTTGACATAACACAGTCTCTGTGTCATGCTGTATAGTGATTTTTTTTTTTTCTGCACATGGTTTAAATTGAGAGTAGTACGCTGTTCAAGATCTGTCTAATCCGTACTGATTTTGGAACAGAACTCGAATCACACAGATGCACATACACTCAGGGAATGAAAGACATATGAGGAACACAGGGCTTGTATTTAACTCAGAGTAACAGCTAAGCACATGTTGGCTTTTTCCATTTGGCATAAGCTGATTTGAGGCAAGTCTTTTTCTGATCTCTTTTTCGTTAAGGCCTCCATCACCTTTCTTTTATTGTTCTCTGTTTATTTTTCTCTTTAATCATGGCCGCTTAGTTTCTTAATCTGTTTAATTTCAAGCACATTTGATTATTTGAAATTTCTAACGTGTCAGGTTTTCACTAGGCTATGTACTTCACTATGCTGTCACATCGTGTGATAGTAAGGATATTCCATGCCACATCAAGCTAGGTAGAATTAAATATGTTATTGCCTTGTAGTTTTGTGATTTATTCCTTTAAAGTTTGCTTAATTATATCCCCAGAATTACAATAATTATTGTCCTGAGTTTGTTCATCACATTGTATGACATTTACAGTATGTACGATGTTCAAATTATTTTAAATTATTGCTTGCTTTTGGAAACTTTACCTGCCATCATATTGTGTAATGACTATCTTTCCAGGCTTATTTTAGGTCATTGTTATTTTAAAATTTAGAACGAAACAGTTAAAACAGAAGTCATGTCTAGACTAGCCATAGTAACTTTTGACCGCTTGTTAATGTGATATGGGTGGCACCTCAAAATGATGTTTTTCTGCGTTCTCAGCTGTCAGACCAAACATGAATAACATTCACTGAAGGGGAAAGGACACAAGAGGGTTTTTTTCCCCCACTTTTCTTTTTTTTTTTTTTTCTTCACATTTTTTCGGTCATTTGCCAATTCCCAGTCACTAACCAGCTCGCCCATGTGACATGACATCTTCCAACCAAGGGAGGCTGTGGGCTAGCACATGCTTCCTCTGAGACATGTGAAGCCAGCTAACTGCATCTTGCCTTGTGAGCTAAAAGAAAACAGAAGTGCAAGTGTTTTTGCATCTCTGTGGTGACATACTGGACAATTTTTTGTGTGTACAGGATAAGATGGAATTTATAATTTTCTTTTTTTTATGTATTGAGCTGTTTTGTGTTCCTGTTTGGCCAGACAAGATATGTTTGATGATTTCCTTTCATGTCCATAATAAAGGTGTAAAGACCAGGGAATTTGTATGCTCTTAGCATGTAGCCACTCTATCCACTGTTATAAGGTAGAGTTTTTGTGCCTGCTAGGATTTTCTTTCTCCACCCCCCTATTTTTTCCCCATTTTCTGCCCATTTTGGTCACCTGACAATTTCCACCCACAACCAAGTTTTCCCCTATCATACATCAGATAACAATATATGGAGGATGATGGCTAACACGTGCTTCCTCCAAGACACTGTATGGCTGCCAACCATATGTTTTCAAACTGCTGCTCATGCTGCATCACAGGGCAGCATATCATGCTATTTGCCCTCTTCCACATACCTGCGATTGTCTATTGTCAATCTAATTGTGTAAAATATTCTTTCTTTTCCTGACTCAGAGTGAGCTTGGCACCGAGGCAAAACCTGTCACGGATTATCCTTAAGGGAATCTTCCAGGGCGTAAAAGTCGTGCGTGGACCCGACTGGGATTGGGGCAACCAAGACGGTAAGTAAAGGCATGCATTTAGCAACGTTTCAAGTCAATTTAAATCCTTCAGTTGTAAATTTTGATAATTATGCCACTGTCTCATTAGGAAATTCTAAGCAAGCTAAGAGTTTGAACACGGTTTATTGCGGTTGGTTCAGGAGTCCTAGTCAGCTTTTGAAGTGACTGGTGGCTTATGCTCGACAGATGTCTTCCAAAAAAAGGCACGTTTACCTCAAACAAGCATTTGCCTTCAGTGCCACAGCGAAGGCTAAACCTCTAAATTTAGCCCTCAGTAAACCATGCTGGAATGCAGGTTGTGAGTAATTGCTGTTGTATCGCCACTTGACATTGCTGTCTTAAATGGGAAATGGCTCAGACACGGCTCTCTGCTTACTGTTTATGTGCTGTGAGGAAAGAATAGTCGGCATTTTATTTCTAGATATCACTCCTTATTGTGAAGTGTAGAGCTGCTGGATTTTAGGACTTTAATTTCTCCTCTTCTGGCCAAGACTTCAGTGTTGCTGGTTGATGACTTGTCAACTTATGAACTGGAACTCTCAATAATTTGGTCCCTTTTCCCTTTTTTCCTTTCGCTGCATAATGTATTCATAATGCATAATGAATGAGTCAAAATGTCCATGCTGTGCTTGTAAAATATCTTCTTGTGGGTTGATGGTGATAATTGCTCTACCCCACAGGGTGTAGGGGGAAAAAAAATAAAGCTTGCCATTTTTTTACTGCGCTTCCTTTTATTTTCACTGCTTTATGCTCTTTGACTCTTTCTTTTCAAATTCGGATGCTGGTAACCTGGTTTGTAACCCGGTTACCCCGATGTTTGTAACCTGGTTACCCTGAAAGCCTTTCTGGTGGTGGTCTTGTAGATATTTCTTTGTATTGTTCTTCAATATTGTAAATACTGTGCATGTGTGTGTTTGTAGCTGTGGTTGTTACTAGTGGTAGTAATGGTGTTTGGGCAGTGTAAGATTTATATGACATAGCTAGTATGAATTCCATAGTGATTTTGGACAAAATTTTAGCTCATAACCCTAGATTTTTAATTATCCATAATTAGATTCCCCCACATGTGACGTTGTGCTGAGATCACTGCGCACTCGTGCGTCTGCCTTTGTGTCGTCTCTTTCTTAAACAGGAGGAGAGGGGAAGATCGGGAAAGTGGTCGATATCCGAGGTTGGGACCAAGAGTCAGGCCGCAGCGTGGCCAGCGTCACCTGGTCTAACGGCACCACCAACGTCTACAGGATGGGCCACAAGGGCAAGGTGGACCTCAAATACGTCTCAGACGGCCAAGGAGGCTACTACTACAAGGAGCACCTGCCCAAGCTAGGTGTGAATGGGGAAAAAGTGTCTTCTGTGGAGTGTCCCATATTTGATCTATAACTAGCTATGTATTTTTGAAGCTCTCAAAAATGACGATGGACTCTCAGTTTAAGTATTTACTATTTACTTTTAATTTATTTAGTTTGTTGATACACAGCTTATAGTGGTGCTAAATAACACAAATAGAAGCATACATCGGAACACTAACCTTGTGTTCACACCAGTAAGTGACAAATGAACATATTGATTTGTTGTGTAAGTGGTCGACACGCATCCCATCAGGAGAGTAAAATAAAAAAATGAATAAAAGTGTGACGTGAGATGAAAATGTAGCTGATTTGTGCTTGGTCAGCTTATCCTTCAAACCATGGTCATGTTTCCTTTACAGAGCAGCACATCAAATGAACCAAAATATTTTTAAAATTAATATCGACAGCTCGAAATTGTGAATTTAAAGCAAGATAAAAGCCTACATCTCACGCCCTCATTATATTTTCATTACCTTGATTTAGTATCTCGTGGCTTCACTAAATTGTGTACACAAACTGGCAGAGCGCGATATAAAATATAAAATGCAAAGTAAAAGCATGTGCTGGATCAAGTGCTGTTATCTACACTGCCAAATAAATGAAGAAGCCACATTGTTAAACAAACTTTGCAGTGATTAATGTGATAATTACAGCTAGGACTATTTATGCAGTAATATAATGGAAATATACTGGACTCCTATTCAGTGTTTATTTCAATGCTTAAAGGCAAGTGCAGTGAAAACCCATCTCAGACATGTCTTCTTAAGAAAAATCAGGCAACCTCGGAGGCATGAACTACACGCAGGTGAATTTACTGAACTGAACGGGGAGCCCAGAAAATTCCACACGTTTGGCACCCGTCTCTAAATATGGGCAACATTCCCTGTAAAATATAAATACAACTTCTGGACTTAAGTCGCCAATTATGACTATAGCTCTAAAGCAACAAATCATATGGTACAAGTTGTCCAAAATATAAGCTGAAATATTGAGCTGACATTCAGAAAAGCTTTTTTCTCCTGTTCATTACTGTTCATTTCTTCATTTCTCCTGTATTACATCTGTCGAACACATGAACTCAAGTGCCACTGCTGACAGGAGGAACATTTAATTACAGTGGAAAATGGTACTCGATTACACCGTATTAAAAATGCTATTTTCCCCTCTCTTAGCGGTTAACCGAGAATCCGTTCGTTAACTCTTACAGATCTCTGAATAATAAAATTAGAAGGCACAATTCTAGTATTATGCAAGTCATCTAAGTGAGTGACTCAGATAGTATAGTTTAGGCACTGACCTTCCAGCACGAAGTGTAAGATTTCCTCCATGTGTGTGTTTAGGTGAACATGCAGAGCTGCAGAGGCAGGAGAGCGCTGACGGTCACACGTTCCAGCAGGGGGATAAGGTAAAATGCCTGCTGGACGTGGACATCCTCAGGCAGATGCAGGAGGGACACGGAGGCTGGAATCCTAAAATGGCAGAGGTGAATGAACTTAAATTTTCTAATAGCTTCACGTTCATATAAAGAGCTGGATATAGATTGTTGTTTAGGCATTTGAAATGACCCATGCCTTTTATCAGATGATTTGTAAAGTTAGCCATTTACCTCATAAATTAGCTATTTACGAGATTTTAATATTGCTAACTTTTTATCTTAACTCTTTTTTTTCTGGTTAACACTTACAGTTTGACATGCTTTGGTTTGACACAATTTCAGAGCAAGTGCAATTAATGGAGTTTGTGGGGGGTTTTTTTTGTTTTGTTTTGTTGTCTTTTTTGTTCCGCAGTACATCTGCAGAATCGGGACCGTGCACAGGATAACGGACCGAGGGGACGTCAGAGTCCAGTACAGTAACAACATACGCTGGACTTTCCACCCAGGCGCTCTGACTAAAGTAAGCAGAGATGGACTCAGCTAGATTAGTACACTCTCAGAGAAAAGGGTTTTTCAAGGGTCCTTTTATAGTTAAAGTTTATTAGCTTCCTACAGGGGATCTACTTGAAACCCTCTTTGAAAGGGAAACCCTTTGTTGCAGGATTCTACGTAGATACTTTAAGGGTTTCCTCAGAGGGACAATCTGAAGAACACTTTACACATTTTGCTGAGAGTATAGGGCTGCAGCTAACAACCAGTTTCAACAAAACAGCAACAATTTTTTTTCTATCCTCAACATTAAGAAAAGTCTTACAAAAAAAAGGGTTCCTTGAGGGTTCTTCAAACAGTTATTAGTTTTACAAAGGCTTTCTTCACTCTTAGAGAAAAATTGTTATTCTTTTTCAGGTTATCTCTCTGGGGGAATCATTAAAGTTTCTATGTAGAGCTCTGTGACAGAGTGTTTCCCTTTGCCATAGGGTTCTACATAGAAAACCTCTACTATCTAGGAACCTCTAGGAACCCCTGACTATGCAAAAAAAAACACTTAAGAAAACATTTTTTTCCACAGAGTGTACTTGGAACCCTTAAGAAACCTTTGTAGAACCATTATGGATTCCTCCATAGAGGCCAACCAAACCTTTCAGGGTGCTAGATGGAACCTTTTAAGAGTAAACGTCACTGCATAGCATAAATATTTATCGGTTATGTTCAACAAAACAATTCCACATAATACTACACTCTTGGGGGAAAAATGGTTCATCAATGGTTCTTTGGAAAGTTAAGGGTCTGTAGCTCAGGAATAGGGTTCTACTTTGAATGATTCTACATAGAACCTGTGAAGGCTTCTCCAAAGGACAGACCATAGAACCAGTAGGTTCTAGATTTAAATTTACACTATGTAGTTTTGAATCTACAGTATATGTAAAGCTTTACAATTGTACACCTTTATACTCTAAAAACACTATATGGCCAAATGTATGTGGACACCTGACCATCACACCTATATGAGCTAGTTGGACATCCCATTCCAAAAACATGGGCATTAATATGGACTTTGTATGCTGTAGCATTAATATTATCCTTCACTGGAACTAAGGGGCCCAAACCCTGAATAACTGCCCCAGACCATTATCCCTGCTTCACCAAACTTTACTGTTGGTACTATGCATTCTGGTAGGCAGTGTTCTCCTGGCATGTGACAAACCCAGATTTATCCATCAGACTGCCCAGTAGCGAAGCATGATTCATCAGTCCAGAGAAGACGTTTCCGCTGCTTCAGATTTCAGCGATGGCGTGCTTTACACCACTCCAGCCGGTGCTTGGCATTGCGCATAGTAACCTTAGGCTTGTGTGCAGCTGCTCCATCATGTAAACGCATTTCATGAAGCTCCTGAAGCACAGTTCTTGTGCTGATGTTGCTTCCCCAGGCAGTTTGGAAGTCTGCAGTGAGTGATGCAACAGCATAGCTGATTTTTACACACTTCGCGCTTCAGCATTTGGCGGCCTCGCTCTGTGAGTTTGTGCGGTCTACCACATTGTGACTGAGCTGTTTTTGTTCCTACATGCTTCCATTTCACAATAATAGCTCTTACAGTCGACTGGGGCATATCGAGCAGCGGAGGAATTTCACACACTCGTTTGTGGCAAAGGTGGAAACGTACGACAGTGCCACAATGTTTAAGGTGACTGAACTCTTCAGTACGACCCATTCTACTGCCACTGTTTGTCTATGTAGGTCGCATGACTATCTGCTTGGTTTTATGCACCTGCTTGCGATGGGTGTGGCTGAAACACCTGAACTCAGTCATTAGGAGGGGTGTCCACATACTTCTGGGCATATAGTATATATGACGTACACTCAGAAAGCACAATGCAGAGGACACCTGACTATTGAAAGAACCCTTGAGGAAACATTTTTTCCAAGTGAGCACTTGGAATGCATGAGAAAGAGAAACCCATTGTTGTAGAATTATTAAAGATTACCTCAGAGGAACTAACCAAAGAAGACTTTAGGAAGCTAAATGGACTGTTTTTTCCTAAACTTTTTAAAGCAGATTTTGAATTTGGACAAAAACCTTACATAACTTTACAAATCTGAAAGAGAACATTGTAGATGTTGCAAAAATGTTGAAGGAGTTGCACCAACAAAGTGGGATTCAAACAGAACTTCTATTAAACATGTGTTCCAGTCTCTTCATAATCATGAAGAGACATAGCTTCACACAAGAGTACGTCCTGGAAACAGAACAGCATCTTATTTTAATATGGTATTGTACGTATTGATGCGTGGGAATGATCTAAAAAAAGAAGGCATTGATTTAATGCTCAATGGGAGAGGCTGGGTTACACTGTGTATGTTTTACAGCTGCCCTGCTTCTCCCAATTGGGCAAGGATATTAAATATATCTCCTGTTTCATCCTAGGCCTCTCACCTTCATTTGATTTCAGTTTGATTTATGATATAATATCCTGTGTGAGCAGTGGATCAAGCAGCTCCCCATGCATTCCTCGTGTTTCAGTACCTTTAATCTCACAGTCTAGCTTAAAGATTACAGTGAAATGCTGTTTATTCAAGAACTGAACTAACGCAAGTGCTCATGTTATTGACATAAAGCCTGAATCAACATAAAGCCCTTGGTAAATGGAGCCTGACTAGACGTCCATGCACGTGGTTGTACACTCCATATCAGTGATTAGCTAAATCCAGTCTCAGCTGATTAGTATTTAAAGAAGTTGCTTGTCCCGTAATAGAGCCTTACCTCTTGCTGGCCTGTCTTGTCTGATCAAGCTTTTGTGTCTCTGGCTGTTCTCTAAATGATTTTAGGTGCATACGTTTGCAGTAGGTGAGTTGGTGAGGGTACTGGATGACATCGAGACTGTGAAGAGGCTACAAGCTGGCCATGGAGAGTGGACTGACAGCATGGCACCTGTATGTTCCTCAATCCTGACACACACACACACACGCACACACACACACACACACACACACACACACACCATGAAAATGCACAAGAAGCACTCTTTGGTATAATTTCCACCATCAGAGAAAAGTAATCTAACTAAACTTGTTCATTTTACTTGTAAAATCATTTGATTTAATATCACACAACATTAACACCGCTCATTTCTGCAAATTTGATCAGGTTCCGATTTATTGGCCAGGGTTTCATTTGCAAGGAATTTCTCTTGGCACTTGCTCCATGAACATACACTACATTGAAACAGTGAATTAGACAGTACAGGGGGTAAAAAAGTGTAAATTAAAATACAAATAAAATATAAGATATGTGTATATACAGAGAGATAAATATGCAAAGATGAAAGCTGTACTGGCAAAGCATTTTCTTCAAGTTGACATGGATTGGTAGAAAATAGCATTTTTCCCCTTTGTAAGTTAAGACAGTCATTTTTGAAATTCCAACAGCTTTTAGAAAGCTGATGGCATTTCTTACACTGCTGCCACAGCGATAAAACAGGGAAGTGGGTAGTAGGTTTCCCTGCCTAAATGTCATCGGTTTTACCCAATGAACTTTCTGGCCAAGGCTAATTCCTTTTTATTTCCTCTGTACATATAGACAAGCTGAACTAAAAAAAAAAAAAAAAAAGACATTTTGCTTTTATCTCCTGTTCCTTGTCATTATATACATAATTAATTTGTATCACTAAAAGATAAAACTGTTGTTTTTCGGTTGTCGTCGGTTACAGTACAATGATTTTTTTTTTTTGTCCCCATTTTCACAGTGGAAAGAATTATTTGGCATGTTTCACTTCTGCCTCCTCCACTCGAAACTATCATCCAGCAAAAATCCAGCAGCGTACTCAGAAATGTCACATGTTATGATTTTCATTTCATTTGAATCACTAGGGTTTATACATTAATATAAAATGTAATTATGTTCATTTTAAATGAATTTGCTAAGTATAAGTACTTAATTGCTAATTATAAGGCACAAGTGTAAATAGGTGTTGTACCTACTTAGAAAGGTTTAAGTTACTCCGTGATGTATTTCGCTTTTATTAGATAAGCCATTTAACTCATAAGAAGGTGTTAATGGGGCATTTATTCTGTAGAAGCTCAGAACAGGATTGCATGATTCAGGGAATTATGAGCCACCTCTCTGCTGCTCCTATGTCAGTGGACTAATCCTGTACATTTGGTGATTCTCAAGATGACAGTAAAGTCATATTTATATTCCTTTGACCTAAGCTGTCTAGGACTGCTACCTACATCACATGCTCTGTTCCAGCCCACAAGTGAGATTAGCTGTGTGTGATTTCTTTGTAACATTTATTCGGTGTGGTTGAAAAAGACAGCAAATATTAGCCTAAGGATTGCTGGATAAAACCGAACTAACAACAGGGCCAGGTTTTGCATTCATCACGATAATGCTCTTTGTGCTCACCCTGTAACCTGTGTGTGCCTGTGTGTGTGCCTGTGTGTGTGCTCCTCAGGCCCTGGGCCAGGTTGGCAAGGTTTTGAAAGTGTATGCGGATGGTGACCTGCGCGTGGCATTTGGAGGACAAACGTGGACTTTTAACCCTGCGTGTCTCTCTGCTCAGCCTGGCGAGGTGGACGCCAATCTGATGACGGCTGAGAATCCAAGTGAATCAAGAAGTAAGCAGGAAACAGCCGCATTCCCATCCATATGACGTTGCTTGCTTGAATGCACGGAAACTCTCAGGCTCTTTTTCTCTCTCTCTCTCTGCTTCTTGGTTTTACAATTTCTGTTGTCTTCTTTTGCTAATAGTGATGCAGATGACACTTATGCTTTGCTCTCCTTTTCCTCTGAATGTTTTTTTTTTTTTTTTTTGGTTAATTCTTGTTTTTTTTCTTTTTTTGCATGATCGGAAAAAAAACCCAGAGTTTGTGTTCCCTTTTTCATCCATAAGTGCTCCCACCCTCTGGAGATGGATGGATGGACTTCCACTTGTTCTTCCTAACCAAGATTCTATAGCTCCTCATTCCTCACTGTGCTTTTCATGTCAAGCAATCTCACTTTTTTTCTTTCCCACATGACACAGGGTGCTGAGAACATGTGAGCAAATTGCAGGCCACTAGTGCATGGTGACATTTTGACTCATTTGAATGTCTGTTCAGCTTTTGGGCTGGGAGAAGCAAACTGTATTTTCTTATCCACATGTGTAAAAGTTTTAGAGTAAATAGTCTTTTTTGTCTCTCTTTGTATCTCTTTCAGTCACAGTCATTTCAGTCCTGGAGAAGCTGTTGTCTCAGTCCACAGAGCAGGATAACCCCGGGCGCCTGGTCATCGAGGCTGCTCATGGCAGCGCTGCTAAAGTCCGCGAGCTAGTGCAGAAACATCCAGACAAGGTGTGTGTCATGGTTTGCTATGTTGTAATGGTATTGTATTTGACAAAAAATGCTACTTATTTAGAAAGAAATATGTTTCGTCTTTTGAATATGCAACATCGGACCTTCTGAAGGCACAAAATGAACACAGAATTGACTTGAAACAAATTATCCCAAATAAATATGAACTCAGTTGACAATTGTGTGTTCCATGACGCTGTTAAAGGAATTTTTTCTTTTCATTTATAGAGCCCATTCCTCTTACTTTTAAAATTGTGACAAGATTTCCCCTAGGCAAGTACACACACCCTCTGTTGAAACACTATATTTTAGTCAAAAAGGGGTGGAGCTTTGCAGTTCTTCTCCAACTGTGACTGAAGAACTGTTAAATAAATAAATAAATAAATTGCATGACAGTATTGAAAGTCACCGATTATTGAAAGGTTTTTTGTTTGATTTTTACAATTTTAGAATTATAATGGGTATAATAAGATACTAAAATGCCATCCATTAGAGAAACCAATCCCAGTAAATCACAGGTTTAAGAGAATGAGCATAAATTAGAACACAACTATAAAAACAAGTGCAAACTCCAGAATTCAAATGAAAGTTTCTCAGGAATCGTAAGCCCCATCAGGCTGAAATTTGGTGTACTGCATCTTTGTCTTGATTACTGTTATCTCTTAGTAGTATTGTTGTCATTGTTATAAGTCTTATTATAAATTCATTTCAAATATTTTACTAAATCCTAAGCAAATTCAAATCCATATTGAAGTAGAATGTCAATTATAAACTGTATGTTACATCACCTTTACTGGTTTTTTTTTTTTCCAAGTGTCTATGACAGGAATATTATGTGCGTGGTACACTGTATGGCCAAAAGTTTGTGGACAACTGACCATCACACCCGTCTTTGGGCCTTCACCGAGCTGTTGCCACAAAGTTGGAAGCACACAGTTGTGTAGAACACCTCTGTATATGCCGTAGCTTTAAGACTTCCCTTCACTGGAACCTGTTCCAGCATGACAGTGCCCCTGTGCACAAAGCGAGGTCCATGAAGACAAGGTTTGCCAAGGTTGGAGTGGAAGAACTTGACCAGCCAGCAAGCACATATGGGTGTAATGGTCAGTTGTCCGCAAACTTTTGGTCATATAGTGTATCGTATAGTTAATTATTGAAGCGTGCTTAATGACTACAGCTTCACAACCCCCATGTTCACCAGGCTTTACTTGGCAAACCACTTATAAATTTAAAATTTAGCCTGAAATGATGGCCACATGAGCAGCAATCACATGCTGTATCTTAGCATTTGCTATGAATATCATGAAAAAAAACAAAGGATCCTAAGAATTCTGCCAAAGCACTGTAATGTAGCTTTATAAGCAAATAGATCATATAATTATAATATTGATTAAAATGATATAACTTTGAATATACATTATATGGCCAAAGATTTGTGGACACCTGACCATCACACCCATATGTGCTTGATAAACATCCTCTTCCAGATTTAGTCCCTCTTTGCTTTTATAGTAAACTCCACTCTTCTGGGAAGGCTTTCTACTAGATTTTGGAGCATGGCTGTGGGGATTTGTGCTCATTCAGCCATAAGAGCATTAGTGAGGACACGCTCTGATGTCAGACGAGGAGGCCTGGGGTGCACCCAGCGTTTTATTTTAAACCCAAAGGTGTTCAGTGAGGTTGAGCTCAGGGCTCTGTGCAGGACACTTGAGTCCTTCCACTCCAACCTTGGCAAACCATGTCTTCATGAAGCTCGCTTTCAAGGGAAATTGTAATTCTACAGCATGCAAAGACATCCTTTACAACTGTGTGTTTTCAGCTTTGTGGCAACAGTTTAGGGAAAGCTTACATATGGATGTGATGATTAATCTTAGTCATTTCCTGGCCCTCAGTAAACAATACTGATGCTCTTTCTATACTGACTGATTGTTCGTAGGTGGATATAAAGAACCAGGGGAAGACAGCTCTCCAGGTGGCTGCTCACCAGGGCCATATGGAAGTAGTGAAGGTCCTGCTGCAGGCCAACAGCAGCATCGAAGCCAAGGATGAAGATGGAGATGCAGCGCTGCACTACACAGCATTCGGGTGAATACTAATCCGTAAAGGTCTTGATTTGTGTGAACTGAGTCTTATTTAAAGGCTTATTGTCACTGTTTGTTACTGTTATTGTTAGGGGTCCAAGCACCCAAGGTGCTGGCACCTTATTGTATATGTTAGGATTTTTATTAGGGGGCCAAGCACATAGTGCTGGAATCCTATTCTATTTGTACAGTAAACACATAGTGTAAGCACATAGTGCTGGAACCCTACTGTATTTGTACAATAAACACATAGTGTAAGCACATAGTGCTGGAACCCTACTGTATTTACTAGCACCTTATTTTATTTGTTAGGATTTTTATTGGATAGACATAAACATGACACAGTAGCACTGGGTAAAAAACATGGGTCTTTAGACTCTGAATGCTTCCATTTGTATCAGTTATTATAGACTGATTGATTGCAGGGGGAAATTTTGGAGGCTCCTATTTGTCCAAACTTACATTCCCACACATGCAATTGTTTCCATTGATTTGATCATAGTTTGGCACCGCTGGGTGTCTGTGCTCTTCATCTGTGCCGAGCTGTTTGGGTCTTTGTTTTTTTTATGGTAAAACTAGTTCAGATGTGTATTAGCTCATCTTGGCATTAATGCTGCATGTCTCTGTATTTCGTGTGTGTGTGTGTGTGCAGGAACCAAGCCGAAATTGCACGCCTCCTCCTGAGCAAAGGGGCCAGCGTCAACCTGCTGAACAACTCCATGTGTACAGCGCTCCACATCGCCGTCAACAAGGGCTTCACTGACGTAGTGAGGGTGCTTAGCGAACACTCTGCCGACGTCAACCTGCAGGTACACACACAAATGCACGCATGCAGACAACACGGTCCCCCTGGAATGGTTATGCAAGTGTAGAAAACAGTACTGTTTGGAGCCAATTAACTTTAAGAGCTCTTCAGAGTAACGATCTGACTGGCTCTCTGGCTATCTGTCTATCAATCTATCTACTCTTCCACATATCTGTCTGCCTGCCTGCATGCCTGTATATCTCACCCTTTCCTATCAGTACAAGTACAGAAAAAGAAAAATGATTAAATCAGCTGGGAAATCTGGCTTTACATGCTGTGCTTTCTGTGACTTATCTGCATCATTAGGGCCAATTAGCAAATTAGCCCATCCTCTGAATTCATTCTCAGTCTTTGCAGTGACGCACTGCTGATTTCGACACACACTGCCGAGCTGCTCTGTTCTGAGCCTCGCGTTCCACATTTTCCACTTGAACTGTGGGAGCTCAGCTGGAGTGGAAAGGCTCCCTGAAGGAGTTTTGGAATACACACAGATACACATGCATGCCAGCCTTGTCTTTTTTTGCACTGTACAAAGGCATAGACCATGTCAGATTTTGTTCCCTGTTTACCACATAGTGCACTATATTATGAGTCAGTTTTGTAGTGTTCAAATTCTTAGTGGAAATATTTCAGTGAATATTTATATTCTCTAGATAGTTCACTGTTCAGCCAATGCACATTTCAAAAGTACTGCTTTAAATTGTCTTGAAGACATACAGGATTACCAGGTCCATGATTTTACTTGTACCCAAATCTTACACCAAACTGACCCCGGAATCAACACAAGCATACACTGCCGTGGAAATGTCCACCACACCACTAGTGATTTGTTTTAGTCATTCTCATAGCTATTTATTATTTGTGACTACATATGTAGTAATTTGAAACTATTTTGGGACCACAGAACTATTTATGAAAGCTGTGTTTTTTAATGCTGCTTTGTTAAAAAATGCATCATGTGATCATGTTTAACTATTACAGTATATATTGCAATAACAGCTGTGAGCTTTTGTCATACAGACCTGGCAACCCTGGACACCAAGAGTGTGTATAAATGATAAAAAATATGGTTTAATGACCACTAAACCTGACAGGCAGTTATTAGTCATGTATTTAATAATGAAACACTTCCCTATTTTAATGTTGCCTTACCGCAATATATCTTGTGATGGTACTAGCCTGCTTAATATTGAATTTTGACCCTTTGCTATGACGATATCGGAGACACCTTAAAACTATGGTTTCCTGAATTTTTTTTTTTTCCCGCTAAAGCAGGGCTCAGAACAAATGCAAATAAAAAATGGGAGGAAAAAGTCAAATCACTGAAGGGGAAAGGACACAGGACATAAAATATGTGTATTTACTTCTTTTAGAAGTTACCTTTGTTTTGAGTTGAGTTCATTTAGGTGAACTTTGAACTGTGAATTTGCAAACCTTAAAGACCATGTGTGAGCCAGTATAAATCAAATGGTGGAGCTGCTTATTATTAGGGATCTATATCTAAATCCATATCCAGATTTCTGTAAAGCTTCTTTCCAACAATTGAGTTGAACTGAACTATTAAGTGGGTTTAACACATCAGGAAAAAAAATTAAATAAATAAACAAATAAATAAAAATCCCTCTGCTTGCTAAGATTTTCTTCTTAGCAGTGTTGGCAGTTGTGATATTGTTAACATTCTGACTATTCATGCGACGGCAGGTAATAATGGTGCATTTCTTGCGCTCTTTGAAGTAAGTGTTGTCTGTATTTGGTGCAGGGTCTCCCTTATTACCGAGAGTATGATTTCAGGCAGAGCCTCCGTATCACTTCCACTCTTCAAATGTACCAACAAACAGTGTGTACACACGTTGTGTGTGTATTTGGTCAGTAGGGTTAGCATTGCGGGAGGCAGTGCAGCTGCATGCCTCCTGATTAAACCACATCTTCTGCCTCCAGCCGGCACACATTTCATAGAGTCTCTGCTGTTTATTTAAACATTAGATAACAGTAGAAGCAAACAAAAAACAGCATAAAAACCCTCTGGGATATGACCACCAAGAACAAGATATAACAGGCATAATTATATCCATATGGAGACACATACAGCCAACAAAAAGGAACAAAAATGACTTTCAAATAAGTGGAGAAATGGAAGAAGTGACACGGATGACAGATAAACAGAAAATGCAACAGGCATCCCAAGGAAAAATATGACGGTGATAGTTTCAAAGTGAATGCACATGTAATTCATAAGCTCACTCTGATGAGGTAGACAGATAGCATCCATTGCCTGATAGGCCGATAGATCTAATTTCCAGTAGCTAGCAGCTTTAAAAAGCTGATTCCACCAAAACTCAGGAACACTGGAGTCCTCTGGCAGCATCCCATGGGACAAGTGTACACAAGAGCCATTTAAAGCAACGGCACTTTTTTTCCCCCCAGGTACTTCAGATGGACTCAGTTAGCCCCAATGGTTAGTGTGTGAATTTTGCTAATGCTGCACTGGAGATACAAGGCATATATAGCTAACAATTAATCGAAGACGTTGGCCACCAATTAGCAACAATTAAACCACACACTAAAGCTATTCATAAATATATGAATAAAGTCGATCTTGACTAAATGTATGAATCAAAAACTTTAGCTAGGTGACATACACCGACTAGCCACTTTATTAGGAACATGTGGGGAAAAATGTGATCTCATTGACTTTGGCATGACTGTGGTATGGATATTGGTGCCAGACGGGTTGATTTGAGTATTTCAGACACGACTGATTTCCTGATTTTCAAGCACAACAGTCTCTAGAGTGTATACAGAATGGTGCAAAAAAACAACAAAAAAAAAACACCTCCAGTGAGTGGCAGTATTGTGGACGGAAATGGCTTCTTGATGAGAGAGGCCAGAGGAGATCAAGCTGACAGGAAGACTATATTAACTCAAGTACTCTTTACAACCGTGGTGTGCAGAAAAGCATCACAGAACGCACAACACATCGAACCTTAAGGTGGGTGGGCTACAACAGTGGAAGACCACATCGGGTTCCACTTCTCTGAGTCAGAAACAGGAATCTGAGGCTACAGTGGGTACAGGCTCAACCAAACTGGTCCAAATAAATCTCTTGGTCTTTTTGCAGTCTTCAGCTGTCCTCATGTTTCTCATGTTTCCTTCATCTGTGGTTTTGGTTTGAATTTGGTTTAATTGATCTAATGCTCTAATGTGTATCATGATCATTGTTGTCATTTCAGTGTTCCATCCTTGATTCAGGTAGTTTTGTAATTTTTTAATTTTGGATATGCAAGGAGTGGGGCGTTGTTCCTCCTACTTGATTGGTCAGTTGATTTAACTCCAACTCTTTCGTGATTTCGTAATTCAGTGCTTGAAGGCTTCTCTGTTTTTGATTTCCAGGACTCGTATGGGGACACGCCTCTGCACGATGCCATTGCCAAGGACTTCAGAAGCATCATTGAGATCCTGACCGTGGTGCGCACCATTGACTTTACACAGCAGAACAACCGTGGCTTCAACCTGCTGCACCATGCAGCGCTGAAGGGCAACAAACTGTGAGTCCTCACACTGAAGCTAATGCAAATGTTAGCTTACATTTCAGGCAATAAGACTTAGTTTCCTACACAGACTCCATCTCTGATTTGCTGTTATGCATGTAAGCTTTAGACTGTAATTTGGAAGGAATAAAGCATGACTGGGGAAAAAATCAACAACACGGTGGTGTAATGCCTCAGAACATGAAGAGTTGCTGTTATCACTCTGAAGTTAATTATTCCATCTTGAAGGGTTTTATTCATCTAACACCAGAGCAATTTGCCACAATTTTTGAGTTTTTTTTTAAATTAAAGAACTCCACATCATACATTTTTATCCATTTATAGTTATCTTAAATGTTAGTTTAATGATAGTTTAACTATAGTGTACCAACTATAAATTATCATTCCATCACCAGCCTTTCCTTTTTTCTCTCTTGTATAATCAAAAAAAAAAAATAAATCACAGCCACATTGTCACATTATCAAGAAACCAGAAAGCACTAACAGTGGAGACTCCTTCCATACATAAGGAGTATAAATAAACTCTCTTTAACTCTCTTAGGTTTCACCATATCACCAATTAGACACGTTTTGAAATCTGTTCATTATTAGTTTTGTATGGTGGAGTGTCCGCCATATGAATCCCGCTATACAATTTGCCTACTATCTGTCCTAAATAGTACCTGAGATTAGAATTAGTGTGTCACTAGTGTGTTACATTACACTACACTATACTACATTATACTACACTACACTACTCTACACTACACTGCATTACACTACACTACACTATACTACAGTACATTACACTACTCTACACTACACCGCATTACACTACACTGCATTACACTACTCTACACTACACTGCATTACACTACTCTACACTACACTGCATTACACTATACTGCATTACACTACACTACACTACACTGCATTACACTACACTACACTATACTACAGTACACTACACTGCATTACACTACACTACACTACACTGCATTACACTACACTACACTATACTACAGTACATTACACTACACTACACTACACTGCATTACACTACACTACGCTATACTACACTACTTTACACTACACTATACTACAATACATTACACTACTCTACACTACACTGCATTACACTACATTATACTACATTACACTACTCTACACTGCGCTATACTACACTACTTTACACTACACTATACTACAGTACATTACACTACTCTACACTACACTGCATTACACTACACTACATTATACTACATTACACTACACTACACTACACTACACTACCTTGTGCAACTGAGGAGGAGTTTTGTGACGGTTTGCTTCGCCGAATTCAACCAGCAAAATGTGGAAAAATATGGAATGGTAAATTAAATTATATAGTATAAATTGTATAAGGAATAATGAATGAAGAAAAGCTGAAATGCAACGAGGAGGTTGTTTACGGTGACAGTGTGCGTAACAAGGCAACAACGTTCTCTTCCGTTACGTTACATGACGTTAGTATGTCCCAGTACTCTGCATACTCTTTTGCTACACACTCAAAAGTATGTCGTTTTTCTTCACAAAAAGAGTACATACTTTTAGTATAGTATAAGTAGGCAAAGTGAGAGCAGCAACAGACTGTTAGCACTGTACTGATTTAGCAGATAACCCAAAGCAAAACACAGATACAGACCTGTTCATAAGCTACAGATTGAATAAAGCTCACTTTGCGTTGTATGCGTTGTTTGGAAATAGTGTTAAGGATGTGATGAGGTTGGGCAGTTTTTAACCTAATGCCCGTTGCGAGGCCATTGTAGAGCCTGCACACAGCTGAACCTGATGCTGATCTAATACTGCAGGATATATTTAGGACCATAAACTCATAAGGCTAGTATTCCTAAGGGCAAGTGCATATTAGTGTTTCTAACACTATACTAACTCCATTTATTGTGTTCCACTGTCTCATTTTTTTCTGGTAATTATAGTATATTCCTTGTGTGTATGTTTGTGTGTGTGTGTGTGTGTGTGTGTGTGTGTGTGTGTGTGTGTGCGTGTGTGCGTGTAAGACTCTCTAACTTCACTAACGCTGTGATTCAGTGCTTCCAGACAGTCCCACACAATGACAGTCATTTTCTAATAGACTGTCTCATCCGCTTATATAATTGGCATCCTGAAGTTATTGCTGTAGTTTGGGAATGGTACGGCCTGTTCACTGGCCCCCGGCTTTTCTGCAGTAGTTTAGTCTCGGCCTCAGACTCGCTGCCCACGGACTGTCTGTTGTATACAGTACACAGCTATCACAGTCTTGCCAGTTATAATCTTATCGGCTGTCCACCACCCACCGCCGTGTGTACACACTTGTGTGTACTAGTTTTTATCAATCCATCTGGGAAATGTTTTACAGTGGCACACAAGTGCACTTTTTGCTGTTGTGCTTTTGGATTCGTTGTTTTTTTTTTCTGGATTTGTTGTTTTTAATGATTTTTGTTGCGCTTTTGGTTTTGCTGTTGTGTTTTTGGTTTTGTTGTATATTTGGTTTTGCTGTTGTGTTTTTGTTTTTGCTGTTGTATTTTTGGTTTCATTGTGTATTTGGTTTTGTTGTGCTTTTGGATTCATTGTTTTAATGGTTTCGTTGTGTTTTTTGGTCTTGTGTTATATGTTTCATTGTTGTTTTTATGGTTTTTGTTGTGCTTTTGGTTTCGTCCTTGTGTTCTTGGTTTTGCTGTTGTGTTTTTGTCTGGTGTGGTTGAGCATTTGCAGTATCAGTCTAATAGTGAATGTACAGTAGGTGGTTCTTGGCAATGTTGAGTTAAAAAAAAAAAAAAAGTGCCACACTCTAGCGCTTGGCTTGTAAATCAGAACACAGTTGTGTCAAATACTAAGGTCAGTTCCTTTTTGCGCTTTATGTGTACCATCAAATTATTAACACTGAAAATGTTCAAGGTAGCATACTTCTTTTGTCCTCCCCTACCCAAAGCTCCCTGATGGCAAAATGTTCTAGTTGAGTTGCAATAAAAACCCAGAGCTGTGAGGTGAAAAGCATGAAAGCCTCTGGAGATGTCTGTCTTTTAGTCTTATTTTAGCTTTTGTTCCAAAAAGTCCCAATTAGCTGCTTGTTTTGTCGAGTATTACAAGTGTGTCACTGTTGGAGTTTTACTGTGAGGAGTCGGAGCTAGGGCACTAAGTGGAGCGCACGCTGTCGTTTGGGACTTGTCCTGCCACTCTACGCATCCAGGTACTCTTGTTCTACACCGCACATTTACACACACTGTGAGATATTTGACCTTGATTATTTCATCACATCTGCAGTGTTTTTGTCATTTTTTTTTTTTTTCTTCCCCTGTAAGCACTCTTAGCACTACTCTCTCTCACTTACAGCATCTTTAACCTATATATCTACAACATCTCCAATCCAAGAGTTCCAAGAAAAGAAGCTCACATATAATGGAAATCTAAGGGCGGTTGTTGTTGGGTTCTGTCAGTGAAATGTTTAGAATGTGCAGCTTTATTACATTGTACCAAAAAAAAAAAAGGTTTTGAAACAAGCGTGGGAGAATGTATTAGCAAAACATCTCTAATGTGCACTACTTACGCTTTCTTTACAGACTTTCATGGTCTCCATGTGCCTTCTGGGGGAAACTGAGGCCTTTACATGTTTACTTTGAGCTGCATTGATAGCACATAAAAACGATATTTTCCTCTAAAAGAGTAGTCCCAGCTCAGAAATGATGAATTATACACATTTAGAGGTCTCCAAAAATGCGTATGACCCATTTTAAGGCTAAAAAAACTACCGTTATACTTCTATTATAACTGAGGTTTGAGTAAAAGGGGTTTTCCTTCTTATGGTATATAGTGTTATGTGGGGGGCACGGTAGCTTAGTGGCTAGCACTGTTGATTCACACCTCTGTGGTTGGCGGTTTGAATCCTGCCTCCTCCCTGTGTGCGCAGAGATTGCGTGTTCTCCCCGTGCTTCGGGGGTTTCCTCCGGTTTCCTCCCCCAGTCCAAAGACATGCGTTGTAGGCTGATTGGCATTTCCAAATTGTCCATGAATGTGTGTGCAATTGTAGCCTGTAATGGGTTGGGACCCCATCCAGGGTGTCCCCTGCCTTGCGCCCCAAGTCCCCTGGGATAGGCTGTAGGTTACCCCTCGACCCTGTGTACGATAAACGGTATGGAAAATGGATGGATATAGTGTCATGCTATAAGTAGTGAATGGAAATAATGAATGTCAGGGTGGTAGCGGTTCTTCACTTCCCTTCGGGCTGCTGCATTTTCCTATAACAGGAAGTGTCCTATTACTCTTAGACCACAACAATTTGCCTACTCGAACAACCTTTTGTTTATTCAAGAACAACACGTAATACGTGATAACTGTTTTATCGTTCCTTTTAATGTCGCGGAACTCCCGCTAAACAAGTTCCTGTTATCACTTACATTATAGCAGTTGTAAACAGTCGTTCCTTTTTTTTTTCCTCCCTCCCTCCCTCTCCCTCCCTCTCTCCCACATATTAAGTTGATAAGACAGTGCAGTTTGTCATGGTACCGAGAAAGTTGTTATTAAAGAAACAATATATTAGATAGTAGAACAATTGCGTTACTACAAGTCTTGCATTCAGCTCTACTGTCAGAGGTACAGATAAACTATATAGCTGGAGTATTCCTTTAATCTCTCAAACTTCATATATGCTCTTACACACTGATGTTCACAGATAAAGCCTAGCGGTATGGAAATGCATGATGTGTGCTATAACTCACATACGGATATAGTTTTAATGTGCTGTATGTGATATTACTCTTTCACATACAGTAGGTCAAGGAATGCACACACACACACAGCCCCTTTACTGATCTTGTCCCTGGCTCTTGTACTCAGGACACCCTGCAGTGACAGCCTTTTCCTTGTATGGGGAGAACGATGCGGAGTTCTCAGAGGTCGAGAGAAAGACGGAGGAGGGGCGGAAAGAAAATACACACACTCTCAGGCCAGAAGAATCATAAAACAAATGTTAGATTTGTTCTGGCAACTGTCATATGTGCAGTAAAGCGGGTTAGCATTTCTGTCCTAGCAGTCATTCGCCTACATCCATCAGAGAGACAGAATTATTTACAAAAACAAAAACTGTGTTTTCCCACGAATACAGAGTTATCACCCTTTAGCTCATGTTTTTTTTCCCCCTTGTCTTTTTGCCCAACATTCTAGTGTCTCTCAGTCTTGTATTTTTAGTCCTTGTCTTGGCTGTCTTGTTGTTTATATAGCTTGCATACCCAAAAAAATAAACCCAAATCATTTGCATCCTGAACCAGATCAGCACGTTCTACCATTCCGGCTTCACGCCGGGGATACGCAAGTTGTTTTAGTTTGCGTGGAAGGTGTTTGTTTATTTTCAGGGAGGAAATGGAAAAAGCAGGAGCCCCGCATTTCTCATAAGGCATGTGGGAAAGTGAGGGTAAAAAAAAAAAGAGGACGAGAGAAATCAGCTATGAGAATCTCATCTCCACGGAGCCGGTCAAAGGGCAGCCGTATATGGAGCGGCACTCGGGATATATTAAGTGATGCGTATATCTGGCTAGTAAACAGAAGCAGCTTGCCACCCGGTGTCAATACAACTGTGTAAATGACTACACACTAACACAAACTAACACAATAGGGTAAACATATCATATTCTGAGCGTACTGCATAAACACACTTTTAGACTTGTGATCATAACTAGTTGGAGTCTTTGGAATCTTTGAAAGCTACACACACACACACACACACACACACACACACACACACACACAGTCCTTGCTGGTTCCAGAGAAAAGTGGAATGTAATCATCTTTGCTGGCTCAGTTTTGGTTCACGCCCAATCCGCAGTCCTCCTCATTAGGGGATACACGTGCACTTCCACACCCACATTAACATTTCATGCAGTGAGGGGGAGCTGGCCTGTGTGCTGCTGCTGCTGCTGCTGCTGCTGCTGCTGCGATCGTTTCCAAAGAGAGGAGGAGAGATGGATGGAGTGTAAGAGAGCAGGAGGTGTGGGACAAAGGCAAGGCCTTCCTTTTCTGTTGGGAGGTGGGAGGGATGAGGAGCTAAGAGGAAGATTGATGATATTAGCACTGAGGGAGTAGAGCTCCTTCAGCACACTGCATACACACTGAATCATTCCATGTTCTTTCTTTCTTTTCTTTCTTGCTTTTTTCTTTTTCATTTTTTCTTTGTTTTTGTTTTTCTTTTACTTTCTTTCTTTCTTTCTTTCTTGCTTAATTCTTATCCGCTAATTACCTATTTTTCTTTGAGTCTTACACATTTTTGGTCTATAGATGAAGGCAAAATTATTATTCTTTCTTTGTTTCTTTGTTTGTTTCTTTATTTCTTGCCTACCAATAGTTTTACACATTTTCTTCCATAGATGAAGGCAACATTTTTCTTTCTTTCTTTTGTTCTTTCATTCTATTGTTTGATCTTTTTTTTTTTTTGCTCTTTCTTTTTGTTTCTTTCTTTCTTAATCCATACTCATAGGTTACAAGTGATTTTTTTTTTTTTTTTTTTTTTTTTTTTTTTTTTTTTTTTTTTTTTTTTTTTTTTTTGCTGTTTTACACATTTTTTGTTCCATAAATGATGATGAAAGCAAAGTTAAAGTCTTTGTTTAGCTCTCATTAATCTTTATTTAGTGATGTGTTGTTCCCTGAACTGTTTCTTATTAGATTTGACCTTCAGTGTAGGGAGAGAATCCTGGCAGTCAACGCTGTTCTGTGACATTTTACCACTGATACACTGGCACCTTTTAGAGGTGACTTGAATGAAAATTAAAATTAGCCTCAGCGGGGTTCAGGATGTGGTAAAGCCCCCAAAACTAGAGTGAAAATCCCACTGATCATTAGAAGTAGTTTTTGTCAGCAGTGCTTACTAGTAATCGTCCATGGAACAGAACTGGAACAGTTTCAAAATACCACCCTATCACAGGGGTGTCAAAAAAATTGGTTTAGTGACCAATAACGCATCAACAACAACTCTTAAATTTGTACATTTATCGGTATTTATCTGAAAAGTACATTCTGATTGCACAAACAGACTGAACATGCATCACCTATAAAAATGCTTTTATCATATACATACACAGTGGCTTGCATAAGTATTCACTCCCAATGAATAGAGATTCCAGATCCTGGATCTCCACCAGATAGTCTCTAATATTGACGTGGGGAGAAAGCATTATAGTTACAGCAAGTTTATTTACAACTAAAAAAACTTCGTTGTGATTGCATAAGTATTCACCCCATCACTGTGAAACCCCACTTTTGGAAAGACACGCGACTATAGCATCAGAATTTCAGCTTTTTAATGAAATTAAGTTTATTACTGGATTGAGCTCCACTTCCACAAGATGATTATGTTTTTGGACACAGATTACAAAATCATGTAGATCTCCTACATTGCACACAGAAACATTTCTCCCGCACCTGCAACTGATCCAGTTTTCAACATTTTTATAGGCTAATAATGTGAAATTATTTCCCACTGTACTGGCTGTGAGTACTGATCCGAATGATGACTCAAAAATAAGATAAAGCTTTTGGGCGACAGTTCAGGGACAGCTCTTGAGTTGAGTTCAGATCCATACTTGCTCCCTTTTTGAATGTAGATCGAGCTTCTGAAAAAAAAAAAGGTCTGGTGTCATTAAGTTAAGCTGGTTACCACAAGATTCTACCTCCCTCAGCTTGCGCCAGCCGAAATAACTAACTGACGTCATCGGCTTTCTAAAATTACTGCATGGCTGATGTGGTGAAAATACCTGAACAATCGGGATAACACCAGCTTTATGCTAACACCTGTCTGAATTCAGTAAACACAGATTTGGCTTGTGCAGCAGTGACTACTTAGCTAGCTAACTGTAGTAACATTTGCATCATTTTACACCACCAAGCTCCAATAATTCTGTAAACGGCAGACCAAATGGCTTGTCTTTGAACACACTGTGTTCAGACAAATTTAAAGCTGATATTTTTGGAAATGAGAAATGAAAACACGTCCATCTTATTCTGGTTTTTTTTTTTATGAATTTCCTAGGCATGGGAAGTGCTGAAAGCTTAACTAAGGTAATGACAGATAGCAACTGTTGCTAAGCAGTGATTGGAGGAGCAAGAGAATTAGGCAGGCCTGGTGTCAGTCAAGTTGGCCCTATTCAGCTGGAGTTTAGCTCAGGTAAATGTCTCAGTGAGGGATAAATGAGGCTCTAAGACAGGGCTGTGTGTCTGTTAAGCTTATCTTTTTCACAGATCTGTGTGTGTATGTGTGTGTATGTGTGTGTGTGTGTGTGTGTGTGTGTGTGTGTGTGTCTATAGGACAAGCTTAGTGTTAAGCCCCTGGATATTAATAGCATGTACCCCTGGATCAGCTTGAGCAGAATAAGATTCTGAGCCAGCCTATGCACATAACACACACAGTGACAAACCTCAGTAACCAAAAGGTTACTACAAAAGTAACCAGTCTTTTGGCTCTTTTAGTTTTCCACATGCAGTTTTCCTTGTGCAGACCAGCTAAATGTCCCTGCAGTGTCAAAACTGGTATGCCAAACCTACAGAAACCTACAGTACCCCACAGGACTCTTTTGGCACTTTCAATTAATTTTTTTTATTTATTTATTTATTTTTAAATTCATGAAGACATCCTAAATGTGACTAAAAGGGATATTAGGTCTCCACAAAAATCTAAAGATATGCTTAAACATTCACACCTACACACCTACACACACACACACACACTTGTCTTCCTATCGTTGTGAGGACCTTCCACTGATGTGCAGCTAATTAATGCCTAAATCTAACCCTAAATTTGACCCTCAGTAACAAAAAGGAAACATTTTGTCTCTTTTAGTTTTTAAATTAAAGCTGCAGGTTTTTGTAATGAAGCAGTTTTCTTCATAGGGACCAGGAAAATATCCTCACAAGGTCAAAACTGTCAGATATTACTATCTTTCTGAGGAAATTTGGTCTCCACAAAAATATAAGAAAAACATGCCCACACACATCTATAACTTTCCAGCCAATATATGGAAGTGAATAAGAATTCTATAGCTGTCATATCATATCCGTAACAGCATCGCTGGCTGACTGTTTTCTAATGAAGTCTTACATCACCACACTTACCTTCTGTGTTATCAAAAGCAGAGCAGCTGTTACTTTCTTTACAGCTGTGTATTTATTGACTGTTGTGTGCAGTGTCAGTTACGAATGCGTGTGCAATTGTGTGTCTCTTCAGTGCAACGGAGATGATCCTGGCACGTGCCCGGCAACTGGCCGACGTGAAGAAGGAAGACGGCTTCTCCGCTCTTCACCTGGCCGCTCTCAATAACCACTACGAGGTGGCCGAGATCCTTATCAAAGAGGTGACACACACGTGCACACACAAACGCAGATACGTAGTTCAGTCTTTCAACACGTATTAAATTTGCAGGAATATTTTTACAGACTCGGGGGAGGGGGTGTTGGAATAAAGCAGCTTTGTGGAAAATTCCTTCTGCGCTTTCAACTACATACTCTTCAGTGAGATTTGTGGCACAGAAAAAGACGTTTTCATGTTGGGTGTGCTGAACTTTATTGTGATGCTATACAAACAAACTCTGTTCAGATCGTTTCTCTGGAAATGTTTACTACACTACAACCTTTACTACCTCTACATTTTAATGTAGGTAAATGTACACTGCACTTAATCGCTGGATTCTTCATAAATATAAAAAAAAGGCAAGGAGAGTATTTTCAAGAGGTGTGTTTAAGCCTTTGATGGATTAAGCACCACTTTGCTGTGGGTCCCTGTTAACATGTGCGTGCAGGACACAGTTCTGGCACTGAGAAGAAATTAATGCGAGGTGATTTGCTAGTGAAAGGCTATTCTGCCCTCTGGTGGCAGTGAAATATATATATATATTAGAAATATATACAGGGCATTATTAGTAGGGGGAAAAGGTTTTATTTTGATCTGTGGTCTCTGCTTTGTGCCTCATAGGGCCGCTGTGATGTCAACATCCGCAATAACCGCGGTCAGACGCCTCTCCAGCTGGCAGTCACGCAGGGCCATATGCAGCTGGTGGAGCTTCTGGTGATGGAGGGAGCCAACGTGAACGCCGAGGACGAGGAGGGAGACACAGCCATGCACACGGCCCTCAGCCGCCAACAGCTCACCACCACCCTGAGCAGCACAGAGAGAGATGCCTCAAACCTCTACAGCCGAGTAAGAGCACGAGAGAGACGCAGAGAGACAATGAGTATATAATAAAAGCGTGTTTTTGCATGTTCTTTGGAAGGAAGCTGAGGTCAGAGCACAGGGTCTGAAGCATTTGAGGGTTAAAGATCTTACTCATGGACCCAAAAGTGCCAGCAGTGGGTTTGAATACGTAATAATACTTAATAACAAGCTTTTCTCTGATCAGTATCTAAATTCCTTTGAAACAGTTCACCTTCCTTTCCTCTGGTAATGTTTCGTTATTCTGAGACAACATGATTTAAACTGTAGTTGACACTGAAGTGGTTTAGTAGGCTTTATTTTCTTATTTTCTTGGAGTGTGTAAGCAGGATGAGCAATTCCAGCCTCATCTGAAGGGCACACACACACACACACACACACACACACACACACACATACACGAAAGCACACACACGCATACTCCTCTGAGAGCTGAGAGTTGAATTTTGAATTTGAGCGAGAGCCAAAGGAGAAATGCAGTTGGACATTAAGGTGGCCAGTTAAGTTTTCCTGCATCAGCAGAAGTGTGTGTGTGTGTGTGTGTGTGTGTGTGTGTGTGTCTGGCTTTGCGTATTTGGAGTTTAATTAAAGTCTGACTTGTTGTTGTTCAGTTAAATACCATCTTAAGATATCACTCAATCTCCCTAATATCATCTGTGAAAATCACTCACATAAAACTGCCACATACTTGTTTATGAACCTGAAGGGACTTGTATAAATAAAGAGATGCAGTGTAGAAGCATTTGTTTGTTGCATAAGTGTTCACCGCCCTAGGTCAATACTTGATAGAACTACCTTTGGCTGCAATTACAGCTTCTGGGATATGCACATTTGGATCCTGACATTCTTACCCATTCTTCCCCATTCTTCTTAGAAAAGTAGCTCAAGTTCTATCAGATTGAATGGTGGCTGTTTGTGAACATCAGTTGCCTGGCCACAGATTCCCAATTCAGTTTGACTAGGAAATTTTTACACTTTCCAGTTCTTGGTTTTGAACTCCAGCGTAGCTTTGACAGTATGTTTATGGTTGGAAGGTGAACTTCTGCACCAGTATTAAGGATCTTGTAGACTAGAGAAGAATTTCTTCTAGGATTAGTGCTCTTGGTGCTGTAGTATTTGGTACTATCTATCTTGCCCTCAACCCTGTCAAGTGTCTCATTTCCTGTTGAGGAAAAGCATCCCCGCAATGCAATGCTACCACCACCATGCTTCACTGTGGGGATGGTATTCTCAGGGGGTGAAAATGCAAGTTCCCAAAGACTATGAATTCCTTGTGAATACAAGTTCCCAAAGAGTATGATCAAAATAATAAGGTCAAAATTGGTTAAATCTGCTTTTTACGTTAATTTGCATGTTTACTATGAGAATAGTCAGTGATTGCAGTAGTTCATTAATGTCAGGGTATCCAATTTCCAGCACAGAGCTCTTGCTGAACATCTTTTTGTGTGTCTGTGTGTGAAAGCTGAGTGGCTCAGGGCTGTTGGGGAACACAGAGCTGAATGTTGGGGCTGCTATTGCCTGTTTCCTGGCTCAAGAGGGTGCTGATATAAACTACGCCAACCATAAAGGCAAGAGTCCACTGGACTTGGTGACAGACAGCATCGTGTTGCAGCTGATCAGAAGCTTCTCTGAGAAATACCGGTACGTCTGTGTTTGTTCAGTACTGAAATAATGTGTCATAGTTATTCAGCCAATCAATTGAATCACATCAATTTAATCCTAATGATTCAGCATACATGTATTCATACAAATTTATAGAAATATTCACAGTATGCAGCCAAATAATAAAAATTAAAACAAAAATCTGATCAGTAAAAAAATAAACCCAAGTAAAAAAGAAAAAAAAAAGACAGAAAAGGTTGCAAATAAAAGACATAAACTATAATCAATATAAACAGCAGTAAAGCACACGAACACAAAAATGGTAAAGTACAAACATGTAAACTTAGTTGGATTTTGTTTTGCGTGTCAGACTGCAGGCCGGTACGTGTGGGACGGGTGGCAGCGGGAGCAGTAGCAGCAGTCTGAGGCGGGTTCACACCACACCCAACACCATGACCAACCTGGTCATGCCCAGCGCACCAGGCCCCAGCGAGTGCCTCATCTGCTCCGAGCTCGCCCTGCTTGTGCTCTTCTCCCCATGCCAGCACAGTGTCGCCTGCGAGGGTGAAGACACACAAACGCACAAAAACACACTTATCTAAGTATTGCTACATGCAGCGTTGCTCGGAAGGGAGAGGGCACGCATACAGTCCAAAAGGGAATCTCAAGAATCATTCTCATATCTCAAGAAGCAAATTAATTTGTAGGTGTAGTCAGAGATAAAAGGGAAATTACTGTGTAGTACTTTGTCACTGAGTGACCGAACTCCTTAAAACAGATCACTAACTTCAAAAACCAGCATTAAGCTTTTGTATTACAACAACAACATTTGTAACAAAAATGTTAAAGGTGGAATCGGATTATGATGTGTTGAAAGTCACTGCAGAGCAAATCTAATACTCAAGCTAATGTTTTGTGCACACAGTTTAACACGTGTATCAGCCATGGGCATGCCTAATGCAAATACGGTTATATGAATAGCGTATGGAGACATAACACTGAACAAGTGTGCACATATTTACATGGGCTCTTTCGATCTCTGTTCTCTTTAGAATGCGCTCACAGAATGAAGAAGTGCATCAAGTGCCAGGTCACCATCACCAAGAAAATACGACAAGGTAAGACGCGTTAAGCATTTTGAATATATCTTGTGCGTGTTAAGCCTTGGCGTCGTGGAGTGTTTCCAGCCTTCATGTGTTGCTCATCATTGACGGTGGCTCAGATTTAGTCTAGGTCCGATGACATAATCTCTCCTTCTCTCGCAGACCAAACAGAGGTAGACAGCAGTCCAAACTCGGAGAGCTCGGAGCAGCACCACCTCCTGGAGCAGCTGCAGTCGCGCTACAGGCAGATGGAGGAGCGCATCACTTGCCCCATCTGCATCGACAACCACATCAAGCTTGTGTTTCAGTGCGGCCACGCCTCCTGCATAGACTGCAGCTCCGCCCTCAAGACCTGCCCCATATGCCGCCAGAGCATCCGCGAGAGGATCCAGCTCTTTGTCTGATGTGTGCACACTCACTCACTCACACATACACACACACAAGAGTGTGTCGTGGCTTACTGTTAGATGGCAAGTAAGGGTGGGTAGGATGGGCGGGGTGGTATGGGGTGGTGGGGCGGAATTGTGTAGGATGTGCTGTATTTAATCAGTCAAGCTGACTTCTCCATCATCATTGTCCAGATGCAGGAAGCCAAGCCCACTCCTGTGGACTCCACCATTCATCGTTTTTTTTGTGTGCGTGCATATGGGGACGTGTGTGCACCTGCTTTTTCAGTTTATCACAAAGAAAATGCAGACACGCAGTCCTCTGGGTCATCATCCACAAACAAAACACCAGTCATTTCCACTGCGACCTATCAACTGCTTTCTGTGAGATTTACTCCTCTTATTTGATTTTTAATTATTTGCTGACTCACTGTAGCTCTGAGATGTTTACAGACTTACACTATTGTTGGATTCTCTGTGAAAAACCATAAACCTCTCCATGGATGTAGAATCATTACAGCTGGATGCACAGCAGTGGATGGAGGTGGGCTATTTTCTAAGTCATACAGACTGCAGCTTTAAGTTTCACATTGACATACAGCGCCTCCCCCAATCCCTCCTCGTAGACCCTGAAAAGCTTTCCACAAGCGAAGGATATACAATGCATGCTGATATGCATATTATCTATATGATATATTGTGACATGGATTACATTTGTGGTGTTCTAAGGCAATCAGTCTTTTTTTTAATTTTTTTTATTTATGAGTGAAGGCATCCTGTAGCCTCGAGGGCAAGTGAAGGGGGCCGAGCAAGGAAACTCGCAGCACTACTACGTATTAATTTATTCGTTATGGTCAAAGAAAGGATAACTTGTAAAAAAAAAATAAAATAAATAAAAGGTCATTTACTTTCTTAGGGGTCAGTTTACAAAAGGAAGTTTCCTTAAATAGAGAATGAGACACTAAATTGAAGGATAATATGGTCTGAAAGTTGTCAAGCGTTAAAACATAAACAATCCAAACATGTTGCTTTTGTAACCTTTACAAAGGGAAACTGAATGAAATTTGATTTGATTGATGAGCCACCTCAAGTCATTTTGAAAGTGATCTCCTATAATAATTTCCTTTGTGCTAGTGTGGTTTGAGGTAAAAACGTTGATCAGAGATCAATTTTTGGCTTTTGTGTCATAATTAATATGATTAACACATTAATCTGGGGTAAGATGATCCTAGATCTGAGCTGGGACTTTTCAGCAAATCTTTTTTTTTTTTCTTTTTCTTTTCATTACACAATTCAAAGTGGGAAGATTTTTCCCTGATCTAATTTTGTACATTGGCTGTTGAAGACTGCTGCTTAGTTTTCTGATGCATTATGGAGAGGAACTGTCCTGTGCTTTTGCTGTTTACTAAACAGGGCAAACACTATACTACGCCTTCACACTTGGATAATAGTCAGTATCCAACGGTTATTTTCTTTCTTTCTTTTTTTTTTTTTTTCCTCCAAGAGTTAAAATGTTAATTGCATCCTAATGGCAAAAAAAAAAAAAGTGTGCATATTTGTCAATAAGTGTCTTACCATTGTCAGTCGCTACCTAAAATTTCCCTAACCTAACCTGAGCATTCAGACCAGTTACATGTTTTGTTCCAGAAGGGCTCACTGTATGCATCGAAGAAATCTATTTTAATTGTTACTATTTCATTCATTTTGTATTATATTCCATGTCAAACAAAATGGGGTTTTGTAGATTCCATATTTGGGCTAGTTAAAATACTACGATGTACATATATTGGAATGTCAGTAATGAGATCCTGCTGCATCATAGCTTGAGCATGCTAGCAAAGTAAAATGAATATCAGTGCCAAATTTGTCCAGAAAACAGTCACATGCATTAGTTCTTCATACAAAGATATGAAGTCTTGTGATCTTCTCATGGATTCTGAGACATCAGTATTTGTTTGATTGAATTTGAGTTTTTTTCCCCCTTTAAGTTTGAAAGAAAAGAAAAAAAAAAAGGAAAAAAAAGAAATCGGTAACATCAAACCTAAGAAAGCCTTCCTGTCTTCTTTGAATAGATGGAATAAGAAATATGTACTATAAACAAACTGTAGGCATTCTTAAAGAGCCACTAGCCCAAGATTATTAAACACCAAGCTTAGTGTCACATAACCAAGTTATCTGATTTAGACATGTGTTGAAGAAAGATGTGAATAGCAGGTGAAATGCCTTGTGTTTTGTGTTGTAAAGTGTGTTCTTAACCAAGTTGCTGGTTTGGGGGGAAAAAAAAGGTCCTTTTTTAAAGGGGAGGTTAATAGTCTTCTTCTTCTTTTTTTTTTTTTTATAAACACTTTCATTGTCTTGATGGTAATTGCAGTACATACAGTAGTGTGTGTAAAAGTGGTCTCTAGGTTGCCCATCAGGTTGTATATCAGCTTAGAATGGCATTGGAAATCGAATTATTTCATCTAATTTCAGTAATAATCCATACATTCAATTGGCATGTTCGTCGTGAGAATTCAATGTGAACTACATGTGAGTTGGCAGCAGATGAAGGAGGGCAATAAAGGCATACGCTTTGACGATGTTAAAAGATTATTTAAAGTGTTACTGTTGATGTTTGTACAGTTCAGCACGCAACATTCTGATGTTGGCCTTACTGTCCATTCCAGGTTTTTTTTTTTTTTTTTTTTTAAGTTTTACTGTACAAAATATTTTGCAATAAATATGGAACTGTTTTATAAGGATGAAATTGTGCTTTGATGTTTTATTTCATCCTAATTTGTAAATGTCGCAAGACTATAAACTGTGTAGTTGGAATGTTCTGGCTCGTTTGTTCTGTCAAGATATGAGAGAGAGTGAGATTCTTTAACCAGGCAATGTTCAGGCCCGTAAGCTGTGTCAAATGGTAATAAAAAGAGGGTGATTTTACTAGCTGGATCATTTAATTTGGTGCCATTGTAGTGCAGTTCAGACCAAGGTGACATTCAGGCAAAGGAATTACTACAAAATGTCATGCATTAGAAGGCTTATCTTTAAGTAATTAGCATTTCATCCTCCGTTCATTTCCCCCATTTTTTTTTTTGTTTGTTATATACACCAATCAGCCATAACATTAAAACCACTGACGGGTGAAGTCAATAACATTGATTATCTCATTACAGTGGCACCTGTCAAGTCACGGGGTCGTGAGCCTGCGTAGCCGCAGTCCGGTCAGAGTGCCCGTGCTGACCCCTGTACACCACCGAAAGCAGCTACATTGGATCATGTGAGCATCAGAACTAGACCATCGAGCAATGGAAGAAGATGGAATGGTCTGATGAATCACATTTTCTTTTACATCACGTGGACAGTCAGGTGCACGTGCCTTGTTTACCTGGGGGAGAACTGGCACCAGGATGCACTATGGGAAGAAGGCAAGAAAGAGGAGGCAGTGTGATGCTCGGGGCAATGTTCTGCTGGGAAACCTTGGGTCCTGGCATTCATGTGGATGTTACTTTGACACGTATCACCTGCCTAAACATTATTGCAGACCAAGTACATCCCTTCATGGCAACGGTATTCCCTAATGGCAGTGGCGTCTTTCAGCAGGATAATGCGCCCTGCCACACTGCATATATTGTTCAGGAATGGTTTGAGGAACATGACAAAGAGTTCAAGGTGTTGACTTGGCCTCTAAATTCCCCAGAGCTCAATCCGATTGAGCATCTGTGGGATGTGCTGGACAAATAAATCCAATCCGTGGAGGCCTCACCTTGTAACTTACAGGACTTAAAGGATCTGCTGCTAATGTATCGGTGCCAGATACCACAGCACACCTTCAGAGGTGTTGTGGAGTCCATGCCTCGACGGGTCAGAGCTGTTTTAGTGGCAAAAGGGGGACCTACACAATATTAGGCAGGTGGTTTTAATGTTATGGCTGATCGGTGTATAGTGTATATATAAAAAGTTAGGTATAATGAACAGGCTGTCCAGTTAAAGGTACTTTAAGGCATTTATAGAAATGAGGCTATTTATATTTAATGTATTATAACCAGGGCGACGTGGTGGTGCAGTGGGTACCTTTACCGCCGCACAGCTCCTGGGTTCGATCCTGAGCTCGGGTTACTGTCTGTGGGGAGTGTCTGCGTGGGTTTCTTCTGGGTTGTCTGGTTTCCTCTCATCTCCCAAAACATGCTAGGAGGTGGATTGGCTACGATAAATTGGATGAGTGTGTGTGTGTGTGTGTGTGTGTGTGTGTGTGTGTGTGTATATTCTCACCTCACGCCCAGTGTTCTCTGTAGAAGCTTCGGATGCACCATGACCCTGATCAACATAAAGTAGCCACTGAAAGTGAGTATTATAATGTAAAACACACAGACAATCATTAATTGTTAGAAAAAAAGCTCTGAAATTGAAATATCTGTCAGACTTGCTCATCATATTATTTCAAGACTTGTTCCAGTCAAATGCGTCTCTAGCAGTGGACAAAGCGGGATCTATAGATCTGTGGTTCTTAAACTCTTAAATTTCGGTAGAGTGTTGGAAATCACAACACTATCACAACACACAATTATTAAAATGATTATAGTTATTAAGTTCTTATAGTTATTAGCCAGTCTGACTATTCATTTGAATTGAATGGGTTTAATCCAAACCTCAATCACACAAACATATTGGCCAAAAAATAATCCCTACGGTAGAATAAAAAGTGCTATAGCACCAATAAATAGCTAAAAGCATTATTGTCAACATTTGAATAATGAGCCTAAAATTGGAATAACTGGATATATCTGACACAGAGGGTGTCTGTGTTTTTTTTTTTTGTTTTTTTTTAAACAGTTAAAGAGGTCCCTGGCTGCAGAAAGTTTGAGAACACAAATGACACTCCAAATTATTGCTCCAGTCACATGAGAACTAAGCAGAAATGTAGCCTGTAGACTAATGATTCTCCGTCCAGATGTTTGTGTGTGTGTTTTTAAGGAATTAATTTTAATAGCTGTTAGGCCAACAGTTAGCTAAGCTAAAAGTATGCTGTTTTCTTGTTTTAGTAGGCTATATTTGATTGCTGTTAGGGCACAGGTGTTAAAACAAAACTAAATGTGTCACATCAGACCACCCAGGACTGGACTACTGACGGTTAACACTGTCAGTCTAAAATAATGTGCCTGCCTACAGCACCTGTGTTAGCAGACTAGCAACACACGCATAAACTCCAGCTAGAAAGAGCTTAAAAATATAACCGTCATTAATGCAATCAGATTAAATTCTGTTTATCTTGGATTATTAAATAGATTTGTGTATTTAACACATCCAGGTTGTTATCATATTTAAAACAAGACACTACAAGTAGAAACAACTTTGGTCACACCAATTTTTTTTTTTTCAGATTTGTGGATAAATTGCATCTATATCTTTTCTTAAACTGCAGTAATAAAAAAAATCTCAAAGAAGGCTTAAAGCTCTGCCCACTCAGCACAATCGGGTCATGTATCTCTTAAAAACTCTTTTTAAAAAAAATCTAGAAATGTTTGCATTCATGAAATTTTACGCGTTCATTCCTCTGCCTAATTAGAAAGATATTACAGAGCAATTTCCCAAAAATATTGAATCGTGTTGTGTTTACATTATCATTATTTACATTAGATTTTATACGGAAAAATAGCAGATTTTATAACAGTGCATTAAAAAAGGTATTTTCTTGTTTAATCTATAAAGAAATGATTTTCTAACAAACTGTTCTGTAAAAAGTCTTCCTCCTGAGTGTCTTAAAAATACATATTGCATAAAAAATATTGATATATAACAACATCAAAAGGTAAAAAAGGTAAAAAAAAAAATAAAAAAAAAATTCCAATACAAAAACACTTACATCAGCAATCAGCGGGCAAAGATTGAATGTGATATCTATTGTTTTATTTTATTTTGTTTTGTTTTGTTTTATTTTGTATAGGGCAGAAGTGGTCAGCTGTAATTCAACGATTTATAAAAAACTGAACATCGCGGCTTCCGTAGCGTCTATGCGTAACTATTCAACACAGAACGTTTCCCTAACGTTAGCCTTTGGTTAGCATTCTGCTTGGTGGTTTTTGGGAACCATTTCATAACGTTATGGGAACGTTATTTTGGATTACTGTTCCCAAAACGTTCTGGGAACTTAAAACATAATGTTCTCTCGTAGTTATGTTACAAGTTTGACAAGGAACGTTAGCTATAGGTTGCTTTGGGGTAATTTTTTTTTCTTTTTATAGCTAACCTTCCGGGAACAATATTTTAGTGTTCTTTCATGGTTTCCTAACATGAAGTACTAAAATAGGTAGCACCAAATACCAGAAAGGACCAAACTACCAAATAGATAGCCTGTTTTTTTTTTGTTGTTGTTTTGTTTTGTAACCACAAACTAACGTTCTGGGAATGTTCTGGAAACCAATAACTGTTAGCTGGGTAGTCTCAATGATATTCAATGAGATTAATTAGGGGGTGGGGTGGGCAATTTCATAACTATGTGGAAACGTTTTGTTTTACAAAGTCAGCTGGAAAAATGTGACTTGAGTCCATGGTGCTAGTGAAAGTGTTAATCAGCTTCTAAATCGTGCATTCTTTATAGTTCATGAACTAAGCATGTCATCTGCTTATCCAGAAATTTCAGGAATTTTATGTAGCTGAACTTTCACTAGTTTCAGCGGTATGTAGCCTACAGCCCTTATACAGCAGCTGCTGCCGGTAGATGGCGCTCTCTACACACTGCAGCTTCACCTGGATCTCCACGTCACTCTCTACACAGCGCTTCCGGGATCCATGCGCACACACCCCCTGCGTTGCATCATGGGATGTGAGTTTTTTCGCCTTCATATGCGCACTAGCTTTCCTGAGAAGAACACTACATTTCCCACAAATCCTGTGACCCATCATAACTCCCAGCTGGATGGAGTCCTGGCCAGCTGACTGCTCCTCACAGGAGAGGAGAGAGAGAGAGAGAGAGAGAGCTCTCATTAACGGGCAGGGAGCGGAGCGGAGAGGAGACGAGCGCTCCATCGTCATGGAGTAGCACGACGAGAACGAATAATAATTAAAAGAAAAAAAAGCGCTTCTTGCCCGAAAACAGACATACTGTCGCTTCACAGCTGACATGTTCCAACGTAGAAGAAACTAAATTATTCGCCCCGACAACAAAAAAAAACGGTTTGTCGGAGACACGGTTGAAGGTTGGAGTTAATCTGTGGTGATTTTCCTCACGCGAGAGAGCGCGAGAGAGAGAGAGAGAAATGTCCAAGATGTCCACGGAGGAGATGCTGGCTGAGATCGCGCGCCTCACCTGCGAGCTGCACGAGACCACGCGCGAGAAGATCCAGGCGGCGGAGTACGGGCTCGCGGTGCTGGAGGAGAAGCAGGCGCTCAAGCAGCAGTACGACGAGCTGGAGAGCGAGTATGACGGCGTCCGACAAGAACTGGACCAGCTTAGAGAGGTTAATACACATTCACAGCTATTTCTAAACAATTTTTAAAAAAAAAAAAACATTTATTTATGATATACACCACCAGGTGTCTAATGTTGAGTATCTAGTGTCTGGCTGTAGCGTCTGAGGAATGGCGTTCACCGCTAAACCCGTTTAACGGTTACTACCGACGCGCTTTCGGCTTTGTTCGTAATTTGAACGGGTTTTTTGTCAATAAAAGCGACCTTATTTGTATTTTAGAACCCATATTGTGCTGAGAAATGCTTTCTTGGGCTCTCTGCTCGACAAGGTCACCCGAAGACAGGCTGAGAGAATTCATTACATTCCTAATGGCATCTTGTGGTCTGTGTGATGCGTCAGTTATTACTCGTTATCGCGATATCGGTCTTCGCGATACTAACGCGCATGCGCCATTTAACAAGTAATACTTTAAACCATCATTATTATTTATTGTTATTATTTGTAGTAATTCACTCTAATCGAATAGGAATATGGTGTTTTGTTTATGTATGCTTCGACTCTACAACTCTTCGAGCAAACATTAGTTTTTGAAATTAGAAATATTTCTGAAATTACCTTTTTTTTTTTTTTTTTTTTTTCCATTTTATTTTTTTTATTCTTCTCTACTGGTGATTTGATTTGTGAGCTCCTCAAGTCTGTTCCAAGTAGACCAGATATTATAATGCAGGAAAAAATGTAGAAAGAATACAACAGGAGGAACATTTATAGAGAATTCCAGCAAAAAATGACAAGACAGATGAGTAGTGAATCTGGTGTAAATGTGTAGCTAGTGTTTTTATATGAGCTAATACATAAAAGTTAAATTTAAAATAATAAAATAAAAATAAACGAGTAACTGGATCTGCAGTTTGCACTGTTTAATAGATTTGAAGAAAGTACTTTAGGTACAGTGTGTGTGCTTTTATAGCTTGTCTATAATGATATTTTAAAGCCATTCTCTCCTTTTAAGCAGCTATCATAAAGCTTTATCTTGTGACTTCATATAGCACGGTTAGAAAAATGGCGGGCTCAGTTTGAATTTTTTTTCCCCCTTAAGCAGGAAGTGTCTCTTTCCCGCCTGGAAAGATTGACGAGCCAGCCAAACGAGTTACGACCCACGCAGGCATGCTGGGAATGTAGAATCAGCTCTACAGATAAACGACAGCCCTGTAGGCTTTCCTCAAGCTGAGGGTGTTTTTTTTTTTTTAAAAATTTTATTACTTTTTATCTCTCTCTATCTGCTAAGAAAATCAGGCTGCTGTTTTGTGTGGTGAGTCAGACAGTCGGAGAAGTAGGTGAAAGAGAGAAAGAGACCAACCGCTGTTGCAAGCTGTTGTTTAAACATGAAGTGCTGTCGGATGGCCTGAGTAAGCTGGATGGGATTCAGAGTGTGTGGTTATCTCCGCTTCGTAAGCCATTCCTGTTCAAAATAATGAGGAGGAACAAATGAAAAGAGACTTGTTTTGTTGGTGATTTCAGTTTTACTCACAAATCCCAACATTTCTGTCACTTTTACCTAAAGTGAGTCTCTCAGTGAGTCATTTCCTGTCACATGGAATTTCATTTTTAGTTATGGTTCCTTGCAAGAAAGGGTTATACTAACTTCACCGCTGTTGTCTTCTATTAGCCTGCATCTCATCTGATTATGCTTTCTATTTCACATTCTGGCAACTGCCTTAGCTCAAAAACCACTGTCTGGTGTCGGCACAGTGGCGCCTACTGACACATCTTTCTGAAATATGGAGTGAGGGTGAAAATATTTGCAGTTGAAAAGCCCTTATTGAGAAGACATGGGCAAAAAAAAAAAAATGGGAAAGAGGAGGCCGTTGAAATGTTAAAGCAGTTTACTGCAGTCTGGTCATCTGTCTTTTGTTCTCTCTCCACCATTCTGTCATGCTTTTTGTATTTCTGTCTCATTAGTGTTGTGCCCTTTTTCTCTCTCTCTCTCTGGAGTTTCTGCTCAAGTGCTTTCCCGTCCATTCTACCGGCTTTCCCCAAAAAATAGAAACAGGGCAAAAAAGACAGTAAATCTTTAAGTCAGTAAATCACCGTGAAAAACATGGCTACTGGAAAGCAGGATGTGGCTTTTGTTATTATCTCAAAGACCATTTTTTCTTTTATTAGGAGAAACATCTGCTTATTTTCTGGATCACGACAAGTGATCTTAACTAGTCCGCGTTGATTTCTTCATTATTTTTGTTGCTCTGCCATGTCATGATTTTTTGTTGGTAAATTTTTCATAAAGATCTTTTATTGAAATGAGTGTCAGCTTTTGTAAAATAGTTGAATTTAAGATGTTATGGTATTGTCCAGAGAAACACAAGTGAAGTTTAGCTGAAATAATGTAAGATTTTTTTTCTATGTATTGCAATAATACATTACTTTATAGTGTGGAATAACTGGCTATCTTTGACCACATCAGTAGACCACTAAATGCAGTGTAGAGAAATTAATTTAATGATCATTCCGCAAATGTACAGCGCATATGAAGTGCTTACATGATGCAACACGACACGAATGCAATTTCCCACTGATTCACTGATATCACAGCAGGTTCTTAACATGATTTATTACCAACTCGGTCAATTTCCAGTTCAGGAACCTCATGTCTCTTTCTCTCTCTGTTATGTTTTTATCAGGTAAGAGGAAGGAAGGCCTTTTAAATATTTCCTCTCAGTGGATCAGTGAGATGATATTTAAAAACTGCTGAACATTAATGACATTCCCTAAAAATTACTGCAGCAAAACTCGTGTGTGTGTGTGTGTGTGTGTGTGTTTGTGTGTATTGAAAGAGAAAGAATGAGTGATAAAGGTTTTGGGTGTGTACAGTGTGACAGATTTATGAAAGTGTATTGTTGGAGACTGAAACAGCTGTTGCACACAGTGTTGTCTGAGGGGAATGTTCAGCAGCTGGCCTTTTTTGTTTATTTTATTTTATTTATTTATTTATTATTTTTTTTAAAGATTTGGGTCCATGATTTGGGTCCATGATTCGATTCTGCATTAGGGCTGGGTGATGCAAAAAAAAAAAAAAATCATATCATGACACTTTTCTACGATATATGATGTGCATCACAGCATATAAGTTTGCCAAGCAACTGGCAGAAAAAAAAATGCAGTACTGCCTTTAAAAAGAATCTGTGTAAAACTAGAGCAGCAAAAATAAACAGAACAATTGGCAATATTCTGTCTAAAATGTCACCTACTCGATATTAGTTACTTGTTTATTAAACCGTTGTATAAAAGCAATATCGCACGAGCAGTGACCAGCATGTGCAGTTATACTCATTATAAAAAAAAGTATATTTAACACTGAAGTGTGAAACAATTAAAAATCTGTAAAAAAAAAATTAACGTTTTATCATTAGTAATTACATTTTTTTTTTCATGCTATTGATGATATATCATCAAATTGCCCAACCCCAGTTAATAAATACAACAATTATAACATTGCATCCTATGTGAATAAGAAACTGTAGCTGTCTCTATAACAACCCATTTAATGAGCCTGAGAGATTAGATCATGCTCTTTTGGATGATTTCCATTGAAGACAGAACAGAGATAAAGTGTTAATGACCCATACCATCTAAATTCTGCTAAATTGGAGCTTGGATCTTCTACAGTATCCATCATTTCATGATTGCAGGAAGTATTTAAACTTTTTCCAGATATGCCTTCAAAGACGATTAAACAGGACATGTAATAGAAGTCAAACTGTTTAAGATTATAGAGATTTCTGTCAGGGATGGGTACTAATTTTCAGGCTGCAGTAGGAATTTTGGACTGGAATTTTCTCTGTAGAGGGTTCAGTAGTGGCTCATCCATAGGGGCAAGTGGGGCAGAGCCCCACCATATATATCATTATATCATTTTATTTATATATACCGTTCAGTCATAACATTAAAACCACTGACAGATGAAGTGAATATCATTGACTATCTTGTTACAGTGGCATCTGTCAATTGGTGAGATATATTAGGTAAGCGAATCTGTTCTCGAAGTTGATGTGTTGGAAGCAGGAAAAATGGGCGTAAAGATCTGAGTGACTTTGACAAGCGCCAGATTGTGATGGCTAGACGACTGGGTCAGAGCATCTCCAAAACGGCAGGTCTTGCGGGGTGTTCCTGGTATGCAGTGATTAGTACCTACCAGAGTTGGTCCAAGGAAGGACAACCGGTGAACTGGCGACAGGGTCATGGGCGCCCAAGGCTCACTGATGCACCTGGGGAGCGAATTCTAGCCCGTCTGGTCCAATCCCACAGAAGAGCTACTGTAGCACAAATTGCTGAAAAAGTTCATGCTGGCGATGATGGAAAGGTGTCAGAACACACAGTGCAGATTGGGAGAAGGAAAGGGGGATTATGGAGTGGATAATTCTATACATCAGAAGTGCGTGTGCACCGCGGTGACCTTGTTTCCCCCCAAAAGAAAAAATTCATTCTTTTTCAGTTCCATAATTTTTTGGGATAGTTTCATGTCTTTTGTGTGGTTTTTGAGATGTAGTTGGGCTGGAAATTTTGCTGAAACCTGGCAACCCTGGTTAATGATATTGGCTCTTTTGCAACCGGGAACAAAGGTACATGTAAACCTCTGTAAACGAGCTGCTACACTGTATGCTGGATGACTGTATTTCGTCGACACTTTTACGGGGATACTCTAAAATATTCACTAGACAGTAGCTTATAGCATAAGTCAAGTGTGATAGCCTCTCGAGTTTAATTTGAGGCTATGTTGTTACTAATGTCATCCTGCCCCTAGCAAAATCTATGGTTATGCTGCTGATCAGCATAGCAATTTATTTATTTATTTATTTTTTAAACATAAATGAAGTTACGAAGTAGTGGTTATAAAGGATGGACAGCTATTTGAATATGGCACGTCTGTGCTTTTCCTCTCCCAGAAACGCAGTCTTGTCTTTATCACATTCCTCCAGCTTCCTTAATCCTGCCTTTTGTCGTTTGAACTTGTCACAGTTTGACCTTAATTGATCCACTTCTCCAGGTTGCCTTTGCTCAGTTTTCCTCTGTGCCACACATTCCCCTGCAGGGTGTCAGTGACAGAGGACATGACCTTTCGTCCTCTTGACTTAACGCTTGACACTGGCACACAGAACAGCTGGTCAGTGTGTGTGTATTTATATACTCTTGGGTGGGCAAAACATCTCAAGTCTTAATTTAAGACATTGTTTGCTGATGTAGGCAAGGGAAATGGCATTTACCAGTTATATATTTATAACAATAAAAAAAAAAAATTTAATTGATGAAGTGGAAATGAGTTGTCCTGGCAGAAAAATTTGCAAAGTTTTAAAACATTTTTTTATTTTATTGCTTGCATTATGTGCAGCGTAGCTATTTTGTATTAGTCAGAATTTAATGTCAGTGTAAGTCTCAGCTTATTATCGTTAATATAGATGGGAAAAATATATATATATTACGCACACGCACATGCACATATATATAAGAAGATTTCAAGCTGTCGATGATGCAGGAAGGAGAAGTGATGCTGCATCATTGTTGCCTGATTTGATTCATTCAGGGTTTAGCCGGGAATGTCGTGAGGGAATTCGAGAGGCCATGATGACACACACATACGTTCGCATGCACACACACACACGAACACAAACACCCTTCATTCTGTTGCCATGACAAAGACCCTTGTGGCATTATGTAGGGTGTGTGGAGAACACAGTGAAAGCATTCACATTTGCTCACACACACACGCACACTCCCACGGCTGATACTGCAGCACTGCAGCAGCTGCATGCTTGTATTGTTCATGATGGTCAATGCCATAAATGTCTTAAAAGGACAATACAGCCTGTGTGACCCGTCTCTTGCTTGTGGGTTAGAACAATTGTCCATTAGCTGAGGCATGGGCAGGATTTTCTTTTTTAAAGGTGTTAATTACACACTTAAAAACAACTCAGATTGTCTTGGCATGCCTTTAAGAGACTGTAAACAGGTTGAGACCAATGTCTCAAGAGCCTCCTTATTTCTTTTTTGGGTCAAGGTTTTTGCTTCTTAGCGTAATCCTGGCACCGGACACTGGCGTGGGAAAGTTGTAGCAGGTGCCAAGCCCAGAGCCGCCTCTTGTACCTGAATAGGCCTCTCTTGAGCTCCTCAGAAGATGGGCACCATCTTATCAAAGGATTGCTTCTTGAACGTGTAAATCAGGAGATTAGAACTGGCCTCTTACGTTTAGCATATGAAAAGACATGTCCAAATGAAACTGAGGTGAGCGTTAATGATGCAGGATGTATCTTGGAGTTGGAGATTGTCCAAGGATTTTAATTTAATTTCCTCTTTATTTGTACTGATTTTTTTTTTTTAAAGATTAAAAGGACACAGCAAAACACAGCTTATAAAGGAATTAAAAAAAACCACACTGAACCATGAGATGATAAGGTGCCCTGGGTGTGCATGGTTTAGAAATATTTCTAGAATGGTATGAATAGATGACTGTGTCTGCGAAGGTGTGCCCTGCAAAGTTCTCTGTATTTATGGACAGTTAAATTAAGCGTAATGTTTGCTGAAGTAAGGCACATGCGTATGAATGAGTGAGAGTGACAGGACACAATTAAGCGCTAATCTACAATAAATGGGTTTGAATGCAGCGGCTGATCTCTGCTCACATGGCCTCAACCGGCTGGCTTACAGAGACTAGCAGCTTAGGCCGGATATATCAGCTGTGTGTGTGTAAGAGAGCTAGGCAGCTTTGGGCGGTGACATGTGTTGTATTTTTCATGTTGATGTGTTTGGATCGAACAAAACGTTTTGAATAATGGTGCATCCGGGTCTCTCGGTGGACTCCGAAACAGCATTGCTCTTTTTAACAAATGGGACTTTCCTTTGAAACGGCATGAGGGATTTTCCACACTCAGGGGCCTGAGGCTGATGGGAATGTGAATTAAATGAGTGTCTCTCACACTAGCCCATTACCCTACTTACTTACACTGAGTAGTGGGTGATGGTGCTGCTTGCAACCATTTTTTATTTTTATTTTTTTTTTATTTTTTCCGCGTTGCCACTCCACAGGGTAAACAGTATCGTTCTAGTTGTAGCTGTAAGACTAAACTTCTCAAAGATGTTTGTATCTGAGCCTTCAAACATGAGTGCATTCATTTACTGTTTGTGTGAGTGTTCTGTCTGGTGAATGTCTGTGTACAGAACCTTCAGAAAAAGAGAGGAAAGGAAGAAGAGGTAATCTGGTTAGCTTCGAGAGGAAGTGTGTCTAAAAGGAGCAGCTGACCTCATCTGTTATCATCAGCAGGAGCCGTATGTCGTCAGTCAGAGTTAGGATGGCCGCACCGCACCAAGATCTCCTGCCTCATGTCCTTTTGAAAGGTTTTTCGCTTTACATTGGTGCTCTGTGTTATATGATACAGTTATGGAAAACTGTTCCTCTATGCAAATTCATGTAAAGCGAATACCATCATTATTGATATCTTCCAAAAGGGAGAAGTCAGACAATAGGGATCATTCACATCTCCAGTCACGTGCAGGTCTCCCGATTTGCTTGCATAAACACATGAAGCACTAGTGCCGGCTGCACTAGGGTCCACTATTAACCATTTTATTTTCAAAAAGCTAATACAGCGTTTCCTCTATTTGTTAATATCCTGCTCAAACATCCTGTGCTTGCTGCTATATTTTTATTTCAAATGGTAATGCATTTGAAGTACTTATCTGCGTGTAGCACGGTGCTGTTGTGCCTTAGGAAACTACACCCCATATAGAATCCATTATGTGCTTTCAGTTTATAATGCGAAGAATCCTGCAGGCTTGTTGGAGAAATATACTGTGATAGAATGGACTCCGATGTTTGGATCACACTGCACACGGCACAGACAGCATGAGCTGTGCCAGCGCAACAATAAACATGTCTCGTCTTACATTCACTGCTTAGCCCTGAACTCGTCAAGCATCTGTCTCAGGATTCTGACCCCTTTTTCCCCTCCATTGAATTCCTGCTTCCTGTTTACTTCAGTGAGGGGCCCTGAGTACCGAGTAGCATCCGGGTTGAGGGTGAAATAGCAGTCCAGAGGGCCAGCGAGACCGGGAAGGGAAGACATGATAATTAATTTGATTCTCTGATTCTGGTTGGCACGCAGCCTGACAAATGTCCTGACAAAAAGAAAACAGCTGTGTGAACACCCAAAAATAGTACAGTGCTTCAATATATTTGAGTGGGGGTTGGGGGATAAATGTAATTAAACATAAAATTAATTTTGTTGGTATAATTAATGGAGTTACTACTTCTACGTTTACTTCAGATAGATTTAGCTTATCTTTAGCTTTCCTTTGATGAAAATATATACAAACCCTACGTTGCTTTATGCAGTTTCTGGACATATGACTGGTCAAGGATGCTTTAATCAAAGATATGTCTCAAATTCAGTTTGTAATGTTTTTAGAAAGGTTTTAAAGCTAGCATGTTTATTGCGAATCAGGAGCTGTGTTTCCAGCACATGGGTCCAAGCTGAGATTATACAGGTCTGTGTGACAGGTACTACAAGAAACCATGGCCCTTGTGCAAAAGCTGATGGATCGAGAAAATGACTGCAGTTTTGTTTCTTTGTTTCAGCTCGTGTCAAGCAGCGAGCAAGTTGTACGCAGCTTCTCAGACCCCCAAGCTGTGTTTATGCAATTGTCAAATTGGAAACAAGCCGTTGTAATTTCTCGGAAGAGAGTAATAATGAAAATGCCTTTTAGTTTGGACGCAGCAAAAAAAAAATGTATCAGCTATTTGTGGGAAACACCGTGGTGAAAATATTGAAACTGTTGTAGTGATGCATTGTTAACTTTTCTTGACACCAAAGTGTGACACAGTGCTGAAAGAAGAGATACAGAGTGTGATGTTCACTGCTCAATGTCAGTATTTATAAAAAAAAAAAAAAAAAGGCTCTGGATGGAAAAGGAAGACCCTAAAAACAAAAGCGTGAGGGTACCTATTAGCATAATGCTGAATGGAAAGAATAATTTTGTGTGTGTGTGAATGAACGAGCAGATGGTGGTTACTGGTATACCACACTAATCACTCTCGGTTCTGAGCAACGCTAGAACAGAGAGGGGGGAAAAAAAACAATTATCTCTTCTAACTCCTAATCGTCAGGATCATCAGGATCCACCCTTCAATTTTCTCCTGGTGATGGTTGTAATTGCACAAGAGGAGCACTACATCTCAGGGTGAATTTGCGTGGGCAAAGGCACACAGTTAGTTGCCATTCTTGTTTGTTGCACACACCCTGATTGCAGGGTGACACCTGCGGGTGTGTGACGACCAACCCACAACCACCACGCAGTGTAAATAGGGCAATAAGCCAGTGCTCTCATGGTGCCAGACACTAGTTTCAGCCTGTCTGATTTATATCCACATCATCCTCAGGCTTCTTGATTGCAGAGAAAGTACTTGAGGCCGCAGACACCAACAGTCTGTTTTTTCCTTCCAAACTTTTATTTTCATAATGTCTCTGTACATAATGAGACGTGGTATACGGCAGAACAAGATGCATTTGCGTATAAAACAGTAAATGGGAACTGAGTGCACATAAGGAAGTGAGTGAAGAACTGAAGAAACACTGTGAACATATGTGCCATAGGATTGGTCCAAGGAATCATTCAAGCCCATTTGGATTTGCCACTTCACCACATCACGCCCTAATTAGCATCGAACTGAGAAAATCTCTGTTCAAATCACAGCTTCGTCTCACACACATGCACAGAAAATGAAATGAAGGCTTAATGAAGCATTGTTTTAGCGTTTACCAGTGTGAATGTACAGTTACACCTCAGGCTATCTGCTTATTGCAACATTCGTGTCACTGTGAGCGAGTCAAAGTCCTCCTGAGCAAATTTCACGTTGCTGAAAACGCTTATGCTTTCAAAGTGCTTGTTATTTATATATATATACACACACACATTATTTATATATATATATATATATATATATATATATATATATATATATATATATATATATATATATATATATACACACACACACACACACACACACACACACACACACACACACACACACACACATGAATATAATACAGTCAGGTCCGGAAGTATTTGGACAGTGACAGAGTTTTTGTCTTTTCTTTCTTTTTAAGAATGTACGCAACTGTTGATTTGGCCACACCTAAGGTTTTTGCTATCTCTCTCATAGATTTATGTTGTTTTTTCAGCCTAATGATGGCCTCCTTCACTTGCATTGAGATCTCCTTGGACTTCATATTGGTAGCTCCAGTCAAACAGCTGCCAAATGCTAACTCAATACCTGATATCAACTCCAGACCTTTTATCTGCTTCATTTGTCTTGCAGTAACGAGGGAATGGACCGCACCTGGTCAATTAACTTCTTGTCAGTCAATTGTCCAAATACCTTTGAGCCCCTGAAAATGGAGGCACTTTGCTTAAAATGGCTGTAATTCCTAAATGGTAAATGCCATATTTTTGTGGAACCTCTTAAAATAAAGCTGAAAGTCTACACTTCAATCACATCTTGTTTTATTTCAAATCCATTGTGGTGGTGTATAAAGGCAAAATCACAACAACTCTGTCATTGTCCAAGTACTTCCGGACCTGACTGTGTATGTATGTATCTGTGTGTGTGTATGTGTATGTGTATATATATATTATATTATATTATATTATATTATATTATAAAATTATTTATTTACATACGTGTGTGTGTGTGTGTGTGTGTGTGTGTATGCATTTAGTGCTTTTAGTGCCCCACTTCTGTTTTCATTGTGTTCTGAGTTGCATGAGATGAACAGAATAGGCAGAATCAATAACAGCTAGAGGAAGGGGTGCCACAAACTGTGTGTGTGTGTGTGTGTGTGTATGCGTGCGTGCGTGGGTGTATGTGAGAGTGTTGGTCCGTTAGGGGGAGGGGCTGGATGTTTGCCAGCTTCTTAAAAATCTGAGAAATAGTGTATGGGGTGTGTGTTTGTGTTGTGTGTGTGTGTGTGTGTTTGTGTTGTGTGTGTGTGTGTGTATGTGGTGTGTGTATGAGGATGGATGCCAGTGTTCTGTGGGAACCAGTTGGGTTTGGGTTCTTTTGGGCGTTTACTCAAACGAACAGTGACAACACCAGCTTACATAACCATCATTTAAATGGGTGGTTCAGTCTCATTAATGGTTTTTCGTGTGTGTGCTTGTGACGGGGTGTCCCTGTTTTGTTTTCGTGGGTTTTTTTTCCTTTTCCTTTTTTTTTTTTTTTTTTTTTTTTTTACGTGGAAAACATTTAATTTAGTCCAGAGAACCACTGAAAATATGTTTAGTCTATCCAAGATAAACACTATAACATTCCTCCAAAATCCCCACAGCGTTTTCATGACTAATATTCGTGTAATAAAAGGCTGCAGTGGCGTACATGCAGATATGATGAAGCTTCGTGAACATTAAGTTGTCTGCAAGTATTGTTGTATGAAATGCGGGGATTTGGTCTTTCTCCCATGTGCACCCCGCGTGCAGTTGATTAGCTGCCGTGTTTGATTGATTAGCTGGGCATTGCCAGGCTGCCGTGTCTGAAGCTAGATTAACGAGACGCTGATTATAGAAGGACAAGCCATATATTTCACATGCACATGTAATAACAAATTATAGAAGCACGTTACAGACAGGTAGACTTTTTTTTTTTTGACTTATTCTTATGTTCTCTTTCACACAAGATTTTGTTTGTTTTGAAGAAAATGTAAAAGCTCTTTTGTTAAAGCTCATGCGCAAGTACGTGTGGTTCAAACTGTGTTAACCTGATTAATGAGAATATTTTGTAATGTGCCTGTGATTATTTCAGTCTGGCTGTTTAACTAAGGAATAAAATATGACCTGGCATGCTGTTATAGGAAAAAAAATCAACAATAGAGTGATGTGGCCTGGCATAACATGAACTTACTGTTACTACCCTGAAGTTTAGTATTTTTCTCGAACATCATGTAACATCAAGTGTTTTATTCCTCTTATACCACAGCAATTTGTCAGCAAATTGATTTTATTCATTAAACAAGGACGCAATGTATTATTTATTAAGTTTCCGTTTAATGTGCAATGTCTGCAAAACACATTCGTTCCTGTTCTCAGCTATACACAGTCATTCCCTCACCAGCCTTTCTTTTTTCCTCTCTCTTGAAGTCAATAAGGCAACAACTGCAGCCTGTCACGTTACTGAGAAACCGCAAAACGCAAAGCACTCGGGCAGAAAACGTAGTTACAGCTTTACTTTACTCTGACTGCTACAAAGCCCTGACACTGGAGACTCCTTCCATAAATGTAAAATAAACATCTCTTCTCAGAAAACTTCTCCATTCCTCCATATCAACAGTTACGCACATCAGGTGATGAGGTGTGTCCGTGATGCAAGTAACTGTGCAAGTTGCTACTATAAAAATGTTAGAACAAGGGCATTAATATAAACCCTGCTTTCAGAGCTACTGTCAGAGCTGCTGTTCTAGAAAATTAATCAACACCAAGGCATTTTAAAACCAGAGGCCATCTGGTGGATTTGTGGCCTTGATTCGTTCTTCATTTTTCACTTGGTTAGAATAAAAATAGTTGTTGATCAAATTTGGAACAAACTCACCAGTTATATTTAGACTAAATGTCAGGGTTTTTTTTTTTTTGAAATGCCTCATGCTAAGTTTCTAAAATGGTCAGTTCCTTCTATACAGCACATTGGTCAACTTTGAAAAGAAACAGCTGCCTTCCTGACCCAAGCAGGAAGTGGGTCAGCTGGATAAGTCATCTGCGCAGGCTGAGACTGATGTCATGGGAAAGTCATGCTAAGAGAAGGCAGAACGGATGAATACAGATGACTACAAACCCGAAAACAAAGCTCGGTGATAGACAAGATACTGTACTGGTGTAGGGGATTCAGAAAGCGTGAATGTCTAGAGAGGAAATGAAAGCTGGGCGTGCGCAGTGTCACGCCATGTGGATTTGCGATAATCATATGCGTGGCTCGTTTTCCTTTATTCTGTCTCTCTAATTGGCAGGGAAACCATAAAGACACACTTGTTGGTTGGAGTGATTTTCTTACACACTTGCCACTGTTCTCTGCTGTGTATAAGCTGTTTTTCCCTCCGCAGTCCAAGTCGATGCGTTCTGTCTGACTGAAGCGATTCTATATGGTATATTATAGGATGAAATGTGGAATATGTGTACATTTGCCCTTGCAGGCAAAAATGTGTGTATGACATTCTTTAGTCAGCTCTTTATCCAGGGAAAATAAATGTGTGATTACATGGTTATGTGAAGAGTGGTGTGTGTGTGTGTGTGTGTGTGTGTGTGTGGATGTGTGTTTGTGAGAGACAGAGAGAGAACGTAAACCTTCTCCAGTCCCACTGTTTTGTGACTGGTTGGTGTTAAAATATTTAGTTTACCGTGGCTGTGTTAGAGAGAGAGAGACAAATCAATAAGGAATTTTTTTTTTTTTTCCAGTGGCTAGCACACAGTGCCCCTTTCTCCCTTTCTGCTTGTGCTAACAGTGTTTTATCTCACCCTTTTTAAAATGCTAATCCGTGCTTTGTTACTTATTGACACAATTTTGGTCAATAAGTATTTTGGAGGCTACAATAGGCTCACACACAGTCACATGCCCTCTGAGAATGTGTATAAAAGGATTTGGGGTAAAAAAAAAAAAAAAAAAGAGAAATTAGGACTGTCAGAAAAAATATGTTCATAGTACTGAAATGCTAGTAATTATTTATTACAAATGCAAAAAGGTCATTCAAGCATTAAATGTGTACTTGTAGTCAGCCTTTTGCTTACATGTCAATTATAGCCAACTTTAATTTCAGTTTTTTTGAAAGAGTGTACAGTTTTGCCCATTGTAGCCCATCCACCTCAAAGATCGATGTTTTTTTGAGTTCTGAGATGCTTTTCTGCTCACCACGGATGTAAAGAGCAGTTTTGTGTTACTGTAGCCTTCCTTTTAGTTTAACCCTGTCTGGCCATTTTTTTTTCCCCCGCATTATTTTGTGTAAACTCTAGAAACTGTTGTGAGTGAAAATCCCAGGAAATCAGTAGTTTTTGAAATACTCAAGCCAGCATGCATCTAATGTCAAAGTCCCAGTCACGGAGGTCACACTTCTCCCCATTCTGATGTTCAATGTGAACATTAACTGAAGCTCTTGACCTGTATGTGCATGATTGTATGCATCGCACTGCTACCACAGTATTGGCTCTTTATATAATTGCATGAATGTACGGGTGTTCCTATTAAAGTGAACAGTGAAGGCATAGGGCATTGAGCATTGCCTCGTCAAGATTTTCTCATTTTGACTCCTGATGTTCTGTGTAGTGACAAATGCTTCATTTCGAAACATTGACTGGATTTTACATGCAGATGTATGCATAAAGAGAGCGAAGGAGAGAATGCGGTTGATTTTTGCATACGGGTGACCAGTCTTTCATGTGAAGCAAAGTCGCACGAGGGAAGAAAACCACACACACACTTTATCCTGCATATGCAGCCATGCTGACCTTCATCTTTCGTTCTGCATGACTAGCACTAACAAGGCAGGCTTCTCAGGTATATGGTATTTTTATTTCCCAAAATGACTACTTTCTCAGAATTCCATGAGCTGTTGTGTTGCATAGCCTCTGACTTCCAGATGATTTCTGGAAAGGTGTTAATTTTTGTAAATCAATCATAAATGTTGAGCATCGTCTAGCACGCAGTAGTGTATAAGTGTCCCAGAGCAAAGTCCTGTGGAATGAGTTATGCACAGAGCATGCTGGAACAGGCAGTGGATAGACTTCTAGGAAAGCTCTTCTGCTTCAGAGTGTTTATATTCACATTTGCACTGTGTGTGTGTGTGTGTGTGTGTGTGTGTGTGTGTGTGTGTGTGTGTGTGTGTGTGAGGGAGAGAGAGAGAGAGAGGAGACTCTCTGCAGAATACCAGAGCTGCAATGCAGAGGCTGCTCAATAGTCAGCTGTTAACTCTATCATTCCCTCCTTGCTTTGTCTCTTCCTGAGTCATGACGTAAGATGGTCAAGGGTTAAATCTCTCACTCCTGGACAATTACAGCTTTAAATGCTCATCATAATTGTTTTACTCAATATTGAAATCACAATTCTAAGTTAATATTCATCCATTTTACGAGCCACAGTGTGTTATTGCACTTGCCAGGAAAGCATGCTTTTCTTTCACTTTTGAATATGCTGAGCTTACAGTGTATTCCTTTAAGTGTATTAATCTTTGAATGGAAGTAAATGATTTTAAGCACCCGTGCAGATAACGCTGGTCAGTTAGCTATGGTATACTCTATATTTTCTTTAATTGGGGCAGCCAAATTTACCATTGCAATTAAAAAGCATTAGTCATCATATGATGAGTTTTAAATGAAATGTGCTTACACCTAATTTTTGGGCCTAAATCTTACAATCAGTCTACTGTTTTTGCCTTCTGAAAATGTCATGGTGTGAGGGGAAAGTGGAACTTGAATCTGGGTTGTGTATTTCAAAACTAGATCAAATGTCAAGCTCTGAGCTCTAGAAAAAAAAGAGACTTGCTAAATATTTGAGATACCTGTGTGTATGAGAATATAGAGCATAACTCCCAAACTCACTGGTGTGTAAAACAAGTAGTCAGTTGTGTTGCTGTGGATGTCAGCAACTTCAAACAAGGCCCACATCAAAGCTGTTCAGCTCACCACAGAGCCACCATTTTCTCCCATGACTCAGATTCTTCTCCTTTTCTCCCCTTATCTGTTATTTCTAAATACATCGCTAGCCCACCGAGAAAGCATTGTCCAGTCTCAGTGTAATAGCAAAGAGCAAACTAGTTTGCTAGTTAAGGCTAAGAGAAATGACCGAGTATATGATTATCATCTTTTTTTTTTTTTTGAACAAAGTTTCTATCCTAGCACGCTGAGTTTGTAATCTTGACAAAAAGTCAGCAAGTCATCGGCCAGCGTTTCAGCTATGAGCAGTGGTGTTCAGTCCTCACGTCTCAAGAGAGTGACTGTTACTTATAGCAGGAGATTTATAAAAGCTTAGCATTGAAATTTTTGTTTCTACAAATCTGCATGTTTCTGATTCTCACAGCTGCACGCTGACAAAATGATCAATTTCGCTGCAATGTAAAGGGTAAATGCAGCCAAAGTGGTTGTGTTGTGTTTCAGAAACAAATTGTCAAGCCTGAAGTCAAGTTTTTCTTCATTTCTTGTTTATTCGTGCCACACGTCTGCACAGTCTATTAAACAGAGGTATGTCATTGTCATGAGGGCAGAGCAAAGTCGTCCAAATCCCGGCCAAGTTTGCGCAAGACCTGAACAAAGCGTGCATGTGTTTCATCTGAACAGCCAATCTCCTGGCTGCAGTCCAAGTCTGAGAGATTAGATTACAGGAAGTTTGCAATGGCAGTGTCCTGGGGTAGGCCACAGGTCAGATTTTGTGTGGGTCTAGTCAAGATCGGAGATTTGTGAGAAACTGATTTTATAATTCGGTAAGCTCAGGTAAGCCGCGTGAGAGCCGAGGCCCTTGAGGGTGGTTTTTTTTTTTTTTTTTAAATAAATCTCACACCACAACACCTGATTTTTCTCTTTGTGTTAAGGAGGTAAGCTAACAAGTGAAATTAGACAGCGGTTGGAAAGATTATCTGCAGACACTGATGCCCTTTTTTATCATTTGGAAGCAGACAGAGTCGACGGAGCACATTTTATCATGTGTGATTAACTAACCTGCTGAATTACATCCCCATCTTATTGCAAAGGCATACACTACACACACACATACACTTTTTTGTTACTACTTGCATTAAAGGAAACGCCCACCCTGAAACTTTAATTTAAATATATTTTCATTGAAATTTTTGTAATGTGTTTAGTGATTCTAGTGCTAATTTGTTGGTTGGTGCTGAAATGTTGTAAGTGGTTGTGTACCTTGCTGATGTCACACGGGGACATGGCTAGTGTATTTACACTGGTGAAGGAAATGGGGGGAAAAAATTCAGCCAAAAGGGACATCAGTGACGTCTTGCTGTTAGCTCCTAAATACAAACGAGCAAGCGTTTCTTTTCTCATTCAGCATTTTCCAATGATGTCCAAAGTCATATTAATGAGAAATGGAAGTAGTTGAAACAACAAATGTTGGACTTGTAGATCCAGAATGCACTGCAGCTATACATCAGAGAGTCGGTATTAGCATGAAAGTTGCAGCTTTGGAAGCTAACTAGGCTTGCTTTTATTCCCCAGGCGTTCGGACAGGCTCACTCCAACCAGAGGAAAGTGGCAGCCGATGGTGAGAGTCGGGAGGAATCTCTGCTCCAGGAGTCGGCATGTAAGGAGGCGTACTACGAGCAGCGTGTGCAGGAGCTACAGGCCGAGCTCAGGCAGTCACGTAACGCCCTCACCAACGCACAGTCAGAGAGCGAGCGCCTGTCCACCATCACCCAGGAGCTCAGGGAGGTAAGACACGCTATTGTGCACAAGGTCACAAAGTCTCACACACACACTCACTAGACGAAGGCAAGCATGGTCCATGTTTTGTTTTTTGTTTTTTTGTGAAATATTTTAAGAGTTATGGTTCTAGATAAGAATAATTTAAAAAAACCTGGAAAGAATAATAATATAATTAAATGCATTATTATAAATCAGTGCTGGGCATTGCTAGTTTAATGATGAGCGTCATATTCAAATTTATATTTGTTCATATTTGTATTGTTGGCCACAGTGATGACCTTTGCAATACGATTCATTTGCATTGTGCAAATGACTCTGCTAATGACTCAGTAATTTATTAGCTTGCATGAGACCAATCTCAGACACATCAGTTGAGCATTTCTCTGCGAGTTTTGATGAGTCACACCATGATGAGTTACTGCAGTCTCAATCTTTTAATATTAGGCTTATACATATTATTTTATATGGGCAAGATAATGAACATATTAGGCAGCTCTAAGAGATACACGTGTTAAACTGGTAGCTAATGTAATATGGTGACAAGATGGTGAGCTAGTTAGCTAGTTAAATGCATTAATACAGACTTCGGGAAACGAGCGAGTTTATAATCATCAACAAAGTCAGCAAGCTTTAGGCCAACGTGTCAGGTGGGAACTCTTTATTTTGTCTCATTATGTTTAATCGTGAGGTGACTTATAGCAGGAGACTTGTGAAAGCTGTGCGCTTGAAATTTTAACCTGCGTGTTCCTGATTCTGAAAAGAAAAACAGCGTTCTACCATCAGCTGATGTGTGAAGTGCAGATTCGGAAGCGTGCGCTATGGTTGCAGCAGCATAATGTCTCGTACCAACGGGAAGCTCATTATTTTTCAACAATAGCTCAACAGATTTCTTCAGAAACAGCTACGCTGTGGTGGTCAGTTGCAACAGACGTGCAGTAATTAGTGGCTAAGTGCACATAGGCAGGTGTTATTACCAGCTATTGATGGCCAAAGCGATTGTAATCCAGACAGCCTCCAATGTTATTTGAGTGCCGTCATTCTGGAATCCCCAGCGGCCGCTGGTTTGTCCTGCCGCCGCTTGGCCTCTCTCAGTATCTGATCTGGCAACCACTGACGTACTCTCACGCCAGGCATGATGCCAGCTTTGCCCTTTGCTCCATGACCTGACACCGGTGGAATCCACTTACACCCCTCCGTCCATATGCACTCTTGTGCAAGCACGAATTAATTACTCACTAATCACGTCTCTGTGTTCTGAAAATCGTTTAACTTGCTCTAACAGACCACACGATTTGCTCTTGTGCATCACTGTGTTTTTAGGGCCAAAGGTTGTCCTTTGAGTGGATCTAGAAATCAGTATAGCAAAGCGCTTTCAGCTGTAATAGCACAAGTATAAAAAAGGGTAATTATGCACATCCATTTTGTCACGTGAAATGAAAAGACGCAACACTGACATCCTAGTCTGTTTTGCAATTAAATTGTCAATCTTCTTTCTTTTTTGCATATCTTTAAGGATTAAGGAGCCTCTGTGAACATTTGAAAGAAAATCCCTTTTCTAGGCTTTGTGTTTTTTTTGTGCCACAAATCACATTTCAAGCATCATGTTGTCTGTCAGGCTGAGGGACTCGCTTCTCTTCATTTAAAAAGAAAAAAAAGGAAAAAAGGAAAAATCATCTTCCCCATACAAGGCCCCAAATCCTTCCTTCCTCAGAATCAGCGGCTTTGGAGAAGTATGTGATTTGCCTGCGCTGCTCAGATTCCGATTCAGCAGCATTTGCAGCTTAACTAGCAGAAGTGATCAAACTGATAGACTTTCATTAGCATTTCTGTCAACATTTTGTTTTATTTCAGCACATCTCGAGCTAGACAGATATATATACACACACACACACACACACACACACACGGTTCTGCTTCATCCCTTCATGTTCCTCGTAACTACTCGGGCGACAGAACATATTTGTACCTCAGACTGCTGCAGATTAAGTTGAAGCAGGAAGTGTTTGTTGTAACGGGGCCTTTCTCTTTTACTCGCTCAGAGTCGAATCTAGAAGCGTACACGTTTAAAGGCGTAGTGCCACGGTAGAGCGCGTGCAGGGCGGACATTCCTCTTCAGTCCCCGAGCGCACACTGCATGTTTGCACATGCACGACTGATTTAAGGCTAACATGGATCAGCTTGTAAGAAGGACAAAAGAAGGAGCTGGATCACAAGACACTGAAATTATAAGGCTCTGTGTGGATAAAGAACAGAGATCAGCGATTAAAGTTTAGAGATTTTAGCTGGCATTACTTTGGTAGCCTGATCCCTATTTGAGGATTACATTTAAAGTGCTTCAAGTCCTGAGACACTTTGATCTAAAGTTGAGCACCGTTTGCTTTTTCCATCAATATCAGTTGATAAGTAGGTCATAGATAAGATTTTATAACTCATTAAACAGACCGTGTAGCTCTTAGAAAGAGCACATTAATATGAAGCTTTCAGCCAGAGCTGCTGTTATTGAAAATTCATCATCATAAGGGCGTGTGTTGATCAGTTTTAGCGCTGATGTTTCGGTAAGATTTTAAGTGCCTAAAACTGCTGCAGCTTCCGGTCTTTAACAGTACTTAATCTTAAAAAAAGACACATTTTATGTAGTTTAGGGTTAAAGTTAATTCAGTAGCTAGCTAACTAAATTAGTACCGGTTAAAACAGTCATCAGAAACAAACATCAAAATTGATTTCAGAGTGAATTATAGCTAATGGACAATTTACTTTTATAATTAATGATGATTTTAGTTTGTCCAGTATTTTATTGTGCTCAAATTTACTCTCATACCCGATATCAAGAGCTGCCAACCAAACGCTTGCACACAGCTTGACTCGGTGCCAGCAGGCTGTTATAAAAACAGGGCTAATTGGTTGGCTGGTGGGAGGTGAGAGAGAGAGAGAGAGAGAGAGAGAGAGATATAGAGAGAGAGAGAGAGAGAGTCTGTGAATGTCTGTGTGTAGGGTGGGTGTAAATTTTCTGCTGGTTTTGTTTATTGCAGCTACATGTCCTAGCACATCGTGTGTGTGTGTGTGTGTGTGTGTGTGTGTGTGTGTGTGAGAGAGCAAGTGAGAGGAGAGAGAGAGGTTTCTCTTAAATCTTCTGTACAGCAGGGGAGAAAAAAAACAGACAAAGAAAAATGGATAAAACTGGTTTAACTGCAAAAATGGATTTTTTTTATTTTTTTTTTTTAAATCATTGGAGCCTTTTTAATTAATTAATTTTAATCTAGAATTTAGTTTCTTATCAGACTAAAAACAGTTGATTTTAGGAATAATTTCAGTCAAAATTAACTAACATGATTTATAATAAGCGAAGGTTAATGAAATAGTCCCTAGCATCATGCTATTATTAATATGGGGTGGATAAAATATTCCTTTAAGGCAGACACAATGGATTCTGTGTGTGTGTGTGTGTGTGTGTAGGTGGACGAAGACCTTAAAATAACTGTTAGTTCTGCAGATCCGATGTGTAGAGAGTACAGGATCATTTAAAAGCAGACACAAGACTTAATCCAGCCAAGCTTTGGTTAAATGTATATAGCTACCCACGAGCTCTGTCATCGAACGCTGATTCACCTTTCATGTGTCTACAGCGGTTAGGCTGATTCAAAGACTTTGACGCTGCGGCAGTGATTAAAGGCTGCTCTCAATGACCGCGTAGCTTTCAGAGCCGAGTCAATGCACCAGCTGTAACTCTGAACCTAATGGGCTGCTAATGTGCACACGCACAATGTTGTATTCTAGATTTAGAGAAAAAGCAATAGAATTTACATCCAAATATTTAGAGAAGTTTGCAGCATAGCACTTCCCACATGGTATAGTGAATTATCATTAACTCCCAGCTAACATAAACAATCTGCAAGGCAATTCATAGGTAGTTGTCAAGGGTGTTGTTTTTGTGTCTAATCCATGTAGCACAAGCTTATGAACACATCCCGGATGCCCTGAACAATAAACCGTTGTTCCACAGCACTGCCGGAATTTCATTTCTGGTCACAATGTGTTGATTACTTTTCTATAACAGCAGCTCTGAGAGTAATGCCAGCTGCAAGGCAAATCACAGCTTTTTATTAACGCACTCTTTCTAATCCATGAGTGTGTCCGGTATCAGCATTTCGTTATGGTCAGTAGGTTTTCCACCACAGGAGAGTCTTCACAACTTTAAGCTTTGAGGTTTCTCGGTAGCATGACAAGCTGCGTTTTTTTTTTCTTATTATCTTAAAGACAGAGGAAAAAGAGAGGCTCGTGAGGGAACGACAGTTTAGAACTAGTGATGACAGGAACTAATTTGTTTGACAACAGTAAAAGCAGGGCTGGGTGAAATGACGATAAAATATCGATAAATTGTCACAATACACGTTTCTAGGTATCTTTATTACAGTATTTTTATATACTTACAAACTGACTGGAGGCACCTGATGTGGTGTTAAAATTATTCTTTTTTTTTCAGTGTTAAATGTTTTTTTATTTGATAAATAAAAAAATAAAAAAACTACAAATAAATGTCATTTTAATTAATAATAAACCATTATTTTTTTCTTTCAGTAATTTCAGTACTGCCTTGCTGGCAGTTTGTGAGTGTATCATGATACATACTGTGTCTTGTAGAAATGCTTCGAGAATCATGCTAAAGAGTGTCATTCACTAATTAGTTTAAAAATGTAATCATTAGCAAATTGGTGTGGTCTAAGAGAATAAAACACCTCTAGATGTGCTTTCATTGGAAAATAATCGACTTCTTTGATGGTAACAGTAAGTCTGCTTCGTGTCAGGCTGCACCATATTATGCCATCATTGATTTTCCTAAACAGCATCTCCTTTTGTTTCATTCTTTATATAGTATACACCAGAGTTTATTTTATTTCCTGGTGTCCACATAACGTATGTCCTTTTTTTTTCTTCTTTTTTCTTCTTTTTTCTTCCTCCTTCCCCCCCCTGTTCAACACAGTCCAATTTTATCGTCGAGTGCTGATGCACTTTGGTTCTCTTGTATGGTACTTGCCTTTTGTCATTTGAAACCATCATTTGAAGTCAACTACACCATCATTACATAGTGTATATACACACACACACACACACACACACACACACACACACACACACACTCTAAAACTATTATTTCTACAGAATTACATGTACATCCCTAGAGATATTTCATGTGCTCAACTTGCATATAGGTCATCTAAACACACACACACACACACACATACACACACACACACCCAGCTTAGCTGTATTAACTGAATCTCATTCAGCTGCAGGGCAGGAGGCAGCTCTCGTCATGACCTTCAGATCGTATTACAGCATCATGGTCCTTCAGGAGTTTGTAACAGCAAACTTCTCCGCCCATCACACACCAATCCAAGCAATTTACTTTCACTCTCTCCTTCAACAGACTTTATTTTTTCTGTTTTATGTGGAAACAAAATAGTGGGTACTAAATTAGTCTGCTCAGGTTCAGCATTTCCTGCGGACTACAAACGAAGGCCTGCTTATAGGTATTTTTTTCAATGCATTCTATTTTCGAGCTGCTGCAGAGACGGCTGCTGCATGTACATGCATGTGCATGTGTTCTCCAGTGACTGCAGGTATCCGCTAGAGAGAATTCATGACCTGGAGTATTATTAACGTTGTTTTTTTTTTTAAACCAACCCCTAGCTTGAAGACACAGATGAGGAAGAGATGGAGAGATGGCGAGAATGAGGCGGAGAGGGAGGAGTGATAGAAACCAGGTCAAAGGAAAAACGTGTTAAATCGATGGACAGGAGGCAAGTGGTGGGGGATGGTGTGAGTCACAGAGCCAGAGGGAAGGAGAGAAGGAAAGAGAGAGGTGGAGAATGCGCTAGGGAGAGATGGGGGAGGGGTGTTATAGCTGTTCTGTCATATCTGTAATCTCTGTCTCATGCTGCCTGGAAGTCCTGGTAATTTCCTGATGTGGAAACACACAGCAGAGATTTATTAGAATTATTATTATGCTTAGATTTAAATTGCAGTCAGTACTGTTAAATTTAACAGTAACATGAATTGCTAGTCGCTAAAGGAAATCTCTAAAACCTTGACCAGTAAGCACCTGGAGATGATTAAAAAAAAAAAAAACACGAGTTTAAAATGGTGGCTTTTTTTTTTTTAAATGTCCAGTGTATAGCTAATGCTTTCTCTCTTTCTCTTCACACCACTCACACTGAACGTCATGATACAAAAGAGCACAGCTGTCCTGGATGCTGTTATTGAGTGAAAGTCTCATTTTGGGGAATTAACATACCAGGGAAACATTTGTCCCTTCACATTAATTGCATACCAGGGTATAAATGTTCCTTTGGACAGTCTGACCATATGGGCAGAGTCACCATATGTATCAGCTGTTCAACAACTTTTAATCTTCATTCACTCCCATACATTTTCAATTCTTTTTAAATACAGCTTCGCTCTTTCGAGTGACCAGAAATGTAAAAACATCTGCTATTAGATAGATATAAGGCGATTTCATTGGTTTGTTGCCTTTCTTGTGCAGTCGTTTTAGCTCCATGGCGTTGGAACCTAGTGGTCAAAAATGGGAATGGTAACAATCGATAATAGAAGTTCATTGGGCCAGGAATCAGTCTGCCCCATACTTAGAGGAAAAGCGACAGACAGGACTGTCAGTGACAGGGTTGCCAAAATTGGCCTATTTTAAAAATGTTCCATGGCCAGCCAGGATCTTGCTTTATAGCAAATAAGTGGAATTAAATCTGATAGATTTCTGCAAACAAAGGCAAAGTGTAAGTGCAGACAGTGTGTCTATGATGTAGAGTCATTTCTATAGTAAGATATATCGCAATGGTTGGGAGAAGGAAAGGGGGATTATGGAGTGGATAAAGTCTGTACATCAGAAATGAATGTGAGCCACGGTGCCCTTGTTTCCCATGCAAAGGCTGAGAGAAAGAAGAAAAATGTGTTTCCTTTTTCCAGTGCCCAGATTCTATTTTTTTTTTTTTTTTGGTGCTAGTTTCAGGTCTGTGTATTTTTTGAGATATAGCTGAGCTGGAAATTTTACTGGAACCTGGAAACCCTTGTTAATGGGGACAGGAAACACACCTGCTCTACCACACACCTTTGAACATTAGATATATCTAAAACTGACGAAAAACGAGCTTCTTGACTGGATGCTGGATGACTCTATGTTGTGGACTTTCAACTGCCTGTTATGGTTTACTATAAAAATTCGCTAGAGGGTACCCTATGGCATAAATCAAGTGTGATAGCCTCTAATTTTGTTTGAGGCCTTGTCATTATTAATGCCCTGTCCCACTAAAAACTGTGGTCATGAGCTGCTGCTGCTGCTGGCAAATATAAAAGCAACTCTAAACCACAGCCCCAGTCACCATGCCTATCAAAGATGTGCACAGAGATATACAACACTGCAAGTTTGAAAATGGTAATGTATTCAGCAAAACAGCTACCTTTTTTTCCCCACAATGTGTTATGCTAATATGGAACCCCCAAGACGAAGAGGTCTAAATTACAACCACTGTATGCGCCTGTCTCTAGAGAGGTCCCGGTCACTTGCCTGTGCAAATATCATTCATCTTTTACTGACATGCTTATATGACTCCAGTCGTACCCTTATAAAGACCATGTCTCTCGCTTTTTGCCAGGAAATAGCAGCTCTCAGTCATTATTAAGTTATCTCTCCTCCATATTGCGCAAATGTAGCCAGCCATATCGACAATTCCTTTGGGCCTTTACTCTTGAATAGGACCCAGGTTGTGAGGTCATGGCCCTGCTTTGCATCCTGACTGGTCTGGGTGAAGCCATGGTTCATTTTAATTGGTGTTCAATATTTATTAAGGAACACCATGACAACCCCACAGCTGGGCCTTATTTGACCTTGAACAAAAGAAGCTTAGCAAGGAGGTGAAGAGCAGTCCGTTATTACTGTGACATGCAGAGAGAATTTGCAGTAATACTGCTGTTATTTTTTTCAAATGTATGCCACATGGCCAAAAATTTGTGGACACCTGACCATCATGCCCATATATGAGCATCCCATTCCAGACTTAGTCCCCGTTTGCTGTTATAATAACCTCCACTCTTCTGGAAATGCTTTCCATTCGATTTTGGAGCGTGGCTGTGGGAATTTGCCCATGCAGCTACAAGAGCATTAGTGAGGACAGGCGCTGATATCGCGTGAGAAGATGCAATCAGCATTCCAATCCATCGCAAAGGTGTTCAGTGGGGTTGAGGTCAGGGCTCTGTGCAGGCCACTCGAGTTCTTCTACATCAGCCTTGGCAAACCATGTCTTCATGGAGCTCGCTTTGTGCAAAGAGACATTGTCATGCTGGAACAGGTTTTGGGCCCCTTAGTTCCAGTGAAGGGAAGTTGTAATTCTACAGCATACATACTTTGTGGCAACAGTTTGGGGAAGGAACACCCGTGGGGTGATGGCCAGGTTTCCACAAACTTTTAGCCATATAGTCTATCTGAAAAAGGAAGTAAGAGGAGAAAGGGTGTTGTGGAGTTACCTCCCTGCATATTACCATCATTTAATATGGAATGTACTACAACCCCAGTGGTGCCAGCCTCTGTGGTTTAGCTCTAGCGTTTAAGAATTTTCACCCCTTGCTATGGAAAACTACAGCTTTATCTAGGTGAATGCTGACCTGTGAATTCACAAGCAGTGATCTTGTGAGCCCGTAGAAAACCCCAAGGCTAGGGTTTTTCGGTGGTAAAATTTTCTTTCACCTGTACCCTCAACCAAGAACAAATAGAGTTTAATGAACTAGCTATGTAATCTGTAATTAATTAGTTCACATTCCTGGGACTCATATTTCATGGCCATTATGCTCTTTCAAAGGCAACAGCATTTTTAAAAAATTGTGTACTCTCCAAAGAATTTGAGATCAGGGCAAATACAATGCTTCTGTTACCGTACTATTGATTCTGTGCTAATGAGTCTGAGCTATTGAAACTGTGTTCCTAAAATAACCCGACAGAAATAAATGTTTAAACAGCTGGGATCACTGGACTTTTTTTTTTTTTTGAGAGATCTTTTACATAGCTCTTTCCCCTTATGGTTTCCAGTAATCTGTGCTACAGTAAACCTATCCTTTATATGCTTAAATTAATCAATCGCAATAGTCCATTCAGGCTTATTATTTATTCAGTTTGCTAACACAACCAGAAAAAAGAAAATGTCTTACATTCTTAGGCTCGACTGATGCTTCTCTTTTTCAACAGTCTTTGCACTGTGGGTAATTATTAATTCTAAACCTTAAATAAATGTGAAAGAATTATTGGCGCTCATGTGTTTGGTGACTTCTTGCCGAATGGCAGTCTCCAGATCCCACCAGCTATAATTTCCTCCCTGTCGAATTTGGAAGCCTCCTATTGGTGGATGTACACAATGTCATGACAACTGTTTATTAGCAGGGATTACACCAGCTGAGTAAAATGGGCAGGGCTACCTAGAGCTGATGTGTATGTTGGTGTCTGAGATGTCTGTGTATGATGCAAGAAGTCTAATGTATGCGTATTCCCAAGACAAAAAAAAAAGTTATATGCAGCAGTGTGTTCCTATCTGGGCTTCCTCTGGGTTTAGATATATTCCCTCTCTGAAAGGAGGTGTGGTAGAAAAGACAGATGGTGAGAGGGATAAGGAAAAAGAGATAACATGACAAATGAAGGCTTAAAAGTTAAGAGCGTCTGTGAATGAAGAGGTGCACTGGAGGCACACAAAATAAGGGTCTGGAAAATGAATGGTGAATCTTTATATCATAGAGGAAAGAATAAATGTGGCATAAAGTAATAACACGGTTCATCAGCTGGCCAACTGCAGTCCGGATATAGACCCAGGAAAATGTTTTGGAGGACCCAACTGAAAAATTTCTGTTGCATAGCTGTTCAGTGTAGTAAAAATAAAAACTTGTAGTTGAGCGACTTTAGTTTTCTAAACCTGAACCAGCACAGCTTCTGTAGCTGTAATTTTCACAGATAAGGAATAATTTTCACAGACTTGCATGCAGTTTTCATTTCATTTGCTCTCACCAATCTGATTAGAGAAGTGATGACTTGTGTACAAAGAAGCTGATGTATCTCATCTGAGTCTGTGGTGCTAGTCAAAAGTGGTAACATGAAGCACCAGTCCAAAACAGAACATTACTGCTTTCAATAGGTGAGTCTTATTTATAGCCATGGACTAGTTTTTAACTGTAAAGCATTAAAAGGTAACCATTGTCTCTGTTCAGTCAAGTTAGTTGCTTATAACTTTTGTAAGCAAGAGATTTTATGCACCTGGATCTTCACAAATTTTAGTTGAATACCCTTGTAATGCACTATGCAGGTATATAAAGTATATATGCAACTTGACCACGTGATGGAGGAGAATAGAAGAAATATAAACATGAGCCCAGAGGGCTCTCATCAGGGGCTTCTTTTCTTTTTACCTACATGCATTTGATACCTGTGTATTATATCTGTCATTCCGGATTAACTGATTTTATCTGCCTACTGATTTTCAAGTAATCACCATCTGTTTGCCACTCTCATACACACATACATTGCTCACACCATCTGTGTCAGCTTGGCCATCCAAAGTGCAATCATGAAATGTTGGTTTCTATGACGACTGAAAATCACCCTCTCTCACTCTGTGCCACACATAAGCACTCAAACTGTCCTTAATTTCTGTCCTATAGAACAGTCAGATGGTGGAGCTGCAGAGGTCCCGACTCCGCGATGACATCAAAGAGTACAAATTCCGCGAGGCTCGTCTGCTGCAGGACTACAGTGAGCTGGAGGAGGAAAACATTGCACTGCAGAAACACGTGTCTGTGCTCAAACAGAGCCAGGTAAACCTTTTTTTTTTTTTTTTTTTTTAAACTCGAGATGTCAGTCTTAGCTATTAAATATGGAATTGCACTAATGACTTGGCCGTCGCTGTGCATAAATCACTGAATTCATCTTGTCATTAATTACAATGAGTCCTCATAACATGTATAGGCTTCACCTCCACTAAAGAGTATCAAAAATGTTTCATAGTTTGATTTGCCAATGCCTCTTGTCTCTTGTAGGTGGAGTTTGAGGGCCTGAAGCACGAGATTCGTCGCCTGGAGGAGGACACGCAGTTCCTGAACAGCCAGTTGGAAGATGCCATCCGTCTGAAGGAGATAGCCGAGAAGCAGCTGGGAGAAGCTCTGGAAACCATCAAGACTGAGAGGGAGCAGAAGGCAAGAGCTGCTGCAGACAGCACACGAAGAAAAAAAATGCAGAAAAATACAATACACTATTATTTATTTAAATCTGCAACACATTCATGTTATGGCTGCTGTCATTTCTTCACTAATACTTGATTACACTTCCCCTTAATAACGTCACCAGTCCTGTCAGGTAAAGATTCCACCAGCATCTCGAGATGGTTCCTGTCAGTTCTAGCCCACTCTTTCTCTAACAGGGTGCAGTTCAGCTTGTTAGAGAAAGTTCAGCTTGTTAGCCTGTTTTGGTGTTCCACCTGCTATTCCAAAGTGTTCCGGTGTTGCTTCATGCTTGTCGAGCCAGTCACACAGATTTGGCTCCATGCACCTTACAGTTGTCACTCTGGAATGTGGGAGTGTCAGTGTTGTGTTCTGCTTGGATTTACATT